>JAKSZU010000011.1:1008582-1583582 GCA_026018925.1 Tupaia tana
ACACTGCTAGACACACACACACTCTGCTAGACACACACACACACTCTGCTAGACACGCACACACACACAATCTGCTAGACACACACACTCTGCTAGACATGCGCACATACATGCACGATCTGCTAGACACGCACACACACATACACTCTTAGACACACAAACTCTGCTAGATACACACACATGCATGCACACACTCTGCTAGACACACACACACATGCACTCTACTAGACACACACATGCAGTCTGCTAGACACACACGCACATTCTACTAGACACACACATGCGGTATGTTAGACACACACGCACACTACTAGACACACACATGCAGTCTGCTAGACACACACACACACTACTAGACACACACGCACACTGCTAGACACACACATGTACACTCTGCTAGATACACACATGTACACTCTGCTAGACAAACACGCACACACACATACACACTCTGCTAGACACACACAACACATGCTACAGTTGTTGACCTAACTCACACAGATATAGACACACAGACACTTGCACACACAACAGACATGCAAACACACACAGTTTAGCCGGCAAACACACAACGCATACACATAGGGAATCCCCCAACAGCCCACAGGGCCAGCAGGAAAGCCAGGTGCCCACAGTGCCCGTCCATGCGTGCCATTCTCTCACACAACGTTCAAGGATACGCAAGGACGGATGTACCTGTGCAAAACCATGGACACACCGGCACGTAGGCCCATGGACAAGCCGGCCACTGTGCAAACAGGCACACACATGCCATTCTGTCACACACCCTCTGGGATGGCCAGACCCCACGTAGACACGCGGACATGGACACACAAGGAGATGCTGTACCCACAGACCACAGGCACAGGCACACGCACACACAGAGGCACGGCCTCGCAGTGATCCGGTGAACGGGAAGTGCCAGTCCCCAGGCATGTGGACTCTGCACAGGCCCTGCCCCCAGCCTGACCGCTGCAGGCACGCAGGCCGGAAGAGCGGTAGCCTCTCCCTGCCCAGGCCCGCTGGCCGTGCTCCAGGCATTGGTGCAGACGGAGGGGCCGAGGCAGGGACAGCTCAGCTGGGGCCTGGGAGGCCTGTCTCTGCTGCCACTGCTGCTCCTCCCTGACTGGGTGGCCCTGAAGGCCCCTTCCTGCGGCTGAGTGGGTCCTGCTACTTTGTGGAACAGCCTGGGTTTCTGGCTTGTTTGGGAAATTTTGAAGCTGCGTGATAAGGGGGTGTCTGACAGGCATCTTCACTGATCAAGAGCTGCTTTCCCATGGGAACCAGCAGTTAGCGTAATGGCTATGTCGCTGGACTCCCACGTAGTCGACTGCGGTTCACGTCCTGGACCTGGTGGCTTAAAACTCATGCCGGGCATGTGTATGTGCGTGCCCAAGATCCCGAGAGGAGAATGGAGGAGAAGGGATTGCGGTGTGACCATCCCCCCCGGGGGGGTGATTTCTCACTTTCTGTCTCTCTGTCCCTCTGTCTGTCTGGCGAGCGCACACGCCCTATAGCAAAAACCAATCAAAAAAAAAAAAAAAAAAAAAAAAAGAGCTGCTTTCCCCCATCTGTACTCCATTCTCAGGACTGACACAGAAAGCGCTTGGGACCAGCAGATGGCATAGTGGTTATGGCCCTGGACTCCCACATGACCGACCGTGGTTCGAGTCCCAGACTCAGTGGCACATGTTCATGTGTGCCCAAGATCCTGGGAGGAGAATGGAGGAGAAGGGATTGCCGCATGGCCATCCCCCCGGGGGGTGATTTCTCACTTTCCCTCTCACTGCCTCTGTCTCTCTCTCTCTCTCTCCAGCGAGTGCATGAGCCCAAACAACAACACATAAAGTGCTCTCCACACTCAAGAGGGGCTGGGGCCCAGCATCGGTGGCATGAGCGGGTCAGTGTCGCTGCTTGTCAAGCTAAGGCCACCGGGAGGCCCTCGCTGGGTCTCACCCACCCTGCAGAGCTCAGTGCAGTGCTCGTGACCCAGCTGCTGAGGTGGGAGGCCGAGGAAGGAGGCCAACTTAGCAAGGCCTTGCCTAAAATACCACCCCAGCACACACACATGCACACACAGAGGGGCTGGGGATTATGCTCTGCCTCTTTGAAGGTGTACTGTCTACATATGGGGTATATGACCTTCGAAAAGGTCATGGAAAATAAATTATAAAAGCACTATGCTTTGGGACCAGCAGTTAGCATAATGGCTATGTTGCTGGACTTTCATGTAGTCAACCGCGGTTTGATTCCTGGACCCGGCGGCTTAAACTCACACCAGGCGCATGTGCGTGCGTGCCCAAGATCCCGAGAGGAGAATGGAGGAGAAGGGATTGCGGCGTGGCCATCCCCCCTGGGGGGTGATTTCTCGCTTTCTGTCTCTCTGTCTCTCTCTGTCTTTCTGGCGAGCGCATGCGCCCTATAGCAAAAACCTCTCTGGAAAAAAAAAAAGCACTATGCTTTGATTTCAAATGTTGTTTTTTTACATCAAAATGCGCTAATGTTTTACTTCCATTTTGCCACAAACTAAATGAAATCCTCTTGTATATTATTAGAAGCTGATTTTTTTTTTTTTTTTTTGAGGAATTTCTTTGCTATAGGGCGTGTGTGCTCGCCAGAAAGACAGAGAGACAGAAAGTGCAAAATCACCCCCTAGGGGGGATGGCCACGCCACAATCCCTTCTCCTCCATTCTCCTCTCGGGATCTTGGGCACGCACGCACACGCGCCCAGCGTGAGTTTAAGCCACTAGGTCCAGGACTCAAACCGTGGTCAACCACATAGGAGTCCAGCGACATAGCCATTATGCCATCTGCTGGTCCCCAAAGCTGATTTTAAATGATAAAACGATGTTCACTTTATGGCTCTGCCATCATTTATTGAGCCAGGATTCCCGTGTCATGCACTTCCATTACTTTTCGTTTCCCCATTTACAAATGACAATGCTGTAGCTTGGGACCGGCAGTTGGCATAATGGCTATGTCGTGGGACTCCCATGTAGTCGACCGTAGTTCAAGTCCCAGACCGGGTGGCTTAAACTCACACTAGGCATGTGTATGCACATGCCCAAGATCTTGAGGAAAATGGAAAAGGGGGGATTGCAGCGTGGCCATCCTCCCTGGGGGTGAGTTCTTGCTTTCTGTCTCTGTCTTTCTGGCGAGTGCACGTGCCCTATGGCAAAAAAAACGGTGCCGTAGCTCAACTTCTAATCCAACAAATATTTTTCAAGTAACTTTTCTGTAATAGGCACTGCCGACTCTGGTGAGTAATAATTGTACTCTTTCTAAGGTCTTTTCCTTAGAATATATTTATGGGGTAGGGCCAGCAGGTGGCATAGTGATTAAGGCACTGGACTCCCATGTGGCCAACCATGGTCTGGTCCCAGATCTGGCCGCTTGAAAATCATGCCAGGGATATATGTGCATTCAAATCCAGAATCCCGGAGGAGGAGGGACTGCAGCATGGCTATCCCCTCTGGAGGTGACTTCTCACTTTACCTCTCTCTGTCTCTCTCCAGCAAGTGCAGGCTCCCAGTGGCAAAAACCTTAAAAAAAAAAAAAAGTCCTAGATTAGGACTGCCAGGGCCAAGATTAGCACATTGTTAAGGCATTTGATAAGTGTCAGCAAACAAACCTCTGGGAAAGCTGCGCCGATCTACCTTCTGGACTGACATATTTTTTCAAGCCTTTTTGTTGTTGTTGTTGCAAAAATAATTCATGTTTTTGTGAGATAACTGGAAATTACTTACTGGTCATTGGATGATATTAAAGAATTATTTTTTTAAGGTGTGATAATGGTATTGTGGCTACGTTTTGAAAATGGTCCTTATCTTTTATAGACATGCTGGATTATTTATGGCAGAAATTATATAACTTGGAGATTGGCTTCCCTAAAATGTGGGAGGGGAGGAGTGGATGGGCAGATAGCTAAAACAAGACCTGTCACGAGTTGAAATTAAACTGTGTGATGGGGGCCAGCAGACGGTGTGGAGGTTAAGGTGGCTGGATCCCACATGTCTGACTGCTCGGTTCAAGTCCCAGATCCAGCAGCTTGAAAATCATGCTGATTGTGTGTGTGCACGTGTGCCCCAGATCCTGAGAGGAGACTGGAAGAGAAGGGACCAGGCCGTGCCCATCCCCCACTGGGGAGCGATTTCTCACTTTCCCTCTCTCTCTCTTTCTCTTCCTCTCTCTCTGTTGAGTATATATGCCCTATAATGGGGGGGAAAAAAACTGAGAAAAAAAAAGCTGGGTGAGACCAGCAGTTAGTGTAATGGCTATGTCGCTGGACTCCCATGTAGTTGAATGCAGGTCGTGTCCTGGACCCGGTGGCTTAAAACTCATGCTGGGCGCGTGTGCATGCATGCCCAAGATCCCGAGAGGAGAACGGAGGAGAAGGGATTGCGGCGTGACCATCCCCCCTGGGGGGGTGATTTCTCGCTTTCTGTCTCTCTGTCTCTCTCTGTCTGTCTGGCGAGCACACGTGCCCTGTGGCAAAAACCTCTCAAAAACAAACAAACAAACCTGGGTGATGGGCACAGACTTTTATTCCACATTTAAATCTATATTAGTGAAGAAGTAAAAAAAAAACAAAAACAAAAAACTTGTGAAAAAATAAGAACTTTAAGCATGATGTAGAGGCCAGTCTTTAACAGCTTCAAGACTCAAAAGATCAGAATTTCTTCCTCTGCTCCTCTCATGGTGGGCAATCGGAGCATGTCCAGCTCTCTGCTACTAAGAACAGCGACACAGTGCACATCCCTGCACATAAAATCTCCCTGCGTACCTGCATGAGCAATTCTCCGGTCCGTATTTGGCAGCAGAGTCACTGGGTCAGGGTGCACTCTTAAACTGGTAAGAGGATGGAGGGCTTGCCCTTCTGGTGGACTTTGTCGGTCCACTGCATGCCACTCTTGCCTGCCGCATACCTGACGACTGTCGTCATTTGGCACCTGCTGCAGAAGGGCACCCTGGAGTCATAGCTGGGAGGGGCCCCTGGGAACTTGCTGCCGGGCTTCCCGGGCCAGCAGCCTGGACCTCGAGGAAGGGTGGGGCCCTGGCCTTAGCCGGAAGTGCCCTGGAGTAGAGCTGGTGAAGACGCTGCCCACCCCCCAGTCCCAGTCTTACACTGACTGGTTATATGTCTTTGAGTAGGTGCTGGGCCTCTCTGTACCTCGCTTTCCTCATCTGTAAACTGGGGCAATACAAATCCTGGGTGGCAGTTGGGGAGGGCCTAGGAGACTGTCCTTGAAGCTGTGTTTGTAGTATTCTTTTTCTTTCTTTTTTCTTTTTCTTTTCTTTTTTTTTTTTTTTTTTAGAGAGATTTTTGCTATAGGGTGCATGCGCTTGCCAGAAAGACAGAGAGACAGAAAGCAAGAAATCAACCCCCAGGGGGAATGGCCACACTGCAATCCCTCCTCCTCCATTCTCCTCTTAGGATTTTGGGCATGCATGCACATGTACCCAGTGTGCGTTCCTCCAGGTTCGGGACTCGAACCATGGTGGACTATGTGAAAGTCCAGCGACATAACCATTACACCATCTGCTGGTACCAGCATTCCTTTTCTCTTTAATACTTTGCAAGGCTGACCCCTCCCATGGGAAGGTCGTGGACTCGCCTCTGGAGACCTCTCGGAGCACACACGCACAGCCGTCCATGAACTAAGGCTTACTGAAGCTGGGGTAGATGGCAGCCTTGCAGCCCTGTTGGAGGTGTTGTCTTTCTGTTTCTCTCACTCACAGAAGAAAACCAAACTTTTACCAAACGAATAAATCAGGCTAGCCAGAGGATGTGGTGGTTAAGGGGCAGGACCCCGCAAGGCCCAACAGGAGCAAAGGGGATCCAGGAGGGACGGCCCCATCCTGCCCACCACCTGTTGTTATAAACGAGGTTTCGTGAGCGCTCAGCTGCCTGCGTTCGCTTCTGTGTTGTCCACGAATGCTCTCACATGGCCATGGCAGCATCCTGTAGCTACAACACAGACTGTGCGGCCTGAAAAACCGAAAATATCGATTACCTGGGCCCAGCCTCTGTGGCCTGGAGGGTGGCTGCCAAACTGCAGTTCGGGAAACCATGTGGCCAGCTGCAACTCAGATCCCCAGCCTGGGAGACCTGAAACCCCGTGGCATGTGCGTGTGTGCACCCAGGATCCTGCGGAGCTGGGGTGCTGGGGAGGGCTCACAGTATGACCAGACTCCATCTCTTTCCCTCTTGCTCTCACGCAGGCGCAGGTGCCCTCTGAAATAAATGAAAACAGTATAAGAATTTCTATTTGGCCCTTTACAGAGAAGTCTGTGCCCTCCCCTGCCCCATGAGGTCACAGGCATGAGAATAACTGCCGATGGCTCTGGGTGCTTCCAGGTCTCAGGGGCTGCCGTACACGCGCCATGGGTATGAATGCGTCTAGACCGCACAGGAATCCTATGAAGTGGCTACTACTTATGGTGGCTGGTCTCAGAGCTGCCCAGAGATCTGTGTCTCCTCCCTGGGGATCCGCACCCCGTGTAGTCCTTCCCGTCTGGATCTGGGACAGCCAGTGCCTGGCGCTGACTCACAGACCGCCGTACAGGGCCAGGCCTCGCCTTCCGAAGGCCTGGAGGCACCTGGGCCTCTCCTTGGAACATTTTTGGGAACCCTGAGCCACAGTGGAAGAGATGCAGAGAGACAAGGAGAAGCCACAGGAAAGGAGTGACTCTGAGGCCCTGCAGAGAGGGTGGGAGGCCTACCGCCCCCCGCCCCCGCCAGCCTCTACTTGCCCATCCTCAGGAAGACCAGCGGCACTGCTCACGGAGCCACGTGAAGGCCCACACACGTCAAGTCACAAGTCTGGGAGGAGCAGGGCTTGTGCTGTAAGAGCTGCTGAGACACGACCCCACCAGGAGCGGCCCAGGTCCACGGGGCCTCAAAGCTTTCCCTCAGTCTGTGTGCACGTAAGAATCCCTTGAGGATCTTTCATAGACACCAATTAAATCAGAATATCACGGAACATTTTGAGGTTCAAAAGAGGCATTTAAAAAATCTCCCAGGATTTGAGAACCATAGCTCTATCCACTGTTTGCAAATTTGCCCAAAGATTAAAAAAAAAAAAACTGCCTGGCACACTTACTTAAAATAGATCCCTGCACTCCAACAAATGTACCAGGGGTTTTCAAAGGTTATGGAAGGCTGGCCGCCCAAGGGCTGGATCCTAAAGAGCTGACCATGATTCGAGTCCTGGTCCTGGTTGACTTGAAAAACACTAAGTATGTGTGCGTGCATGTCCCAAATTCCAACAGGATGGAGAAATGAGGAGGAAAGATTGCAGCATGACCACACCCCATGGAGGGGCAGGTGCTTTCTCCCTCTCTGTCTCTGTTTCTCTTAGACACGTGTGCATGCCCCTGGCAATTAAAGAAAATTCATAAAAATGTGTATTATGAAAAAACTATGCATGGATTTCTTTTATTGCCAAAACTATACATAGGTTTAAATTTTTTTTTTTGTACCAAAATAAACTCACCCTTTAATCTTATTTCTTCACGAACAATTTTTTTTCCAAGAAATTTTTGCTATAGGGCATATAAGCTCACCGGGGAGATACTATCCCCCAGGGGGGCTGGACACGCCATAATCCCTTCTCCTTCATTCTCTTCTTGGGATTTTGGGCATACACATACATACCCAGTGTGTTTCAAGCTACTGGGTCCAGGACTTTAACTATAGTTGACCATGTGAGAGTCCAGGGCTTTAACCATTACTCTACCTGCTGGCCCCTTTCATAAACTTTTTTTTTTTTTTTTTTGAGATAGAGATTTTTGCTACTAGGGTGTTTGCACTTGGAGAGACAGAAAAATCATGCCCCGAGGGGGATGGTCCGCCATAATCCCTTCTCCATTCTCTTCTAGGGATTTGGACGATTTGGACGTGCATGCACATGCGCTCGGCATGAATTTCAAGCTTCCATGTCCAGGACTCAAACCATGGTGAACTACATAGGAGTCCAGTGCTTTAACCACTATGCCAACCTGCTGGCCCCCACTTCATGAATGTTTTAAGTCCCTTGTAAAGATTCAGAATCTTGGGACCAGCAGTTAGCATAATGGCTATGTCGCTGGACTCCCATGTAGTCGACTGCGGTTCGAGTACCGGACCCGGTGGCTTAAACTCACACCGGGCGCGCATGCATGTGTGCCCAAGATCCCGATAGGAGAATGGAGAAGGGATTGCGGCGTGGCTATCCCCCTGGGGGGTGATTTCTCACTTTCTGTCTCTCTGTCTCTCTCTGTCTTTCTGGCAAGCGCATGTGCTCTATAGCGAAAACCTCTCAAAAAAAAAAAAAAAAAAAAAAAAAAAAAAAAAACAGAAAAAAAAGAAAGATTCAGAATCGCCACAGGAGGACCCGGGTAACCTATGGCGTTAACATGTCCCTCTAAATGATCCTGTTACCTACAATCACCAGCAGAAGGTGAGAGGCATGCTCAGCTTTCGGGTGTGAAAAACTACTTGGCAGTTTTCTCTGGAGTCAAACATATATGATCGGATTCAAAAAGTTTGTGAAAAATGGAATTGAAATACCTGCAATATGTTTAACATTGATGCAAAATGTTTGAAATCTAGGCATGGTTTTCTCAGAATATGTACTTTCCACAAAGGTTTTGAAGGCCTCTCGTACATTTTCTGAACAATCCAACAACTCCCTGCTTCAGTTTTTCTACCAGAAATACATGCTCATGTCCACCTAAAAGACAGGCATGAAGATGTTTATGGCTGCTTTATTCCTCGGCTCCCAGTTGGCAACCAGAGCATGAACAGATACAACGTAGCCCAGCCAGGTAAGGTGAGCTGCTGCTATCCACAGTACCAGCGTGGGCGGATGCATTTCACAGACTGCTGAGGGGAGAGCCAGACAGCCTGCAGATCCCACCACGCAGAGTGCAAGGACAGACGAGACTGCAGCCATGGAGAAGGAGGTCTAAACAGCAGTTACAGGCCTCGCCCAAGTGGAGAAGTCCACAGCGTGGAAGCCACTTGGCTGACCGTGGGTTCAGATCCCTGGGCTGGCCTGAAAATACAGCGTGTGAATGCGTTGGGTGCCCATGATTCCGAAGAACTAGAAGGCTAGGGAAGGCGGACTGGAACGTGATAAGGCCTTGTCAAGGCTGCTTCTCTCTCACGAGCAGACTCCATGATGAATAAAAAGCAATAGTGATCATGTGTGTGTGTGTGTGTGTGTGTGTGTGTGTGTGTGCACATGTATGCAAACTCTGCTCCCTCTTGGGATTCATGGAAGGCTCCCCAAGGTCCAGTCAGAACCACACAGCAGGCCTGACCTGCATCTGGGGCCCAGCTGAGTCTCCTCACAGGCTGCGTATTTGCTCATTTGAGATGTCTGTTGTACACGGAGCTGTACAGAACACAGGGAGCCGACCCTCGGTGTGAGACAGTCAGTGTTTCCATCAAGAGCTGAACCTTGTGCAAAGTGCTCTTCTAGGCCTTTGGGGTGGAGCTCCAAGGCTGCGAGACACAGACCCTGGCCATGTGGGTTTTATAACCTGGAGGGGGCCAGGGGACAGGAGGTTTTCATCCACTCACTCACAGTACATTTCTACATTTCCTCCACATTTCTTTCTTTTTTCCTTTTCTTTCTTTCTTTTATTATTATTATTTTTTTTAGTTTTTGTTATAGGGCATGTGTGCTCACCAGAGAGCTAGGGAAAGTGAGAAATCAAGACCCGGGGATGGCCATGCCACAATCCCTTCTCCTTCATTCTCCTCGGGATTTTCAAGTCACTGGGTCTGGGACTTGAAGCACAAAGTCAACCATGGGAGACCCAGCTGTCTTCACCACCACACCAGTGCCTGGCCCTCGTCGTGGTACTCCTGAGCACCTACGCTCTGCCAAGCACCAATGGAGGCACCGGAACCAGGGTAGGCAATAAGGCCCAGCCCTGCCCTCAGGGCACTCACTGAATTTTGGAGAGAGCACACTGAACTGTTCCACCTTTTGAAGGTTTGCACGTTCACTGACCTCACCTCCCACTGACCTGTCCTGGTTCAGACCCTATTCTCTTGGCTCTCTGGCTATCCTAGTAGTTTCCTGGTGCATCTGCTGCCTCTCCAGCCTTCTGCCTCTGGAACATTCTCCAGACCAATAACTCCATAGAAGCACACCTAGAAAAAATTTTATTTTTTTAGAGAGAGATTTTTGCTGTAGGGTGATTGCACTTGCAAGAGAGACACAGAGAGAGAAAGTGAGAAATCACCCGCAGGAGTGGATAGCCACACCATAATCCCTTCTCTTCCATTCTCCTCCTGGGATTTTGGGCACTCACACACATACCTGTAGTGAGTTTTCAAGCCACCGGTTCTGGTATTTGAACTGTGCTTGGCTATGTGGGAGTCCAGCACCTTATCCACTACACCACCTACTGGTCACTTTCCATAAAACATTTAAAATGGGGGCCAGCAGGTGGTATGGTGATTAAGGGTGCTGGACTCCCACATGGCTGACAGTGGTTCGAGACCCGGACCTGGCGACTTTCTTTCTCACTACTTCTCCCTCCCCCACTCTGTCCTTCTCTAGTCAAATTAAAAATAAGTAAATAAATAAAGTTGAAATAAAATAATTCTTTAAAACATTTTTTTAGATCGGGACCAGCAGGTGGCATGGTGGCTAAGGTGCTGGACACTCCCACATGGCCGAGCATGGTTCGAGTCCCGGACCTGGTGGCTTCCTTTCTCAGTTTCCCTCTCTCTCTTTCTGTGGGTCTTTCTTTGTTCAAATTAAGAATAAATGAATAAATAAATAAAATTAAATAAAAAATAATTATACAGGAACCAGCAGTTAGCGTAATGGCTATGTCGCTGGACTCCCATGTAGTCGACCGCGATTTGTGTCCCGGACCCAGAGGCTTAAAACTCACGCCAGGCGCGTGTGCGTGTGTGCCCAAGATCCAGAGAGGAGAATGGAGGAGAAGGGATTGCGGCGTGACCATCCCCTCTGGGGGATGATTTCTCGCTTTCTGTCTCTATGTCTCTATCTGTCTGGCGAGCGCACGCGCCCTATAGCGAAAAAACCTCTCAAAAAAAAAAATTATACAAAAAAATCTATTAAAAAAAAACAACACATTTTTTAGATCAATGACTCCCACAACCCTGGCAGTTCTGGTGCTTACCCGCATAGGCTGGAGTCCTCACTTAGATGGCCCATTTTTGTGCCCACTGGCAAATCCACAATTCAGCCCGACCTCCTGCGTGTCTTCTGTAAAAGGGAGACAGCGTAATATCAGCCACCACACCTGTCTCCCTGAAGCTGAGCTGGCACCACCCACGCGTCCTCTGGACCTCTCTCACGGCTTACTCCTCTGGCCTGGCTGACCCCCAGCGGCTGTGCGGTGCTTCTGTTTACTGGCACATCCTCTGGGTTCAAGGCCTTAACCTCTACTCTTGGTGTTCCCACCTGGAATCCTTCCCTTCCACCTTCCCCTGGCTCGGTCTCACTTGCTCCAGACTCTGTCCAGCCACTGTCTCCTCCAGGGGCCTTTCCAGGAGCCACCTACAGCATTTCTGGCCTGGTCTGGGCCCCCACGACGCCCCGATCGGACTTGTCTGTTTGCCTCCTGTCTGTTTGTCTCACTTGCCTGAGTGGGAGCTCCGGCCTGGCCGGCAGCTCTGAATAGCTGAAGCAAGCTCTTCTGAAACAGCCTCAGCAGAGGGCCCTGCAGCCCTGCTCAGGTGCTGGATGCAGCCACGACTCCAGCCAAGCATCTTCTTAAGGGAGAAGGCCTTTGAGCTGGCCGTCAGGCATGAGCAGGACTTTAGAAATTGACTTTAGAACAAGTTGTACATGCACACAGTACCATATCCAAAAGGAACAAAAGGACTTGCAATGAAAATTAAAAGTAGGTCACCACTCAACCACCCAGCTCCCCTCCCCGGAGGCCACCACTGGTATCAGTTTCTGAGTGTTCTGTGCAGGCAAGAATTGTTAGCACCCTCCCCCCTTCATTTTGCAAAATTTCACAGCAATAGAAAAGTTGTGAGAAAAGTATAATACGCAGGCTTTGCCTCAATTTGCCAATGCTTTCCTGCCACGTGACGCTAAGTGTTTTACAAGCATGACATCACTTAATGCTCACAATGACCATGTGATCACGTCAGTTTGGTAGGTGACATCACTGAGGCACTAGTGGTACTTGCCCAAGGCCACCGAGCTCCTGCTGAGCTGCGTCATTACCCGCTGCTACCAAAGGGTAAAGGCTTGGATCTGCCTTTTCTCCTTTCCCTTTGGAGGAAAGCGTTTTCTTACACTAGGTTGAAATCTGTCTCCCTGAGATAGCCACCAGATGATCAGTGGAAAAGTACACCGTCTGGAAGGGTTTGGTCCTCCTCCTAGAACCTAAGCAACAGCTGCTGTCACTGCCGCCACCACAGGCTCCAATGTCACCTTCTCTGTGGAGCGAGCGAGCTCACCCCTGTTTAAAAACTCAAGATGACTCCTTGCCTACAAGCAGGATGACATTTACAGCCCAAACTTGGAATCCAGGGCCCTAATCTCACCCAATCCCTTTGGCCTGACCTGACTGCTCCTATCTCCGCATGGACTCCAGCTGCACCCAACCCCTCTGGTCTGCCTAAATTTTTCTCCTCCTTGAAGCCCCCTTCCTTTTCCTACAGAGTGTACTGCCCCATTTCTGGGCTCTTGCAACTCTTTGCTTTGTCTGGGACAGCTTTCTCCAGGTTGTCTTTTGGCCGGAGGCTGGTCAGCAGAGGGATGAGGGGACAGCCCGGCCCCTTCCCAGCAGTCAGACCCTGCGCAAATTACTCAGGGCGTGTGGGCATCTGAACTTCAATTCTCTCTTCATTCTCTCCTTTTAACTTCTCTGCGCCTTAATCTCTCCCTCTGTAAAATGGGAATGGCCACGGGGACGTTGTGACGCTTTAATGGGGGAAGGCATATAGAGAGTTGGGAGCAGCCTCGACCCCTTGCTAATAATGCTAACTGCGACTACTCCGGCGGGGCCTGGCACGCAGTAGGTGCTACGCGAGTCCGCTGGGAGCTGGGTTTGGGGAACACGCCTCCGTCCGGCTGCCCAGCCCGGGAGCGGGAAGGCTCGCTTGGAAGACAGGGGTTTGCCGAGCGCCGGCGGAGGTCGCCCCGCCCTTCCCCGCGGCCCCCGCCCGGCCTGCAGCTGTCAGGCCCGCCGGCCTCGGCGCCAGTCCACCAAACCTGAACGTCCCAGCCCGGCGCCCCCACCTTCCCCGCCTGCGCAAGTTACCTTGCGCCGGCGGCCCGGGGCCCGCCCCCGCCGGCTATTGGCCCAGAGGTTTCTTTGTTAGCGCGAGCGAGCCGCCGCCATTGGCCGGCCGGGCTGCCGCTCGTGTCGGCGCGGCCCCGCCCCAGGCCCGGCCCGGCCCGCCCCGCGCCCGCCGCCCCGCCCGAGTGCGCGCGGCGCTCAGCTCCCATTTGCAGCGACCGCGGGGAGGGCGCTCAGGACAGCGGCGGCGGGCGGCGAGCCGGCCGGGAGGCAGCGGGCCCGGGGCGCGTCCATGGGCCCGCAGCGGCCGGGCGGCGGGGCGGCGCGCACGCTGTGAGGCCCGGCGGCCAGGGCCTCGCGAGCAACGGCCGCTCGCCGGGGGCAGCCAGGCCGGGCCTGGGCGGCGGGGGATGCGGCGGCTGCCGAGCTGAGCGTCGGGCCGGGCCTGCGCCGCCGCCGCCCGCCGACCATGTCGGCGGCCAAGGAGAACCCGTGCAGGAAATTCCAGGCCAACATCTTCAACAAGAGCAAGTGTCAGAACTGCTTCAAGCCCCGCGAGTCGCATCTGCTCAACGACGAGGACCTGACGCAGGTGAGCGGCCCGCAGCCGGCCCGGCCCGGGCGGGGACGGGAGCCGGGGCCGGAGCCGGAGCCGGAGCCGGGGCCGGGCTGGGGCGTCGCGGAGGCCGCGGAGGCGAAAGATGGAGCGGAGGCTGCGTGGTCCGGGGGGGATGGGGACGGGGACAAAAGGAAAATCCTCGAGCATGCCGAAAAATAACATCCTCCGCCGTCCCCCGAGCCCTGCGAGTGATTCATGCTTTTTGGGTGACTCAAAAATGCCTGGTGGCTCTGAGTGGGAACAAAGCGCTTGGGGAGCACTTGCCACTGGCCAGGACCCCCGCCGAGTCTGCCTTGGGATCGGACTCAGACTTGTCCAGCCCGAGTGGCCCCGGGAGGATCGCCTGGATGGGTTGTGGGCTTACATCTGCTGGGAGCCAGCTTGCCTGTTTCCTAAGTCATGTCACCGTCAGGGACTGCAGAGCGGTTGGAAGGGTCTGGTTCTGTAGCTTACCCGGGAGGGTTGTAGTTGACGGGAGAGCTGGGGCTGCTCCCCAATCCTGCCCTCCCAGTTCTCTAGTCGCTGGGACCTGTGGGTCACTTCCGCCACCTCACCTGTCAAATGAGGGCTTTGACTTGTATCAGAGTCAGTCATTAACTCCAGCGAGTTCTGGGGCCCCGCCCTGGAGCGATGGAGGATGGTACTGGTAAGAGGCCCCAGGAGGTTTGGCCCAGGTCCCCACTGGCCCCTGGGAACCCCTGTGCCGTTGCTCTCCCAGCTCCTGGGGCGCCGGGATTCCGAACCTCCTCTGTACCTGGGGTGTGCCCGTGCGCTTCTCACCTCTCCCCCTCCTCTCCTCCGAGCCAGGCGCTCCTGTCACTTTCCAGTGCAGTGTGACCTAGTTGTAGCTGCTCCTTCACAGAAGAACCCCTTAGAAGGGAAATGTCGTCGCTTTGAAGTGTACCGACTGGCTGTTTTCAGTGCCACTTGGGTGCTTGCAGGTTCAACTTGTTTACACTTGTTTACACTGCAGGCTGGAGTGGGGCACCGGGCTTGGGGGTTATGGCCTGGGACACGGTGCCTTTCTGAGGTCAGGTTTCCAGCAGTCAGGAAAAGACTCTTCCTGAAACCAGAAAGCTTAACCAACCACTCAGGGACGCCAAAGGCAGATGATCAGGACTCCATGGGTCTTCGAGACAGGTCAGCTTGGGAAAGGTGGAACTCGCTTCTTCATAAGCTGTTCTGGAGGGAGGATGTGGCTTAGAAGGGGGCAGGAACTGATTCCCTGTTCTCATCTGCATCCTTTCTTCTGGGAAGCAGTTTATGTGGGGCAAGGCATCACAGGGCGACTTTGCTTCTAGTCTTGGCTGCCACTTGCAGCTGTGTGACCTTGAACAAGTCCCTTCACCTCTGTGATTTTAATTTCCTTGTGCGTAAGCTGGGAATAGTGATTTCGGCCTGGTCTCCCTTAAGGGCTGGTGTGAAAAGCAAGGAGCGATGTTTTAGTAAACGTTTTCTCTTACGATTTGACAAACAACCTCCCCCCCAAAAGAAAAACACACACAAAAAAAAAACAAAACGACTACTCACGTGAGAGTCATCATTAATTTAGGAAGTTTTGGAGCTTGGCAAGAGTTGTTTTGAGAGGTTTGTAAGAGTCCTACTTGTTCTGAGCAACTGCCCAAACTGGTAAATTAGGTATTTATACTGCATCAGGACTGTTTTCTGATGACTTAAGCTCAGATAAACTACAATGACTTCTGCCTATTTGAGACAAATCTGTTAAACATTTCCCCAAAAAATGTGTTGGTTATTAATTGGCTTCAAGTGGGGAGGCAAATTTAAAATACATGGCTCCTTCCCTGTTTTCAAAGTTGAATTGTGGGTTTTGAAGCAGACCTGAGACCTCCAGGGCACAACTGGAATGGTAGTTTCTGAAATAATGAGTGGGGTTATTTGTGCTGGGAGAGATTAGCCCAGCCTCCTACCTCCTGGGATCTTTCAGGAAGAAACTGCTCTTGAAAGAGAGGAGGGAGATTGGGGCTGCTGCCAGCAGCCTTCCCGGCCAGGCCTGCTGCATCCGGCCCTCCCCCAGCCTCTGCTCTCATCCTGGGGCTCCATTGGAAAGCCTGAGCCGACAGGTCCCCGTCCGGCTGCCCCAAGCCCCTGCTTCCTGCCCCCCCCCCCCCCCCCGAGTTTGGTTCAGACCATCCGGGCTGGAAGACGCATCAGCCATCAGTGAGGCCATCCCGGCTTTCCTAGGCTGGGAGGCAGAGAACACTCCAGCCCGGCGTGTGCTCCTGGGATGTCTGTCATCTTCCCAGGAGCAGACGGTTCTCTGCGCGCTCAACTTTGAGCTTTATTTCCTCAGCTGTGGGTTTTATTTGTTTGTTTTTCCCCTAGAGAGGTACAGAAACCTCTTCCAGGGGCTGTATTGTGGCATCAGAGCTGGAAGGGACTGGGAGATCGGCTCATCTTAACCACTTCCTTTTACCAGTGAGAAGACGCAGCCCAGAGAAGGGAAGGCACTTGCGCAGCTGAGGGACAGAGCCAGGGTTCCTAAGCCACTGTCCTTTCCCCACTCCTGCTCAGGGTCTGCAGTGGCCAGCCCATGCCGGGACGAGGACAGTATGTGGGGGTGGTTACGTTTCAGAAGGTGTCTGAGTGCTGGCACCTTCTGAAACATCCTAGCGTTTTCCTCGCCAGTGGAGTTGAGGAAATCTAGGAGAAGAAATAAGTGACAGTCCTTTATTACTTGGCCTCCTGTCCTCCAGTTCCAGGCCCCTGTTCACGAGGCGGCGATGTTTATCCTGCCGTCTTCCTCTGCGTTTCTCCGCATACGTGCTCAAGTATATTGTTAAATCTTTTGCTTCCCAGAGAGAGAGAGAGAGACAGAAGACGGAGGGAAAGTGAGAAGTTACCCACTGAGGGGAACGAACACACCACAGTCCCTTTTCCTTCAGCGTGCACTTGCGGCCAGTGTGATTTTTCAAGCCTGTGGGTACGGGACTTGAACTGTGGTTGCCCATGTGGGGGTCCAGAGCCTTAGCCACTACACCACTTGCTGGTCCTAAGTTAAACCTTCTCTAACCTAAATTATGTACTTGTATTTTCTCCGCGATCTATTTTTATTCTACCTAACCACATGTCTTAAAGCTGTTTTCATTGTGTCATGTGTAAATATACCAAAATCATTTTGCATATTGGACCATTAGTGATGTGCTGTCATTTAACCCATTATCGACGGACATCAGGGTTAGTTACGAGTTTTGCTTAATGAAGAGTGACTGTTTCAGCGAGCTGCTTCATACATGCTTTGGGGTGTGTGTGCGTGCGTGCACGAATGCAAGCATTTCTCTGGGGGCAGACACCTAAAAATAGAAGGGCCGGGTTGACATCAAGTGCATTCGATTTTTTTATAGATACCACCAAATTGCCTTCCAAAAAAGGCTATGTCATAACATTTAAGGACTGGATAAGATTGAATTATTTAACTCTATACTCATTTCCCTAAATAATAAGGTTAAGCCTCTTTTTATGTTTACTGGGTATTATTATTTTATTTTTTGGACTGCCTGTTTGTATTGTTTGCTTGTTTTTCTATTGAGTTAGTTTTCCAGGGGCTTTCTATATTTGTACTAGGTCAGTGGTTCACAACTTTCTGTAAAAGGCTTTGATAATAAATATTTTAGGCCTGGCGGGCCATAAGGTTTCTATGGCAACAGTGCACCTTGCCATTATAGCCCAGAAACAGCTGTAAACAATACCTAAGCTGTGTTCCAATAAAACTTTATTTATAAAACTGGGCCATTGGCAGGATTTGGCCTGTTAGCCATAGTGTGCTGACCCTGTTCCAGATTCCTCTGACACTTCTCATATATTGCAGGCATCATTTCCCAGCATCACTTGCCTTTTAATCTTCCACGTGGTCATTTTTCTTTTTCATGTGATAGTGTGAAATAGGAACACGGGTCCAGCCGCAGCAGCATGACAGTAGGGTCTGCAGCGGCTGCTCATAGCACGCACGTGAGGAGAACAGCGTGTGGGAGGTAGTTAAGTTGCAGAAGGTGCCTGCGTGCTGGTGTGGGAGCGGAGAGCGAGAACAGCTTGGGAGTAGATTTGCAGGATGTAGAGGGGTCACAGATAGAGTGAGTTTCACCTTGTGGAGGTTCAGATTAGTGGAGTCACCCACTCGGGTAATAGGTGCTGGCTGGAGTGTGGGGGAGTGACTTAGGGTGGGAACTCCACAGTCGGGACACGGAGGTGGTTGCTGAAGTCTTGGGAGTGAGTGTGGTCACTCAGGAGATTGTGCAGACTGAGGCAGACGAGCAGGGAGCCCAGTGTTGTGGGTTGGCAGAAGGGGAGCAGGGAGGAAGGCCAGGACGTGGTGAGTGGGAAGCAGGTCTGGAACCCAGGGGCTGTCCCGCCCCTCCCAGCCCCAGAGTGGGTGTCTAGGGCTCCAGTCAGGGCTTGGTGAACCACTTCGTCAGGGTTCCCATGGCTCTGGTGACATTCTTGACAAGTCCCAGTGGGGACAGCTTCCTTGTTTGACTTAACATGATTTCAGAAGCAATGGGGAGAGATTTGTGCCCACCCGTTTTTGATTTGTAACTTACGCATGGTTGGTGTGTTGTTTGGCAGGGGTGTGCTGGATATCCCAGGCACACAAAAGCCCGTTACAAATGGCCACCCAGCACACGAAAAGATGCTGTGTCATGAGTCATCAGGAAAGTGTGAATTGAGACCGCGATGAGATACCACTTCATACCTCCTTGATAGATAGGCTTTAAAAATGGCAGCAGGCGGTGTGAAGGTTAGGGCCCTGGATCCCACATGGCTGGCTGTGAGGTTTGAGTACTGAGCTCATCAGCTTGAAAGCTGCACCGGGTGCATGTGCGTGCATGCCCCACATCCTGGGAGGATAGTGAAGAAGGGATGGTGGCATGCCGTCTCTCCTTTGGGCTGATTTCTCACTTTCTCTCTCTTTTTATGGTAAGTGCATGCTCTGTATGGCAAAAACTAAAAAAAATATATATATTTCAAAAAGTTTTTTTTAAATGGGATTAAAGTATGAGTTTGGTGCAAAATTCTTTTTGAAGTCTAAGTAATATCTTTTTTGTTTTGTCTTAAATTTGTTATAGGGCATGTGTACTTGCCAGAGAGAGAGAGAGAAAGAGAGAAAATCACCTAATACTACCTGAGGAGGATGACCATGCCATAGTCCCATCTTTTCCATTCTTCTTGAGAATTTACTTATTTATTTGTTTATGGTTTTGGTCATGTGTGGTCACAAAAGAGGAGAGAGAGAGAGAAATCCAGAGAAAGGGAAAGTGAGAAATCACCCGTGATTTTGTAATACACGTTTTCATGATGTTTCTAAAGGCTCCTCGTAGAACAGACGTTGGGAGGATGCGTAGAAGTGGGAACCCTCTTGCGTTGAGAGTTGGAGTAAAATGGTATAACTGCTGAGGAAAACAGGTTGGTGGTTTCTCAAAAAGTTAAATATTGGGGCCAGCTCCGTGGTGCAGTGGTCTTGTGCTACTCGAGAGAAGTCAGATACCACCAGGCCGTTGTGCTTTGAACCCCGACCTGGCCAGCCTGAAGCACACTGCGCATGTGCGTGCTGGCTGGAGAGCCACGGACCAGGGATGAGAGGGAAGGGTGAGCAGAGTGGCCAGACCTGTGGAGGGCACTGCTGCCTCTCCTCTCTCTCCCCTCTTTGCTTTCTCTCTCTTTCTCTCTCTTATCTTTTGTATAGGCACAAACATTGTATCATGAATAAAGAAAAAAAGTTAAATATTGGACTAGGTGCGAGCCCCAGTTTCACTCCTAGGGATATACTCAAAAGAATTGGAAATAGATACATCCCGATACCAGCACATGGGTGTCCGTCCCCGCACGTCCATGGTCGCCTGCAGTGGCAGTGGCCACAGCCCACGCGCCCACTAGCTGCCGAATGGATAACCACATTGTGGTGTGTCCGTCCACTGTCGTCCCGTTCTAAAAGGAGTGACATGCAGAGGCTTGCTGAGGCGCCGTGGACTGAGACGACATCATGCTGAAGAGCTAGACACGAGGTCACGTGCGCAGGCATTCCACAAGTTCACGGGAGAGTGAAATGCAAGTGTAAGTTTATCTTGTGCAAAAAACTTTGAAATCCATGCATAGTTTTTTATATTGTGTCATCTAGAAAATCATGATGCGTTTTTGCATAGAAAAACACATCCTGACTTTCTGGATGACCTAATAATATGCTTTTTCCACAAACTTTTTTTTTTTTTTAATTTAACTCCATTTGCTGTTGTTATTATTTTTTTATTTTTATTTTTTTAGAGAGATTTTTGCTATAGGGCGCGTGCACTTGCCAGAAAAAGAGAGACAGAGAGACAGAAAGTGAGAAATCACCCCCCGGGGGGATGGCCATGCCACAATCCCTTCTCCATTCTCCTCTCAGGATCTTAGGCATGTACACACACACGCCTGGCGTGAGTTTAAGCCACCAGGCCCAGGACTCAAACCGCGGTCGACTACATGGGAGTCCAGCGACATAGCCATTACACTAACTGCTGATCCCTGTTATTATTATTATTTTAATTTGACCAGAGAGAGAGAAAGGGGAAGTGAGAAAATAAACCACCAGATCCAGGACTGGAACCGTGGCCGGCTATGTGAGAATCCAGCACCTTTAACCATCACACCACCTGCCGCCCCTCCACAGACTTTTCGAAGACCCTTGCTCGCCTCTGATTCAGTACATACGAAATGCCCAGAGTAAGTATATCCAGAGAGAGAGAAAGCAGCTTAGTGGTTGCCAGAGGCTGAGGAGGGGCAGTTGGAGTGCCTGCTAATGGGGTTGGGGTTCTATTTTGGGGGTGATGAAAGGCCTTGGAACCAGATGGAAGTGCTGGTTGTGCAACATTGCGAAATACACCAGACGCCATTGGTGGTTCACTCTGAAATGGTTAATTTTATGTTAGGAGAACTTCACCTCTATAAAAATGAAAAAAATGGATGTGCAGGGAACACACACACACACACACAAACACACACACACTCCCCCCGCGCCCTGCCCCGCCCTGCCCTGCCCTTGACTGCGTGTCAACACACACACACACATGCATACATACACACACACACACCCAGACCAGCCCTCGGCCATGTGTCACCTGGGATGACTGATTGTTTCTGAAATCGAGACCAGGGATGGGAGACATTTTTGTTAAGGGACATGCACTTAGTACAGGTCAGCAGGTAAAACCGAGTGTGTGTAGCTGCTCCTAGAGCCTCTGGAAAATGCAGAAGCACTCTCAGTTTTTAGGCCTTGAACAAGCAGATGGCGGGCTCAATCTGGTGTGCAAAGCACAGCTGCCAGCCCTGGGTGGGACCGGCTAGCCAGTGGAACTGTAATGTCAGCCACACACGTCATTTTAAATGCCGTCTAATAGTTGCCACTTTAAAATACCAACTAGAACAGGTGAGCTGATTTTAATTATGTTCTCTTTACCCTGATGTATCCAAACTATCGTTGTTTCCACACGTGATGAGCTCCTGCCTGCGATGACGTCCTGCCTTTCGGCTCATGTCCGTTCAGACCAGCCTCTTTCATTGGCAAAGGCAGGTGGGAAGGCCACATGGCAGGGCTGTCTTCTCTTCCTCTCTGTGATGGTGGGTGGAGGGTCCCTGAAGTCCCGCTTCTCCACATTCCTTATTCCTTTTCAAGTGTGCGCTTCTCCCCCCGTCTTTCTACCAACTTCGGAGGATTCTTTCTCCTCCCTCCCTCCCTCCCCCTTTGCCAGAGGGCATATGTGCTTGTCAGAGAGACGGACAGAGGGAGAGCACCCCTTCCCACGGGGCACGTCACACCACAGTCCCTTCCTCACCTCTTCTCTGTGACGTCAGGATTCTGGATAGGCAGGTACACGTGCTCAGCATGTTTTCCCAGCTGCCGGGGCCAGGACTAGAACCTTGGTCAACCGTGTGGGATCTGACTCCCTCCACCACTAGGCCGTGGGGATGGCCCTGGAGTCTTTCTTGGAATAACATGTCTTCTTCTGGTATGTTGAGAAGCTCTGTTTGGGACCCTGACCCCACCCCTTGGCCGGAGGCAGAACAGGAGCAGAAGAGAGGAGGGAGCTGGCCAGGGCCTGGGGGGCCATTTTGTGTGGAGAGCCAGGGGTCAGGCCTTTGTGCCCCTCCAGGTGCATTCTGGGCCATGTGACTGCGTTCCTGTCATTCTGGGTTTGCTCTGTATCTGGCAGGTGCATCTCAGCTTCTCACCCCGTGCTAGCCGCCCCTGGACCTCCTCTTCTGGGTTCTGTTCCTCACCTCACGTTAGAGTGCCATGGTCCAAGATTGGGTTGTCTTCTTGGCGTAGATTCTCAGTGACCCAGGAAGGGGACTGTGTTGTCCCTGCCTGGTCTCCCATCTGTACAGCAGGGCCTCCTTCCATGCCCAGGAGGGGCAGGTGCTGAGTGAGTGACGGGGGTCCTGAACCAGCCTCCGGTTTATTGACAGGAAGAGCAGCCACAGCTCCTATGTGAAGCAGGGCCGTCTCGTGACTCCTGGGGTCCTCATGCTGTTTAGCTGAAACATGCAGCTTGGAATGTTTATCTCTAAATTGTTCCCAAGCTGCCACTTAGTCTTGAAAGAGAGGACAGAGCCTGCGGCCAGGCGGAGGAACGCGTCATCCTACTCCCTGCATCCCCTGCTGCCTGGGGACCGGGGAGGGAGACGCAGGGAGAGGTCAGAGGAGCACGGACGCTAATTCGGAGGCATCTGACCTAAGAACACAGGCTCTTCTTTATCCTGGGAAACTCATCCTCTAAGCTGCCCTTTCCCATCTGAATGACACAGTTGGACCAGGTCAGCGGTTTTCAAGTTTTCATGAAATCCCGGAGCCTTTCCTCAAAGGAATCTCAAACAGAAATGTGATATATGACACAGGAAGAGCGACATCCTCTGGGTGACTCAGAGCCGGGAGCTTGGTCTGCCCCCTGGGGAGCCTCGGGTCATCTCTGGGTGCCACACGGGGTGGGTTGGAGAATTCGGGCTCCTTCCAATCGGAGCAGCTGAGGAGTTTGACAGCCGCCCTGGGATGGCCCACAGACACCCCGCCCCCTGCTCTCATGGCATTGTCACATCCTTGGGGGCGAGAGCTCAGTGGGCTGACGCGCTGGCATTTTGTCTCTGGAGGCTGGAAATGGAATCTTCTAAACCACTCACTGGTTTTCGCAGTCAGGGTCATCCTAGTTCACATGAAACCACAGCCTGGTTTTTGCCCGGAGCCTGGAACCCTTCTGGCTCCTTCGTTCCCTTGGGCTCCGCTTGGCAGCTGCATGCTGCATTGGACGGCGGCCTGTCCTGGTGTCGGTGGCTTGCAGTGGCTTTGTGTGGACGGGCCTTCTGCGCTGCCCTGAGCCCCAGCTCGGGATCGAGTGCTGGCTTCTGGGTTTTCATGCAGGCCTGGTCAGTCTGGGGCTAGCAGAGCGTGGCTCCTGACAGAGGAGGGGACCCTGGCTTTCAGAGAGGTCGAGCTGCCTGCCCAAGGTCACCGTGCCATTGAGTGCCAGGGCCATGACCCGCTCGGCTCCCACTGGACTCCCCTGCCAGCCTTCCCCGCGGCTCCAAGCTAGTCCTCCCTTCTCTTGGGAAGTCCACTTTGACTCTTGAACTGTTTTGGTTTGGCTCGCAGATCTGTGGCTGGGGGCTGGTGTGGCACAGAATAAATCACAGCTGTTTAATGGCCTCTTGTCCCTAGCCCTGGGTGGAGGCACCTGCAGGAGCTGTGTGATGCTCCTCCCCCACCACTAAACAGGCGAGGAGTCATCCCCTTTAGCAGAAGGAGCCGCTGAGACCCAGAGAGGGCCACGGCCTGCCTAGGTCACAGGAAGGCCGGCGTAGGTTTTTCCAAAGTTCTGTTTGGCCTCCCTGCCTCTGATAAGTGTTAACCTTTGCTATCAGGAACAGGGCCTGGCCCCAACTCAGATTTCTCCTGGGGTGTGCGATGGGGCATGTGTGTGTTTATGGTGGGGTGTGTAGTGCGGCAGGGTGTGGGCATAGGTGTTTGTGCTAGGGCCTATGTGATTATGTGTGTGGTGGGGTATGTGAGTAAGGCGGGCGTTTGTGGTGGGGTGTGTGTGCCAGCGGGCATGTGTGGGTGGTGCAGGGCCTTGTGCAGGTTGGTGCCTAGGTCCTCGCCAGGTGCCCCGTGCCCCCCAGGCGGGCAGCTGGCACGACCAGAGCAGGAAGTCCTATGTTTTCCCTGAGAGAGGAGTCAGCACCAGGAAGTAGCTGTGTCCTTGGTCTCTGTGGGTCCTGCAGCGCAGAGGGTCCGGGGTGCGTTTCCCAGATGTGTTCTCTCTCTCTCTCTTTTTTGTGAAAGAATTACTTTATTTAACTTTATTTAGTATTATTATCATTATTATTTTCCAGTTTGTTTTTGTTTTTATTTTGGAGAGGTTTTTGCTATAGGGCGTGTGCGCTCACCAGACAGAGACAGAGAGACAGAAAGAGAGAAATCACCCCCCAGGGGGGGTGGCCACGCCACAATCCCTTCTCCTCCATTCTTCTCTCGGGATCTTGGGCATGCACGCACACGCGCCCGACCTGAGTTTTAAGCCACCAGGTCTGGGACTCAAACCGCGGTCGACCTCGTGGGAGGCCAGCGACATAGCCATTACGCTAACTGCTGGTCCCTATTTTCCAGTTTGATCACAGAGAGAGAGAGGAAGTGAGAAAGCAAGCCACCAGGTCCGAGACTTGAACCGTGGTCGGCCACGTGGGAGTCCAGCACCTTTAACCACCATGCAACTTGCCAACCCCCCCAGATGTGATTTCTAACCTCGCAGTTTTGCCCATAGCTAAAGGGGTCAAGGGAAGGGGGTGCTGCTGCTGGGAGCCAGCCCAGCCGGAGAGAGGGGCCACATCTCCTGCGTTTCCTGCGCCACAGCCAGAACCTCACTGTCAGGACTGGGTGATCCACTTGGGCTCCGGAGCCTTGGGGCCCAGGGGGCTCCAGTTATTCGCATGCTCTGACCTAGAAAGCTGACAGAGTCCCACTTTTCATTTAAATGTGCCTAGGTGCGGAGTGGAAACGGCATTGAGCTCAGATGTGGGCTCGCATCCAGGCTGATCGAGCGAGTTACTTAGAGTGGAAGTGTCTGTGACTCTCATCTGGAAATGGGGGTTGTGTTACCCCCTCCTCAGGTGCCACGAGGATGTCGGGAGATGTTTGGGAAGCCCCCAGCAAGGCTGAGTTTGTGGGGGGCGCTCAGCGAGTGGGCCTGATTGGCAAACGCTGACCACGTGGCATGGAGCCTGCATGTCGGACATGGGCCTACCCCTGGATGCCCAGCCTCACGCTGCCTGCTCTTGCTTACCCATGGGCAGACCGGGGCGGGAGAGGTGTGGTGCGGGGAGTGCCAGATGCCCCATCCTTCCTGGAGCTAAGCAGTGGTGGGTATTCACGACGGAGGGACCTGGAGATTGCGGGCAATGGGGTGGTTTCGTGGGAGAGCCGGCCCTCAAGGCTCAGTTTCTCTTTACCCCAGGGCCACAGAGCAAGCCCGACTGTGTCCCCTCCCAGCGAGCTGCTGGCACCACCCTAGCAGTTTGCTCACACTTGCCCCTTGGAACTGGAAGGGCCACTGTCGGTTGGTTTGTGTGGGTTTGATTTTCAGAACATGTAAGTGTAGGGATTGAACACACTGGTTTTTGAAGCTCTTAGAGTGTGTGTGTGGGGAGGGGCAGGTGGTAGTGCTTAGGGGACTGGACTGCGACACCATCAGCCGCGGTCTCAGTCCTGGACCTGGTGGGTTGAAACTAATGCTGTGTGTGTGTGTGTGTGTGTGTGTGTGTGTGTGTGTGTATGCCCAAAATCCCAAGAGGAGACTGGAGAAGGGGTTGCAGCATGGCCATTCCCTCTCACTGTCTCTCATGTCTCTTTCTGTCTCTTCCTGGCGACCCCATATGCCCTATGGCAAGAACCTGAAAACAAACTAACTTTCAGAGGGTAGCCCAGCTTGTCTGCACAGTTGGTAGCAAACTGAACTGCATGCTGGAATCCACGTGCCTGACTGTGTTCAGATACCCATGTGGGCCTGAGCGCACGCTGGGCGTGTACATGCACGCCCAGGGTCCTGCAGGTGGGGCGCAGGGGAGGGGTTGTGTCATGATGAGACTGCCGTGGCGCCTTCTCTCGTTCTCTCTCTTGTTCTCTCAGGAACATGCTCTCTCTCGTTCTCTCTCTCACGCACACGCTCTCGCTCTCTCTCTCATGCACACACTCTCGTTCTCTCTCACGCACAACGCTCTCACTCTCTCATGCACACGCTCTCGTTCTCTCACGCACATGCTCTCGCTCTCTCATGCACACGCTCTCGTTCTCTCTCACGCACACGCTCTCGCTCTCTCATGCACACGCTCTCGTTCTCTCTCATGCACACGCTCTCGTTCTCTCATGCACACGCTCGTTCTCTCTCACGCACACGCTCTCACTCTCTCATGCACACGCTCTCGTTCTCTCTCTCATGTACACGCTCTCGTTCTCTCACTCATGCACACGCTCTCGTTCTCATGCACACGCTCTCGTTTTCTCTCTCATGCACACGCTCTCATTCTCTCTCTCGTGCACACGCTCTCGTTCTCTCTCGTGCACACGCTCTCGCTCTCTCTCGTGCACACGCTCTCGCTCTCTCTCGTGCACACGCTCTCGCTCGCTCTCTCGTGCACACGCTCTCGTTCTCTCTCATGCACACGTTGTTGCTCTCTCATGCACACGCTCTCGTTCTCTCTCTCGTGCATACGATCTCTCTCGTGCACACGCTCTCGTTCTCTCTCTCGTGCACACGCTATCGTTCTCTCTCATGCACACGCTCTTGTTCTCTCTCGTGCACAGGCTCTCGTTCTCTCTCATGCACAGGCTCTCGTTCTCTCTCTCATGCACACGCTCTCGTTCTCTCTCTCATGCACACGCTCTCGTTCTCTCATGCACACGCTCTCTCTCTCTCATGCACACGCTCTCACTCTCTCATGCACACGCTCTCGTTTTCTCTCTCATGCACACGCTCTCATTCTCTCTCTCGTGCACACGCTCTCGTTCTCTCTCGTGCACACGCTCTCGCTCTCTCTCGTGCACACGCTCTCGCTCGCTCTCTCGTGCACACGCTCTCGTTCTCTCTCTCGTGCACACGCTCTCTCTCTCATGCACACGCTCTCGTTCTCTCTCATGCACACGTTCTCACTCTCATGCACACGCTCTCGTTCTCTCTCTCGTGCATACGATCTCTCGTGCACACGCTCTCGTTCTCTCTCTCATGCACACACTATCGTTCTCTCTCATTCACACGCTCTCGTTCTCTCTCATGCACACGCTCTCGTTCTCTCTCTCATGCACACGCTCTCGTTCTCTCATGCACACGCTCTCACTCTCTCTCTCATGCACACGCTCTCACTCTCTCATGCACACGCTCTCGTTCTCTCTCATGCACACGCTCTCGTTCTCTCTCTCATGCACACGCTCTCGTTCTCTCTCATGCACACGCTCTCGCTCTCTCTCGTGCACACACTCTCGCTCGCTCTCTCGTGCACACGCTCTCACTCTCTCATGCACACGCTCTCGTTCTCTCTCATGCACACGCTCTCGTTCTCTCTCTCATGCACACGCTCTCATTCTCTCTCATGCACACGCTCTCGTTCTCTCTCTCATGCACACGCTCTCGCTCTCTCATGCACACGCTCTCGTTCTCTCTCTCATGCACTCGCTCTCTCTCATGCACACGCTCTCGTTCTCTCTCTCATGCACACGCTCTCGTTCTCTCTCTCATGCACACGCTCTCGTTCTCTCTCATGCACATGCTCCCGTTCTCTCATGCACACGCTCTCGTTCTCTCTCTCATGCACACGCTCTCGTTCTCTCTCTCATGCACACGCTCTTGCTCTCTCTCTCATACACACGCTCTCGTTCTCTCTCTCACGCACACGCTCTCGTTCTCTCATGCACACGCTCTCGTTCTCTCTCACGCACACGCTCTCGCTCTCTCTCATGCACACGCTCTCGTTCTCTCTCTCATGCACACGCTCTCGTTCTCATGCACACGCTCTCGTTCTCTCTCTCACGCTTTCTTTCTCTCTCATGCACACGCTCTCGTTCTCTCATGCACACGCTCTCATGCTCTCTCTCATGCACACGCTCTCATTCTCTCTCATGCACATGCTCTCCTCTCTCTCATGCACACGCTCTCGCTCTCTCATGCACACGCTCTTGTTCTCTCTCGTGTACATGCTCTCAAATGCACACGCTCTCGTTCTCTCTCACGCACACGCTCTCGCTCTCTCATACACACGGTCTCGTTCTCTCTCTCATGCACACGCTCTCGCTCTCTCACGCACACGCTCTCGTTCTCTCTCACACACACGCTCTCGTTCTCTCACTCACACGCTCTCGCTCTCTCTCATGCACACGCTCTCGTTCTCTCTCACGCACACGCTCTTGCTCTTTCTCCCATGCACACGCTCTCGTTCTCTCTCCCATGCACACGCTCTCGTTCTCTCTCCCATGCACACGCTCTCGTTCTCTCTCTCATGCACACGCTCTCGTTCTCTCATGCTTTCGTTCTCTCTCTCATGCACACGCTCTCGTTCTCTCTCTCATGCACACGCTCTCGTGCTCTCTCATGCACACGCTCTCATTCTCTCTCTCATGCACACGCTCTCGCTCTCTCATGCACACGCTCTCGTTCTCTTTCGTGCACACGCTCTCTCTCTCGTGCACACGCTCTCGTTCTCTCTCGTGCACAGGCTCTCTCTCTCTCGTGCACAGGCTCTCGCTCTCTCTCTCGTGCACAGGCTCTCGCTCTCTCTCGTGCACACGCTCTCGCTCTCTCGTGCACACTCTCTCGTTCTCATGCACACGCTCTCGTTCTCTCTCATGCACACGCTCTCGTTCTCTCTCAACATGCTCTCGTTCTCTCTCATGCACATGCTCTCGGTCTCTCATGCACACACTCTCGTTCTCTCTCATGCACACGCTCGTTCTCTCTCTCATGCACACGCTCTCGTTCTCTCTCATGCACACGCTCTCGTTCTCTCATGCACACGCTCTCGTTCTCTCTCATGAACACGCTCTCGTTCTCTCGTGCACACGCTCTCGTTCTCTCTCGTGCACACGCTCTCGTTCTCTCTCGTGCACACGCTCTCGTTCTCTCTCGTGCACACGCTCTCGTTCTCTCTCTCATGCACACGCTCTCGCTCTCTCATGCACACGCTCTCGCTCTCTCATGCACACGCTCTCGTTCTCTCTCTCATGCACACGCTCTCGCTCTCTCATGCACACGCTCTCGTTCTCTCCCTCATGCACACGTTCTCGTTCTCTCTCGTGCACAGGCTCTCGTTCTCTCTCGTGCACACGGTCTCGTTCTCTCTCGTGCACAGGCTCTCGTTCTCTCTCATGCACAGGCTCTCGTTCTCTCTCTCATGCACACGTTCTCGTTCTCTCTCTCATGCACACGCTCTCGTTCTCTCATGCACACGCTCTCGTTCTCTCATGCACACGCTCTCGTTCTCTCTCTCATGCACACGCTCTCACTCTCTCATGCACACACTCTCGTTCTCTCTCTCATGCACACGTTCTCGTTCTCTCTCATGCACAGGCTCTCGTTTTCTCTCATGCACACGCTCTCGTTCTCTCTCTCATGCACACGCTCTCGTTCTCTCTCTCATGCACACGTTCTCGTTCTCTCTCTCATGCACACGTTCTCGTTCTCTCTCGTGCACAGGCTCTCATTCTCTCTCTCATGCACACGCTCTCGTTCTCTCTCTCATGCACACGTTCTCGTTCTCTCTCTCATGCACACGTTCTCGTTCTCTCTCGTGCACAGGCTCTCATTCTCTCTCTCATGCACACACTCTCGTTCTCTCTCATGCACACGCTCTCGTTCTCTCTCATGCACACGCTCTCGTTCTCTCTCTCATGCACACGCTCTCGTTCTCTCTCTCATGCACATGTTCTCGTTCTCTCTCGTGCACAGGCTCTTGTTCTCTCTCGTGCACACGTTCTCGTTCTCTCTCGTGCACAGGCTCTCGTTCTCTCTCATGCACAGGCTCTCGTTCTCTCATGCACACGTTCTCGTTCTCTCTCTCATGCACACGCTCTCGTTCTCTCATGCACACGCTCTCGTTCTCTCATGCACACGCTCTCGTTCTCTCTCTCATGCACACGCTCTCACTCTCTCATGCACACACTCTCGTTCTCTCTCTCATGCACACGTTCTCATTCTCTCTCATGCACAGGCTCTCGTTCTCTCTCATGCACACGCTCTCGTTCTCTCTCTCATGCACACGCTCTCGTTCTCTCTCTCATGCACACGTTCTCGTTCTCTCTCTCATGCACACGTTCTCGTTCTCTCTCATGCACAGGCTCTCATTCTCTCTCATGCACATGCTCTCGTTCTCTCTCTCATGCACACGCTCTCGTTCTCTCTCTCATGCACACGCGCTCGTTCTCTCATGCACACGCTCTCGTTCTCTCTCATGCACACGCTCTCGTTCTCTCTCTCATGCACACGCTCTTGTTCTCTCTCATGCACACGCTCTCGTTCTCTCTCATGCACACGTTCTCGTTCTCTCTCTCATGCACACGCTCTACCGTAAATAAATGTTGCGGAAAATGGGTGTTATTGAAATCCTTTGCATGGATTTTGAAAATTAAAAAAGTTTCAGAGGGTAGGGAGTGAAGGAGCCAGGCACTGTCAGCTTAGGATGTAGCCTTACAGGCTACCTCTGAGCTCCAGTCAAGGCAGGTCCACGAAGGGCAGAGGCAGATCCCAATTTCAGAAACCACTTTGCACAGAAGTGAGCGGGTTCCTGTCGGCAAGGTGGGGGAGGATTAAGAGACACTGTTTTTTTATCCCAGTCATCTGGGAAGCAGAATCCTGGTGCTGGGTGGTGAGCAGCCCAGAGCCAGGCAGCCGGGCCTACAGAGTGGTCTGAGATTGCTGGGTGGGCGGCCCATTGGCCCAGGGGAGGTCGTGGCCAGCATCGAGCTGACCCCTTAGTGGCAGTCGGGTCCTTCTGGCCTCTCTGACCCCTCAGCAGCCCAACCTTCACCCACCGCATGCTTGGGGCAGTGGCATCTCCACTGGCAGGCGCCTTCTGAGCCTGCAGAGGAGCTCTAACAGGAGGCCACACCTCAGACAGGGCTGCGGGTCTCGGCTCTGCATCTCTCCCTGTCTGCAGCCCTGGAGCTGAAGGGTCCTCTTCCCCGCAGCTTGGCCCGCTGCTGTGGCCACGCGGCCACCAGCGAGGCTGAGATCACAGGCAGGTCGGCTAGCCCGGAAGTCACGTACTGTGCCGGTGGCAGTGTTTCTAGAAGCTGCCTTGCGGGCTCCTCTCTGTTGGTGGCAGCTTAGGAGGCAGAGAGATCGGGAAGTTTCCTCTGGAGGGTAACTCCCCTAGCTGCAGGCCCTGTGTGCTGTGTGCGTGGTAGAGCTGAGACAAACCAGACATTCGACCCAGGCCTCCTCTGACCCAGGTCTCCTCCACCAAGCCAGTGGGGGCCAGAGGGGCCACCTGGACCTTGACTCTGGCTGGTGTGGCCCAGGAGCTGGGCGGCCGTGGAAGGGCATATGTGCTGCGCAGGGCATGGCAGGAGGGCAGGCTGGGCTGGCATGTTCCTCCTGTCTGTCCTGCCCTGCCTGTGTCCTGCCGGGAAGGATGACTTTTGAGGAATAGAGCGCACCTCCCCTGCAAAGCTGCTGCCCCAGAAATGTGTCCCTGTGCGTTCCCCTGCATCCCTCTCCTTGCTGCGAATGGCATCATGGTCCAAAAATCCCATGACCACGGGCTCCTTGTCAAGACCAAACAGGAGAGACGCTTATTTAAAATGTCAACTCCCCACCCCCAGATGCTGGAGTGGAGGGAGGAGCGCGGGGCCAGGGCTGGGCTCGCAGTCACGGGTGTGGGCAAGGCCCTAGGAGCACTCTGGTGGCTCTGGCCTCGCCTTCAGTGTGGAGGATGGACTGCGGGAGAGGCCTTTCGTTTTGAGGCAAAGCTCATGTAACATGAAATTGACTGTTTTAAAGTGTGGACCAGGTGGTGGCACAGGGCTGACACAACTGGAACCACATGTGCAGGATCTTGGGCTCATGTCCTGAGACCTCCTTGAGTGTGCCAGGCACTTGTCCCGTGGTCAGGGCAGCTGAGGCTGGGGTGGGTTACAGTGTGAGGACCGTACTGGGGGCCGGGGTAGGGGGAGGAGGCCATCTCTCGTGCACAAGCTCGATCTCTCATGGAAGAAATACATGAATAAACTTAAAATTTTCAAAGTGAGGTGTTCTGTTTTTTTGTTTTGTTTTTCATTTCGTACATTCAGTGTTGTGCAGCCACCAGTACTTTCTAGTCAGAGCGTCCTCGTCACCGTGGAGGGACACCCTGTGACCATTACGTACTTGCTCTCCACCCCAGGTCCCAGCTACTGTCCATCTGCTGTTCCTTTAATTCATGATAGACGGCACATGCATGCACAATAGACCCACACACACACACACACACACACACGGGTCTCATCACACCGTGAGCCCAGCCTACATTGAGGTGGCCTCTTGGGCACATGCCCAGTGTGTTTTCAGACCCACCCAGGAATCCGAGCCCACAGCCGGCCACTCCACGTGGCTTCCAGCATTACAGTTCATTTTCTTCCTGACAGTGCCACCAGGGCTGGGCCCAAAAGTGCCGATCTCCGTGGTCTCGTTGAAATGGAGTCATAGCATGGCCAGCAGATGGCATGGTGGTTAAGGCACTGGATGCCCACATGGCCAACCAGGGTTCTAGTTCCATACCTAGCGGCTTCTTTTCTCACTTTCTCTCTTCCTCTCGTCTCTCTCTAGTGAGCGCATGTGCCCTATAGCCAATGTAATAATGATAAATAAATAAGCCATAAAAAAAGAGAAATGGGTTGTAGGACACATGGCCTTTGGGTCCTCTCAGCACAGTGTGTTCGAGCTCCAGCACCTTGTAGCCCACGTCCGGGTGCTGCCCCAGTGAAGCTGGACACGGCTCGTTGGGCAGCTGTGCCGCTGAGTGACCAAGGTCAGGCTTGTGGGTGGTGGTGACCAGCTACCCGGACATCATGCACAGTTGTTTGAGCACCTGCTTTGGGTTCTTTTGGGTAGAGGCAGGAGCGGACCTGCCGTCCTGTGGCAGTTCTGTTCGGAGGTGTCTCGAATCAGTATGTCAAGCCAGACGTGGGCACCAGGCACTGTGCTGGGAGGATGTGGGGATACAGACCCCTCCCGGTGCTGCCTGGAGTCCGGTGCTTCTCATTTGGGATTGACAAGTGGAGTCCTTGGGCACTGGTGGCCCTGGGCACCCCTGCGATGCTGGGCGGCACAGGGGCCGTGCCCAGTGCATAGTTCATGCCGCCTCTTTCTGTCTAACCTGAAGGTCGGCTGAGCTGCCAAGCAGGAGGTAAGTGGCAGGGGCAAGGTCGGGGGTGCTGGGAGCTGGAGGCCAGGCACCAAGGGAGACATGGAGGCACCCCAGCCTGCCCCAGCCCAGGAGCTGCTGGGGAGAGGCCTGCATGCCCACTGTCAGGCCCCCAGGGTCCAGCAGTGAGAGACAAAACGCCTCTCTGTTCCGTTTGCCCTGTGTTACTGATTTTCAGGCTTTATTTCTTGACGGAGGGACAACTAGCCCGAGATAAATCATAGACTCGCATTCAGCAAAGGCCCCCTTGTCGCAGGCAGGGAGGCCACCCCCGCCTCACACAGTGCCTGCAGGAGTCCCTGGAGCTCAGTGTGAAAACCACTGGTTTACCCTCATTCTTGCAGCAATCGTTTGTAGTAGAGTGGAATTCTCGAAGAACATAAAAATACAAGTGGCGTTTATGTACCGTGACACCTGTGACCGTAATGGAGGGAGTGCCCTTGAACCTGCCACCTAGCTTGGGGAAGAGAGCACAGCGGTCCCCTGGGTGTCACCTGCGCTCCCAGATGGGCCCCTCCCCCAGGGGACTGCAGAGGTGGGGGCTAAGGCCCAGACCCATGAGCCTGATGTCACCCTCATGAGGCAGCAGTTGGGCTGTTCCAGGGAACCGGGGCCAGGCACATTCGGACAGGCCCCTGCTTTCCTGCCCTCCTCACCCTCCAGGGGCTCGAGCAGCTGTGCCTGTGTTTGCAGTATTTCAGGCCTCTCCCCCACTGGCCTGGTAGCAGCTGCTGCCCGCCGAGCCCTGCCCTCCTCCCGGCCTCCCGGCCTCCCGGCCTCCTGGCCTCCTCTCCGGGGCAGAGGCCTGTGTGGTTGAGAAGGGTTTCCTTCCGCCTGTATCTGGGACCTTTCATTTCCTGATACACACCAGCTGCCGGGAGCAGGTCTGGGGCAAGCTGTGGCTTCCCCCCCCCCCCCCCCCATAGGGTATGTGTGCTCACCAGAGAGGGAAAGTGAGAAATCACCTCTCAGGGGAGATGGCCATGCCACGATCCCTTCTCAAGTCTCCTCTCAGGACTTTGGGCACGCATGCACACATACCCAGTGTGATTTTCAAGCCATTGGACCCAGGATACTAACTGTGGTCAGCCATGTGTAGTTGACTTTTTTTTTTTTTTTTTTTTTTTTTTTGAGATATTTTCGCTATAGGGTGAGTGCGCTCACCAGAGAGACAGAGACAGAGACAGAATGTGAGAAATCACCCCCAGTGGGGATGGCCATGTGCCACTATCCCTTCTCCTCTGTTTTCCTCTCAGGATTTGGGGCATGCTTGCACATGTGCCTGGTATGAATTTTAAGTCACCAGGTCCAGGACTTGAACCATGGATGATTATGTGGGAGTCCAGTGATGTCACCATTACACCATCTGCTGGTCCCAAGTAGTTGCTTTTTAAGGCCATGCTGTTGAATCGAAAGGACTCCACGTGGACACCAGGAGATGGACTTCAAAGCCTCGTGTTTGGGCTGATGGGAGCGAAGAAGTAGGGTCCGCAGGGCTGCAGGCTGGGGCCGTGCTTGGGTGGTGAGGAGCCCTGACTGGGACAGCAGTTCACAGCCTATTTGGTTTCAGGGTCCCTTTCCCACTATTAATTATGAGGCCTCAAAGGGCTTGTGTTTTTGTGGGTCACGTCCATTGGTGTCTTTTGCTTTAGAAATGAACTTTGAGAAACTTTGAAATACTTGTGGATTCACTTTAAAATAATAAACTTGCTCCACGTTCGCATGAGCAGCATATGTATTTGGAATAGTAGCTTTTCAAAGTCAGCGGCCACACGGCTTTACCTTCCTCTGACGTCGGAGGCGTGAGGGTCGGCTGGCTCTCAGGTCTTCTGCAGTGAGCCTGTGCTGCTGTCCTGCCTCGTGGCCTCCAGACTGCTCGACGGTACACCTGCAAAAGACAGAGTGACAAAGGCAAACACCGTCTCAGTTTTTGCCTCCCAGACCCCCACGAGGGCTTCAGGGCCTCCCACACTTTGGGAGCCACTGGTTCAGCTCCAGTTGGACGTCCACGTGAAGCCCACACAAGCCCGGAGTGGAGTGAGGGCTCACAGCAGGGTGGGTCCAGTGAGGGAGCAGCGTGTGGGCAGGACCTGAGATAGTGTGTGGGTGAGGGGTCCTGGGGCAGGTCGCTGCAGGTGCTGCAGCCACTGCGTACCTGCCAGCCTCCCAGGGCTCGCAGAGGGATAGACATGCAGCCGAGGGCTCCACGTGAGAACTGTGGAGTCGGCCTCGTTCTCCTGACCGCACAGATGAGGGGCTGAGGCTCGAACTCTGCGCTGCGCAGCTGCAGGAGGGCAGTAGTCAAGGGCGACTGGGATGTTGCAGGGTGGAGACCGGAGTGCCGAGGACTCGTGGTCTGGGGCACACGGCCCTGTGTGACCGGATGGCTGCCCACCGTGGGTCTGGGAGGCCTGCGACCTGTCTCCATCTGCACGCTGGGCCGGTGCTCGATGCTTTCAAGGATCACTGTCCCGGTGGTGGCAGCCAGGTACAGGGATGTGGAGAGGACGGGACTCCTCGCTCTGCAGCAGGTTGTTGAATCCCACACCCCTAACCCTGTCAGCATGGGGATGGAGACCTCAAGAGAGAGTGGTTGTTTTTTTTTGTTTGTTTGTTTTTGTTTTTTTCCAAGAAAAGGAAGTGTGATTCATTCTCGAATCTGCCTCTGGGAAATTGCCTTGTCTCTTTGGGATTAAAATGCCCGTTGACCAGATCCTGCCCCTTAGACCTGGCAGCTGGGTAGGAATTTTGATGCCTCAGTGCTAAAGGAGAGCTGTCCCGCGGACTCTCATCTTTGAGTGTGCCACAGCCTTCATCATGACTATTTTCACGGCGTCTGTGTAGGAAAGTGCTTCCCTGCCCTGTTCCTTTCTGCTCGCCACTCCTCCCCTCCAGCCCCGTCCCAGGGCTGTGACTGGGGGCGTCTTTTCAGAAAGGCTTGGTGAGGACTCTTAGGAATGCTTTCAGCCCGAGCTTGGCCTGCGAGGTGAGGTTGGAGGGATGGTAGGTTTGAGGAGAGATGGGCACAGCGCACAGGACTGCTTCCTGGGGTGATGGGAGCATTTCTGCCCTGCAGACCGTGGAAGTGTCCACTTTCAGGGGGCGAGGGGAGTGGCGTGCGGTTGCAGCTCCGAGTCATTGCAGGCACACCCAGCTACTACTCCCCGGCCACTACCACATTTTGGGTTTGAGCCTGGACGCACTTTGCAGACCATCATTTGACACCTGTTCATTTCCCGTCTTCCTGTCATTTCCCGTCCGACAGTCACTACCGATGAGTCGTAACTGCATGGATGCCACCTCCATGGGCACCTGCCAGGTTCCTGGAGGCACACCGTCCCATGTATGCAGAAGTGCCCACAGCTGGCAGCTCCGTGTCACTGCCAGCAGCATGGAGCAGGTCCGGTGCCTGTTTAGTACTCGAGTTGTCACACCATCCCACCAGCTACCCATGGGGTTGCTCTGCTGCTGACCTGGCGGAGGCGGAGCCGTCCCCATAGTTCTGGGGAGTGTGCCTTCAGGGGTGTCCCTCTCCTCCTTGACCCCAGCCCTAGGGTGCACTGCTCACAGAGCTCCCTTCCCTTTGCCCCACCTTTCATGCCTCGGTCTCACAGCTCTCCGTGCCTGTGGTCTCGGACCGGTGGTTGTGCGCCCCAGCCCTTGGCGGCAGAGGCTGGTGTACTGCATGTAGGCGCCGACCACGCTGTGGCGTTCCAGGACTAGAGGGCCTGCAGATTCGGTGGGCCTTCCATGTTCCAGAGTCTTCCAGCTTGGATAGTCACGACCAGAGCATCTCCATCTGAGGCAGAAGTAGCAGCTCGTGTGTAGCCCAGTTGCTTTTCCTAGGGGACCGCCAGGGTAGCCTGGCCCAGGCTCGACATCTCTGCCCAGGTGAAGAGCCCACACTGTCAGCTTCCAGAACTCCTGTCCAGCCAGCCAGGCTGGGTGGGTGGCTCTGGGGCTCAGGAGTTCATCGCGATGGCTCTGGGCGCCTCCTGGGTGCCCCTGGGATATGCTGGCCCTAACTGAGCCCTCCCAGGCTAAGGCCTGGTCGGCCATGTGGGAATCTAGTGCCCTTAACCACCACACCACCTGCCAGCCCCTGGCCCGGGTATTTTTTAAAGCTTTTTTATGTATTTGTCCCATGAGTGCATGTGTGAGAGAGCGAGCGAGCGAGCACCCCCACAGCGTCCGGGTCCGGGACCCACTCCCAGCCAGCCCCACATCACAGGCACTGTGTGTGTGCCCGGTAGACTCTGAGAGCGGTAGGCGCTGACCTGGAGCTTTCCGCGCGGCCAGCCTCCCAGAGCCCCGTGTTTTACCCGGCAGCACCATCTGGTCCCAGGGTGGTTTTTAGTGGTATGGGCGGGTACTGTATTTCTGTTATTGTGGATGGTGAGGCTAAGATGGACAGCTGCTGTTGCCCTGGCTTCGCAGCAGGGAAGCCATGAACCGGAACTGGGACCTGCGCACTAGCACCCGTCAGGTCTCGTTGACGAGAAGTGGAGTGCAGGGGCTCCCTGATCCCACCTGCTGCCTGTTCTGCCAGGAGCGACCAGGGTCCCACGTCCCAAAGCCATTTCCCCGCAGTTCTATCAGAAGTCACAGGTGTGAGGTCAGGTGGACAGCTCCCCTCCCTGTAATTACATCTGGTAAGTGCCACCGAGTGGAACTCAAGACGTGGTGGGAAATGGGATTAAAGAACGTGTTCAGGGTCGAATGGTGGCGCAGAGGTAGGACTCCATGCCCTGCGAGGGGACCCATGCTTGGAGGTTCCAGGTTCACACTTGGAGACCTCCCTGAGTGCTCTGGGCACATGCACCCGTCTTCACTGGTGGCTGCAGCTGGGCGGACCGTGGCGTCAGGGCCCTGTTTGGTGTGGGAGGGGTGCTCTCTCTGTCTCTGTCTCTTCCTGTCTCTTCCTGTTTCTCCTGCTCACAAAAAAAATTAATACATAGATACGAAAAAAAATTTTTTTCTTTTAGTTTTTGCCATAGGGCATGTACACTTGGGAAAGGAAGTGAAAAAGCACCCTCCAGGGGTGTGGCCACGCTGCAATCCCTTCGCCATTTTCCTCTCATGATTTTGGGCATGCACGCACACCCGCTGTGATTCTCAAGCTGCGAACCACACAGCTGGCCATATGGGATCTAGTGCCTTAACTTCCATGCCACCTGTTGGCCCTCAAAAACTATTTTTAAAGTATGTTTTTGTTCTAGTGCAAAAAATTTTGAAGTCCATGCTTAGTTTTTTCATAATACACGTTTTCATACACTTTTTAAAGACCTCTTGTGTAAAAGCATTACTTTACAGAAATGATGTAGACAAGTAGACAGCCCCCAACACTTGCTCCTGACCTCTGCAGTCAGCCCAGGAGCTGTGTTCCCACTGGTCTTTATGGTCCTCTGTGTTCTAGAAACAGGCACGGGTCACATCTTGCCAATGGTGGCGCTCACCAGGTGAGCCCTGTGGGGCAGGGCTGTGTGGGCCAGTGCTTTCCCACTGGGGCCAAGAGCAGCTGCTGGGAAATGCTGCCGAACACCTCCAGAGGGTGCTGGCCTCACCAGGTGGAGCACTGGGGTCCTGCCCTGCAGGGCTTCTTGCATGTGACGAACGCTGCGTGATGTGGGACCGTTTCCCTGTTGGGTGTTGAGCTCTTCCCACGTCACAGTGCGAGTGTTTGCTTTGCTCCATGTTCTCTCTCTTTAATTTTTTAAACAGTAGAGAGCTGTGCACGTGCGTGCCTGTACGTGCACATGCAAGAAGCCTACGACAGCCTTGTCTGCTGGGACCCGCCATTCCCTGTCCTCCAGGTCCTCAGGATCTGCAGTGCCCATGTGTGCCCTATGTGTTCCAGGTCCCCCAGGCCAGGGCCGGCCAGTGACTTCCTGCCTTGCAGGGCACTTGCATTACCACTGCACCATGGGTGGCTGGACGTTCTTGCGTTGTTTGTTTTTCCTGTACTGCATGTGTGCTCACTGAAGAGACAGAGACAGAGAGAGGGAAAGTGAGAAATCACCCCCTTGGGAGAACAGCCAAACTATAACCCCTTCTCTGTTTTCCTCTCAAGATTTTGGGCACACATGCACACATGCCCTGCATGATTTTCAGGCTGCCATGTCTGGGACTCTTAGCTGCACAGCTGGCCGTGTGGGGATCTAGCCACCCTGATCACCGCACTGTGGGCCATCTCACTTCTTCCCTTTGAAAAGTTTATTTTTTTATTTCATGATTGAGAGAAAGAAACCGTTACAGAGCCTGTCCAGCAGGGTCCTGGCATCGGATCAGCCCCTAGCTGTCGCCAGCCCTGGATCATGTACACACACGTACCCCATGTGCTCACGGAGTTCTCCAAACCTGAACCCAGACCTATGTGGGTCAGCCCCATCAGAGCGCTGTGCTTTACCACTGAGCCCCTGAGCTAGCCCCTGGGTATTTCTTCCTGACCAGGTGACTGCGCCAGGAATACCAGATGCCGTGGTTCTTGCTGCCCGTGGCCACATCGCTGCTGGGGTGCAAGTGCCCCGTGCTCTGCGCTCCGTCTTTGCAAGCATCGTGTACACCGTGGTGTGACTGGGGACCCGGGTTCGGAGACGGGAGGAGGAAGAGTTGGAGTTTGCTGTAGGGGCGGGAGTCTCACCTGGCTCTGCGGATTTCTTGGCGTGCTGATTGTCCCTGGAGCTGGGTTCCCCCCACCAGGAGCTCCATGGGTGCCGCTGAGAGGTGCAGCCCTGCTAGCCCAGGCCGTGGTTGGGAGGCCCCAGCAGCAACACTCAGAAGGGTGGAGCAGCCACTCCCTGCGTGCGGGGAGGACCGTGCAGCTGCTCGGGCTCACTCGCTGTGGGCTGCGTCCACGGAACCCGACCTTGTCCTGGGCGCCTTGCTGGGTGAGGCAGTGCTCTCGTCCCCAGCAAGGGCGTGTGTTGTGATGAGAGAGAGTTTCTCTCTAGCTGGGGTCTGGAGGAGCGACCTCAGAGGGCAAGCAGGGAGTTGCCTGTATGGGCCGAAGAGCCCTCCTCGAAGGACGGCTTTGCAGAGCCCCGAGGCTCCGCGTTTCTGTGCTTCCTGGGGCGCAGAGCGGCCTGTGAGCATTTGAGGGGCAGAGTAGCACAGCACAGTGAACCTAGGAGGCAGTGACTTTGGGTTGGCTATTCTTTTTCTTTTCTTTTTTAAAATTTATTCCTTTAGAGAGGGACAGAGGGAGACAGGCATCCCCAACAGGGTCTCCACGCTGTGACCCTTGCCCTGCCTCAGCCGGGCTGGATCACAGTCATGCCTGTGTCGTCTGTGCTCGGGAGGTCCCAGCACAGCAACTTGGACCCTTCCTGTGTGGGTCCAGTTGTGTCACCGCTACACCACCACATGGCCACTGTTCCTGAAGGGCATGGCGTTTGGAGGGGGCTGGGTGGGACAGTGAACTGCACGCCCACTCCGTGGAGTAAAGATGTCTTGGGGAGGTGAGGTTCGGAAGGGGAAGGGGCACCGGGCCACCAAGGGCCTTCAGGGTGGCCAGACGTTGTCGGGCAGGAAGGCTGAGACCTGCAGTTCTGCCCCGATGGTTCTGGGCGCTGCCGTGTCAGTGCCGTGTTACACAGGCATGCCCTTTCTCGGTGCCCTTCGGACTCTGAGGGGAGGTGAGCCTGGGGACAGGAAGCCTGGATTACCCCACGTTACAAGGCCCGTGCTGTCTTTTTTTTTTTTTTTTTTTTTTGGAGAGGTTTTTGCTATAGGGTGCGTGCGCTCGCCAGACAGACAGAGAGAGACAGAGAGATAGAAAGCAGGAAATCACCCCCCAGGGGGGATGGCCACGCCGCAATCCCTTCTCCTCCATTCTCCTCTCGGGATCTTGGGCACGCACGCACACGCGCCCGGCGTGAGTTTAAGCCGCCGGGTCCGGGACTCGAACCGCGGTCGACTACGTGGGAGTCCAGCGACATAGCCATTACGCCAACTGCTGGTCCCAGGCCCGTGCTGTCTTTAAGGCACAGGCAGGCCTCTCACCTGGCTTGTGGTAGATGCCTTGGGGCTGGCTGGGGTTGGTGGCTGTGACCAGAGGCCTGTATGTGTCTGGGAAGTGTCACTGTGGCAGCGCGACAAGGTCGTGTGGGCTGCCCCGGCGCACCCAGCCTGAGTCGAGGCAGCTGGGCCCTCCCTGATGTGGCCCACATCTGCAGAGAAGGGCGCACGCGAGGGGGCCGGGGAGGCCCCGCCGTGGCCCAGCAGACAGGCCCGGGGAGGCACGCGCGTTGGTGTGTGTGGGGACGCCACTGGAAGTGCAGTGGAGCGTGAGCAGCGTGGCTGCGCACCTGAGTGGCCTGGGAAGGTGCGGCTCACCTGCCTCAGAGGCTGCTGTAGTTGGTGTCTCTGGGCCTGGAGCCACAGTGGGCCCACGTTCCAGCGTCCGTGCCTGTGGCGTAGACAGTGCAGGAAACACTGGGAGGTGACACGGGTGGGTTTCATGCGTGTTGCGATAGCTGTTGTTTCCTGTGCAGTTGTGACAAATCCCACAGAGAGGTCCCACGTACCCCTCACCCCGTTCCCCTATGGTGATGTCCTTTAGTGCTGTGCGGCCGCAGTGTCCCAGCAGGATGCTGACACAGGTACAGAGCGTCTCAGCATGGCCCAGCCGTGGTGGCACATGGGTAGCACTATTGCTAGTGAGGCCGGACACCGTCTTCCTGAGCCACCCTGAACACTGTGTGTGACTGTGTGCTTCTATAGCCTAGGTGACAGGAGGGGAGGGAAGGTGAGGTGGGAGGGTCGCCACCCGCTGAGACCCTGTCGGGGATACCTCCCGCTTTCTCTCTGTCTCTTACTCTTATTAAAGAGAAAGAGAAAGAGAGAGAAAAGAAAACATTTATAGGGTTTCCCTGTCCACTGGGTCCCTCAGCCACACTCATTCCCTGCCCACTACCCTCTCCTACACTGCAGCAACCCAGAATCTGTTCTCCATCCCCATAACTGTCATGTTTCAAGGTGTGTAAATGAGATCACGCACTCTGTAACCTATGGGGACTGGTCTTTTTCACTCTTCATAGTGGCTGGAGGTCTAGCCAGGTTGTCGCATGGTCCAGTAACTGGCTGCTTTTCATTGCTAACTCATACTCGGTGGTATGGGACTTTCCACGGTTGTTTAACCAGTTCAACAGTCGAAGGTTACGTGAGCTGTTTCCAGTTTGGGACTGTTGTGACCAAAGCTGCCCTAACTGTGCATATGCAGTTTTGGTGACAACGTATGTTTTCATTTCTCTGGAATAAATAGCCAGGAGGCCAGTTCCTGAAATTGCATGTTTAGTTGTTCCAGCAGCTGCCAAACGGGGCTGGCCCAGTAGCAGTTAAGGGCTGTGCAGGCGGAGCTGGGAGCTGGGTCCCACATGGCTAACAGCAGTTCGTATCCTGCCTCTGGTGTCCTGGAAACCTTGCTGGGTGCATGCGTATACTGAAAGGATAGAGAAATGAAGGTAAAAGGATTGCAGTGTGGCCACATCCCCCCCCCCCCCCCAGGTGTACTTTTTCTCTCTCCCTCTGTTTCTGTCTCTCTCTCTTCTGGAAATAATTTTTAAAAGAAAAAAAAAGAAACTGCCCAACTTTTTCTGCACCCTTGCCGGCGTTCAGTGTTATCACCATTTCCTATTTTAGCCATCCTGATAGGAGTGCGGTCACACCACATTTGGTTTTAATTTGCATTCTCTAATGTCTAATAATGGTCAACATCTTTTCATGAGCTTCTTTGCCATCTGTATGTCTTCCGTGAAATGCCCCTTGTTCATATTCTTTTTTATTTTTTTAAGAGATTTTTTTGCTACAGGGCATGTGCACTCACTGGAGAGACAGAGAGAGAGAGACAGAAAGCAAGAAATCACCCCACACACACTCCCTGGGGGGGATGGCCACGCTGCAGTTCCTTCTCTATTCTCTTCTAGGAATCTTGGGCACACACACGTGCCCGGCATGAGTTTCAAGCTGCCATGTCCAGGACTCGAGCGCAGTCGACTATGTGGAAGCCCAGTGACGTAGCCATTACACCATCTGCTGGTCCCATTTTTGCTCATATTCTAGTTGGATGGTTTCAGTTATCACTCTTGAGTTTTGAGAGATCTTTATGCATTTTAAATACTAGTCCTTTGTCAGATATGTAGTTTGAACATATTTTATCCTACTCTGTAGCTTGTCTTCTCATCCTCCTAGTGGAGCCTTTAACAGAACAAAAATCTAAAACATTTTTTTAAATTTTTATCTTTTATTTTTCTTTCTCAGATCAATTAAATGCACATTTTACATAAAGTCCCCATTATGATGTATACAATATACATATATATATAGTTTTCAACAGAGAACTCTACATTTTTTTGGTGTTAAATGTTTCTTCCCTTTGCCCCTCACGCCCACTCTCCACCACCCACTCCCCTCCCCTGCAGCCTCTGGCATCCACATTCATCCTTTCCACTATCATATCTTCAGATCTTTCTCCCTTTGCCAGAGTGCTTTTTTTTTTTTTTTTAATCATTGCACATCTTTACAGTGTACAACATGGTTTTCCCCAGCATGAGTACAGTGCACATCAGTCAAGACAATATTACCATATACATTATCAACAGACAACTTCTCATTTTTGTGTCTATTAAGTGTGTTGTTTGCTCCCTGAATCCCTCCCCTCCACCCTCCATCACTCACCCCCATCACCTCTCCCACACTGTCTCCAGCATCTGCAGCTGCCATCCCTGCCACCATACCCTCCAGTTCCCTCAGTTTTTTCTTTTTTTTTTTTTTTCAATTATCAGCTCATACAGTCTTCAACAACAGGGAACACAGATTCTACTCAGGGTTGGATTAAGGGTGGGTCCCGTGCAGTTCCGCAGCTGCAGGTGAGTCTCCACGGAACACAGTTTCAGGAAAGCGGCTCTGTTAAGCAGAGATGGTTATCAGTTGATGCAGCACAGCATCCAACCTGTGACCACAGGGAATGGTGTTGTGGGGATCTGCAACGCGAGTCATCCTCGGGCATCTGGCCTCCCCAAGAATGGCAGAATAGTTCCTGTTCTTCCCTGAGGTAATGCAGGGCTGGCAACCATCATCCTCTCACTGTCCATAGGCAGAGACACTCCTCCCATACAATATATTTCTCAACTGGTTTAAGACAGCTTAAGTTTCTTTCTGTTGCTTATAGTTGCAAGTTCTTAATCCTTGTTTTTGGCTTCAGCTTGCCGCCCACGGCCGTCGGCCATGCGCAGGCCCAGTCCCGGCAGCCACGCGCTGGCCCGGCTGCCATGCACAGGTCCGGGGGCCACGCGCAGGCGCAGGCCCGGCGGCCACGCTCAGGCCCGGCGGCCAGCACAGGCTCAGGCCCGGTGGCCACGCTCAGGCCCAGCGGCCACCTGAAGGCCCGGCGGCCACGCGCAGGCCCGGCGGCCATGCGCAAGCACAGGCCCGGCAGCCATGCACAGGCCCGACAGCCATGCTCAGGCCCGGCGGCCACTCGCAGGCGTAGGCCCAGCTGCCATGCGCAGGTCCGGGGGCCACGCGCAGGCCCAGTGGCCACGCACAGGTGCAGGTCCGGGGCCCACGCACAGGCCCGGCGGCCACGCACAGGCGCAGGCCCGGTGGCGCAGGCCCAGCGGCCACGCGCAGGCCCAGCGGCCACGTGCAGGCACAGGCCCAGCGGCCACGCACAGGCCCGGGGGCCACGCTCAGGCCCGGCAGCCACTCGCAGGTCCAGGGATCACGCGCCGGCCCGGCGGCCATGCACAGGCCCGGCGGCCACTCGCAGGCCCGGGGGCCGCGTGCAGGCCCGGTGGCCACACACAGGCGCCGGCCCGGCGGCCACGCGCACAGGCCCGGCGGCCAAGCACAGGCGCAGGCCCGGCGGCCACGCGCAGGCCCGGGGCCACGCTCAGACCCGGCAGCCCCGTGCCGGCTCGGTGACCACGCTCAGGCCCGGCGGCCGCACGCAAGGGCAGGCCCGGCTGCCGCGCGCAGGCGCCGGCCCGGCGGCCACGCGCCAGCCCCCAGCGCGCGGGTCCCCGCGCTACCTCCCACCCACCCGCCCGGCCAAAGAAAGGAAGGACGGCGACCTCAGCCGATCCGCGCCGCCGGCCTGCGTCGGCGCCGAGCGCGGGACACACCCAGCGCCGGAGAGGCAGCGGGGGCCGGTTGGTCCGGGCCGCGGCACGCGGAGCAGAGCCCCGACCAGGCCGGCACGCAAAGCAGAGCCCCGGCCACACAGGCCGGGTCGCGCAAGCCCGGCCAGCACGCGAAGCAGAGCCCCGCACCCTGGGCTGCCCGGCGCAGGCACCCTGGGCCGCCAAAAATCTAAAACATTTTTTAAAAAATTGGTAGGGGGTGTATGCTCTTGCCAGAAAGTGTGAGAAACTCAGGGAGAAGACATCCCCAGTGGGGTGTGGTCACACTGCAGTCCTCTCCTCTGTCAAGACTGTGGGCGGACATGCACTGGATGTGGGTTTTAAGCCACCAGGACTGGGATTCGTATCACATCCCCACATTCGTTGGCCGTGTGGGATCTGGCTCCCCACACTCAGTGCTTAACTGCTGCTGTGCTACAGGGCCAGCCTCCCAAATTTTAATTTTCACAAAGTCCAATTTATCAGCATAACTTTGTGTCCCATTTTAGTTTTTGTTTAAAGTTAATTCTTGTGTTAGCTTGAGATTTATTTATTTGTTTACTTGCCTGTGGATGACAGTAGCTTCAGCACCATTTGTTGGAAGGCTGTCTAGCCTCCATTGAGTTGCTTTTGCATTTCTGCCAAAAATTAATTGGGGCATGTTTGTGTGGGTTTATTGCTGGGCTCTTTATTCTGCCATTGATCTATGGGTCTGGCCTTCTACTGACGGCACGTACTGTTGATTCCCGTGAATGTGAGAGTCTTGTAATTGGGTAGATTCCCAATTATAGTATTCCCTCTTTCTTCTTTTTTTAATTAAAAAATTATTCTAGTTCATTTGCCTTTCCATATAAATTTTAGAATAACCTTTTCTATGTCTCTAAAAATTCCTGCTGGCATTTTTGATAAGAAGTGTATTACCTCTATGTCAATTTGGGGAGAATGGAGAATGACCATCTTAGATTCTTTCAGTCCATGAACCCAGCAAATCTCCCCACTTATTTACATCTGCTTTGATGTTTTTCATCAGGACTGAGTAATGTTCAGTGTGAATATCCTATATGTGTTTTGTCAGATTTATGCCTAAGTGTTTCATTGTTTTTGGAGATGTTACATATGGTATTGTATTTTTCATTTTGATGGGCATGTATTATTCATTGCCAGTCTATGAACATCACACTGATGTTTGTATGCTATCTTTTATCTTGAAGTCTTGTTGAACTTACTCGTTCTGGGAGTTTTGGGTAGATTTCTATAGGATTGTGTACATAGACAACTGTGTCATCTGTCAATGTTTTATTCCATCCTTTCTGATCTGAGTCCTTTTTATTTCCTTTTCTTGCCTTATTGTCCTGGCTAGAAATCCCAATGCTTTGTGGAAGTGGAGTTCTTGAATGAGCATCTTGGCCCATTTCCTGGTCTTAGAGGGAAAGTGTCTAGCCTTGACCGTCATTTGTAACATTAGCTGGGGGCTTTTCATAGATGACCTTGGTCAAATCAAGGGAGTTCCCTCTATTCCTGTTTTTCTAAAAGGTTTCTCAAATCACGAATGGGTGATGGATGTTGTCAAATGCCTTTTTTTTGCATTGATTATTATGACCATGTGTGTTAGTTTCTCTTCTGTAGCTTGTTACTATGGTGAGTCACATTGGTTTTTGGATATTATTAAACCAGCTTCCCTTGAATAAACTCGACTTGGTCATGGTATATAAGTCTATGAATATATTGCTGACTTCTCTTTGCTAGTATTTTGTTCATTTTCTCTTTGTTCATGAGAGATACTTGTCTACAGTTCTTTTGTCCCCCTCGCCCTTTTTTGTATTGTTTCTCTGGTTTTGATCTCAGAATACTAGCTTCATAAAATGAGTTAGAAAGTATTTCTTTGGTTTTCTCAAAAAGATTATAGTGATTAAGGCACTGACCTTCCACATTGCTGATCACAGTTCGCGTCCTGGACCTGGCGGCTTGAGGATCATGCCGGGTGCATGTGCGTGCGTGCCCCGAATCCCAGGAGAATGGGGCAGAAGAGACTGTAGCATGGCCGTCTCTCCTGGGGTTATTTCTCACTTTCTCTCTCACTGTCCCTCTTTGTTGAGCACATGCACACTATGACAAAAACTTAAAAAGTGTATTTAAAAAATTATGCGGAATGGGTCTTCATTTTTTTAAACATTTAGTAGAGGGACCAGCAGTTAGCGTAATGGCTATGTCGCTGGACTCCCACGTAATCGACCGCGGTTCGAGTCCTGGACCCGGTGGCTTAAACTCACGCCGGGCGCGTGTGCGTGCGTGCCCAAGATCCCGAGAGGAGAATGGAGGAGAAGGGATTGCGGCGTGGCCATCCCCCCTGGGGGGTGATTTCCTGCTTTCTGTCTCTCTGTCTCTCTCTGTCTGTCTGGCGAGCGCACGCGCCCTATAGCAAAAACCTCTCCAAAAAAAGAAAAAAAAAAAAAAAAAAAAAAAAAAAAACATTTAGTAGAATTCCCCAGTAAAACCATCTTGGCCAAAAGTTTTATTTTGGGGGTACGTTTTAAAATTATATATTCAGTTTCCTTGATAGTTGTAGGTTCATTCAAGTTATATTTGTTTTTAAATGAAGTTGGTCCATTTTATCTTAAGTTGTCAAATTAATGTTTGTAGAATTGTTCTTAGTATTCCTTTATATGTCTTTAGAATCTGTAATGATGCCCCCTGTTTCATTTCTGATATTGTTATTTTGTACACTCATTCTTTTTTTCTTTGTCTTGTCGGAAGTTTGTAAGAACCAACTCTTTGTTTCATTAATTTTGTTTTTCTCTTTTAATTTCATTGATGTCTGCTCTTATCTTTATTATTTCTCTTTTTCTTGCTTAGCATATACTTTGTATTTCTTTATCCAGGTTTCTGAGGTACAAGCTTAGATTATTGATTTGGGACCTTCCTGCTTTTTCCTTCCTTCCTTCCTATTTGGCTGCTAGAGGGCGTGTGTGCTTGCCAGAGGGCTATGGAGGGGAGAAAACACCCTCCATGTAGAATGGTCCTGCCACAACCTTTCCTTCCCTGTCTCTTTCTCCTTTCAGGATTCTGGCATGCTCTCATGTGCACCAGCGTGTTTCTCAAGTAGATCCAGGACTCGAACTGCAGAGTCCGCCCTATGGAAATAAGCTGTTTTAACCACTAACCTGCGAAGCCTGCCCTCTCTTTTCTAATGTAAGCATTTTAGTGCTGTTAAATTTCCCTCTCAGGACTGTTTTAGTTTTGTCCCTCAAATTTTGATATATCATATTTTATTTTCTTTCTAGAAAGCTTTAACATTCCCTCTGAAGTTTCCTTTTAGACCCATGATTTACTTAGAAGTGCGTTGTTTAAGATGGCTAGATACCACGTGGCCAACCGTGTGGTTGAGTCCTAGACCTGGAGACTTGAAAATCATGCCAGGCACATGCATATGTGCCCAAAACCCTGAAAGAAGAAATGGAGAAGGTACTGTGGTGTAACCATTCTGCATGGGGTGCTATCTCACGTTTCTTCTCTCTTGCTCTCCGGCAAGTGCACACTGCCTCTAGCAAATTAAAACAACAATGAAACAACAGCAACAAGAAATGCATTGTTTAGATCTTAAGTGTTTGAGATTTTTTGGTTATCTTTCTCTTATTGATGTCTAGATGGATTTCACTGTGTTCAGAGAATACATTCTGTGTGATTTCAGTTATTTTAATGTATTAAAGTTTGTTTTATGGTCCATGATAGGAGTTGCCTTGGTGGGTGTTCCTGGCACTCAGTATGTTTTGGGACCAGCAGTTAGCGTAATGGCTATGTCACTGAACTCCCATGTACTCAACCGCAGTTCAAGTCCCGGACCCAGTGGCTTAAACTCACGCCGGGTGCGTGTGCGTGCGTGCCCAAGATCCCGATAGGAGAATGGAGGAGAAGGGGGGTGATTTCTCGCTTTCTATCTCTCTCGCGAGCGCATGCGCCCTATAGCAAAAATCTCTTAAAAAAATACGTTTTCTGCTATTGTTTGGTGGACTGTTCTATAAATGTCAGTTGGATTCTGTTAGTAGATGGTTGTCTTCATTCATCTGTGCAGCTGTAGTAGAATGCCTGAGACTGGGTAATTTATAGTAAACAGAAGTTGTTTCAAGTCTGGAGCCTGTGAAGTACAAGATCAAGGTGCCAGCATCTGGCAAGAGCCCTCTTGCCGTGTCATCAGATGGTGGAAGGTAAGAGGGCAAGAGATACCAAAAGGGTCACTCACTCTTTTATAATGTTGTAACCCATGTGTGAGGGTGGAGCCCTCATGGCCTAATCACTTCTCAGAAGCTTCACCTCCTAATTTGGTTATCATGGCAATTACTTTTCAGTATGAGTTTTGGAGGGAACAAACATTCAAACCATTGCAATGGTGGTATAGATTTCTTCTATATCTTTTGCTGTTGTTGTTTTTTTTTTTAACCTGTTCTCTCATTTGTTGATAGAGAGGTATCGAAGTCTCCAACTATTAGGTCACCGGGAAAATGCTAATGGATTTTTTTCTATGTAAAAATGTGTCATGAATTTTCCAACAACCCTGTATAATTGTAGACTGGTTTATTTCTCCTTTCAGTTCCATCAGTTTTAGTTTCATGTTATTTTGCAGTTCTGTTTGATGCATGAACATCTAGGCTAGCAATACCTTTGTGACTTCGCTCTTCTATTATTATTTAATATTCCTCTCTATGGTAATTTTCTTTGTGCTAAAATATACTTTGATATTAATATAGCAATTCTACTTTCCTTTTACACAGATACACACACACACACACACACACACACACACGTATATTTAATTTTTAATATTTTTGCCAGAGAGAGAGAAGGTGCCAGTAGGGCATAGTCACACTGCAATGAGTTTTTCCTCCATTTTTCCATCTTGGCAGGATTTGGGGCATGCACATATGCATGTCCAGTGTGCTTTTCAAGCTACCAGAGTTCAAACTGCAGTTGGCTGTGTAGGATCCAGATTCCTATGCATGGTGTTTAACTGTTATGCTATGCTATGGGGCTGGCCCATCCTTTGATTAATGTTTGCAAGATGAGGGACCAGCAGGTGGCGTGGTGGTTGGGGCACTGGATTTCCACATGGCCAACTGGGGTTAGAGTCCCAGATTTGGTGTCCTGAAACTCATGCTGGGCGTGCTTGGCGTGTGTGCCCAAAATCCCAGGAGGAGAAGGGATTGCGGCACTACCATCCTCCCTGGGGTGTGATTTCTAACTTTCTGTGTCACTGTCTCTGAGACGTGTGCCCTATGCCAAAAACCTTTTTTAAAAAGTTGCAAAATGTATCTTTTCAATTTTTAAACTTTCAGCCTTCCTGTAAGCATTGTACTTGCAGTAACTTTATTTTAAACAAAGTAGTAATATGAGATTTTAAAAATCCAGTGACTATGTCGCTGGACTCCCATATATTTGACCACAGTTCAAGTCCTGGACCTGGTGGCTTAAACTCAAGTCCTGGACCTGGACCTGGTGGCTTAAACTCACCCCGGGTGCATGTGTGTGCATGCCCAGGATTTCGAGAGGAGAATGGAGGAGAGGGGATTGTGACGTGGCCATCCTCCTGGGGGGTGATTTCTCGATTTCTGTCTCTTTCTGGTGAGCGCGCATGCCCTATAGCAACCCCCCCCCCCAAAAAAAAAATTAAAATTAAGAATTCACTCTCTGCCTATCTGTGTCTTTTGTGTGTTTAGAGCATTTACATTGAATAGAATTGATGTATTAGGCTTTATTTTTTGTTTATTCCATTTGGTTTTTATTTCTGTTTAACTTTTTCTGTTTCCTGTGGGTTACTTGAACATTTTCTTCAGAATTTCATTTTGATTTATCTGTAGTGTGTTTTCCAGTATATCTTTTGGTGTGGATTTTTTTAAGTGGTTGTTTTAGGCTATATATATATATATGTATATATATATGGTCTCTTTCTGTCTCTCTATATAGCTTATACATGTATAGATATATGTGTGTATATTATTTTGCTGCAGTCTATTTATAACTTGCTGCAGTCTATTTGTGTTGTCATTTTCCTAGTACAATAAAGAGAACACCTGTCTTTACTTACCTTTACCCTTCCCTATATAATTATCATAAGTATTTCATTTATGTAAAGGAACTATATTCGGAACTGTATTAGAACGTGTTATAAGTTTTGCTTCAGTTACCTGACATAATTTAGAAAACTTAAGAAAAAGTATAATTATTTACCCATATTTCTGGTCAACTGTTCTTTCTTTAGATGTTCCTAGGTTTTGTGATCCCCTGTCTGTTTAGAAAACTCCTTTGACCACTTTATTTTTTTTTAGAGGTTTTCGTTATAGGGTGCGTGCACTCGCCAGAGAGAGACAGAAAGCGAGAAATCATCCCCCCAGGGGGATGGCCACACTGTAATCCCTTCTCCTCCATTCTCCTCTCGGGATCTTTGGCGCGCGCACACACACACACACACACACACACACACACACGTGCCCAGTGTGAGTTTAAGCCACCGGGTCTAGGACGCGAACTGCGGTCGACTACATGGGAGTCCAGCGACATAGCCATTATGCCAACTGCTGGTCCCCCTTTTGACCACTTAAAAAAATTTTTTTTAATGTAACGTCAATGGGCACATGCATGAGAGAGGAAGGAAGAGTAGCAGAGAGAAGGCAGACACCCCCGGAAGCCCTCCTGTCCTGCCCCAGCGGGGTCCTGGGTGCGTGCTGTCTCCCAGCTCACTGTTGTGTCCATGATCCCCTTCCTTCTGCTGTTCAGAATTTCTTTTTCCTATTTTTAGCTATTGTGTTTTTCAGTTTTAGAATTTGTTTGGTTCGTGTATCTTCTACTTCTTGGTGTTTTTAAATTTATTTCAAGCATGCTCATAATTTCTTTTTGCTATAGGGCGCGTGCACTCTCCAGACAGAGACAGACAGAGACAGAAAGTGAGAAATCACCCCCCGGGGGGATGGCCATGCTGCAACCCCTTCTCCTCCATTCTCCTCTCGGGATCTTGGGCATGTACGCACACGCGCCTGGCATGAGTTTAAGCCACCGGGTCCGGGACGCAAACCGCGGTCGACTACATGGGAGTCCAGCAACATAGCCGTTACGCTAACTGCTGGTCCCAAGCATGCTCATAATTTCTTGTTGAAGCATTTTATCCTGGCTGCTGTAGAATCTTTAAATATCAGGTGATTGGCACAAGTCTGTCCTCTCAGAGTTGGCGTCTGTCAACACGTCTGTTAGTTGTCTTTGTTCATTTGGTTTATGACTGTATTATTTTAGAGTTCTCCAGAGAGACAGAACTAACAGGATATGTACCTGGAGACCCTGGGATGTCTGTAGTGTGGTTCCATCCAAAACCTGCGACCTCCAAACTGGGGCCCACTGGTATAAGTCCCACATCCAGAGCCCCAGATCCTAGAGCAGGAGATGTCCCAGCTCCAGGAGAGAGCCCGGCTGGCCTTCCCTCGACCTTTCCGCTCTCTCTGGGCCCCGAGCCGGTTGGGTGGCACCAACCCACATGGAGCCCACGTGGCTCAGCCACTGACTCAGTGCTCTCTCCTCTGGAAGCACACATACACACACACACCCCTAAAACAATCCCGGGCCTGTTCTCCAGGGCTTCCTTAGTTCAGGCAAGCTGACTCCTAACGTGGACCATCGCCGCGACCTTCCTGGTTCGTGGTCTGAAGGTACTCACAGTGGAAACCTGAACTTAGTCTCTGTGTTCGATGGGTGGCCCCCGTCTCGTTTGACCTCTGTGAGTCACGTTTCTGACGCTGCACCAGCAGGGCCAGGCGGTCGTCCCAGTGGTCAGGACGAGGTAGAGCCCAGGCCCCGCACTTGGCCTCCGTGGACCCTGGTGGGCTTGGCCCCGTCGTGCTGGGTGGTGGCACCTTCCGTCTCTGCACACAGCCTCCTCTGCCACCACCCTGGCGAGGGGAGCGAAAGTCCTTGTTACCACTGGGTGGGCTGGGTGGGTGTGGAAGAAGTCCTGGACAGGGCACCGGGGCGCCCCATTGCAGCTAGGCAAAGGGCTGTGTGTTGCCTTTCCTCGCTTAGGGAGTGGGCGTGTGCCTCGCATAGGTGTTTACTGTCTGAAAGCTCCGTGTCCTGCCAGGCCACCCCTTTCTGGTCCCCTACGACAGAGAGCAGCTTTGTTGTTGCTGTCTTGTCTGGACCCGTGGGCTTGCCGGTTGCCGGCTTCTCCAGGACCCATCTGATACGCTGACACAGAAAGCCCAGGGAGGCTGCCGCCGCGTCCTGCTCAAGTCCCGAGGGCCCCAGCCCCTTCTCTCCACCTTTCAGAGCCTTCCTGTGTTTGTCTTGCCTGTGATGGCTGGGGTGTTTAGTCACACGTAGCGGGAACAGGGAAAGTGACCTCTGCCTCTTCCTGTAGGCCGTCTCAGGGTGCAGTTCTGTCACAGCTTTGGGTGAAGGGTGTGCCCAGGCCTCCAGCAGAGCAGCCTCCTCCCAGGGGTTCCAGGACAGTAGCCCCCGGTTTGTGGGTCACCAAGAAGGCTGACTTGAGCCAGAGGGGAAGCACCCCAAGGGAGGCTCGTTTAGTCACTTTTAACTTATTTCGTCTAAGAGAGAGGGAGAGAGACAGAGATAGACAGAAACTCCCTAGCAGGGTCTTCATGCTTCTACCGACCCCCACCCACCGTCTCAGCCAGCTGGGAACATGGGGACGGGTGTGCACGCGATGTGCTTAGAGAGGTCTTGGGACATGAACCCAGAACATTTCCCATGTGGTCCAGTTGCATTACTGCTGCACCACCACTTGGCTCAGGCTCTGTGTTCTAGACATCGCATTTCAGGTTGTCATGGGGCTCTCGGGAGGAGGATGCCATGGGACTGTCAGCCCTGCCCTCAGAGCAGGTGAGCGCTGGCTTGTGGTAGGCAGGGCAGCTGTGCCCCGTCCCCGCGTGAGCCTGGAGCCAGGTACTTCTGGATTTGCAGGCAGGCAGGGCTGCCATGGTGGGGGAGGACGGGGCATCTTTAGATCTTCTGAGGCAGGGCAGAGGGTGCAGCAGCTCTTCCTGGGAGGCCTTTCCCACAGCTTCGTCCTCAAGGTGACCTCAGGCTGCAGCTGCCCTCCCTCTGCAGAGGTGCCTCGGGGTTGCCCTGCCCTGCCTTCCTGAGCAGAGGCCCTGGGGTGAGGAGCAGCCGTGCCCTGACAGTGCGGCTGCAGAGCGAGCACAGTGCACACGTGTCGTTGTAACCACAGGGTGACTGCAGAGACCAGCCGGGGCTTGTTTCTGTGGAGCCGTGAGAGGCAGGAGGGCCTGCCAGGTGGATGGCCAGGTCAGGGGAGCTGAAGAGGCCCAGGGGGAGGCTGTGGGGGCAGAAGTGACCAGTGGGGAACCCACTACTGGGCTCTCTGCGCTGTGTGGTGCATTAAACCCAGGAGTTCTCTCTAAGAGGCACCAAAGGGTGGGAGGCAGCTCCCGCAGCCTCTAGGCGAGGTCTGTCCTGTGTCTGCACCTCTGCCGTCACTGTGCCCATGTCTCATGGTCCTCTCCACCCCACCCACCCCAGCTGCCCGTGTGTGCGTGTGCGTGCGTCTGTGTGTGTGTGTGTCGGGATGGGTGGGAGTGTCCTTGCTCCTGCACCAGCCTGTGCTCCTGTGCTTATGCAGGTGTCAGGTGCCTTTGCTGTCCTCCGCTGACCTGGGCATCTGGAGGTTCCTGTTACCCTCCAGCCTTGGAGCAGCATCTGTTCCACCCCCTCCCCGGTGCAGCCCCTGGGACCCTGCTCCCTGGCTCCATACTGCCCCTGTTGGGCTCACTCCAGCTTTCTTCAACAAACCAGTGTGCCAGGCCGTTGCCCCTTGTTACCACCGTCCCTGTCTCTCACTGGAGTATCCCAGATCCAGTCGGGCAGTCACCCAGGAACTTGAGCGGTGCCCTTCTCCAGCCCTGCCTGGAGGCCCCTGGGTGGTTCCTGCTGCCTTTGGACTGCGAGCCCTTGGAGGCAGGAACAGTCTCCCCAAGTAGCCACCCCGTGGTTACGACAGGTTATGGCAAATTTTAATTTAAAAAAATTAAGAATCATTTATTTAACTTTAATATTATTTTTTAATTTGACCAGAGAGAGAGAGAGAGAGGAAGGGAAAGTGAGAAAGTAAGCCTCCGGGAACTTGAACTGCCGTTGGCCACATTGGAGTCCAATGCCTTAACCACCACACCACCTGCTGGCCCTGTAAATGGTCTTTCTTTTCTTTCCTTTCCTTTCCTTTCCTTTCCTTTCCTTTCCTTTCCTTTCCTTTCCTTTTCTTTTCTTTTCTTAAATAAGAGAGATTTTTGCTATAAGGTGCTCACCAGAGAGACAGAAAGCGAGAAATCACCCCCTCAAGGGGAATGGCTACACTACAATCGCGTCTCCTCTCGGCATTTTGGGCATGCACGCACACGCACCTGGCGTGAGTTTTAAGACACTGGGTCCAGGGCTTGAACCCTGGTCAACTACATGAGAGTCCAGTGATGCAACCATTATGCCATCTGCTGGTCCCCCTCAGCATGAGTTTTAAGTCTCCAGGTACAGGACTTGAACCGTGGTTGACTACGTGGGAGTCCAGTGACATAACCATTACGCCATGTGCTGTCCCTGCAAATGGTTTTTCTAAACGGCTCTCTTGAGATGTAGTTCAGATATCCTGTAGTTGTCCCACTTACGTATAATTCGGTGATCTTTATATGCCAAGAGATGTGCAGTCATCACCTCCATGGCTCTGAGAGCATTTCATCATCCCCTAGGCAGCGTCGCACCCCTGACTGTCACCCCACCTCTGCCCTGGCCCCAGGCACCCCATATCCTTTTCCATCAGCCCGGCTCTGCCTTGGTGCGTGCTGTCGCCTTGGAGCCCCCTGAGTCCTGGCCCATATGCCCTCTGAGCCCGCCTCTCGCCCTGTGCCCTGCTCACCCAGGCTGACCCCAGGCAGTGCCCTCGGTGATGTGTCTGGGCAGTCAGGGCCATGGCAGACCCAGGAACATGTGGGTGGCAAAGCGCCAGCAGTGGCCTGGTGCTGAGGAAACCTGTGCAGGTCCCCACTGCCCTTTCGTGAACGTTGAGGTGGATGACCCTGGGTCATTGCCCGAAAGCCCTGTAGCCAGAGGCCAGGAAGGTGGCATATGTCAAGCTGGGGATGGAGAGGGATGGCCTGTGATCTCCAGTGACCTCCCGGCCTCATGGGGTGGAAAGGAGGTATCATTGGGCTCAAGACGCACAGAATCCAGCCCCGGTGCTGGCATTCCTGTGCCCATGCAGGCTTGGCGGGGCAGAGGGGGCTCCGCTCAGGTCAGAGCGTGGGAGAGGCCCAGGGCACTGGCCTGCCTGGGCACCAAGCAGACACACTCTGCTCCCTGTGGTGTCCGCCTTCCTGGACAGGGTTTCACTCTGGGCCCTGGGCCCTCCCGGGCCATGTTGCTCTGACGCCTGGCCCTCCATGATCACGGACTCCCCTGCTTCACCACGTCTGGTCTCTCCTGGCCTTCGTGTAGCCCACCCTCCACCCGGGCCCACAGCCCTTCTTATCTCCTCCGCACAGGAAAAGCCAGTGCTTTCTGGGGGCCTGAGGACAGACAGAAGCTTAGAACAGAGAGGTTCTTGGCTCAGTCCAAATGCTGCGCGACCTCCAGCAAGCGACCTGCACTCTCTGAGTCACAGATTCCATAGCTGTCAAATGAGGCGGTGTGACAGCCCTGTCAGGAGGGTGTTGAGTGAAAGGCATGCGAACACCCCCTGCAGTGTAGCGGGAGACCGGTACCCCCATGTCCACAGCAGTGAGTCCTTGTGTTTTCATGTCTGTCTGTGCCCTCGGGAGGGTGGCAGGCACACTGGCCAGCCCCTTCTGGCCGGCTGCATGATCCGGGAAAGCAGATGGCACCAAGTGTCCACCTAGGTCCCGCAGCCCAGGGTGCGCCGCTGTTGCCCAGGAGTTGGGAGTGAGGGGCTCTTTAGATAATAAAATAGAGCAGTTATTGAGTGCCTGTGCAGCTACACAGCGCCCAGTGTGGTTTTTTCCCCATTTTATTTTATTGAGATTTAATTCACATACCGTAAAATTTCCCCTTTTAAAGTGTACAAATCAGTGGTTTTTAGCGTATTTGCAAAGTTGCACAATCGTCATTCCTGTCTAATTCCAGAACATTTTCGTCACCCGTAAAGAAGCTCCGTGCCCGTTGGCGACCTCTCCCAGTGCGTGTCCCGCACACCCACCCTGGCCGGTGCGTGTGGTGGGCACTGTGCCGTGTGGGCTTTTGCGTCTGGCTCCTCCCAGGCAGCGCGGTGCTTGGAGGCGCAGCGCGCCTTAGCGTGGATCCGAACTCACTCCCTTGTGTGGGGAAAGGCATTCTGCTGTGTGCACAGCCACGTTTGTTCGCCGTGTCTTCTGCGGTGGGACCTTGGGTGATTCCGGCTTTCTGGTGTGTGAGTCCCAGCCTGGTGCATGTCATGTGCAGGTTTTCCTCCGCGCCGTTTGTAGCCTCTCGGGTGTCCGTACACCCTGGCAGTGGGACTGGCTGAGGGAGCCGCCGGGCGTTTCTGAAGTAGCTACACGGTTGGACCTGCCTGTCCGGGTTTTAGTTGCATCATCTTATCATCCTCACATAAACTTCGTGGGGTGCAGGTGGAATTGTCACCCCACTTTCCAGATGGGGGAGTAGAAACTCAGGGTTCTTGCCTCTGGCCACACGCCTGTTGGCTGACAGTGCAGCCAGTGCTTCGATCACCGTGCAGCGTCACTCCTCCCAGGCCTCGGTTCCTGTCTTCAGGATGAGACTTTGGCTGTGTCCTTCAGTTTATCCCTGGTGCCCGGCACACATTGGCATTCACATGTTTATTTGTTAGCTTTTAACTTATTTTTAAGGTTTTTGCCATAAGGTGTATGCGCTTGCCAGAGTGAGATAGAGAGACAGAGAGAGAGAGGAAAAGTGAGAGATCACCCTGGGGGGATGGCCACACTGCAGTCCCCTCCCTCCGGTCTCTGGGGACCTTTGGCACGCACACACATGCTCCTAGTGGGATTCTCAAGCCACCAGGTCTGGGCGGCCAGCACCCCAAACACCGCGCCACCCGCTGGCCCTGGCATGCACGTATTTATTGAGTAAAGCCATTTTGTCCTGGTCTTGATGCTTGAGATACCTGTGACTTGCAGGTTTCCAGACTCCCTGGCCTTCTGGTTCCCCTTTCCATACCGGACACTGCAGAATGCCCACCAGGTTCGCTTGGGGACTGAGCCCCCGCTGCGGGGCCATGGTGTCTGCTCAGCAAAGGTGACACCTGTGCTTGTTACCAGCCTGACCTGTTCTTTCCCTGGTCCAAGGCCACTGACGATTGCCATCCTCTTTCTTCTCTAGGCAAAGCCCATTTACGGTGGCTGGCTGCTCCTGGCTCCAGATGGGACTGACTTTGACAACCCAGTGCACCGGTCTCGGGTAAGGGCATCGGAGCCAGTCTCGATGGGAGGGGCAGAGAAAGGGACCCATTGGAGGGCAAGTTGGCAGAGTGGACGAAGGAGCCCCGAGTGGAGCAGCGGACTCAGGGTGGGCGTCGCCTGTTTTATGGGCCAGCCGGACTCTAGACACAGTTGTGGGGCGAGGCAGAGGTGGGCCACGTGGTTGTGGTTTGCTAAGTAGGTTCCAGGCCCTTCAGAGCCATGGCCCTCCCTCTCGAGCTCTGGCGTGGGTGAGGGCTGGACGGCCTTGACTGTCTCTCTTTGGCACCCTAGCTGCTCCTGCTAGGACAGCAGGATGGTCAAGCCAGCATTGTCCACAGGCTGTTTGTCCCTTTGCCAGGAAGCCCCTCGAGTGTGACCCCAGTGAGAGCACTCCCCCTGTGTTTTCACATGCCCCTTCTGGTCGCTGCTCACGCCTTCCTCACGCCTCCCTCGTGCCTTTCTTCAGATGGCCCCAGCTGGCCCGGTCCCTTCCCTGCATCCCAGAAGCCTGCCCACCCTTCCCCGTCCTGAGCCATAGGCTCTGGGCTAGCAGCTTCAGGTAGCATCTTCTGGCCCCACAGACCTTTTGGCTCCAGTTTTTAGGATTCTTTCTGGAGCGGGTTTGATTTCAAAGAACACATAACCTCGGAGGTTTTGGGGGGAATGTATCCAGGTATCCCCTGCCCTGACACCAGCTTGGAAGCAGGTCCTCTTCGTAAGGCCCTTTGCCTCACTCCCTGCCTCGCCATCCAGGACAGACCCTCCATAGCAGCTTCCGGTTTTCACCTGGTGGCAGGACTCAGGAGCGACTGACTGTCCGTCAGAGAGGGCTTCCTCTTCCTGCTTCTCGTCAGGCTCGCAGAGAATCACCGCCTCCAGCTTGCGATGGGAGAGTCGCTGCTAGAGATGGTCGAGTTCTGGTCTCAAGCCGAGAGACGGCGAGCTCTGTGGCTGTATTGCCAGTAGCAGTCCGAATGGTGCTGGGCTTTCCGGAAGGTCAGACTACGGCCTGGTCCCTCGTGCAGCCCTTGGGGCTCCGACCCCATGCTGGTCAGCCATGCCTTAGCCCGTCAGCCTGCATTGGAGACAGCCTTTCTCCCCACAAACAGGAGGCCCGTCGCCTCTTAGACCTTTCACCCCAGCTCCTGGTGGCGTCTGTCCACCCTCAGCTCTCCCAGCGGTCCAGCCTCAGTAGAGCCGAGTAGGCCGGCTGCTCTTGCTGCCAGTGGCTCCCGTGGAGCTGGGGCTGTTTCTGGGTCCCCGTCTGATTTTGCTATCCATCCCACACCGGTGGATTCTGGACCCTGGCTGTCGCAGGCCTCTGTCTCCCCGTGGGTCATCAGGACACACCCCTTTTACGGCCGTTTCCCAGTTTTTTTCAGAAGTGGCGAGTCAGTGACCTGGCATTCCTGGGTATTGTATGGCAGGCCGGGTCATTTGTCAGATGGGTATTGACACATGTCACGTGACACGTGCCGTCTGGGTGCCCGGAGGGATGCAGGAAGGTGACCACACGTCATGTCTGCCCCGACGAACTCCCCGGTCTTCCTGTTACACCTCTGTAACTCAAGTGGGATCCGGGCCTCCCTCCTGGTCCAGTGAGTCGCTGTTCTCGGGCCTCAGGTCCCTCTTTCCCTGCCCTCTGCCAGCAATGGAAGCTGTGGAGCCCGCCCCTGTCAGTCATGGGTGTCAGACTCGGGGTCTCGGGCACTCCCGGGGCCGGGCCCTGCTAACTGCCCCTGTGCTCCGTTGCAGAAATGGCAGCGGCGGTTCTTCATTCTCTACGAGCACGGCCTGCTGCGCTACGCCCTGGACGAGATGGTGAGTGGCCCAGCTCCGGCTACGCCCTTCGCGTCGCGTGTGAGCTCAGTGCTGTGTGCCGCTCAGGCGTCTGCTCAGGAGTCTGGAATGTTCTCGAGAACGTGCGGCAGCTGCTAGAGATGGTCCTGTGAGCCCCAGCCCTCGGTGCGAGGCCTCTTCAGTGGGTGTGGACAAGAGGGCAAAGTGAGGGAGGAAGCTCAGTCGGGGGTAGCGGGGCACAGTCCTGGCTGGTAGGGTGTGCGGGGCCACGGCCCTGCGGGTGCTGGGGGGGCCAGTACGTATGCCGCTGTGCTGTGGTCCCAGCCCTGCTCCTCGGGTCTAAGGCTGGAAATGGTTTTGCTCCCCTTTCTATCTGGGCAGCTTTCAGAACTGATTTCAGAGGCCTCCCGGTCAGGGGTCAGGGCCACTGAGCCGAGGCAGCCGGCCCTCCCTGCTCTGCCTGCCCTGCTCCCGGGCCGACACATGCCCTGGCCGCTGCGGCTCCACAGGCTGACCCCGAGCCGGCCACACTGATGGTGCGCTCAGCTTTCCACTCCCCACCCGGCTCACCTCTCTGAGGACGTCCTGACCTGATGAGGGTGGAAGGTCCGACCGCTGGTTCTGGTTCTGGTTCTGTTCGTGTCACTGTGTCTGCATGCACCCGGGCACTGACCCTCCTGGGAAATCTCGGGTAGCACTCAGAGTGGGTCCGCCGTGTGTCCACCTGGAGTCTGTTCTCTGCGGCAGGCACAGGTAGACATCCAGAGCGCAAATGGGGGTGGTGCTCTCCACGGGCCTTCCAGGCCGTTGGGACCCTGGGCTTTGGGGTTCGTTCCTGCTCTGTTGGTACACATGGGTGTAGTCTCCGGGACAAGGTGATTCTCTCTCTGCTCTTGTTCCCGGGATGAACTCAAGGTGTGGCCCCTCCGTTCTGTAGTGACTAGTACCTCATTGGCTCTTCAGAGCGTTTCCCCTACCCCCGGCCTCTCTGTACGTGGGAAACGGACCATGGGCTCTGTGGTCAGAGCAGTGTGGGCCGCCAGGCAGGCAGTGGTGCCGATGGGGCCCTGCACTCCCCTGGGGTGGGAGCAAGGAAGTGACTGCAAGGGCAAGCCCCTTCTGGGGGACAGACCTCACGTGCCTCCTGTTCTCCCTGGGGACCGTGGGGTGGGCAGTAGCCCTTGGGTGGAGCGGGACTCCTGCCAGCTTCGAGGTCCTTGTCCTGGCAGGCCTGGCTGCTGTTCTTAGGCCTCCGCCACATCCACAGTACAGAAAGAGCCTCAGGAGGCCACCGGATCACACCAACTGGCCGGGGCCACCAACTGTCTGGAAAAACGGAGCCCTCGGCCTTTCCTTGTGACCAGCTGTTCCAGGCAGGAACTCTCTCGGTCCCACGCAGGCCAGCAGAGTCCACTGCCTCTCTGAGTTTGTCGCACAAGCACAGAGCGGGTGGCACCGGGGACACCTTTGTGTTGGCACGAACAGAGCGCATGCTGTGTCCTGGGAAGCTCTCCTGATAATGGGGACGCCCAGCTGTGAACACTGACGGGCCTCTCGTCCTGGTCTCCCAGCAACTGGGCGTCTCGGGGAATACTTCACGAGGAACCAGAGCGAGTGGGAAGAGAGTGACGCCACAGGAAGACGTGGACTGGAGGGAGGGTGTGGGGGGAGCCCGGAGCTGGCAGTCCCTGGGAGATGGCCTTGGTGCCGGAGAGGCCAGTGGGGAGCCGGGTAGCACACCCCGCCCAGGCTGGGCTGGCACACGTGCCGCACCTCTGCGGAGTAGGGGCGCTGTTCCTCACTGAGCAAGGGCAGTGGCAGCTGTGCTGAGGGGCCCTCAAAGCGTCCTCTCCAGCACACAAGAGTTTCCCTGCGTATCAGCAAGTCGGGTGGGGGGAGTTAAGGAAGCAGAGACGAGGCAGTCAGGAGGGGGGGGCCAGGGTGGAGGCCCGGCAGCAGGAGGGAGGTAGATTCCGCTGGCCCGTGCCTTCGTCGGTGGCTGTCACCTTGGCCCGTGGGTAGGGATCTCCTCTCCTCTGTCTGCATTGGGGTCAGTCTTGGTAGCTGCTCCCTGGGTATGAGCCCAGATGCTCCAGCTCAGCAGTCCCCTGGCCAAGGCTCTGGCCCCAACTGGGTCCTGAGACGCTGGGCAGGAGGGCGTCTCTTCAGGCAGGCGTGCCTGGAAGGAGGCAGTGGACCCCCGCTGGACTGCGGCGCCTCCCCAGGCCTCATGGCAGTGACGGATCTGGAGTCATATTGATAGTCATAACCAGGGCACGGACACCATGGCATCTAGTAGAGGCCAGAGTGGCTGCTGACCATCCTGCGATGCAAGGTCAGCCCCATGGCAAGGAAGAACCAGCCCAGAACGTCGAGAGCACTGGTCCTGGAAACCCCGAGTGACTCTGTCAGCGGTTTATTTACATTTGTATTTATTTTTTAACTAAAATACGCATTTGATTTGCTGTTAGCTCTGTTCTTAGATACAGAGGGACATGCCGTCTGGTGTCTGGGAGCAGAGAGGGAGGGGCGGCATGGCCTGCAGGGTCAGTGCTGGTCCTGGGAGGGCAGGCCGTTCCTGGTCCACAGGGGTTTCCGTGGGACCTCCCGATGGGGTGGATGCCTGAGAGTGCCTGTCACCCGGGAGCACCTCGGCAAGGCTTCTCATGGCATGCGTGGACTGGCAAGCCTGTGTGATGGCCCTGTCTCGGTCTTGGTCTCTGAGTGGTCGGCGGCCGCTGCGATCCTCAGCCCACCCTCCCTTGGCCTCCTCCCCTGACCCGCTCGCCTACTGCCTGTAAGAAACGGCGACCCTCCGGCTGGGCTGTGGCTGGGCTGTTCTCTCAACACTGAGGCACAATCTGCTTGGAGTGTCTTGGGCTTCCACACGGTATTAGCATTCGTTCCTGTTTGTCTCCGAGTCCTCTCTCACCCCTCCAGTGATGTGCGGCCCGTGGTCGCTCTCAGTGTTTCTCTGCCTCGCGTGGTGTGGGGCTCGGGTGGCGCAGACCTGGTCCACGTTCGCGGAGTTGAGCTGTCGCCTTTGTGAGTGTGTCGCTGCTGAAGTGCTCCCAGTCTGGGAAAGGGCAGGCAGGGCAGAGGAAAGGGCTGGGGTGTCCTGGGAGGGAGCAGGGCTGTGGGGCCCCCAGGGCTTGCTCGGAAGGAGAGCGGAGTGGGCCAAGGCTCTCCCTGCCCGCAGGCTGGGGGTGGGGGCATCTGGAGGTCACAACGTGCGGGGGTGGGGCGACCCGGTGACGCGGGGACTCGCGCCTAGACAGGCTGTCAGGTCTAGTCCAGCACGGGGCTGACCCTGGCCTTACTGGACAGCTCTGAGATGGGACTAACTTTCGGGAATCTCTTTTCCTTTTTTGGGAAATTTCTTTCTCGATACACCCACATACCCCGTAACTGGTGGGTGTGGAGGAGAGGCAGATTTCCCAAAAAAGGCAAAGAACTTTCTCAAATGCAACTGAGGTGAGGTGGGCTCAGGGCAGCCTTGGCAGCCGAGCGGAAACCTGGAAGAACTCGGCCACGCCTGGTTTTCAGGAGGGGACGGAGCGACAGGTCTGGAGACCCGAACCACTGCCTCTCCTCTGCCCTGTAAAATGCTGCCGGGATTTCCCCACATCCTGCCGCTTTCCTTGGAACTACCCGTGTAAAGCGAGGGTGCTGGTGTCCTCAGGGCGAATGTCACTAGAAGGCTCTCTGGGAGGAGCGCCAGGTGCAGAGGGGAAGCAGAGTTAGGGTGGAGCGGGCAGGCCACGCCAGGCTCAGGTGGGCCTGCTCTCTTCTGTCTCTCTCCTGGAGTCAGGCAGAAAGATGTCCGGTTTTGTTTTGTTTTGTTTTTTTGAGAGGTTTTTGCTATAGGGTATGCACTCGCCAGAAAGACAGAGACAGAGAGACAGAAAGCGAGAAATCACCCCCCAGGGGGGATGGCCACGCCGCAATCCCTTCTCCTCTACTCTCCTCTTGGGATCTTGGGCACGCACACACACGCGCCTGGCGTGAGTTTAAGCCACCGGGTCCGGGACTCGAACTGTGGTTGACTATATGGGAGTCCAGCGACATAGCCATTACGCCAACTGCTGGTCCCTAGTTTGGGTTTTAGTTGTGATAAATGCACAGGCCACAACATTGAAACATTTACCATCCTGACACTTTCTTTTTGTTTTTGTTTTTCCTATAGGGCACGTGCACGTGCCAGAGGGAGACAGCGAGAGAGAGGGGGAGAAATCACTCCCCAGGTTTGGCCACACCAATCCCTTCTCCATTCTCTTGGGATTCTGGGCACACATGCACGTGGGCCTGGTGTGTTTTTAAGCTGCCTGGTCTGGGACTTGAACTGCACAGTCAGCCATGTGGGAGTCTATCACCTTAACCACTGGCTAGCCCATCTTGATCTTCTCTAAGTGCCCAGTTGCATGGCATTACATGTTCTCACGTCGGTGTGTAGCTGCCATGGCTGTCCACAGAACTCTTCATCTTCCCAGAGTGGGGCTCTGTCCCCAGTAAATAGTGTCTCCCGGCCCTCCTCCTAGCCCCAGCAGCCATCATCTTACCTTTGTTATTTTTAACGCACATTATTTGGGAAGTTTATTTTTTCCATGAGAGAGAGAAGATAGACACAGAACCCCCAACAGGTCCTTTACGCCTCAGCCCTCCCCTGGTCCCCGGTGGCCTGGATCCCAGGCACATGTGCACACCCAGCGTGCTCAGGGAGGCCCTGGGAGGTGAACTCAGGCTCTTCACTGTATGGGTCCAGGTGCATTACTGCTGTGCCACCCTCAGCCCCTACTTTGCATCTATAAGCTCGATATTCTGGGACTCCTGTGAGTGGAGTCATACTGTGTATGTCTCTCTGGGAGTGGCTGCTTCCACTCGGCATTATGTTCTCAGGTGCAGCCGTGTTGTAGCGTGTGTCAGGATTTTATTCTTTTTGTAGCTGTGTTGGTTTAACCCTCTTGGAAAACCTTGTCTGCTCTGAGGCACTGACCTGAACCTGTCCTGAGGACGGTATGCAGAGAGGCAAGCCTGCCTCCATGGCCGGTGTGGGGCCAGGCGTCTCCATGGCTGTCGGGAGTGTCTCCCCCTCCTCGACCTCGAGGGTCCTTGAGTGAGTTGGACAGACGAGAGCTGCGGGTGGTACAGGGCCCTGCTAAGGCCCCGGCTCAGCGCACATCCCTGGACACGATAGAGAATTGCTTAGCTCTTGCATGCATGCCTTTTTGAGGGGCAGCCTGTGGGTCTGTGAGTCCTGTAGAGGATGTCAGGGTTCAGCCAGAGAAATTAATTTGGGTGTCTCTGTCCGTGTTAGTGAAGGTATGATCACACTCAAGAGCCTTCAGAGGACCCCAAGAGTTGGCGGGTTGGGGTCCTGGCTCCTGCGCAGTCTGCTTCCTATAGAGTCCCGCAGCTCAGGAAGCTTGCCCCTCTCCTTCTGGACAAACTTCTGCTACTGTTGGGGGCGTCCAGGCTGTGGGAGAGCCTGGGAGGAGGGCGTCACTGCCGGACCTGCTGTCCCTAGGAACCGTCCCTTGGGGACCCCCTCCGTCCCATGTAGCTGAGCCCCTGCACGACAGCTCATGTTTCTCAGGCATTGCTCCCACCCGCATGCTGGGTGGGCCTGAGTTTAGTGACCGCTCTGTGATCTGGGGGCGCTAACACAGCACAGCTCGCCGGGCTCATCCCTGCGCTCAGAGCTCTCCCAGACAGACCGCCCATGCAGCTGACGACAGGAGCAGCCTGCTGCCCACGTGCTGCCACTGCCTTTGCTGAGACCTCAGTGGCTGTTGGGTCCTCAAAGAGCACGGGAAGGGTGTGGCTGCCCCCAGAGAGCTCCTCCTGCTGGAGTCTGATGGACGTCGGCCTTGTGGTTCCTCCGCAGGACCCGGATGTGGACACTTCTAAGGCACTGGGTGGTTGGGGAGCCCAGGAAGGCTTTAGAGGTGTCACTTGGCCACCGTCCTACCTGTCCCAAGATTCGGGAGGATGGCAGGCCCTTAGTCGGCCCTGTGTGTCTTCTCTGGCTCGGTCCTCACAACGTCCGTGCCTTGCTGTCCTTCACAGGTGAAGAGACCAGGGCCTAGGAAATCATGGTCACTTACTAATGGGTGGCGTGACGTCATTCCACACTGTGTCTTGAGGGGAATGGAGCTGGCTGGGGAGGGCAGGGCACTCATCCTTCCAGCCCCCTCTGACTTGTTGGTGGCCATAGCCTGGCCCCGCTGCAGTGGCTTCCCCACCTGTCATGCTCCCGGGACAGACTTGCTGTAGGCCTGCAGTCCTGCCGGACATCTTCTCCTCTACAACCTGCGGAGATAAGGCGTTTTCAGAGAGAGCTGTAGAATCAGAACAATGGAGCTGAGTCCCTGCAACTGAAAGGCAGAGAAGCTCCTGCAGGCCTGAAGGCCCTTGCTTTGGGGCAGTGGTCCCCCACCTTCCCAGCACCAGGGACTGGCCTTGTGGAGAAGACCTTCCCTCCGCAGATGAGGGGAGAGGGTGGGTCCCAGATGGCCTAAGCATGCCCCATCCCCACACCTCTGCCGCGGTGCAGGATACAGCGAGGCGCTCACACAGCAGGTGCGGGCGCCCGTGGGCATCCAGGGCCGCCGCTGGCCCGAGAGGAGGTGGGCCCCAGGCAGCAGGGCGGGCCCCGGGGAGCAGCTGCAAACACAGATGGAGCCTCGCTGGCATGTGCTGCCCAGGGTTGAAGACCCCTGGTTTAGAGGACGGGGCGAGACAGGGAAGCAGGGACCGTGCGTTACAGACCATCTCCTGATGCTTTGGCCTCTGTGTTTTCCCAGAGGGCTTTGGTTACCGGCTGCGCTCTCTCAGGGTGCCCAGAGCCCGAGTGGCGCAGGTGCCTGCTGGCGTGGGACTCAGGTGTGGGTCCGACCCTCCTCTGTCCCTAAGCAAGCCCTCTCCACGCTGTGTCCCTCAGTGGGAAGCTGGGGGAGTGTGAGGCCTCGAGAAGCCTGACTTGCCCCCTCCCCTCCACTCAGCTGCTCTTCCCAGGCCTGGGCCTGCCGCCATGGAACGACCATTCCAGAAATAACTGCACTCCGATGTGCTTCCGTCCTTGCTCTAGCCCCAGGAGCCGCTCAAGGGCTGTTGGGAGTGGAGGCCGCTTCCCAGGCCTTACGCCACTCTGCGTTCCCTGGGTCCCTCGCTGCTGCCGAACTTTCGTGCGTCTCTGTGGGCTTCTGCACAGAACCCTAGGGGAAGTTCTAAAGCAGATCTTGTTATGTTGGATGAAGCTGTGGAATGTTCCAGGCTCTTCCCTCCTCACCCTCCAGGCAGCCATTATAAGAATATGCCCCGCCTGGACCGACGTCTTGCAGAACTCTCGGGGGCCTGGAGACCTAGCTCTCTCACCTGCTCGAGAAGGAAAGGCACCTCTTCTTGTGTTGCCATCCAGCTGTTTTCCCAAAATAATGGACTTATTTTTTGTCTTGTCAGAGAGAGAGACAGAGAGATGGGAAAAGAGCTCCCCTCAGCAGGCTGTGGTCGGCTGCCACCCCTCGTCGGTTTTTCCTTCCTGAGGGGGTCCAGGCTGTGCATACACTTCTGGTGTGTTGTCAAGCATTCGGGGCTGGGATTCGAACTGTAGTCGGCTGCATGGGATCTGGCTCCCTTAGCCACTCGGCGTCAGGGCTGGCCCTGAGCTCACCTCTTAAACATTTGCAGCAGTCATCTCTGCTGTGCCAGCCGGGCCTGACACGTGAGCGGTGCTCGCGGGGAGGGGCGGGGTGTGCTGGCTGCCCGGCTGGCACAGCTCGGGGGTTTCAGAAGTCACGGACAAGCCAGGCAGGTCTGGAAGTGCCCCCAGGATGGCCTGCTGTGGTGGCAAGTGTTGCTGTGCTCTGTGGGCTGAGGCCACGCGGGAGGCTGGATGGTCTGGCCTGAAGGCCGGGCATGTGGCATGTCCCTGTCATCCCAGCGCCTCGGGCTTGGGCAGGAGGACCGTGAACTCCGGGCCATCCTGGGCGACATAGGATGCCTGTCTATGAAGGGCCAGGCGTGGCGATGTGCACCTGTGGCCCCAGCAGGAGAGTGGTGACACAGTGAGCTCCTGTCTAAAAAATGAAAAGGTGCTTCCAGGGCGTTGGGGTTTTTTACCTGGACCCACTTTATTTCTGGATGCAGGTCCTCCGGCGAGTCCCTGCCTCCGTCTTCACTTGCTCAGGTGACTGAGGAGAGTTCTGAGTTCTCTGGGAGGGTCACACCCACTCCTCTGTGGCACCCGAGTGTTTTGAAGATACAGATTCGCATTGTGGAGGCCAGGGCCTGAGGCTGCTCTGGAAGGCGAGGCTCTGGCCCAGTCACGGTGGGGACTATGTGACAGTCATTTGGCACAGGGAAGTGACGAGGGGATTACAGGTGGGCTCTGTCCTGGTGCTGGGCCCCAGTTTCTTGCTGGCCACTTTGTCACTGGGCATCTTTGGGCAGAACTTAAGTTATTTCAGACGTAGGTGAACCAGGTGGGACTGTCAGGGTTGGGGACCATGGGGGTGCTCAGAGCACCTGAGATGCTGGCCAGGCTTCGTGGCCATGACCTGATGGAGACCTGCCCCGGGAGAGTGAGAGGCCATGGGGACCCAGTCACCAGGAAGGGGCAGGCAGCTTGGCTCCCCGACCTGGGCGCTGCCCTTGGAGAGGGGACAGGTATGTGGGAAGGACTGACCGCAGTCCAGCCAAGGTCAGCTGGGTCTTAAGTGGATGGCCTGAGTCCTGGGGAAGAAAGACGTTAGAGAAGCACGTATAGGGGTGGGGGACAGCAGCCGGAGGGGAGGAAGCCCGTGACTGCGGGGTGGGAGGGAGGGTCTGTGAGTCTACCCTGCACCCTGCAAGAGAGACCCCAGGTGGTCACACAAGCCCCTCCCCTTGCACCCCTGCTCCCCTGCTCCCCACCTCTTGTCAGCACAGCAGACACCGTGCCCAGTTCCCTGTGGCCTTCCTCTTCAGGACGGTGAGTGCCTGGGCTGGCCAGGAGCCTGCGCTGACAGGGTGCTGGTGAGCGGCCGGCGACCTTCCTCCTGTCCTCCTTACTCTGGTGCCTGAGTCTCTGTTGTGAGCATTTCAGGAGGGCCTCTGAAAATCCACCTTCTTAAAATTTCAGAGCGCACTGCAGACTGGTAGCCTCAGGCGCCCGGTGAGTGCCTGTCTTCTGGGATTGCCCTTAAGTGACTCTCAGTTACCCAGGGGTCAGGTGAGGCCAGCAAAGCAGTGCTCAGCCACCCGCCTGTCCTTTGGTGATTAGGTGCCCACATCCTCCTCTCTGCCTGCCCCGAGCACCCGCAGCCACTGCACGGGAGACTTTAGACACCCCCAAGCAGCTAGCAAGGGCTGCAGGTGGCTTTGCACCTTGGGCGCTGTGGATGCAGAGCTCTTCCCATGATGACGGCAGTGGGAGCAGCAGTTCCACTGGGTCGGAGCAGGGGTCTCTGCGGTGCACCCATGGGGAAGCTCAGCTGGGGGCGGGCTGTGACTGGTGCCCCTATCGGAGTCCTCGGCTGTGGGCGACTTCTCCCAGCTGCCACACCTGTGCCCTGCAGGGCCAAGGCTTGTGATAATGGGCTGGGCATCTCTCCTGCAGGGAGACAAATGGCTTTGGGCATTAGGAGAGTGAACAGCTTGGAATAATTGGTTAGCAAACTAATTAAGTAGCAGAGGGGAAAAGAACTGTCGGAAAGGAGCCATCTTACGGGAGTGTGCAGCAGAAAGCGGCATTGGAACAACAACAAAGGCAGGTGGTGGTGCCAGTGTGTGCACACGTGTGTGCTGCGCTCAGAGTCCTCTGGGCCGCCCCTCCAGACCTCTTCTCTGTCCCCACCGCATCATCGCACCGCCCCATCTGCCTGCCTGTGACCTTGGCTTCGGACTTGCCTGGCAACAGGTGACACTGTCAGCCAGAGTCACATAAGTTCATCCACTGTAGGCATTGGTGGTGGGTAGGCAGCTTCAGTGCTAATGTCTTTTGTGGGTTTGGGGAGGTTTTTGCTGTAGGGTGTGTGCTCTTGCCAGAGACAGAGAGACAGAAAGCGAGAAATTACCCCTCGGAGGTGACCACTCTGCAGTCCTTTCTCCTTTCGGGATTTTGGGTAGACACACGCACCTGATGTGAATTTCAAGCCACCTGGTACAGCACTTGAACTATAGTCAATCACGTGGCAGTCCAGTGCCGTAACCACGACGCCACCTGCTGGCCTCAGTGCTAATGTCTTTTTTTTTTCCATGAGATTTTTTTGCTATAGGGCCCTTGCGCTTGCTGGACAGAGAGACAGTGAGAAACCACACCCCAAGGGGAATGGCCATGCCACAATACCTTCTCCATTCTCCTCTCAGGATTTTGGGAATGCATGCACATGTGCCAGCATGAATTTCAAGCCACTGAGTCTGGAACTCAGACCTAGACTGTGGAAGTCCAGCCACGTAATCATTATGCCACCTGCAGGTCCCCAGTGCTAACGTCTTAATTGCCCCAGCTCTCCCTGTCCTTCACAAAGCCTTTCCTTGGGAGAACCTTTTTCTGACCTGGAAGGGGAGGCAGTGGACCCGGGCAGCCATGGCCCTGTGGGATCTCAGATGCGCAGGTACACAGCACGGGGGTTCCCAAGGAGGCTGTTACTGGGCCGATGCAGAGGCTCTAACGGGGCGAGCTGGGAGCAGGGGGTAGCAGCTCTGTCTGCCTGGTCCATTTTACGGGGTTGGCACCACCAGGTCCGAAGGGTCGAGGCGACCAGGAGGGCAGTGGGAAGGGCCGGCCCCCTTCCTGGCAGACATGGGACTGGTGTGACCAGGGGTGTGGCTCCTCACACCTCCCAGCTTTAGTCCTGAGCTCTGGGGGCTTCAGCAAGGCACAAGCTGTCACAGACAGGGTGGGGCCGGGGCGCAGGGTCAGCCTCTCCTGCTCCAGTGTTGCAGTGAGGCAGGGTCAGAGGGCCGCTGAACAAGGGTCTGGAGAGCCGACTCTTTCTGCAGGGGGCTGACGGGAGGAGCCTGCCGGGCTGCACCCACCTGGGGCCCTGGCGGTTACTGCAACAGTAGTCAGCGCCGGAAGCAAGCCCTCGGCCCCACGTCACTGCTGCGCCCACCGGCCCCCGGGGAGCGCTGGGAGGGAGAACGGGCTCCCAGATGTCCTTGGGGAGCCATGGTCCCGCTGCTGAGGCTGGTTTGCGTTTGCCTCTCAGATGCCAGGTGTGGGCAGGTGCGGTGTTGCAGAACGAGCTGTGGACAGCGGTCAAGGGGTGGGTGGGCGGAGGACACAGAGGCCTGGGGAGGGCGTTCTGTGGCTGCAGCCTCCTCCAGCCGGCTGCACAGAAGCTGGCTGTCCCACGGCACACAGGGTCTCTGGGCAGTGGTCCCAGGGCGTCCCTACCCTCACGCCTCCAGGTAACCTGTTTACCTCTGCCCAGGAGCGAGAGCGGTGGTGGGCTGGCTCTCAGAGTAACATGCAGGGGCTCGCTGTCTTCCTGCATCTTCCCGGGTTGCCTGACCCCCGTAGCTGGCTGAGGGTGTGGTGGCCAGTGGTGCTTGGTGGTGCCCAGGCCCCGGCTGAGACGTGGTGGAGTGGTGCCCGCTGGTTGCCTCTGGCTGTCTGTACAGGGCATGGTGGCTGCCCCGGGGCGGAAGCCCAGGGCACACCTCCTCCGGAAGCAGCCAGCTTCTGTGGTCAGTGCAGAGGTGGGAACCGGGAGGGGCCGGCTCTGCTGCGGCGGCAATGCTGCCCAAGGGAAGCCAGGTCCACACGGACTGCGGTTTGAATCCTTGGCCTGGCCAGCCTGAAACACACCAGGCATGCGTGTGAGTGCCCAGGGCCCAACAGCCCGGAGGACTGGGGAGAAAGGATTGCTGCGTGACCAGGCCCTGTCGAGGGTGTCTCTCCTCTTTTCTCTGAGGGTACACACACACATTACTATGAATAAAGAAAACTTTTTTTTAGAGAATCATGTACCAACCACAGTGCTAGCTGCTGTCATGGTTAATCTTCAGAAGGGAGACCAGGGCAGCAGATGACATGGAGGTCAAGGCAGCTGGATCCCACATGGCCAATGTTTGGCTCAAACCCCAGACCTGGTGACTTGAAAATCACACCAGGAACTGGTTTGTGCATGCCCAGAATCCTGAGAGAATTCTGGAGAAGGGACTGTGGTGGCCATTCCCCAGGAGGTGATTTCTCACCCCTGCAGCCCTTTCTTCCTGTCTGTCTCTCTCTGGCGAGTGCACGTGCCCCGTAGCACACCACAGAGAAAGGGAGGCGGACAGTGGTGGTGCAGGGGCAAGCTGCACCTTGTGAGGCTGTCCTGGTTCTTGCCCTGGGGCCTTCTTGTACACTCTGGGTGCATGCCCGTGTCGTGACGTGGGCTGACCGGGACTGGGAACGGATTGTGCTGTGGGGACCCTTTGAGGGTACCTCTCTTACTTCTTTATCTTTTTCTCTGTCTTTTTGTTTCTTTCTCTCTGGAAAAAAAAAATAATGGACACACTTCAAAAACAAAACAAAAGCCAGTCCCATGCAGAGAGCAGGACTTGCCCAAGGTCCAGGTTTTCGGGGCGTGCTGGGCTCCTGCACGGACTGTGGGTCAAAGGCCCAGCAGGGCAGCTCTGTGACTGAGGCCTGGACCCCAGCCCAGTTTCTGAGCTGCCTGGTCGGCGTGTGCCGGGGCAGACTACAGCAGAGGCTTCACACCTCTGCGGGTGGTTGGTGCCAACGCCATCACGGGCAGGGAGTGCCCACAGTGCTAGGGTGGCCTGGAGAGGCCACCGAGGAGCAAAGGGCCAGACCACACACAGTATAGGCCTTAACCTCACCCCCTGGGGCAGCTGACGCCCAAAGGACACGCTGGGCCTGGGTGCGGCGGGCATGCCTGCCTGGTCCCAGCTTCCAGGTTCTCTGCAGGAGACCCAGCCAGCACCGCCGTGGAGCCTGGTCCGGGCATCACGGGGAGCTGCTCTCGCTGCATGTGAAGGGCTCGAGGATGACAGCGGCAGCGTGGTGTTGGCGTGGTGGGGGGGGGCTTGGAGATATCCCCTGGTATAGCCCTCGCTTTGACAGACGAGGACACTGAGACCCAGAAGGGCAGAGGGGTCTCCACAATCACCTACCAGTGGTTTTGAAAACAGACCCTGCCTCCCCGCAGCAGCTCTGCCTGCCGGGATTGGTGCGAACAGGGCATTGTGTTGAGTGAGCTGTTGAGCTGCGGAGAAGCCGACAGACAGACGCGTCCCAGCAGGCCCCCCATGTACGCAGTGGTGCCCGGGGAGGGCAGGGCGAAGAGAAGGGTCTGCAGCTGGAGGAGGGGTTGTCGGCACCAGCACGGGGCAGTCCTCCTCATCTAGGCCCCTTCCCCGTGCCGGGCCATGCGTGGCCCTCCCTGGCCGGCAGAGAGTCAGGACACTGGGGCTCTCACCCTAGGGGACCGCGGGGGCAAAGAGCAGGCCGGGAAGGTGAGGGGCCGTGTGATAGGTGGGCCTTCGGGGGGTAAGATCTTTGGGGGCCTGTGCTGGGAGGTGGAAGAGAGTACCGGCCCTGCTCGGGCGGGACACTAGAAGGGGGTCAGCCCTGGCCGGGGCGTGGCTGCGGAAGTACAGAAAGCACGGCCGTGCGTGGCCTTTGCCGTTTCACAGTGAGGCCGCAGTGGCCTGTGCGGGGAGGACGCGGAGCCCTGCAGCAATACCCCATGTCTTCCCCGGCTCTGCCTGCCTCCTTGGTCTCCTGAATCATCCCACCGCCTTCTGCCAGCATGTTCTCCATGGTGGCCTCTGCCTCCTCAAGATGGCCATGCAGCGGTGCAGGGTGGGGCCGTCGCCCGGCCTCACATCCTCCACCGTGTGGTCCGAGACGGTTCCCTCGTCTGGCAGGCTCATGTTGAACAAGATGCAGTGCCAGCCTGAGCCCACCCCACGGCCCACAGCCGTAGGCCTGGCACCGCCAGCCGGCATGCTCGGCCCTCGCGTGTCCCGCCCGGGCGGCAGAAATCGCACACTGCTCCGTCTGTCTCCAAACCTGTTCTGCAGAGAGGTGCTGTTACTGAAGATTTTGTAGGGAGGGCGGGTGACTGACCTGAGCTCTCAGAGAAGGGGGACAGTGTGAGTATGTCTGCCCCCGGGCAACTCGTTCTTAGCTATGGTCTCTGAGCGCCCGCCTCAGACACAGGCAAGTTGGTTGGCCATAGTCTGTGCCAGACGCCAGCTGTGTGGGCCCGACAGCTGTGACAGCCACACCCTCAGGATGGGTCAGGAAGGTGTACTCTGCAATCCGGCGTCTCCGCACTGGAGTGGGCAGACCGCTCCCTCCTCCGTCTCCCTTGCCCCATCGACTGTCCGGCCTTCCCTCGGCCCTTCTGCCCAGGGTCTTCCCTGCGTCTGTGGCCGAGGTGCACCCAGGCGCTGCCTTGTCCTGAGCGGGAGCAGGCGAAGAAGCCTTCCCTGCTGCGGTCACTCAACCATCTCTCTTTCCCCTCTTCTTTTTTATTTTTTTAAGTTTATTTCTTTTATGAAGAGCACGTGCGGGGGTAGGCACCCCAACAGGGTCCTGTCATAGCTCTCAGGATGTTGGGCACCAGTGTGTGCCCCCAGCGTGTTTCAGGACAACGTGGGATCCCACCTGTGGTCAGCCACATGGCTTCCAGGACACAGTGAGGCACTCGGCTGCCTGCACCGCCGAGGCTGGGCCTCCCTGTTTGTTTATTTTTTGTCAGATGGTGTGTGTACTCGCTAGGGAGAAGCAGGGAGGGAGGAAGCACCCCCACGGGTGTGGTCACACCGCAGTCCTCCTCCATCCCTCTGTCCTGTTGGGTCTTCGGGTGCACACGCACACATGCCTGCTGTGTCTCTTAAGCCCCAGGTCAGCTGTGCAGGATCTGGCTGCCTTCCCCACCAGGCCGCGGAGCGAGCCCGAGAACTTCTCTATACTAGAAAGCACTGGGGCAAGTCAGACCTTGGGATAGGTGGTGTCGGTAGGTGCCTGGGATGCCTTCCTGGACCACAGGCCAAGGAGGGCAGGCCTGGCCAGCCGTGGTGGGCTCGCCCCGTTGCCCTGCCGTGTGTGGAAAGGTGTGCCGTACGCTCACACTGCTCGTGTGTGACACCACTCCGTTAGAGGCCGCAGGTGTTTGTGCTGAAAGGATGCTGGGAAGAGGCCCACGCAGTGCCCCGAGGGGCGGGAAGGAGCACCAGCCCGTTGGGGACACAGTAGCTTGTGGGTGAAGAATACCTTCAGGGCCAGGCCGATGGCATTACAGAAATGGCACACGGAAGGCCCTGAGTTCGTCGTGTCCTGAATTTCCCTGTGCACCTCGGGCACACGCATACCATGATTGGGGCTCGCTGAGACCCAGGATAGACTGCATTGTGAAGACCCAATTGGAAGTGCATCTGTTCTCGCTCCCTCTTTCTCAATAAAATCAGTAAACAACTTAAAACTTTTCTTTTAAAAAAAATATGCGTTTGAATGGTGGGTACGCAGGTGGCGGTCAGGGCTGTGTGCTCCGTCCATTCCATAATCCCTTTTCCCAGCTGAGAGCAGAGCACTTGGCCAGGGTTAGAACTCATCCAGCTCCTTGGCTAGGGTCCTACCCACCCTACCCCGCATCAGGTGTTGGTCACCAGCCCTGGAGACTGGGGAGGTGGTCCTGCAGCTCTGGCAGCTCGGTGCATAGAGAGGGCTCGTGTGAGGGCCTCCGTTAGAGGAGCGGCCTTTCGTCTCCAATGACACTGTCCTGTGCGAGCACAGCAGAGAGGTGCCGGCCTCCAGGGCCGAGGGCTTGGGGAGCAGCCTCCCTGCCCCGAAGTACTGCACGTTGCCGGTGTGACGGCAGGCCATCGTTCAGGGGCTGGGTTTAGCTCTGCCTTCTTGCTGCTCTCCAGGGCGGGAAGACTCCGTAGTAGACACCTGCCGTGTCCTGTGGCCCAATACTCTCCGAGGACCGTCCAGTGCTCCCCAACACGGGCCAAGGCTGAAAGAGGGCCAGATGAGGATTTTAAAGGCAGCATGGAGATTTAATTTTTTCAAAATAATATACATAGGTGGTCCTAAAAGGCGATAACGTAGGGTCAGGTGGCGGCACAGTGCTAATTCACTGTACCCACATGGGAAGGTCCCCAGCAGACCACCCACAGACTGCACACCGGACACTGGTGCCTGTGACCCAGGCTGACTGGGGACTCCGTCGGGGTGTTTGCCTCTGTCTTTCTTCATCGGAAGAAGTAAACGAGTAACTGTTAAGTCAGCCATGTAATGAGGAGGCTTACATAGGAGTGGGAGAGGCAGGCGCGGCCACCTCTCGCAGACTGTGCTGGGCTTCCCCGTGTCTGCGGCGCGACTTCGTTGCTGTTTCTTGGCTGAAGAAGCTATTGTCTGTGAGGTTGTACACTGCAGGTAGGACTTAGTCCTTTCACCGTCTGCCATTGCCCCTCCACCCCGCAGGCACATGCACACGTGTGTGCATGCACTCATACACATGTGTCCTGGCACACACACTTCCACATCATCTCGCCACTACCCTACCAACGCAGTTATGTTCAGTGAGTTACTGGGGTTACTCCGGCGGTGTTTACATAGGACAGTGAAAAGTGCCCAGATCAGCCATGTAGCGGACTACGGTTCTGTTCCCTCCTCATGCAGCATGTGGTGTTTGCTTGCACTCACACCCCTCTACCCCATCATTCGTGTGGTATTTCTATCTAACTGTTGCTAGGTGAATTTCAGCCTTTCCAACAGAGCTGGAAAACTCTTCTCAGCATGGCGGGTACTAGGCAGCATGCTCACGTCCTGCGGGGCCTCTGTCTCCTAGTCCCAAGGGCTGGCTCTTGGCTAGGGTTTTGCCTTCATCATCAAGTGGGAACCCCCCGTCTTTTCTCCTGGGTGTGTTGGGCCCATCTCTTCTTTTTTTGGTTTCTGTTTTCATTTGGTGTAGCCTCTTAAGAGAGGCACAGGGAGGGCAGCCCATGGCGTGGAGGTTAAGGTGGCTGGATCCTGCCCAGCCAACCGTGCAGCTCAAGTCTCGGGCCCTGTGGCCTGAAAACGTGTTGTGTGCCCCCAAATCCCGATGCAGGGAGAGATGAAGGAGAAGGGATTGCGGTGTGACCGTGGCGCGTGGAGAGCTTCCTTGCGTTCTGTTGGCCTGTCTCCCGTGCGCACACACACTCTCTGGCAGATTTAAAAAGAAGGCAGGCAAGGAGGCCGGCCGGCAAAGGGAGAAAGGCTTACCGACTGTATCCGAGGGTCTCCGACCCGCTCTCGGACTGGGTGCTGTCGGAAGTCCTCGTCCTAGCAGTGCTGGGGCGTGGTCTTCGTCTCTGGCTCCCACCGCTGTCAAGAGAATCTCCTACAGAGGTCTGCCTCCTGCCCTTTGGTAATGGACCGAACTTACAGGACCGTCCCCAAGCTCCGAGAGACGGGCCTGCTGTGCTGTCATCTCAGGTCGGAATGTCTCCTCCTGCCCTCCTCTGCTTCATTCCCTGGTCTTACTCCAGAGCTCCTGCCATTTGGCTCCTGGCCCGTCCAGACACAGTCTCTACTTTCACTGTCTTCGTATCACTCTGTCATTCCTGAGACCACGGTAACCTGGCCTTGTCACCCTCTGTTGGATTTTATTATTATTATTATTATTTTAATTTGCATAAGACGTGTGCTCCTCAGAGAAAGAGGGAGTGAAAATGAGGAATCACCGCCCAGCCAGTCTCTTTTCCATTCTCCTCTTGGGATTTTGGGCACACACACGTGTGCACCTGGCTTGTTTTGAAGCTGCCGGATCTGAGACTCAAACCGTGCAGTGAGCCGTGTGGGATGCAGCTGCCCAGCCACCACCCCACCGGCTGGCCCGTCTGTCGGGTTTATCCCAGCTGCCACATCTTGGTTCCCTAGGGCCCTCGGGTCCCCATCTAAAGCATCCTGTGTGTGGGAGGGATGCAGGGGTTCCGGTGGTCTGCAGGTCTATGCATTCTGGCTGGATTCTCCAAATCCCCTTGCTGTCTGTTTGGTCTTGGGCTCTCAAATGAGTGGTGACCCTTAAACAAGACCATGTGTGTATGTGGGGGTCCATGGGGGGTGCCCAGTGGGCTGACCTTAGGGAGGTCAGAAAGGAAGCTGCCTTCTTTGGTGTGGTGGCCTCAGTTATAAACCCTCTCGCCTGCAGGGTGTGGGAGTGCCTGTTTTAGGAGCTCTTTCTCCTGGCCGGCTGGTTTTTCCCATAAGGCTCCTCTCCTTGCTAGTGTGTGGAATTCTATGGGTGACAGAGGAGTGGGGCAGGGCCCCTCACTTTCAAATGCAGTTTCTGGGACTCTTCCTGCTGTTGGTCCCACCCTCAACTCCTCCCCTCCCTCAGCCCTGCCCTCTGCCCCGAAATCCAGGACCTTCCCTGAGAGCGCGGCTCTGCTGCGCGGGGACCGGGGTCTGAGCACCCAGTGCAGGCCGGCCCCACAGCCCCGATGCACTCTGGGGTGTCCCTGCCCTGCCGGGTCTCTTTCACCGCCTGTCCGGGCACTGGGACTGCACCGTCTGAGCGACGTCACGTGCCTGCCCTTGTCTCCTCTAGCTTTCCGTCTTTGGGAACGTGTGCCGCTTTCCCCTAGGGTGTCGGCAGGAGGCTGCACAGGGCTGTGCTGGGGGCCACGCGTCCTGTCGGCCTGCAGGCTGGCAGCGCGTCCTTGCCCCCGCCGCCTGTTTCCGTGCAGTGTCCTCATGCTTCCCCTGTGGGCCCCATTGCTGCTCTGGTCCTGACAGGTACCTGGCAGGGTGTGCGTGTGTGTGTGAGAGAAAGAGCATGCACACACGGAGAGGGAACGCACACGTGAGAGAGTGCACACGTGCAAGAGGGAGTGCACATGTGAGAGAGTGCACACGTGCGAGAGGGAGCGCGCATGTGAGAGAGAGTGTGCACACGCCCCCCCCGGGGAACGTGTGTTGCGTCCTGTCTATTACGGCTTTTCGTGAGGAAGAGAATGCTGTGATGAATAGACGAAACCCTGATCCTCCTGGCTGGAAACCCGAGGGTTAGTGAGGCCAGCTGCTCCCAAAAGGTTGGAGGGCAGTTAGCTCATCTCTGATGAATAAGGCCCTTCACTGCAGCGTCACCTACTTGGGACCAACAATCAGACCCTTGTTGGGGTGGAATGGGCAGGTTCTGCAGCTGACACCCTGACTGCCCGAGAAACCCTGGCCGGGAGATCTGGGGCTCGCTGCCCTGCCCTGCCCTGCCCTGCCCTGCCCTGCTTAGCCACACAGCGCTGGCTGCACTTCCCACTCCCCGGGTCCCCGACGGGGACTGTGCAGGGTGAAGTCACTCCTGCACACCTTGCTGACTTGCTGTGTGCCTCAGATAGGCTCAAATCGAGAAAATGAATATGGGGAGGGTCCTTTCCTTCCAGAACCTCAGAGTTAGCTGGGAACCCGAGGCACCAGCCACTCGTGGGGACCCTGAGCTGTGCAGCGGACACACACACAGGCTGGTGAGCTCTGCACCTTGCGTCTGGGCTTGGGCCTGGAGGGGTGGTGCTTCTAGGCAGAGGGCGTGTCCAGTGCACGGCATAGGGCAAAGACAACAGAAAGTGGGTGACAATCTGGAGAAGCAGAAAACAGAGATGCCACTCAGTTTTATAGCCCAGAGATAAAAATCCGTGTATAGCAGGGTTATGTCCCCTCTCAGGGTATGTAGTTATGTACTTAGGTGAGGCTTTAAAAGTAAGACTTTAAAAAATATATTACTGGGACCAGCAGTTGGTGTAATGGCTATGTCGCTGGCCTCCCATGTAGTCAACTGCAGTTTGAGTCCCGAACCCGGGGGCTTAAACTCAATGCCGGGCATGTGCATGTCTGCCCAAGATCCCGAGAGGAGAATGGAGGAGAAGGGATTGCAGCGTGGCCATTTCCCCCGGGGGGTGATTTCTCGCTTTCTGTGTCTCTGTCTCTCTCTGTCTTTCTGGTGAGCTCACACACCCTCTAGAAGTCACCCCCCGGGGGGGATGGCCACGCTGCAGTCCCTTCTCCTCCATTCTCCTCTCGGGATCTTGGGCACGCACGGACACACGCCCGGCGTGAGTTTTAAGCCACCGGGTCCGGGACGTGAACCGCGGTCGACTACGTGGGAGTCCAGCGACATAGCCATTACGCTAACTGCTGGTTCCCTATATATAATTTTTTTTTTCTTTTTCTTTTTTTTTTTTTTTTTTGGAGAGGTTTTCGCTATAGGGCGCGTGCGCTCGCCAGACAGACAGAGAGAGAGAGACATAGAGACAGAAAGCGAGAAATCACCCCCCAGGGGGGATGGTCACGCCGCAATCCCTTCTCCTCCATTCTCCTCTCGGGATCTTGGGCACGTACGCACACGCGCCCGGCGTGAGTTTTAAGCCACCGGGTCCGGGACGCGAACCGCGGTCGACTACGTGGGAGTCCAGCGACATAGCCATTACGCTAACTGCTGGTTCCCCCTATATATAATTTTTGATGAGGAAGTCCCGTCCTGTTGTCCCTATGAAACGTTCTGAGTACCCACAAACTGCTCTACCAGGCGGCCGCACCTGAGTCCTTTATTGTTCCCCACTGCTGATAGCCAAGTTGTTTCCAAATGTTTACTTTTTTTTTTTAATGTACTGCTTCAGAGAAGCCCCCGGAGTAGAAGTGCTGCGTGTGTTTGGAGGCCTGTGGTGTTACTGCCAGGCCTCTCTCCAGAAAGCGGCCTCCCATCAGCCGTAGCAAGTGCCCAGGGTCTCTTGCTTTCTCCACCTCCTTTCTCTTGGTCCTGTCCCCACCTCTGTGTGGCTGTTCTGTAGGCTGTGGAGAGGTGCTTTGTCTTTCAGCCTGCTTACTTCCTCTGAGAGCCGCACCCCGGCAGGGTCTTCACCCCGCAGCCTGCCCAGCCCCGGCCCTGGCCCCGGCCCCAGCCCCGGCCAGCCAAGAGCACAGGCATGTGTGTGTGCACCCAGCATGTACAGGGACCTTGGGATCTGAACCAGGGCCTCACACGTGACCTCAGCATCTCACAGCATCACATTACCGCTGCGCCACCATAGCTGGCTGGAGATGCTTTTCCGGTGAGGCGCCCGCAGGCACTGAAGACCATATTTGTGGTCGAAAACTGAGGTAGCCTGACTCATCGGAAGCTTCCAGATAATTGAAAAGTCTTCCATATCCTATTTCATTCTTCCACTGTCAGCAGCAAAGGAAGCCACTTCACCCCTTCCTACCCTTCACCCCTACCCCTCATTACCTGGGGCTAGGAGTGGGTGAGGAGTAGGAGGGAGTGAAGTAGTGGCATTAGCCCACATTTTAATTTTATTTAGTTTTAAGAGAGATTTTTGCTATAGGGCACATGCAGTCACAGGAGACAGACAGAAAGTGAGAAGTCACCCCCCCCAGGGGTGGCCACGATCCAGTCCATTCTCCCTCAATCTCCTCTTAGGATTTTGGGCACACACACACATGTGCCCGATGTGAGTTTTAAGCTGCCGAATCTGGGACTTGAACTGCAGTCGACTAGGTGGGAGTCCATTGACGTAACCATTATGCCATCTGCTGGTCCCCGCCCACCATTTTTAAAAAGTTACTTTAAGGGGCGAGGTGGTGGCATGATGGCTAAGGCGCCGGACTCCCCCACGGCTGACTGCTGTTCAGGTCAGGCGCCCTGCAACTTAAAAATCACACCAGGTGCATAATGTATGGGTTCCCCAAATCCCAGGAGAATGGAGGAGATGGAATTACAGTGTGACCACCCCCCAGGGCGTGATTTCTCACTTTCCTTCTCTGTCTCACTCTGGTGGATGCACGCACTGTATGGCAAAAACCAAAATGAAACAATTATTTTTTAAATTAGGATTTCTAACTTGTATATGGTAGTGTGCATGTTCACGGGAATCAGTGTGGTTTTCTGAGCATGTCCACCGTGCTGTGATCAGATCGGGGCTGTTCTCAGCCCCACCGTCTCGACCTCTCCCACTGCTCCGTGGTGCACGGTGGGAGCTCTGGCTGTGGGTGAGAGGAACCGGCCAGACTGCAGAGCAGGGCGAGAGCACCTGCAGGACCTCTGCTCTTGCCCGTGCCCGTTTGCCAGGTCCAATCTGTCCCTTTATTCTCCAGCACCCACTTGGCCTTTTGGGATTGGGATCGAAACAGAATCGTTTCCGGGCCCAGAAGGCCTCCCGCCTGCTTAATTCCCATGTCTCTAAAAATACCCGAACGTCTCATCCTGCCCAGTCTCCTCCCTGCAAAGCCTGCTTCCCTCCCCCAGCTTCAACTTGGGGAAGAAATAAGATCTCCCTCGCATCGCTCTTTCCAGGCTCCGAGTGGAATAAATGAGAAACGCTGCGTTTCCAACGCTGAAAGGGAGAAAGCAGCCTTTGTTGGGCTGCAGGGCTGCCACGGCACCGGCCTGGGCTGCTGCCACCCCAGGTCCAAGTCCCAGCCCCAAGGGTCCCGTCTCCTTCTCTGGGAGGGAGGTCGAGGAAAAGAAAGAAAGGAAGAAAAGAAAGGACGGGACCAGCGTGAGGACCCTGCCCTTCCTCCTGCGGCTGCCCAGAGCTGTCTGTGGGAGTGGAGCCGGACCCCAGGCCCTGGTCAGAAAAGGAGGCTGTGGGAACCCTCCCACCTCCCTGGAGCTTTCTCAGGCATTCCTACGTGGGCCAGCCCCACGCCCCGCCCCACACTGGCCAGCTGCCCAATTGAGGCTTTATTTCTCTCTGTATTTTCCCAGCTCTGTATAGAGACAGGCAAGAGGGCGAGGCCTGCAGCTACTCTGAGAGTACGGGGTGGTGGAGGGGCGGGGGCAATGCCAGGGGTCTCCCCCGTCCTCCCCGAGGGGCTGCAACCCTGAGGGACTGCATGGGGTGCAGGGAGGGAGAAAGCTGGGACCGGGACAGGCAGCTGTGCAGGGGTGCGGTGAGAGAGAGAGTTTGCCTGGGCGGCTGTGCAGGGGTGCAGGAGAGAGAGCTTGGGCTGCCTGGCCAGGCGGCTGTGCAGAAGGTTCTTTTCTTTCTTTTCTCCCCCACCCAGAAACCCAAAAATAGCTATGTCGAAGGCCCCAGCGTTGCAGATGGGCTGAGAAGAGCCAGCTGGAAGCCGTTTGCTCCCACCACCCCCCTTCCTGGCAGGCCCCTTCTTTCCAAGCTCTTGCTGATGGGGGGTGCTGGGGACCCCATCCTGCCTCCTTAACGGAGGCGGGTAGCTGGGTCGCATCTAAATGCTCCTCACAGGCAGCCACATCCTTTTGTGGAATGCACAAGGAAGCCCTGTCTTCACTGTTCTCGCAACTTGGGGTTTTTCTACTCAGATTTCTTTTTTATGTCTTCTATGAACAAGATGAACAGAGGACAGACTCCCAGCAAGGGCCTTCCGGCTGCACTCCACCCCCACCCCCAGTCACAGGCTCGCAGGCACCCAGCCTGCTGGGCCGTCCCAGGAAGTGAGCCCTGGACCACCTGGCCCCCTACTCAGATTTCTCAGAGAGAAGCAAACCTGTAGCTGAAATGCAGATCATGAAAACGTGAAGATTGGATTTGATCATGGAGCCAGGGGCTATGGCTGTGTGCAGGGGAGGAAAATGCCATGAAGCAGCTCTCCTAGGTTCCCTGCGTGTGACATTAGTGTGTTCATGGCACAGAGTCTGCGGAGGTAGGACGGACAGGCGAAACGGTAAACCAGCTCTCCAGAAGTGTCCTCTGATGTGACCCCTTCGGGGTGAACGATGACACCTCCGTGGTACCCTTGCTTAGAAGACCCCTCCTCCTGGAGATCACACCATGGTCCATGGCAGCCTGTCACGGCAGCGGGAAGACGGCAGAGCGGGCCCTCGTCCTGGATGCTGGAAGGGCCTGCCACCTGGGCAGAGAGTGGAGTAGACAGGTACTTGGGAAAAGCCTTCCTCCCGTGGGGGCTGGACTTGCCATCCTTGCTCCCGCTGGAGTCCCCCAAGTGACTCTGGCGTGGGTGGGGCCAAGCACACAGCCGGTCCTGGGGAGCACAGCATGCTGGCCGGTGAGTCCAGGGAGGAGGCTGGGCTCGGAGCCGACTGCGAGCTGCGCAGTTTTCTCTCTTATGGAACCAGTCTACATGAAACTAAATCGATTAATCTGTCCTCAAGCGATTTGTCAGAAGATATAAGAGGTCTTCACAAAGTTCAAGGAAAATGCACATTGTGAAAGTATTATGCATGAATTTCAAAAAAATTTTGGCACCAAAATAAAACGTCCTTCAATTCCATTTCTCCAGGAACTTCCCAAGTCCCCTGTGTTGGGGTGGTGTGTGTGAGTTTGAACTCCCAGCTGTGCGACCTGTTAGCTGACCTTGAATACTTTTGTAACCTCTCTAAATCTAACTCCTCTCAGCTGTAGAGGGGTCGAGGAATGCCGGCTGTTTAGGACGCTCGTGGACTTTAGGCTAGAGTTCAGCGGGCCAGTTTCCCACTTCCTCAGCCGCCCTCCTGTTACATGTAGGGGACTCTTCTTCCAGGCCTGGGAGAGGCAGGGAGCCCTCCCTGTGTCCTGCTGTGCCATGTGGCCCTTCTGAAGGACAGGCTTCCCACCTGGGCGCAAGCCACTGCCACCAGTCAGCAGGGTAAGAAACGTAGTTCAGCGTTCTGGTATCGGTGAGTCCAGGTGTGTGTGTGTGTGTGTGTGTGTGTGTGTGTGTGTGTGTGTATTTGTTTGTTTAAAGAATTACTTATTGGGACCAGCAGTTAGCGTAATGGCTATGTTGCTGGACTCCCACATAGTCAACCGCGGTTCGCGTCCTGGACCCGGTGGCTTAAACTCACGCCGGGCGCATGTGCGTGCGTGCTGAAGATCCCGAAAGGATAATGGAGGAGAAGGGATTGTGGCGTGGCCATCCCCCCTGGGGGGTGATTTCTCGCTTTCTGTCTCTCTGTCTCTCTCTGTCTGGCGAGCGCATGCGCCCTATAGCAAAAACCTCTCCGAAAAAAAAAGAATTACTTAATTTTTATTTATTGTTATTTTTTAATTTGCCATAGGGTGCACATGTTCATTGGAGAGAGAGAGAGAAAAAGAAAGAACTGAGAAGCAAGCTGCCAGGTTTGGGGCTCAAACTGTGGTTGGCCGTGTGGTTAAGCGGGTACCTTAGCCAGCATGCCACGTGCTGCCCCCCATCTTTTAAATAAAACATATCATCCATGTTATTTGAAAGAAAAAGGAAACATCAGGGACATTTTGACAGTAGTGCAGCCAGCAGGGGGTCTCAAATTGTGCATATATCTTTTTATTTTTGGATTTTGGTGTTTTTTTTGAGAGAGTTTTGCAATAGGGTATATGTGCTCACCAGAGAGACAGAAAGCGAGAACTCACGCCTAGGGGAATGTCCCCTCCTCAGTCCCTTTTCTTCCATTCTCCTCTTGGGATTTTGGGCACACACGCACACGCACCCTGTATGAGTTTTAAGCTGCCGGTCCAGGACTCGAACCTTGGTCAACTATGTGGGGGTCCAGTGATGTAACCATTACTCCATCTGCTGGTCCCTGGATTTTTTTTTTATGTTAGAGTTGTAGGGATAGAATTTAAAAGCCCCAGAGCAGAAGGGCTGGATGATAGCACAGCAATAAAACACAGTGCTGTGTAAGGCTGGCCCACATGGGAAGGTTCTGTGCTCGGGTTGAGAGACCCCGAGTATGCCAGGCACACAAGCCTGTGCTCTGGGGTGCAGCTTGGTGTCGTACCGTCTGCCCCCCACTTCTCTCCCTCCGTACGGGAGAAATGAGCACAGTCAAGGAGCCTGAGCGCCTGGATGACCCTTTGGGCTTCCCTAATTGCACATTGCTCCGAGCAGTGGAGTCCAGGTCCTCAGCCCGGGCCCTTCTCAAGGCCACGCGCCTCCGCAGCTGTGCCTTCCCGGCCTCCGGGAGGACTGACTCACCCTGGACACGACGTCAGCCACGGGACGCAGTGGCTGGAGGGGAGCAGCCTCTGCTCATACATATGCATCCGGGAGCTGTTTCCGCGCTTTCCTTCCCTGTTGCTGCGGCCAGTGGCCCCGTGCTCCAGGCCAGCCCTGGGGCAGGAGGGAGCCTCTGCCATCACTGTGCTGGGCTCGCCACGGACCTCCACCTCGGCCTCTGTGACCACCAGCCCTGCATTCGGAGTCGTGGCCACCGTGTGGGAGATGCCAGAGCACCTTGGGGTGCTGCCCTGCCCAGCCGCCGGATGCCTGGGCTCGGAGGGGCTGGCACTACGTGGGGCCTTGTGGCTGCGTTCGTGCCTTCTCCTGGGCGTGTAGGTCAGGCCTCTGGTGAGGAGACAGGGCATGCGTGGAGGGGAGCGGGCCCACCTGTCACCAGAGCAGCCTCAGTACCTTGCCTTCTCAGCTGGACAGTGACAGCCTCCCCCTGTCATCGAGACACAGCTGTGTCACGTGTCCCATGTGCTTGGTGTGCACTCCTGAGAGCACAGGCACAGGCACCCCTTCTGTGGTCCCATGGCATCATCTAGTGGCACCACCACCCTGTCACCCTGCCCCCCAGGTCATGGCCCTGTCCCCAGGGACACTCAGAGGACAGTCAGGGCCAGCCAGGAGCATCAGGGTGGATGCTGGGGGACCCCACCCCCACCCCAACAAGCAACTCCGCAGGGCCTGTGAACCGGCCATGTTTATTTGCTACTTTGTAACACTTCTGAGTGGCCTGTATCCAGGCTGACAGGTAATGCGGACTCACTGTCTGCAGGCTGGGGGACCCGGCGTTGCACTCCAGGTCCGGCCAGGCTACCAGCAGCAGCCCGGGGGTCTGGCCTCCCCGAGGCAGAGGGCATGGTAGAAGGGAAACACTCAAGCCAGCCATTCCCGGCCACTCCCCTGCCTGGCCTTTAAGATGAGAGTGTTGGGCTGGATGTGCGCTGGCCAAGGCCTGGGCTGGTGACCAGCGGCCGTGCAGCTGTCCCCGCAGGACTGTGCAGTAGCTCCTGGTGCAGAGCAGCCAGTGCTGCCCTCGAGCCCGCGCCCGCCAGCACGGGGAAGCAGCTCAGACCCTGGTGTGGCTGTTTGGGAGCAGGGCCCCTGGTCCTGGTAAACGCCTTAATCAGAGCCGGGTGCAGCCCATCCCTCTCACCACCCCCCATCCCTCATCCCTCTTACGGTCCCTCTCGCCATCCCTCTCACCTGTGCTTTGACCCTTCTGTTCGGCCTCCTCTTACAGAAGAGGTGAAGTTCGCGGCCTGGCCACAGCAGCATGCGCAGAGGCTATAGCTGTCGCCCCTGCCCTGCCCTGCCCAGGCCCGCCCTGTCTGCAGTCAGTGCCAGTGGGCTGCAGGCCAGTGCTGGTTCCTTCCCGACACCATGCCGCGGTCCCGCGGTCCCTCGTGCAGGGCGAGCAGCTCCTTCTCTCCGCTCTATCGGGGCAGCATGGGTGGGGAAGAGGGAGGCATAGCTCTGCAGAGCAGATGGGCCCCGGCTCCACCTCCTCACACCCTGCCTCGCAGTGGCCTCCGCACAGTCCCCTGACTGAGGATGCCCTCGTTCCATTCTAAGCTGGAAGCATCAGATCTTCAGCAAGGCCTTTGTTCCTTTTTAGCATCGGGACGGTTCCTGGGACGTGAGGCAGATGTTTCCTTGGGAACAGCCATCCTTTAGCTTCCCGCAAAGGAAAGGAGACGTCCTGCCACTCTGGGGATGGTGCATAAAACATATTTGCACCCCGAGCAAGGGTCTCCTCTGGCTCCCCCAGCCCCAAACGCCACCTGGCTTGAGGCTGATGTTTCAGGGACAGAAGGCATTGGGTAGATTCCCGTAGCCATAGCCTCTCCAAGGAAAAGAAACCCTGGGGCTGCAATGAACAAAGACATTTAATTAGTGGTGCAGGAGAGGTGAGTGGGCAGTGCCAGCCGGCAATGCTAGGGAATGCTAGGCCGGGGTTGAGGAGGGTGGAGTGTTCTCGACGTGCTCGAGTGTCTCCAGGGTACGACTTGTCCCAACCGCCTGCTGGACAGAAGGCCTGCCCCATGGACCTGGAGGAGGTGAGGTCAGAGGCCTGGGCAGAACTGAAGGCTACAGAGGAGGCACAAGTCGTGGCCGGCCCTCCCCGTCTCCTGAGGGCCTGAGCCACCACCCCTTCTGGCCTGCGATGCCTTCGCGTGGAAGGTTCTCATGAAAGGTGTCCGGAAGCTCCTGGTGCGGCGCTGCAGGCCAGGCCCGCTGCCGGCCTGTGCACCCGTCAGGTGGCTGCGATCTGCCACTTCTGCCAGGCATCCTGGCAGACCCAGAACTGGACTTGCCTCTGTTCTGAGGGGTGTTTCTGGAAAGTGACACCCTTAGTCATTCTGTTTGGTACCTTGTTTTGTTTGTTTATTTCTTCCATGAGTGAGAGTCAGCACCTCCCACAGGGCCTTGGCACCATGGCCTGCCCCCAGCCTCGGGCAGCCCTGGGTCACAGGCACATGCCTGTCAGTGTACTCAGGAAGGTGCTGGAACCCAGAACCTGCCCATGTGGGCCAGCCCACAGAGCCTGGCGTTGTCCTGCTGAACCACCGCCCCCTGGCACCTTGTTTCCTGTCCGCCCTGCTGGCTCTGAACGGCCTCGGGCCCACATCTCTGTCCAGAAGGGGTGCCCTGCTGTGGGTCCCTGAGCATCTGCTGGGCGTCTTCTCTGTAGCCAGGAATGAAGAGGGGGACCCCTTCCTGGTCTCAGGGAGCTGGTGGCCCTGCGGGAGGCAGACAGACCCTGCAGAGGGGAGAGCTCTCGGTCAGCTCACGGGTACCGGGGACAGGGAGGGGCAGGCGAATCAGTGGGGTCCTGGGTGTGAATCCTGCCTGGGGAGGAGGGCAGAGAGGCAGGGGCTCTCCGGTCCGTGCTCCACAGGCGCCTCGGGGGCCATGTCTGGGGAAGGAGGAGGTGGAAGCTGCTCTCTGCCCCTGCCATGCACGCCCCAGATGGGGGAGCAGGCTGGGGGTGAGGGCCTGTCCTGCATGTTTGCTGCCGCTGGCCTGGCCGCCATGCTCTGCCTTTCCTGCGGTCCCACACACGGGCAGTGGCTTGCTGAAGCCTGTCGGTCAGTAGTAAGGGTAGACGGCCGGATTGAGGTCAGGCAGGTCAGGGCACTTGAGTGGGTGTGGTGGCTATGAAATCCCTCCACGGCCCTCCTGATGTGTGGCACGGGCCACGTGGGTTCTTACTCCTTCTGACCCACGGAGACATCCGGAAGGTGTAGGCCAGCATGTTCAGAAGCTGTGGAATGCAGGGAGGAGGAGCGGAGGGTGCCCGGTGCAGGGCATCTGGCAGGGCCCCCCAATATCAGGCATCAATGCGGATGGGAAGAATATTTAGTATGTTTCTGTTTTTGTGTGTGTTTTAATTTTGCCAGAGGACATGTGTGCTCTTAGTGGGGACAGAGTGGGGGGAGTGAAAAAGCACCCCCCTCAAATGGTCACACTGCAATCCCTTCTCCATTTCTCCCTCCTTTCGGGCTTTCGGGCACACGCGCCTGGCACGTTTCTAAGCTGCCAGGTCCGGGACTCCACAGCACAGTTGGCCACATGGGATCCCGCTGCCTCAGCTCCCCTGTTCGCAGGGAGCAGCTCTGTGGTTGTACACAGTCATGCGGTTTCATAGCCCTTGCTGCAGTGATGAGGGTTAGGACGCTTCCATCACCCCAGAGAGAACCCGTGCCTTTTAGCCGTCACTCCGGTTCCCAGCAGCCTCCACTCCAGATAACTTTCTGTTCTACAGGTTTGTCTATTTGGGGCATTTCTCTATGTTTTTTTAAAGTTATTTTATTTCATTAATTTGCTTTTTTTATTATTTTCATTTAGAGTTTTGCTAGAGGGCATGTGCACTTGGCAGAGAGAAAGACAGAAAGCAAGAAATCACCCCCTGCATGGGGGGTGAGTGGGGGTGGCCACGCCGCAATCCCTTCTCCCCCGTTCTCCTCTTGGAATCTTGGGCACGCACACACACACGCCTGGCATGAGTTTAAGCCACCGGGTCCAGGACTTGAACAGTGGTCGACTACTTGGGAGTCTGGCAGTGTAACCATTACACCATTTGCTGGTCCCTATTTTTATTATATTTTAAGGTTTTTTGGCATAGGGCGCATGCGCTCACCAGAGACAGAGAATGTGAGAACTCAGCCCCCACGGTGGGATGACCACACTGCAGTCTGCTCTCTTTCATTCTCTCCCTGGGACCTTCCCTGGGACCTTGGGCAGGCTTGCATGTGTACCCAGCGTGTGTTTGAAGCTGCCACGTCTGGAACTCAAACTGCAGTTGGCCATGTTGGAGTCCAGCACCTTAACCCCCATGCCCTCTGCTGGCCTCTTGGACGTCTCATATAAAGGAAACCACCCAGTACGTGTCCTTCTGCGAGCCTCGTTTTCAGGCCAGCTTCTGTTGTAGCCTGTGTCCTTCTTAAGGCCAGGTAGGGCTCCGTGGGTGCACGGCCCACATGTTGGACCCCGGGCTGTGTCCACTGCGGGCTGCTGTGACCAATGCCCACTGTCAGCGCTGGCACGCAGATGTTGCGTGGACGTGTGATTTCAGTTCCCCTGAGATGGACATGGCATGGGATTGCTGGGTCACCCATGGTCATTGTGGCCCTCCGGTGTCCTCCAGGGTGCTCCACCCTCCACTGTGACCGGGAGTGCTGGAGGGCTCTGGTCTCTCCACAGCTGTGCCCACACGTGGCAGCTGCCCCTTTCTCACCATGGCCACCTGCGTGACTGTGAGGTGGCATCTCATGGGGGTCGTCGTATTTCGCATTTCTGTGGTGGTTGAGTAGTTTCTCACCTGCGTGTGTTTTCTGAGTAAAGCTAGTACGGTGATGAAGGATGTGTATCCTAATTATCTGTCAGATGTCCATGGCCTTTGCTGTACCAGACACCATTTTTCTTTTATTTTTTTTAAGAATTATTTATTTTACTTGTAATAATAATAATTATTATTATTTTATATTATTACTATTGTGCTCATCTGAGAGAGAGAGAAAGCAAGCCACCAGTCCCGGGACTCAAGCTTTGGTCAGCCATGTGGCAGTCCAGCGCCTTCACCACCACGCCACCTGCTGGTCCCCACCAGACACCGTTTTGAAGTTTTCTGTTAGCATCCTCACATAACCCATGGCAATCGTGACGGAGCAGGACTGTTTCTACCTCCATGTTGCTGACAAGGGAAACGGAGGCCTGGGGAGGTGGCGCGAGGTGCCCGAGGCAGCGCTGCCATGTTTGCACTGGCTGCCTCACGCGGCACGGCTCCTAGCGGCGTGCAGACGTGAGCGGCTGGCTCCTGGCCGGGCTGTGGATCACGGTTATGTGGCGCCAAGCCTCTGGCCACCTGAGCAGCTGATGGGAATTAGCAGGATGTCTTTCTCCCTTCCCGGTGGTGGGGGACCAGCTCTGTGTCACGGTGGCAGCAATGCGACATGCCGTGAAGGGCAGGGAGGGCTGTTCCCTGCTGGCCTGTCCCGTCCTTCCCTCCTGTTGAGCAGCGTGAGGCTGTATTCGTGTCAGGCAGGGGAGCCACGGAGGCGGAGCCATTTCTGCACGCTCCTTTGTCCCCGTCACCTTCCTCTCCCGGCTGCTAGCATAGTACCTGTCCCGCGTCACAGAGAGACAGAGCCCCCATTGTTCCTTTCAGCATCCCCTCCCACCCCGTGCCGTGCCAGGCTGCCACGGGGAGCCGCCCCTCCAGTGTCTCCTTCGCTCTTGCCCAGCCCAGAGACTCAGCGCAGGTCACCGGCGTGGTCTTTAGGCCTGATCCCCGTTAATTCCCGAGCCCACTCGGGGGCCCTGCTGTAGGCACTTATTAAAGTTTCCTGTCTCAGAGACGCTCGCCGTGTTGGGGTCTCCTTGGATTGGGAGTGGTTGGCGTGTGGTGGAGGAGAGTGGAGCAGTCCGACCCCGCCGTGTGCTCGCAGCACTCTGTGGTCCCCGTGACTCCCCACTCACGGCTGTGTAAGCCTCACTGGAAGCCCGCAGGTGAGCTGCTGTTTGCCTGCAGTGCACTGTCTCGTCCCTGGTAACCTGAGTGGCATCCGTCTCCTCCCTGTGGCAGGAGATGTGGCCTGCCAGCCTGCCGCGGCAGGAGCGGGCAGGAGCTGGGCCCGATGGTGGCAGGCTGTGACAGGTAGGCTTGGGCCAGTGCCCCAGGTGGCCTAGGCTGCCATTGCTAGCCAGCGGTCTCCTGGGGGTCCAGGGTTGCCTGTTCCCCAGGTCCACATTCCTGGGCAGGCAGAGTTGGTTGAAAGAGGGTCTCCTTGTCTTCCTGGGGCAGGAGCACTGGACACCCTAGGGAAGACCTGGTCACCTGGGCACCTGGCTAGGCAGTGGCACAGCAGTAACACCACGGCGCCTGCAGGGAAGACCCAGGTTCACGTCCAGGGCCTCCTCGAGCTCACGGGCACATGCGTTCATGGCCCCTGGGCTGGGCTGGGCTGGGGTGGGGATTGTAGTGCGAGGTCCCTGTTGGGAGTGTTTATCTCTATCTATCATGGAAGGAAAAAGCTGGAACCCTGACATCACTCAGCACAGACAAGATTGAATGGCGTTTCCTCTCCTCCTCCAGACCTGGGTCTCCCTGTACCCATAGCTTCGGCTAGCCGAGGGCTAGGCGGGCCAGTGGGGTGATTCGCATGGACTGCTCTTCCTGGGGAGGCAGGTCCCTCCCACAGGCGGGTTTTGAGGAGAGCTGAGAACCGGACACAGGCACACACAGAACACTGCAGCCCGGCCCCCAAAACTGCTCGTCTGTAAGTTTTCTCTACCTCAGAGCACAGAGGAGTGGCAGGCCGGAAGGATGGATCCTGAGATGTCACCGTGTGGGTGCAGCAGCCCTGCGAGCGGTCAGTCTGCGGGGCAGACCGCGGGCTCCCAGTGGGTGGGGGGCAGGCAGCACACCAGGGGACTCTTCTGTCCAGAGCCCCGTCCCAGGCTGCTGGCAGAGCTCGGACTGCACACCCTCTCCCTGGGTAGGGCCGGCTTTGGAAGTGGAAGAGCAGAGGGGGACCCGGACGTCAGCCACCTTTCCTGAAGAGGCTCATCTTCCGCTCTCTGGGTGGTGCTTAGCCGTGGGGAGGTGTCGCCTGGAGGGGCGAGGGCGTTGATGACTGGGTTTCTCTGAGTTGAGGTCTGAGAATAGGGTACGTCTTCCAGTCCTCAGGTCTTGGAGCCGGGGGAGGCTGGGGCGCGGGGAGGAGGGCTAGCCTGCACCGGGCACTGTTGTGGCTGCTCCCGTGTGTGGCACGGGGCCGGTGCTGAGGGTCGGGGGTTCTGTCCCAAGAGCACAAGCCTGCGGGCCGGCCAGTGCGTCCTGAGCCTGGTGCCTGGTGCAGGGCGACTCCAGGCTTTCCCCTCGGTCTGCCATGCCCGGACGGAGGACAGGGAGGCCCAGAGGGCAGGGGCGGGGGCCTGGCCTGTGTCCAGGTGGACTTTGTGCACAGCCCCAGCCTGTCCCCACGGAGTCCCTGCGGCAGACCTACCGTCCCCTGCCCCTTGTGTCCAGGAACCAGGTGGCTGCAAAAACTCGGGAGTCCTTTGGCCTTGTGAGCTCTCCCACGCTCTCTCTAGCTGGTTTGGAGCCTTGGGGATGTGTTGAGCATTTCATCCCAAAGGAAGATTGGGAGTCCTTTGGGCGTCCTCCTCACGTGGGCGCTGGCGCCTGTCCTGCGGCCGGTAAATGTTGGCAGGAAGCGGCATGGTAGGGCCCCATGTGTGGCCGCGAATGCTTGTCAGTGCCCGGCAGGCAGTGCCTGCACTCGGCAGGAGCCAGGGCTGGGGAGGCCAGTCCGTACCCTGCTTGCCCAGAGGGACGCCTGGGCAGCCACTTTCCAGAGCCTCAAGCAGAAGCGCAGCCCAGGCCGCACCTCCCCTCGCACAGCTCCGTGGGCTGCTTGCCTACAGACGGAGCTGCCACCTGGCGTGGCCCCTGCCTTCCGCAGCTTCTCGCTGCTGTGCCGTCTGGGGAGGAACGGCCCTCCAGCCCCACTGCCCCTCGAGCAGTCTGAGCGCTTGGTTTCTTCCCAGGGGCGGGTAGGGCCTGTGGGTGCTGGCAGAGCCCTCCCTGTGCACTGCTGCTCTGCACAGCTGGGCCTCAGCCCGCTCCGTCCGCCTCTGCCTCCGCCTCACTCAGGGTCTCTGGCCCGGCCCGCCGTGAGGGACTTGATTCAGCTGGGTGGCCAGCTCAAGACAGGCAGGCGGCCATCCAGCAGAGACCGGGTCTCCCCGGAGACCCTGCCGGATGTGAGAAGCACCGGAGGAGCTGTAAAAAATCCCGATGCCTTGGTCCCGCCCTGCAAAGTCTGGGCACAGAGCTCACTTTAAAGTCTTCCCAGGTGATGCGATTACCTGGCGAAAGTCGAGGACCGTTGCTTCACGCTCCAAGCCCTCTGGTTTAGACGGTTCTTCTCTAGACCCCTAGAGTCTCTTCTGGCTCCAGACCCCACGTAGGACAAGCTGGAAGGCGCCGAGCCAAGCTGGGCGTGCGAGGACCCCTCAGCTGCGTTGCTTTCCATCCTCGATGTGGCCAATGGCAGCGCCTCGCTCCTGGTGGCCCTGCGGGCTTCCGGGCAGGGGAGCAGTTGGACTGTGACGGCAGCACGCCCTCCCTCCCAGGCGGGCAGACCCGAGGCTGGCACTGCCCTGGGACACGGGAGCCTGCGTGAGAGGCAGCTCCCTCCGAGCGCCTGAGCCTTCTGCTCTCCCTTGCCCTTCTCACGTCCCCCCAAGTCCCACCCACACACCCACACCTGCTGTGGAGCGCTCTCAGAGACTCATGGCGAAGGTGTCCCTCCCACTGCTGAGCTCGTAGGCACACGGGGACCTGCGACAGGCTCTTCTCTGGGGTCACCGGAAGTGACTGCAGGCCGTGCTGTGAAGAGGGCATGTAGCTTTGGAGATGAGTGGCGTCTGCAAGCCCAAAGGCAAAGGAGCAACCCGGCCCTCAAAGGGAGTGCGCGAACACTCGTGAAGCCACTGCACCCCGCACACCACGCTGGCGAGGGACCGCGGTGGTGGCAGGGGTGGGGCATACAGGAGGCACAGGAAGGAGGCGGGGCTGATGTGGTGCTGGGCTGCAGGTGGCGCCCCAGCGGGCCAGCCTGACGCAGATGTTAATAGCTGCCTGAGGACACACGGAGGAAAGTGTTGACATGTGTGATAGTCCTGGGTTGTGCACACCTCTGTGTCCTTGTTCCGTCCGCCGACAAGTCCCTGAAGCCGTGGTGGCCGAAGAGCCGTGAGCACACCTGCTGCCCAGACCTTGGTCTCTAATGCTGCGCCCCGTTGGATGAACTGGGGCTCCTCGAAGAAATGACTGATTGCAGGGCTGCGGCAGGAACCTAGGTGCCTCATGGCGCAGAAAGTGAGGAGGTGCTCTGAGAGTGCAGACGCGCACGGAGGAGCAGAACCCTCACCTCCGGTCTTCCTACCCGAGACTCGCTGCAGTGTGCTCATGAGAAAGCTCACCTTAGGGGAAGTCCACGGAACACCTGGCCAGTGCACCTCGAAATTGCCCAGGTCCCCAAACCAAGGACAGCAGGGAAGCCTGTCTCAGCCGAGAGTAGCCTAGACAGGACCCCCAAGTGTGATGTGGGTCCCGGAACAGGAAAGGGCCTTAGAGCACACGAGGAGTTGAGAACCGAGTGCTGAGTGGGTAGTGAGTCGGCGCGGGCTGCCGAGGGACAGACGCACCGGCAGGCCTGGGATCAGAGCAGGTGCGCCAGGCAGGGGTGTGTGGGAGCACCACGTCCCTCCTTACAGGCTTCTGTAAATCTGAATCTCTCCTGGAATAAAAGGTCCCTTCAGAAATGAGTGGCCCAGCCAACACATGACTGCCTGCGTGGTTCGAGTCCCGGATGCCGCAGCTTGAAAAACATGCCCAGTTTATGTGCATACCTGCCTCACATCTCAACACGAGGGAGAAATGGGGGAGAGGGGACTCGACATGACTGTTCCCCATGGAGTTGCTCTCTCTCTCTCTCTCTCTCTCTCTCTCGGGTGAATGCGTGCACCCTCTGGCAATATTTTGTAAAGAGAAAGAAAGGTAGCCCAAGCACGGTAACATGCACTGCTGAGGTGCTGTGCTGTGCGGCTGGGCCCGCGTGGGAGGCCCAGGTTTGAATACTGGTCCAACTCGACGGCCTAGGTGGTAGTGCACACCCGGAGTCCCAGCCACCTGGGAGGCTGAGGCAGAAGGATCATGTGGCAAGACCCTACACTTAAAAACAAACAGATGGATGGGTATTAAGGCACTGGACTCCCACATGACCAGCCACTGTTCGAGTCCCAGATCTGGTGGCTTGCTTTCTTTCTTTCTCTCTCTCTTGTCAAATTTTTAGAAATAATAATCTCCTCTTGGGATTTTGGGCATGAAAGCACAGACACCTGGTGTGATTCTCAAGCCTCCCTTCTCAAACTGCCATCAGCCACGTGGGAGTCCAGCGCCGCAGCCACCACACGCCCTGCTGGCCCTTGGGTAGTAGTCCTTGATCATTCTTAGGGTGTGCAGGTGTTTCCCCCTCCTGCGGTTCTCTTTCTCAGTCCCTTGAGAATGTCTTCAGAGTACACACGGTTTTTAATGTGGTGAAGTCCAGTTTTTCGGTTTTTTTCCTTTTGCCCAGGCTTTTGGTGTCATGTCCAAGAAGTTTTCATCACATCCGATGTCAGGAAGCTTTCCCACTGGTCCTTCATGAGTTGTGTAGCTTTTGCTCTTACGCGTAGGCCCATGCTGTATTTCACGGTCGTGGTTGTACGTGGTCGTGTGGACACTCAGTATGCCGCTGTGGCAGCCGTGCGAGGAGATGGAGACTGCTCCCGAGGTCCAGCCCCCAGTCGTAGGAGGGTGGGCCTCGGCTGGGTGGTAAGCTCCCCAGGGAAGCTCCTCTGGTGGGGGCGCTTGGCAGGGCCTGGGCGTCCTGCTGCCCAGCCAGCGGCCAGCCTGGCACAGCACATGCGAGAAGGGACTTCCTGGTCTTGGCAGCAAATGAAAGGGTGCTTGTGTTCTTTTCTCCCTTGAAAAATACGTTTCGCCAGCTCTGAGGGTGCCCCACGGAAGCGCTGAGGGGTCGTTTCCACAGCGCCCACAGACCTCTCCGATGCTGCAGCCAGGTCCGGGGGCGGCCAGGGGCCTGGCCGCGCCGCTCAGTAGACGCTCTGGTCTCGGAGGCCCAACTGCTGCAGGCCCAACTGCGTCTCTGGTAGGGCCGAGCTGAATCTTACCACCAGGGGGCACCTGCCCACCGTGCTGCTGAGACATCTGTCCTTAGGTCCCCGTAGGTGGAGTTCGGGGCTGGGGGAGGCAGACCTGGGTCTCTGCCACTTCCCAGGGTAGAGACAGCGAGCTGTGGTGGGTGAGGAGCTGGCAAACTTGGGCCGCAGTTCATCTGCCCTGGTGTGGGGCCGAGCAAGGGAAGGGCCTTTCAGGCCTGGGCTGGAGGCCAGGGATGCGAGAGGTCTTTCCAGGGGAGCCGGAGTGGAGCCCCACACCCTCCAGGAAGGTGGAAGCCCCACCGCCCCCCAGGCTTTCTGTTACCTCCGCGAGGTTCTTAGTGTACAAACCGTGGTCTCTTAGGTACTGACGCTTCCACTCAGCGGACGTCAGCACTTCCTCATCGCCCAAGAGAAGCCCTGCCCAGCTATCTCTCACGCTCTTGCTCTCTCACGCTCACACACACACACACGTGTGCACACACACCTCCTCCCCCTCATCCCCCATCGTGGGCAGCCGCTCGCCTGCCTCCTCTGTCTCTCAAGCGGCTGTCCTGGGTGTCTCTGGGAGTGGGTCACACCGCGTCCCACCAGTTCCGCCTTTCTTCTCGCTCACAGGCTGGCTGCAGGGTCTTGGCCCAGGGGCCAGTGGGGCTGCAGACCTGCACCGTGGCCTCGGGGCCCTGACGCTGAGGAGCGCCCTGAGCCCTGCGTCTCCCAGATCGCCTCTGCCTGTCAGGCAGTGGGCGCAGCTGGTTCCTCTCTGCCTGGTGCACAGTTACCACGTGTACGCGTCACGACTGTGGCATTCGGGCGAAGGTGACCATTCTGTTTTATAAGTAGAATATGTTCATACATAAAATGTTTATTACATATAAATAAAACAGATAACTGTGCTGAAAATAAACCTATACTTGGGCCAGCAGGTGGTTAAGGTGCTAGACTCCCACATGGCTGAGCATGGTTTAAGTCTTGGACCTGGCAGCTTGCTTTCTCACTCTCCTTTCTCTGTCTCCCTAGCTACATTAAATAATAATAAAGAAAGAAAATTAAATAAATAATTCTTTTAACAAAGGAAGGCAGAAAATAACCCTGTACCATCAACCCAGAGGGGCTGGTTTGTTCACTGTACTATGCAGAGCTATTTGTAGACAGGGCCTCCAGGCCGCGCCGTCCTGGGTGTGAGAGTAAATGCATTGCCCGTCCCAGGTGCGCGCAGTCCCGGGGGGCTCCGTCCAGGCTGCCCTCTCTGTCAGGGTGGCCTGCAAGGGAGGCAGGCTGGCTCCGTGAGCATCCCTGGCTTCCCCTGGCCAGCAGGTAGGGCCAGGAGGTGAGGCCGGGCCCGTCAGCAGGGGTGGATCACAGGGCCTCAGACGGCACGGACTGCTCAGAGAGCTGGCGCTGGTGGACAGCCTGGCCAGGTCAGTGCAGGACCAGGCTGGGCCTGGGCTCTCCCTGCTGGGTGGTGCCGAGGAGAGTAGAACTGTGGCCTCCTCACTGGGCTGTACCAGCTGGACACAGCTGGCCACGTCCTGCCACGCCTCCTGCAGGACTCCCAGGAATGAGATGTGCAGCCCTCCCACCTGCCCGCTCTGGTTGGGTAGGTGGGCAGTGGGCAAAGGGCTGCAGCGCTCAGCTGGTGGGGAGGAGCTGGCCGTGCTGTCGGCCTGGGTGCCCTGCCCACACGCGGTCTTCCCAGCCCAGCCGCCGCCGTTCTGCTCTCAGTGTCTGTGCACTGGCCCGCCTGGACGTTTTATCCCACAGATCACGCAGCATTGTCGCTTTGGGGCTGGCTCGCTCCCCTCAGCACCCGTATCCAAGGCTCCTGTGAGCCCTCATCCCATCCCTTCGTGGCTGGACAGCGTCCCACTGTGTGGATGGGCCACCGCGGGGCGTTGGGGCCGCTCCAGACTGCAGCTGCAGACACCCGTGCACGCTCTGTGTGGAGCCCGTCTACACTCTGGTGTGTGCCTGGGAGCGGGGTCGCTGGGTCATTGCTGGCACTCCTTTACCTCTCTGAGGAACTGCCCAGCTTTTCCCCAGCAGCTGCACCGCTTCGTAGCCAGAATGGCTGCTTTCACCTGCCTTATGCACCTGTGAAACCCAGGCTTGCCATTTGCTCTTCTGAGATCACAGAGCTAGTGAGTGCAGAGCTGGGGCTTGACTCTGAGGGCCGGTGCTTCTGGGGCAGAAGGTTTTGGAACATAAAGCTCAGCGCTTGCCTTAGATGCCCAAATCTCTGCAGAGAGGCGTGGGCGTGGCTGCAGCCCTCCCCTCCCCCAGCGGGCCCCCTGGTGGGCGGGCATCCTGGCCTGTGCTGCAGCCCCTGCCTGGCAGCCCCTCCCTGGCCTCTCCCAGGGCAGCAAGTCATTGTGCATATGTCTCATGAGGGACTTGAGGGTGAGGAGGGGTGTGGAAGCGTAGGTCCCACCCAGGGAGGTAGGCTGCACCCTGGTTGGCAACAGGGGAGGGTGCAGCTCAGCCTCGAGGCTGCTCTGTGCAGCCTGCACCCTGCCTGGACCAGTGTACACCCTGCAGGGCACTCCTGGGCCCGGCCACGGTTGGCCGCACTTTCCAGTTTGCTCAGAGGACTCAGGTGCCAGGATGCCCGTCTGTACAGAGGGCTGTGGCTGAGAGGTGCCCATTCAGCCCTGGACGACACCTTTCCCTGAAAGACTGTGGCTCGCGATGCCTTAGGCTCCAGCTCCTCGAAGCAGCATGGTCGTAGTACAGGGGCCCAGAGATAGTTCCTGTGGCCGGGTCAGCTGCTGAGAGCCGGCAAGCCTGGCTGCGGCATCATTCCTCCTAGGCGGTGGGGTCTGAGCTGCCGGGATAGCCGGGGGTCCTCGAGGGCTGAGTTCCTTCCGTAGAGAGCTTGGATCCAACCTCCCAGACCCCAAGGCACGGACGGGCCTGCAGAGGAGCCCAGCTCCACGCTGCCCGCTCCTGGGCGCTGGTGCCTACTTTGCGGGGGTGGGGGGAGGTCTTGTGCCTGCCGGCCACCCACTCACAGCAGGCAGCTCAGTGGGCACCCTCTCTCTGTGCCGGGCCAGGCGAGCGCCCTGTGGGCCAGGCCGGGTGACCCTGCCGACAGCTTGTCTCATAAATGTGTGTGTGACTTTGTGCAGAAGATGCCAAGGAGGGGAAAGGGTGCCAGTCTAGGGAGTGAACCTGAGGGCACCTCTCTGAGTCCCCCGCCCCCGAGCCCTGTGCACACATCTGAAGTCAGCGGAGTGTGTGCCCTCCTCCGGAGGCGTCTGACTGGCCTGCAGTGAGCACCTGGAGATGATGGCCGTCCTCCCTGCTGCAGGGGCTCCTCCTGCTTGTCCTCGTGCCCTGCCGTGTGCCAAGGAGCCTTGCAGCGTGTTCCGCACTCTGTAAGCGGGTCACAGGGAGCGTGAACAGAATGGAAATGCAGTGCCTATGCTGTACTTTAGGGTATGGTTGTGTACACGTGTGTGTGTGCGCATGCGTGCCCTCCCTGTGTGACTGTGGGGTTCTCTGGGCCTCCTCACAAGTGTCACTGCTGTGGGACCTCCCGTGTGGATGAGGCCGAGCTTCACTCAGAGAGGCCCATTCCAACCTTGAGATTTGGGGGCAAGGGGTGATTCTTAGCCCAGGGAGTGGGGATAGAGCTGTCGAGGGTCTCGCACAGGTGCCTGCCGTTCAGTGAGGACACGTGTCTGGAGAAGGGGTCCCTCCTGTATTTCTGTCCTGCTTTCCTCTTCTCTTCCCCGCCCTGAGAAGTTCACCCTCCCTCAACGAGACACAGGCTGGTTTTCCCGAAAGCGCACCTGGAGACACAGATTGGAGGGCCTCGGGATGAGGCTGCTGTAGCAATGTCCCCCCAGGATTGGTGCTCTGGCCCAGGAGGTGCCCGGCTCCTGAGTATGAGGGCAGGTGGGGCCGGGCTCTGCAGGAAGTACCCCCCCCTTGGAGAGAGGCCCTTGTCTTGGGTGCCCAGTTAGTCCCCTCCTGTTTGTCTTCCGCCCATAGCAGCCCTGCCACCTTAGCCGCGGCAGTGCAGTGCCAGAGGAGGACAAGGCTCCAGGTGGCTGGATGGTGGCCGGACAGAGCCCGGAACTCGGCGAGGTAGAGGGCCGATGCCTGCAGACAGCCATCGCTGCTCTGGAAGGTGAAGGGAAGAAAGCGCGGTGGGGCTCGCCTCTCGGGAGGCCTGGACGCCTGGGCTCTGAGGTGCAGAGTCGGCAGTGAGCTCTGCTGGAGAGTGCGTCCGCCAGCATGAGAGGGGCACCTTCTGGCTGGACTTGGGTCGTAGCCTAGACACCGCCCTTGAATGAGGTTTGGCCTCGCTGGGCTGTCTTCTGCCATCCTGAGTGCTGGGAATGCAGGTGGCTGCACAGGGCCTGCTGGGACAGAGACCGGGCCCGGGCCCAGAGCTGTCTGCTCCGGTCCTATGAGCACAGGGGTGCACTGAGCACCAAGGAGCGTGGGCAGGCCCCAGGGCAAGGGCTTGGGCTGCAGTCCTGGCACAGTGCCTGCCCGGCAGGTTGACCTCAGATATCCTTGGCAGCCCTGCCACCCGACACGGGGATGGGGGGTAACTGTCGCTCCCACCTCACAGGGTTGTGGGAGTGGTTGGTCCAGCATGCAGGGCGAGGGCTGAGACAGCAGGGCCAGGTGCTCAGTGAACAGTCTGAGCAAGAGCTGCGTGTGGCTGGCGCTGGCGCTTCATCCCGTGAGTGGTGCTGCTAGACTCGGACGGAGCCAGCGTGCTGCCCTGGCTGGACTCCAGGCACCAGGACGTATTACGAGTTAAAACCAGGCTCATCCACTGTGGCACGGGGGTAGGGTGCTGCTGCGTGAGGCCCAAGCTGCACGGACACTGGCATTCTCACCTGAATAGGCTGGACCTGCCATGCATCTGGGGTCCTCGGTAGCCGGAAGGCTGGGGTGGGCGGATCTCAGGGGCTGGGGCCTGGCCGCAATCCCCGTTGGCGTGTGTGTCTCGCTAATGAAATTAAAACCAGAGCCTCGCTCGCTGCCTCTGCGGACGTATTGTAAAGCACCACGACTCTTTGGAAGTGTGTGCTAGACTAGAGTCACCTGTGACCCTGGGATGTGCCCACAGGGACTGAGAACACACGACCCCACAAACCTGTCCATGACCTGGTCATGGCAGCTGAAGGGGCAGCTCGAATGTGTGTCATGCTGCCATGCAGTGGGGCATCACTCAGCCTTAACAGTGGCAGCCTAGGGACCAGCAGTTAGCGTAATGGCTATGTCGCTGGACTCCCACATGGTCGACTGCAGTTCGAGTCCCGGACCCAGTGACTTAAACTCACGCCAGGTGCATGTGTGTGCGTGCCCAAGATCCCGAGAGGAGAATGGAGGAGAAGGGATTGCGGTGTGGTCATCCCCCCTGGGGGTGATTTCTCGCTTTCTGTCTCTCTGGCGAGCGCACGTGCCCTTAGCAAAAACCTCTCAAAAAAAAAACCAACAGTGGCAGCCTGGGGCCAGCAATCGACATCATGGTTCCGTTGTAGGACTGCCACGTGGTCAGTTGTGGTTCAAGTCCCAGACTCTGCAGCTTAAAACTCAGGCCAGGCGTGTGTATGTGTGTGCCCAAGATCCCGAGAGGAGAGTGGAAGAGAAGAGATTGTGGCATCACCCCAGGGGGTGATTTTTTGCTTTCTGCTTCTCTCAGTCTCTCTGGGAAACACACATGCCGTATAGCGAAAATCTCTCTTAAAGGAAGGAAGGAAGGAAGGAAGGAAGGAAGGAAGGAGGGAGGGAAGGAAGGGAAGGGAAGGAAGGAAGGAAGGAAGGAAGGAAGGAAGGAAGGAAGGAAGGAAGGAAGGAAGGAAGGAAGGAAGGAAGGGTGGCATTCCAGGGCTGGCAGGTGGTGGTGTGGTTAAGGCACTGGACTCCCACATGGCTGACCATGGTTCAGGTTCCAGACCTGGAGGCTTCAGACTCATGCCAGGTATGTGTGCATGTGCACCCAGGAACCCAGAAGGAGAACTGAGGGGATTATGGTGTAGCCCACCTCTGTGAGGGTGATTTCTCACTTTCCTTCTCTCCCTCTGTTCGGCTGGCACTGACACCCTATGGCAAAAACCTAAAAAAAAATTTTTTAAAGGAGTGATTTTCTGCAGTGCTTCAGCATGGAAGAACCCCGGAGCCACTGACTGGAGGGAGACAGGTGCCAGGGGTGCTGTGTGAGTCTGTGTGTGGAGTGTCGGAGTGGAGCCGCCCCAGAGGAAGCAGACTGGGGCTGCCGTGGAGGGGCGAGCGCCGCGGGTGAGGTGCGCTCGGTCCGGGAGCTCGTCCTGGGCTAGCTGTGAACGAGCCCGCGGTAGTGTGAGGTCCGGCTGCCCTCAGGTAGGACTGTCACTGCCACCCCCTCATGGCTGTGCTGTGTAGCAGTGCTTTCGGAGGGAGGTAGAACTCTGGTCTCACACCCGAGGACACCGAGGTCGGAGAGGTGGCGGCTGTGGGCATGGCTTTGCCCTTCACTGGTGGCGCTGAGATGCGTGACCACATCCTGCTGCCAGGCGTGGGCTTTGGCTCATGGCTGAGTGCCCAAAGAGTGACTGTGCAGGAGGGTGCGACCTTCGGGGACGATGAGCAGTCGGCCACACTGAGTCTGGACGTCCCCCGAGAAGAAAACGTTGGGACTGCTGCGGCCCGCTCTCGTGTGTGAGGTGCCTGTGCTGTGTTTTGGAATAGATTCGTGCCTGTCACTCACTGAGACCACAGGCCCAGGGGTAGGGGAGCACCTCTGCCGCCCTATGGTGCTCCTGGCTCACTAATGTGTCCACAGGCGACTGCATGGTACAGCGTGATGTCAGCTGGACCACACAGAGGCCCACGGCCCCAGGGCCCTAGTTTCACACAGCAGGGGGTCCGCCTGGTGCGGGGCCCGGGGAGCCCGCACATCAGCCTGGGGAGTGTGGCTCCCAGAGCAGGGCAGGAGTGGCCCTAAGCTTGTCCATGCCAGGGCCCTGCATGATGCTGGGGCAGGCCAGGGTCAGAGCTTCTGTAGAAGAGGATAAAGGGGTGCAGGGGAGTGCCTGGAAAGGTCAGGACCTGTGGGGGCTGAGGGGACAGCACTCACGGTGGGCCCCCAAGAAGTATCAGTGACTGGGATCCAAGGCCACCCCCTTGCCCAAGGAAGTCCCTTCCTAGGTTGCAGGACATCCCCACCAAGGTCCTCTTCGAGGACTTTGTCTGGGGCGGCTCCTTGAGCCCTCCCAGGGTCAGCACGGGGCAGGACACACCAAGCACATAGCCAAGGGTGTGTTCTTTTCCTACCGGAAGTCAGAGGCCTCTGGGAGCCTAGCCTCTCGGCCATCCTGCCATGCCACCCCCATTCTGAGCTGCACCCACAGGAGACAGCCAAGCCCAGAGGCCCCACCGGGAAAGGCTTTCTGACCCTGGAGCTTGTGCCTCCCCACCCCTGGAGACATGGGCAATGTGGCAGGGCCTCCCTGTCTTCTTACCAGGGCAGCAAGGGGTGCTGACAGGTGGTGGCCAGTGGGAGGCTAGCAGGTCGGCCTGGTGGGAACTGCAGGAAGGTCACTAGAGCTCCAGCTGGAGGGGTCTGGGAGCGTAGCCTAACCTGTGTGGCAGGTGCGGAAGGGGGTGGGGCGTGGGAGAGCAGGTGGCCTGGGCTGGAGGCTGGGCCGTGGGAAGCACCACCTGGAGCTCCCACTGCCGGCCCAGGCAGCCTTCTCTATTCTCCCCATCAGTCAGCGTGGAGCCAGCCCTGGTGTGGTCGCCTTGGCAACCTGACTCCCGCCCCAAGCATCCTCAGGTTAGGGGAGCAAGGCAGAGGACGTGTGGGCTAACTAATCCTCTTGAGCAGGTTCCTTCCGTGGGAACTTCTTAACGCCTCCCTCTCCTGTGTTTGGTTTGCTGTCCCTAATTTCAATGTCTGACAGATTTAGCTGCCAGGGGGAAAAAGTCCCTGTTTGTTGTGCCAGAGCTGGCCAGGCAGCCTCTGCAGGGCTCGCCGTGTGCCTGGCTCGGGCGTCCTGGCCCCGGCCCCAGCCCCAGCCCGCTCCTGAGAACGCGGCCTCTCTCCGGCCCCTGTGCTGTTGACAGTAACCATGCTGCTTCGGAGCTGCCTCCTCGCCACGCCACTCTCGGGGCAGCAACCGTGCTGAGAGGGGCCTTGGCTGCCTTGGGCCCCAGAGGCCCCGCCACGCCGCTCCTTCCTGTGCTGCCCTGCCCACGGCATGCCGTCCTCCATGTAGGAAGCCAGACCTGCTAGGGTCTCTGGGGAAGGCAGTGGGGCCACAGGGCCAGGGCCAGGGCCAGTACACCGGGGCTCCCTCCCTCACTCCCTCGTTGCCTCCGTTCGTTCGGCCTCCCAGTGAGCCCGCCTGTGTTCTCCTTGCAGCCCACGACGCTCCCACAGGGCACCATCAACATGAACCAGTGCACGGACGTGGTGGACGGGGAGGGCCGCACGGGCCAGAAGTTCTCCCTGTGCATCCTGACCCCCGAGAAGGAGCACTTCATCAGGGCGGAGACCAAGGAGATCATCAGCGGGTGAGTCTCTGGGCGCAAGGGGGACCCCAGCCACCCCCGGGCCTCAGACCAGGCCTGGCCGTGAGTCCAGCTCAAGAGGAGCCCCTTGTCGACGTGGCTGACGTCTCCGGGTCCCTCTCGAGCTCCCTCTCCTTTCTCAGTACCACCACACGCACCTGCGCACCAGGCCGGGCCACCCGCCAGCACTCTCCTCCTGCCGTGCCCCCAGGGCTCTGCACTGTTCTCACTGCACCCACAGACCCGCCTGCCACTCGGCCTCCAGGGATGGTGGTCTCGCCGCCCCCCCCCCCCCCCCCCCCCCCCGCCCAAAGCCCCGTCACCTGGAGAGCTGGCCCACGAGGCTCTGCGCACCCCGCAGTGCACTGAGCCCTGTGTTCACGCCCGACTCTGTCGGAAGTGCCTCTCCTTCCTCCTGGTTGCTCAGTCACCCTCGGTGTCGGCCCCTTCGAGAGCCCTCCTGGTGGGACACTGGGCCCTATCGCTGGTGCAGGTGTGCTTGCTGAGAGGTGGCTGAGGGCAGAGGTGTGACTCGGTAAACCCCACCCCTCGTGTGAGCCACTCCATTCCACTCCACAGCACAATGGGCTGCTGCGGCCTGTGGAGAGAACACCCAGGCTTTCCGGCACCCGTCCGCCATGCAGAGGCCCCGGGAAGGCCCTGGGAGTGGAAGATGGGCCTGGGCTTTGCAGTAGCTAACACACGGCGTGCCTAGGCCCCAGGCAGCGCCTGCCTTCAAGAGCTCCCGGTCCCGTGGGAGCCTGGGCCATCGTGCAGAGCTGTGTGTGGTGTGTGATCAGACCTGAGGGTCCTCTGAGGCTACAGAGGAAGCCGGGGAGCCTGGGAAGGCCCTGGGAGGAAGTGAGCCGGGGGTGGCTGGGAGCAGGCTGCAGTGCGGAGCTGAGGCACGAAGCCCCTAGACACTCGGAAGGCTTCCAGTCCCCACTCCCCAGGGCTGCGCTGGCTACAGCCAGAGTGGGCAGGGGCCACATGAGGCAGGGTGGCCCTGCTGGTGCTGTCCTGGAGTCCTCCCTGGGAGAGGCAGCACCGTTTCTGGGATCCCAGGATCCAGAGGAGGGAGGAGCATGGCGTGTTTCTCCTCAGTCTAGACCCGCAGTGTCAGAGCTGCAGGCTTCTAAAGAACGCGTCTGGTTGAGAAGGCAGGACCCGAGAGCACAGGGGGCCTGGCCAAGGAAAGGCACCTCCTGGTGTGGGTGACCGGCTGCTGCCTCCTGTCCTGGCCAGGTCCTCTCCGCCCCCAAGGATTCCGTCGCGAGCCCTCACTCTCTCCATGTGAGCCGGGTCCCAGAGAATGTCGGGTGGAGGGTGACAGAGAGAGGACCCCTGGGAGAGCTGTGCCCTGTCGTGTGGCATCAGGAGAGGTGATGTTGAGACTCGCAAGGCAGCTCTGGCAGGCAGCCGGTCCTCGCTCCATCCCAGCCCCGCCTTGGTTCCTCCTCCGGTCATCTGTTCCGTGTGCCACCCACACAACCGGGGGTCCCCCACGCGTGTGGGCTGGGTGCTGATAGGTCTCCCGAGCAGGCTGCCCACAGCTCTCTTCTCCCCCCACCCAGGTCCTGGCCTGCCCACTCCTGCCCAGCAGGCCGGGTCTCAGAGCGGCCTGCCCCAGGCCCTGCCGTCTCACTGTGACCCTCGCTTTCCCCATGCACTGGGCTGCTCAGCCTCCATCAGGGTGACTGGAGCTGGGAGCTGGAGCCTCTCGCCCTCGCAGGCAGCCCCCTCCCCTGTTCCTCCATGGCCTCCTCTGCCCGGTAACTGCGTGTGGGCTCGGGCCCCACCGAAGGTCTGGTCACGTCACTGCCAGCCCCCAGCAGGTGCACACAGCTCCACCAGGCTGAGGGGCAGGAGTCAGGGATAGTCCGGCCGTGCTCTGGAGCCCGCTCTGCATGGCTCTGAGGCAGCACGTGCACTCCCATGCACCCCTCCCAGGCTGGATGGAGAGGGTCGTGGCAGTTCCCTGCCTGTCCCTACACCCAAGGGGAGGCCCCAGGCCCCCCGGGTCCTGCCTCACACAGCTCTCAGAGAGAGGGTCTGCGTGGGGGCTCCACCGAGCTGGGCTGGTCTGTGGGCTTTCCAGTCGTGCCTGGCCTGTCAGCTCTGCCTTCCGAAGTCAGGAGCCCGGCGCACACCAGCCCCATCTCCACGCCCCCCTCAGCTCTCTGAGCTGGGATCATGGGGCTCACACTTCCTTGTTTTCATGGTTTTGGTGTCCTTAGGGTGCATGTGCTCGCTGTGAGGAGAGAGTGAGAGAAAGCACGCTAGGGCTGACCCCGCCACAGTCCCTTCTCCATCCTCCTCTCTGGGTTGTGGGCATGCACGCATGTGCACTCAGCATGCTTTTCAAGCCTCCGGGTCTAAGACTCAAGCTGTGCTGTCAGCCATGTGGGATCCAGCGTCTTAACCACCATGCCATAGGCTGGCCCATTGGGTGGACATCTGTAACACATCTGGATAATGCGAGATGCTCCCGATGGGGCTTCCCAGAGAAATCCAAGCGCAGAGGACTTGTGTCCTTCCCTCTGCTCTTCTGGACCTGGCATCTCCCCGGCTCCGGCCACAGGCCCGAGTCTGGATAGAGACTGGGGTGCAGACAGGACAGCCTGGCCTTGGCTTGCCCTCCCACACCTCCCCGAGCCCAGCCCAGCGGCCAGCCGGCCAGCAGTGCTACACCACGCACTCGCCCTCCAGTCCCACCCCCGAGGCATCTGTCCTCAGCGTGGCCAGTGAGGCGCCTAGGTGGGCTCTGTGCCCCCCACCCACGTCCGCCTCATCCCTCTCACTCCTTGGTGAGGCAGCCTTTGCCCAGGAGGTGCCCCTCCCCACCTTGGTAGAACTGACAGAGCGACCTTCTGTAGCACGGGGTGTTAGCGCTGTGGCAGCTGGAAGGAGGGGAGGGTTGCAGGCCACAGGCGCACACTCCCTGGGTTACAAGAGCGAGGCCGCCTAGTGCCTCACTCCCAGCCAGCCCTGGTGAGAGTGCAGCCCCTTCCATGCCTTGGAGCTATGAGGAGCGACTGCAAGGCCTTTGGCTTACATTTCTGGGAACATCTGTTGATTCTCCCGAGTTGAGAGAATGGGGGTCCCCAGCTGTGGGCTGAGCTGAGACTGAGAGTCCCCAGTTGTGGCCTGAACTCTGCTAGGTCACTGGTTCCCTGCATGAGCCCGGTCACCAACCACCAACTGTTAACAGCACACTCACTCGGAGGCTGTCTCAGAGGGCGCAGATTGTGACTGACTCAGCCTCCCACCTTTGTCCCCTCTTCCTGCCTTCCCCACTCCACTGCCTTCCTACCTTCCACAGCCCAGTTGGAAAAGCTCCCTGGGCGCTGAAGACACTGTGAAGACGCTCTGTCCCAGGGAGAAGCCTGCTGTGGGCACCGGGTCGTCGGGCTGGCCTGTGGCTGAGGCGTGGCAGAGTAGGCCCGGGCCCGGGCTGGTGCACCAGCAAGATCTGGGGCCTGTGTCCTCTGAGGGTCTTTGGAGAGGATGGGAGGCTGCCCTCCCACCCACAGGCCGTGGCTTCTCCCACCCTCGGGGCTGGAGCAGCCCTCAGTGGGGCAGTTGCTGCCCGATCTCCGTGTCTGCCTTTGTTCAGTTCCATGCAGTGCTTCCACTGCCAGAGGTGGCAGTGCCCACCTCACAGCTGATCCAGCCCCGGTGCCAGGAACGAGGCCGTGGGAGCTGGAGGAGCCGTCTGGTTGGGCTGCCTGGTTGAGGGGTAGCCTGTCCTGGTCCTGGCCTGCTCGTCGGCCTTGTGCCGTCTGGGTGGGCACCCCAGCCCGAGTGTGGGGTCTTACCTGGCTCGGCCCTGGCCTCTTCCCAGGTGGCTGGAGATGCTCACGGTCTACCCCAGGACCAACAAGCAGAACCAGAAGAAGAAACGGAAAGTGGAGCCTCCCACGCCGCAGGTACGCACGGGTTTGCCCAGGTCCCCTTTCTCTCAGGTCAGGCTGAGGATTAGTGAGAGCACCTGGGAGGCCGAGGGTGGGAAGGCCCGGTGGGCACAGGTGGCCACCCCGTCTCCTTCCTGGCTCCTGGTCAGCAGTCTGCAGGTCCTCGCAGAGCCACTGTGCACCTGCGGTGCCCTGCAGGAGCCAGGCAGCAGCCGACAGGCTGAGGGACAGGAAGGAGTCCTGGGGCACCCTGCGCAGTCCTCCCCACAGCCCACACCCCCGCCCCAGCCAGTGTGCAGGGCTCGGCCTGGCAGGGCTCTGGCCCTGGCCCTGCTCTTCTCACTGCCAGCCCAGGGCCCCGGCTGTCTGCTTTGCCGAGTGAGCCACTTGGCATTGAACTGTGGGGACTGTGCTGAGCACTGGAGGGGTGCTCAGGAAACTCTTCCTGTCCCCGCTGTCCCGTTACTGTCATCAAGTGCTTCCACCCGGGCCCAGGGGAGTCCCACAGCCACCTTAAGGGGCACAGTGGAGCCGGAGTCCCTCGGGCATCTCAAAGCCAGCAGCTGTGGCAGAACCAGCTGCCCCTGGGGCTTGGCAGGCCCTGGCTGGGCTGTGGCGGTCAGACGAGCAGGATGGAAGCGTGGGCTGGCCTCGGTCCCCCTGCTCCCCACTCCTTCCTCAGGCCGCCCTAGATGGGCCTGCCCTGGCTGCCGTGCAGGCTCTCTGTCCCGTTCCTTCTCTGAGGAGTCCGGGTCCCCAAACCAGCGTCCCTTGGAAGGGAAACACCCACAAGAAATCCTTTAAACACAGTGGAGGTGGCTCCTGGAGACCAGTGGAGCTCCTGCAGCCACAGCTGCAGCCCAGATCTCCCAGAGCTGCCTGGTTGGAGCATCCGCGAGCGGGGACGGTGTTCAGGGTTACTCTGCGTTTCCATGGTGATGCCTGCAAACAGTGCAGGAGCCGAGCACGGCCTCCCCACGGTCGCTCCATGCATGGGCGTACTCGGCCCAGTCCAGGAGATCTGGTCACAGCCCCTTCCCAGTGTCTCCCAGACACCGCCACCTGTGGCCAGACTTCACTGTTCTATTGTTAGGAGCCACGTGGTCCTGGGTGACGTGGTAGGACACTTCCTGAGGGTCTCGGAGTCCTGGCTGTAGGGTCTTGGGCTCCAGCAGAAGCCAGCATGGTGGGCTCTTTTTTCTGCCCTTTGCACCTGCTCTGTTTGAGGCCCTGGTTCTGGAAGCTATGGACTGTCGTTGGGGCCCTTCCCTTGAGAGTCCGTCCTGTGGGCTGCTGTCCTCTGCAGAGGCCATGCGTGGCCACGATGCAGTCTCTGCACTTAGTTGCCCAGCGTGGAGCTGCAGGGTAGGCCAGAAGCCTGAGACCTCTGTAGAGGAAGAATCCAGCCTTGTACCTGGCCCACCACAAGCCCCGGAGTTTCAGGTGGAACCACTGGAGGGCTTGAAGCATGGTTCTTTTATTCTGGAGAGGTTTTTGCTATAGGGTGCGTGCACTCGCCAGACAGAGACAGAGAGAGAAAGCGAGAAATCACCCCCCAGGGGGGATGGCCACACTGCAGTCCCTTCTCCTCCAGTCTCCTCTCGGGATCTTGGGCACGCACGCACACGCGCCCGGCGTGAGTTTTAAGCCACCAGGTCCGGGACGTGAACTGAGGTCGACTACGTGGGAGTCCAGCGACATAGCCATTATGCTAACTGCTGGTCCCGAAGCATGGTTCTCTCAAGGCCCAGTCAGGAGGGAGAGCTTCTAGAAACTGGGACTGGGGGTCAGGCCACAGGGACAGCAGGCCCCTTTCTGTCTGAGAGCTCGGGGAGGAGACAGGCTTGGCCGCAGCAGTGCCTCCGCAGCCCATGGCCTGAGCCGGGTGGGCTCCAGGGGCCTTCCACTCGGCCCTGCCAGAGCAGCCCTCCCGAGGAAGGAGCCCGGAGCAGGTGTGGCTGGAGCAGGAAGGACGTGGTGGCCTTGGGCCAGGGCAGCCAGCTGCACAGGCCCTGGGGGGGTCTCCACCAGTCACGGGGAGCTCGGGAGACTTCCCCGACTTCCCAGCCATCAAAGCTCCTGGTCCTTCCTCTCCCCTTTCTTCAGAGACCTGGCAGACATCCTGCGTCCTCTGCGGGCCCAGAACACCCTTCCTCCCTTAGGAATCTCCTTGTCTGCTGGATGTCTGCCACTCCCCATTCCAGACCGGAGCCCTCCCTTCTTGTTGGGTCCTCTGCCCCCTTTTCAGGCCAGCCAAGTGGAGAAAAACCCCTCTGCTAACCCTCCATAGAGGGGCCTTCTCAGCCGTGGGGCCTGCCCCCCACACCGCCGTCCCTTTTTCCTCCAACCACCAGCACCCGTGTCACTCTGGTGTTGGTAGCCATGAGCAGCACAGCTGTCCTGGCTGTGGTGAAGCAGCTCGCAGGGGACCCGGGGTCTGCCCTCCTCCCTGGCCTGTGCAGCAGGGACCCCAGCAACCCTGCCTCTGTGTGGGAGTGGAGTGGTGCCTGCAGCCCAGCCCGGCCCTCCCTAGAAGACAAGGGGCTTTGTCCTGCTGCGCTGACGCTGACGGGGTTTGGTGTGGAGGCAGGAGAATGCCGTCCTGGGCAGGGAGGCACCCCTGCGGTGCTGGGCTGAGGCTCGGGCCCTTGTTGCCTGGGTGGGGTCTTTCCCGAGTGGGGCCCCAGCTGAGCCTCAGGGCGCAGCTGCAGGTCAGGGGAGGTGGCAGGCAGGAGCAGCAGGGGTAGGATTGCCCAAGCCCCTCTCAATGTCCTTTGGGTCTCACACTTGGAATTTCCTTCTGTCGGGACCCCTCCTCAGTGCCAGGGCCACCCCAAACTCCAGAAAGGGGTGTGCTCGCCATGGGCACTCCCGTCATGGTACACCCTCCCGGCACAGCCCCCGGTCCCTCCGTGGTCCTCCTGGGCGCCTCTGCAAAGCCTCGGTCCAGCTTCGCCCCGCAAAGGGGACCGCATGCCAGGAATAATCCAGCTCCATGCTGGGCCACCAGACCTGTGCTCGCCTACGGCCCCCGACTCCGAGTGGAAGGCCCCAGGGTGTGGGGAGAGGGCATGGCAGAGGAACCTGTGGTGACATCTGCCTTGGGGAGGTGTTGCTGCTGGGCTGGGATTGCAGGCGGCTCTATACCCAGATGGCCGTGCAGGTGAGCAGGCCAGGACGGCCAGTGATTAGAGGGACAGTGGCCTCAGGGCCACATCTCCATAAGGCATTGGAGACTTCCTGGCCAGGAGTGGGTCTGCCACAGGCAGTCGGGTGCAGGTCGCAGGTCTGTGGGAAAAGCCTTCCTGGCTCCGTCCACCCGCCCCCTCCCGCTCCTGGGGAAAGACTGGACCAGCAGCCTTTGCTGGCTGTGTGGTGAGGCTGTGCCATCCACTCAGGCCTGGCCACCTCCGCTGCCAGGAGGGCTGGTAAACGGGCGAGGCGGACCACCCAGTGGGCTGTCCGCAGTGAGCTGTGGCTACGCTGGCTGTGCAAGTATGTGTGCACCACGGGTAACCTGGCAGGAGAAGGTGGGCTTCTGAAATTGAGGCTGAGCCCCAGGGTGAAGCAGGATGTGGACATTTGTTTCTTCCCTGGCTTGGGCCAGAGAGCTGTGCGTGCCTTGCTTTGGAGAGGGGCCAAAGCCCTCTTGTTGGCAGCCTTCTCAATGGGGAGAGGGGGCCCAGGGACCCAGCCCAGCCCTCTCTGGCCTCCGTATCTGTGGAGCTAAGCTCAGGGTCTCCGTGTGCACAGGAACTGGGCTGGCCGTGTCCCCTGGACATCACTCCCACGGCAGCACCACGTCCACTCCCACCCAGCTCCTGCCTGGGATCTAGGCTGTGTGTGGCCGGGGGAGCCGGCTGCTCGGTGGCTCGGGGCTGCGTAACCAGATTCCATAGACACGGTGAGGGAAGTTCTTGCAGTACCGAGGGCCAGGAGGTGCAAGACCAAGGTGCGGCTGTCTCAGCATCCAGTGGCCTACTTCCTGGTCCTTGCATGGTGGCAGGGCCGAGGGTCTCTGGTGGGGGGAAGGGAGCTATTTCACCTTACTTATTTATTTTTAAGGTTTTTGCTATAGAGCGTGTGCACTTGCCAGAGGGAGAGTGAGTGACACTGCAGTGTGGCCTTCTGGCATTTTGGGCACTCACTCACACACACACACACGCCTGGTGTGGTTTTCAAGCTGCCACATCCAGGACTTGAACTGCGGTCAGCCATGTGGGAGCCATTTGGTGTTCAGTGGCTTAACACCATGCCACCTACTGGCCCCGTATTTTCTTGTTTTTGTTCTTAATTTGCTGCAGGGTCTGTATTTGCTGGAGAGAGACAGAGAGAGGGAGAGAGAAGTGAGAAAGTACTCCCAGGAGGGATGGCTATGCCACAGTCCAGTCTCCTCTGTTCTCCTCTTGGGGTCTTGGGCATGCACGCACATGTGCCCAGCATATTTCCAAGTTGCCAGGTCCGGGATACAAACCGTGCAGTTGACCATTTGGGATCCGGCTGTCTTAGTCACCATGGTGCTACCTGGCCTGGGGCCTCTTTTGTAAGGACACTACCTCATTCCTGAGGGCTCCACCCTCACGACCTAATCACCTCTCAAGGTCCCGCCTCCTAACGCTACCTCCTGTGGGTGAGGACCCGAGGTGGTAGACGCGGGGGTGGGCGCGGACGCTCACCCTGGGCCCTTCCCTGCACACGGCGTCTGGGTGTCCCACAGAGCAGAGGGCAGCCCAGGCAGGGTGGCCTGTACTTCCCAAGGGAGCAGCAGGTGGCCGCTGTCTCAAGGAGCGGTCCCTCTTCTCGCTCCGCCTCCTCCCCCCTTACCCACCTTCTCCACGGCTGCAGTGCCCGAAGTCCAGGAGTGACAGCTCTGAGCCGGTGCCTGTGTTCCCACTGTCCACGCCTGGCTGCTGTTGTGGGGCTCTGGGTGGGGAGAACTTGGCACGTGATCAGTGAGTGACCAGGCTGCAGAGGTCAAAAGGCCGCAGCGCCATCCAGAAGGAGCATCCCCTTAGTTCCAAGTGCTATCTCCTGAGGGTTCCAGTCGTGAACTCGAGCCAACCAGGGCATCCCTACAGCCGGGTATGTGTGCCTGCGCCCACGCTAATGCCGCTCCCCCTCCAGGAGCCGGGCCCTGCCAAAGTGGCTGTCACCAGCAGCAGCATCCCCAGCGCCGAGAAAGTCCCCACCACCAAGTCCACACTCTGGCAGGAAGAGATGAGGGCCAAGGATCAGCCAGATGGGGGCAGCCCGAGTCCAGCTCAGAGCCCCAGCCAGAGCCAGCCCCCTGCCACCAGCTCCCTGAGAGAGCCTGGGCTGGAGAGCACGGAAGGTAAGCGGGCGGGCTGGCCCGAGCCTCGGTTCCCCTTATCCCTCAGCCCCATGGGCAGCTCCTGCCTGGGGAGGGCGGAGGACCGGAAGCCCTGCAGCGGGGCCTGGAGGAGTCGGCTCTTTTCCCCAGGGCTCCACGCTGTGTGTTGCTTCTGGTCCTGGGAGGAGCAGGGGCACCGCCTCCTCCCCCGTTTTGCCCAGGGCTCAAGTGGGGACCAGCGTGCGGGGGGGGGGGGGGGGGGGGTGTACACTTGGTCTCACTGTCTCCCCACGTGGCATACAGCGCTGCCAGAGCAGGACCCAGGTGTCCTCCACCTCCAGGCCTCGGCAAGACACTCAGGCTCTTGCTGTTCGTGTTTGGTCCCGACTGTTAATGACCCAAGGGCTCCCAGTGGAGCTGTCCACTAAGTAGCACACGCCCCACATACTCCCCTGCCTCACTCCTGCACAGACCCGGCCCTGCCCTCTCCAAACCTGTGCTCAGGCCTGGGGCTACGTTGGCTCCTCTGATGTTCAGAAGAGGCTTCATAGGTAGGGCATCTTCACCAGTCCTGCCCCCCAGCCGAGCCCCACCCAGAAGCTCAGGCCCTCGGGCAGCCTGGGCAGGGCACTTCGCTCCCTGCTGTCTCCTTCCGCTGCCCTCGGGTGGCCGTGCTGGATGCTGGACAAACATAGGGATCCTGCGTGGGCGACCGAAGCCCTTCGGACCAGAGCTGGCCCCAGGCTAAGCGTGCATCCCTGTCTTCCAGAGGAGAGCGCCGTGAGTGGCGAGCGCATGGACTGTGGCCGCAAAGTGCGGGTAGAGAGCGGCTACTTCTCCCTGGAGAAGACCAAGCAGGACCTGAAGGCCGAGGAGCAGCAGCTGCCCCCGCCGCTCTCCCCTCCCAGCCCCAGCACCCCCAACAACAGGTACAGTTGTCCCGACTCGCCCTTCCAGGAGCTTGGCCGACCCCTTCACTCCCCAGGTGCTCGAACCCCCAGCCGAATGGTCTGCAGCATCTCCCTTGGCACCCTGGACGTGGCTGGCCGGCCCCCTGCCCACACGGACTCTGGCAGCGCTGGGGGGCGGGGGACAGACGGACTGGGGAGCGCCTTTGCCTTTAAAGCCAGCAGGCAGTATGCCGCCCTGGCCGACGTCCCCAAGGCCATCAGGATCAGCCACCGAGAAGCCTTCCAGGTGGAGAGAAGGCGGCTGGAGCATAGGACCCGGGCCCGCAGCCCTGGCAGGGAGGAGGTGGCCCGGCTGTTTGGCAACGAGCGGAGGTAAGGAGGGGACAAGAGGGCCAACACATGCCTGTGCCCCCACCTGCTCACACCCACTCCCTGAGCCACCCCTGGGGAGGCAGGGGGCCCCAGAGCCAGTTTCTGACACCAGTGCAGGACCCCCGAGCACCCAGGGCCAGCCGCTTCCTCCAGGCGCGGGGGCTCTTGCCGGCTCTTCCCTGCCTGAGCCCTTCTGCTCTGAGATGACTGGGGGCAGGATGCCCCAGGGCTGCAGGTGGTGATCCCTGTGCCACTGTGGCTTGGAGGGAAGGGGGGGTGGCAGCACTGCTTCCTCCCCGGGACGCTCCCCAGAGCCACAGGGACACCTGGAGAGCCCGTGTAGTGGCATTGCCTCCAGGCTTGGCTGACCGGGCCTGGCCCCCAGCCCCAGCTTCCTGGAGGACGCAGGGGTGACTTGGCAGGCCTCGAGAGGAGCCCGGGGACAGGCGTAGAGCTCTGCTGCTGTCTGAGAGGAGGAAGGTCCGTGTCTGGGAGTTCCCTGGGGAGCTGGGACAGCGCTGTGGTGTGGCTCAGATGGAGTTTCCACCCTACATCTGCACCACAGGCCCTGCCTCAATGGGAGGTCCACGCCCTGGTCCACAGCTAAGACCTCTCGAAGTCCACAGCCACCCCAAACACCCCGACAGCATATATGTACATCTTTCTGGGCAGAAGCTCACACTGACCAGAGGGGACGTGCAGGCCCGAGGTCAGGGCACCTCCACAGAGCGTCCTCACTGCCCGTCAGAGCTGCTGTCAGGGATGGCAGAGGCCTCCAGGGGCTCCCCACCCCTCGAAGGGCAGGTTGCAAGGGGCATGGTCACCTCCTGCTCCCCTTTCTGACACCCACCGGCACCCAGCAACCCACACTTCTGAGATGGAAAGGTCGTAGGGCCAGAGGCCACCTCTGGGATGGGGAAGTCACCTGGGTGGCCATGCTTAAAACAGGCCAGTAGTTGTCTCCTCAGGGGAGCGGGGGGGCCAAGTGTTGCCCAGCGCCTGGCCGGCCCCCGGTCATCTTCACTTCTCAGTAGCCGGTGAGGTGCCTGCTGATGCCCCCTCCGCAGCTCAGAAATTAGAAGGCAGGCCCGGAAGGAGGGTGGCCGCAGTGAAGAGCTGGTGCAGGTGCCCGAGGGCCCTTAGCTGGACGGCCCTGCTCGCAGGTGTGGCAGGACTGGGTCATGGGTGTTAGCTGTTCAAGCAGTTAATACAGAGGAAGGGCAAGGGTGTCGACAGCGGCCGGGAGGCTGGGGGGCTTCATGCTGGCGGGCAGGCAGGCTGTGTGCCATGGTGGCCCTGGAGAGCTCAGCATGTCCTGGTTCAGCACCCCTGCTCGGCCGGGCTCGTAACGGGGACCACGGCAAGCTCACTCGCCTGCTGGCCTGGGCTCTGCTCTCCGCATGCTCTTTGCCGCTGTGGGGCTGGGCTTTCTGCTGGTGTGGGCCCCTGTGCCCCAGCTCTGCACCCCGACCTGTCACCTCTGTCTGGCTGTGCTGCTCTCCGAGGCCTGCTCACTGGGGCCCACCCGGGGTTGGTTGGAGTCCCGGCCCCTGTTAGGTTAGAATAGAATTTCCCGATCTGTGGGAAATGGGGTATGTCCACTCGTCAGCGTTCTGGAGCGTCAGAGACGAGCCTGGAGGAATGGCCTCTGGCTGCCAAGCGTGGGGAGCCACGTTCTCATTGCACTGCTGGCAGCTGACAGTGGGGCCAGCTCCCCACGCAGTCCTGACCACCTGCCTGGGCACTACTGGGCAGCCCTCATCTCCTGGGCTGGCCAAGGGAAGCGTTTCCTGTCAGACTCACTTCTGAGGGCACCAGGCCAGGGCATCCCCCAGCATCAGCAGGCAGCCCCACCCTGCAGAAGCTCCTGGCCACGGCGCTGCGGCAGTGCCTCCTCCCTCTGTGCTCTGCCTCTGACAGCCCTGCATGGCCCCTTCCTGCTTTCCTGGGGCTTGCCAGGCCCTGGTTCAGGGGCGGGGCTCTCAGGCCAGAATTGACAGTGTCACGGCCTGTCCACGGGCCTGGAATCTCCCCAGACCTCGCCACGGCGATCTGGGCATGGCCAGTGCTGCCTGCACCTTCCGGAGCTTCCCCTTGGTGCCGGTTAACTCTGGCAGCTTCCTCAGCTTTCTGCTCTCACAATGCCAAGGCCTCTCCTGCTCCCCTCAGCCGCCCACCTCCCGCTGCTTCCAGCAGGCTGGCCTGGCACAGACAGGGATACTGGCAGGGTCCACACACCTCGATTCATCCCGTCTGGGCTAGCCCCAGTCATGGCAGGTGTGTGCCCAGGTTGCTCAGGGAGGGCCCAGGACATGAACCTAGAACCTTTTCCATGTGGATCCAGTTGCAGGACGGGTACCTGTTCCTGTCCCCAGAAGATCAATCTATTTCTCCCTGAGACAGAGCTAACCTCTTAGGGCGGGCCTGGTGTCTCAGGGCTAGAGTCCGCACCTTCTCGTGTGGCTCATACAGGTGGGAGCCCACTGAGCAGAGCTCGCTGAACCTCCCCGCCAGACTCCTCCCCGGGACAGACCCCCGGTCCCAAGCCCTGTGGTGTGAAGGCCCCATTGCCTTAATGAGGGGCTAGCCTCTGCCAGGGAGACCCCTCACGCAGCCTCCTTGCCTCTGACCCCTTGCCTCTGGCAACCTCATGACAGGGACGATCATGGTTTTTCTCACTCCTAAGCGATCACCTTGGGTTTTTGCTTTAATTCTTTGGATAATTTTGGTTTACCATTATTTGATTTTAAAAGCGGTTCTTTTCTGTGTATTCATTTTCCAGCGTGTTTTCTTTCAGGTCTTGCCCTCTCCGCCTTCTCCTGCTGTGTCGCTGTGTGGCGTTCGCGCCCTCCTCCACCCGCTTCGCTCCCATCTCAGCTCCGTCTCCGGCGGAGACATCTGACGAGGCCGCCAGCCCTCTCACATGAAATCAACTTGCTTTGTTTTGTTTTAATTTGGTTTTGATTCCTTTTACTGTCGGCAGAAACGGTGTTAATTCTCTCTTGCTAACCGTGGGTGCCCCCGGGGCGGGGGCCATCGAGGAGGAATGCCCTGAGAAGGGCCGTCCCCTCCAAGGTGGTGGTTCCCTCTGGTCATGTCTGAGGCGCGGAGAGGCCGCCGGGTGCCGAGTTGTGTGGGTGCTGAGCAAGTCAGCACCGCCCAGCCTGCGGGGCCTCAGCGCGGGGTGTGGGGGCCGAGGGTCCTGCCGGAGCTGCCCAGCCCGCCACAGTGGGCACACGGGTGGCGCTCAGTGCTGTGTGACACTGCACACCTGGGGGCGGTGGGAGGAGGCTGGCGTAGGTGCCTGGCGGCATGGTCCCGGCTCAGGGTGTCAGCTGGAGGAGCCCCCTCTCCTTGGCCCAGGCCCGCCCCCGCCCCAGCAACCTTGTGTCCTCTCTTGCAGGAGGTCCCAGGTCATTGAGAAATTCGAGGCCTTAGACATTGAGAAGGCAGAGCACATGGAGACCAATGGGTCAGCCGGGCCCTCGCCATCGAGCGACACCCGCCAGGGCCGCAGTGAGAAGAGGGCGTTCCCCAGGAAGCGGGTGAGCTCCGGGGCGGGGCGGGGCCTGGCAGGTGGCTCAGGGCCGGTTAGCACGTGACCCCACGTACCTCATGACCCTTCTCATGCCTGTCAGGTACACGACCCTGTGTCCCTCAAGGCCCTTCACACACGCCCGGGGTGCACGTCTGCCGGGCACACGACCCCGTGTACCACAAGGCCCGCCACAGGCCTGGGGCACGCTTCTACTGGGCCTCTGCTCTCTGTTCTTCTCCAGCTGGTGAACTTCTCACGGGAGCCTACCTCCCGCATCTGCACGCCAGGCCTTCCTCCATCTCTGCTGCAGGGCCCAGTCCTAACCAGCATCGTGGTCCTCCTCTTCCTCTTCTCTCTGTCTTCCTCTTCCTCGTTCACTTCCTCTTCGCGGTGGCCCAGCCTCAGGGCTGATTCCAGCACCTTTCTTTCTCTGTCTTCTGAGTGGCAGCTGCACCCCTGTTTCTCACCTCGATCCACAAGTTGGATTGTGTTCCTAGACCTTCCTGCTGCTGGGCGCGCGCCCTCCTGCTAACTCTTCTCGGCCTGCCGGGCCTGAGCTCATCCTCCCCCGCTTCTCTCTTGCCTGGCCCTAGCCCATGGCCACAGAGCCCCGGGCTCTTCTCTCCATGAGCCTGGGGAGCCGGAGGCCAGACGAGGGCCAGGAAATGACAGTGACTGGGCACCCGAAAGGAGAGTCTGCTCAGATGGCCAGGGCGCCTCTGGACCGGGGCCTGCCCCAGCCCTGCTTAGACCTGCTGTGGGCACCTGGACAGGATGGCACCCGCTGGGAGCAAGGCCCCACCAGCCTCGGGGCCGGGTGCCCCAGGCCACGCTGACTGGCCCTGCTCTGTGCCATAGGACTTCACCAGCGAAGCCCCCGCCTCTCCCCTCCCGGACCCTGCGGCCTCCCCCCTGTCTCCACACCGAAGAGCCAAGTCACTGGACAGGAGGTCCACGGACTCCTCCATGACGGTGAGCCGGGCATCACGCCGAGGTCTGGAGACTGCGTCTCGCTGCTTCCCGTCACTCTGGGCCGCTGTCTGTTTCTGTCGCGCGTCTGCACCACTGTCCCCCGTGCACGGGCCCTCGTGTCTGTGAGCAGCTCCGTCCACCCACTGCAGTTCGTCAGAAGCAGATCCTGTGTTCTTCCCTCTCTGAGCCGGCAGGAACGGGCTCCTTGGCATCCTGCACCCGGCAAGGAGGCCTTGGCCAGCCGCCCTGGCACCGCACAGGACAGGACGTCCGTTTAAGGGCCAGCCGGGTGTCCTGACGTCACAGGGTTACTTTCTAGGGGCACCTCACACAACTCTGACGGCCAGGGCAGCTGAGCAGTTGGGCGCAAAGCAGGGGTTCAGGGGCCTTGTAGGGAGACTTTCTCGCCTCTTGGTCAGCCTTGGCCAGTCCTGGGCTTGGCCGACAGTACTGTCTCCATTCCTGCCCAGACATGGGGCTTGGGCAGAGGCTCTCCAACGTTCTGTCCTGGCCATTGGCCTGCCACTTCTCACCTGCTCTTCCTCCCTCCCTCCCTGTCTTTGGGACTTAGGGCGTCTAAGCCAGTTTCTGATCCAGGTGGCCAGAGATGAGTCGAGGATCTTGGGTCCAGAGAGGGTGTCTCTGGGGCTATGGCGGGTGGAAGGCAAGTGTCCTGACACGGTGCCTTCAGGCTGCTCTTCAGCCCCGGCATGTTGGAATGGCACAGGTGGAAGAGGCCGGACAGGCACGGCGCCCATGTGGCGCCTGTGGGCAGCAGGGTCCCCACCTTGTTCTCGGCCACCCATGTCTTGTGGGGATGCAAGAACTAAGCCTCCTGATGGACAGGGCCCAAGGGGCTTGGCAGGGGCATGGGACTCGTCCTCTGCTTCCCAGACTTCTGTCCCTGGTCTTCCGTGGCTTCCGCTCAAACCTTCGGACATTTCTACAGCTGTCCCTGCAGCCATCCCCTGCACATCCTATGCTCAGGGACTCTAGACCTGTTCTGGCAGTAGCCCCAGAGAGGCCACCCCCACACGTGTTGCCCGCATACGTGGAAGCTGCAGCCTCGTCACTGCCAGCTGCTGCGCTGCGTCTCCTTCCTTGAGGACATGTGCCAGCAGAAAGGCGCGAGAACAGTACCTGCCGGAACCAGAGCCCCACGGGCATATCCGGCAGGTGGAGCAGTCCTTTTCCACTCACCTGCCTCGTCTGGACTCAACTGTTGGCCCTGCCAGACACCCTCTGCCCACGCCAGGGACTCTGGGGTTTTCTCTGAGCTGTTGTTTTTTCCTCCCTTCCTTAGCCCGACCTGCTGAATTTCAAGAAAGGCTGGCTGACGAAGCAGTACGAGGACGGCCAGGTGGGTGTGAGAGCAGCATATGCCCCGGGACTAGAGGGTAGGCCAGCCAGTCTACGCATCCTGGGCCCACTCCCTAACCCTCGCTGCGTGTCCTCACCCTACAGACCTGGGCATGGCTGCGACCCCCCCGTTGCCCTGTCTGAGCCGTGGGGTGCTCTGGAGAGGCGCTGGCCAGGCCTGCCTGCTACCACCAGGGGTCTTGGCCTTAGCCCATGGGGGATGCCTGCTGCATACCCTGTCCCCTGTGGTCATTCTTGAACATTCTCCGGGGCCCTGGCTTCCCCGGGGAAGGCCTCTGGGATGGGACTGGCTGGTGTTTTCACATGAGGCAGCCATGTCGCAGCAGCCTGGCCTGCCAAGCTCCTGGTTGGAGAGCCGGCTTGGCTGTGGTGGCCTGGTCAGCCAGAAGGAGCTCAGGTAGCACATCCTTGCATCAGACTTGAGCACGGCCCGCCATGCACAGCCGCAGGACAGTGCTCTGTGAGACCGGCCCACTGGAGGATCCGGTTTGCGCCCCGGAACCCCTCTGAACAGGCCTGCCCACACCTGCGCCAGGGCTGGCTGGACTGGAGGCAGATCACAGTGGGGGACCCTGAAGCATCTGTCTCTCTGTTTGTCTTTCTGTCTGTCTCTCCCTCTTCCCCTCTCTCTTAGAGAGGGTAAGTGAATGAACCTCAAAGGTCACTTGTGACTGGACCCACCAGCCCCACCCTGGTACCAAGCTGCAAGCTGAAAGGCCAGGCCTGCCAGGGGCTGCAGAGGACCTGCTAGGTCCTGACCCAGGGGCCCTGAAACCCAGCTCACCTGCGCCCCCTCTGCCTCCTGACCACATGCCCAAAGCCCTTTTCTCTCCTCCGCATCAAATGTCCTTGACCTCACAGGCTGTCCTGGTCCTCTCAGTGAAGACTTGGACTCTGGCTGTTTCATTCGCTCCTGCTGGCCACAGAGCTGCAGCCCTCTGGGTAGCCAATCTGATGTGCCTCTGGACTTGAGATGAGGAGGCAGAGCACGGTCACCAGCCACACATGTCACTGTGGGTCACAGCCAGCCACAGCCAGGCCTATGCGGCGCTCAGTGCTGCCTTTTCACTGGAGGGGCCGTGGCTTAGCGAGCACCCGGTCCTGAGCTCATGGCTGCCTGCGCTCGAGCGGGTCCTCTGTATGCTGGCAGCCACCACGGGAGGGACCCCCTGCCCTCGGCTTCACCGCTCGGGGTGCCCAGGGACCAGCTGCAGGCACTAGAGCAGCACGCACTGCGCAGTAGTTGAGTGGGCTTCTCCTTTTTCCTTCCCTGTAGTGGAAGAAACACTGGTTTGTCCTGGCTGACCAGAGCCTGAGATACTACAGGGACTCGGTGGCTGAGGAGGTGAGTGTCTTGGCTGTACCTCTGGAGCAAGCCGGAGAGGCCCAGGAGGCCTCCTTCCTGCTGCTGGTTTCCGGGTTGTGTCTGCCATCTGTCTGTGTGGCCACCTTAGGTCTCGGCCTGGACCTGGTGGGAAAGTGAGCACTAGACAGTCGGTGTCCTGGGCCAACACTCCTGCCTGGGCTCTGGGCTCTATCGGGGCCCTGCATTAGGGACCTGGGTAGAGTGGATTTGGGCAGCTTTTGTTCCTTAAAAAGCACTGAGATTTTAAAACTCAAGATGAGCAGTTATGTTTTTTTTTTCCTCCAAGAGGATCTTATGATTTGAGTGGTTGGAAGAATTGCCCTAAGTCTTGTCCTCTGTCTTCAGGACAAGGATGGGATGTGACAGGTGAACTCGAGTGGATCCTTGACCATCCTGATTGCATGGTCAGAGGACAGCCAGAAAGTGGAGGGCCCTTTTTTTTCCATCTACAAAAGAATCCTTTATGAACCATTTGGCAAAACAATTCTACCCTGGCAATTCCGCTGCAGGAACACAAGAGGTGTGTTCAGAAGTGAAGGGAAAATACATATAATGAAAAAACTATACATGGGTTTCAAATTGCACCTAAAAGAACTTGCACTTTAATTCCACTTCCCTGAGAAGCTGTGAAGTCTCCTTGTACTTTGTATCCCCACAAGTAGGTGAGGTCTGTGTCTCAGGTTAGTCTCCCCCGTTTTAGTAGCAGACGATTAGAAAGAACCCAGATAGCCATTGTCGGGGCCTGGTGTATGTACTTTTAAATACTCCAAGCCGGCTTTGTGGACTGGAGGGAAAGTTGTTAGTGGTAAGAGATAGGTTATAACAGTGTGGGATCTAAAATCAGGGAATAAAGGAGCAGATATGGGCCAGCAGGTGGCATGGTGGTTATTGGCACTGGATCTCACATGGCCAACTCCGTGGTTCGAATCCCAGACCTGGTGGTCTAAAAAAGCACATTAGGCATGTGTGTGTGAATTCCTAAAATCCCAAGAGGAGGATGGAAGAGTGGGGATTACAGTGTGGCCATTCCTCCCCAGGGAGTGATTTCTTTCTCTCTCTCCCCCATCCCCGCCACCTGTATCTGGCAAGAGCATGTGCCCTATTGCAGATTGGAGGGGGAAAAAATGAAGGGAGCAGATGAAGGTGTTTGGTTATATATGCATCGAGTGGCAAATCTGAGTGTGGTCTGTGGACCCCCAACACCCTTTCAGGAGAACTGTGACGATCCAAACTTGTTCTTAGTATTAAGATGCCAATGACTTTTTTTTGGGGGGGGGAAGTTTTTGCTATAGGGTGCAGGCACTCGCCAGAAAGACAAAAACAGAGAGACAAAAAAGGGAGAAATCACCCCCCAGGGGGCATGGCCACACCGCAATCCCTTCTCCTCCATTCTCTTCTCAGGATCTTGGGCACACACCCACACATGTCTGGCGTGAGTTTAAGCCATCAGGTCTGGGACTTAAACCACGTTCGACTACATGGGAGTCCAGCAACATGGCCATTACGCTAACTGCTGGTCTTGCCAATGACTTTTTAAAAATGTTCTGACATTGCACCAATTGCGGGTAGCACTGCTAGTACCTTATGTGGTCAAGTCTCCCACGAGAGACTGCCAGTTGTATTCCCCTGTGTCCTTCAGTGCCACCGCACATTTATAGCCTTTAAAAGGGGCAGGGGGTAACTGGTGGCATGGTAGTTTAAGACAGCTGGATGCTACATTGCAGGTTTTGCAGTTTGAGTCCCAGAACTGGCAACTTGAAAAACATGCTGGGTATGGCGTGTGGGTGCCCAAAATCCTCAGAGGAGATGGATGAGAAGGGATTGCAGCCTGGTCATCCCCCCTGAGAGGGGGAATGATTTCTCATTCTTTCACTCTCTCTGACTCTCTCTGGCTTTTTTTCCACTGAGCATATGTACCCTATAGTAAATTTAAAAAAAAAAAAAAAAAAAAAAAAAAAGGTCAGCTCCATGACCTGGTAGGCTCAGGAGGCTAGAGCCCATGCGGCTGCTCACACAGTTCGAGTCCTGGACCCAGTGGCTGGAGAAACACACCAGGCACAAGTGTGTGCATGGCCAAATCCCAGCTGGATGGAGAAATGGAAGAGGGGATTGCGACATGACCCAACGTGGCCAACCACGCAGAGAAGAGGGCGGTCTCAGGCAGAACTCCCACTTCCTCTGTTTGTCCCTCCTGGCCCCCCGGCTGATTGGATGATGCCCTCCCATTAGGCCTCACCACTTCTCAAAGCTTTACACTGGGGACTAAGTGTCCCAAAACCAGCCTTAGGGACAAACCATTATCCAAACTTACAGCAGGCTCATACCATAGGATGGGGGTGGCTTGTGGGAGAGCCCCGTGTGATTGCCGGAGTTACCAGCTTCACTAGCAGTTCTTCCTGGAAAACCATCTTTACTTGGAAAAGCAACTGATGGTTTTTCAGTTTGGGTGTTTGGCAGATGTTTCATGAAAATGAACCAAGTGACCCATTCCTACCAGGGAAATAACTGACAGAGTTCGTTTTCAGTGGTACAGTTTGAGCTTTCAAACAAAAAAATAGAACTTTGGAAAACTTGTATTCATCATCAGGACTCCACAGCTTCCCTTTACTTACACACTCGCCTGGTGAAATAAGTGATGATATTACAGTGATGTTTGGATCTTGCATAATGAAATTTGTGCAGGTGACTGCTACACTATGTTTCCAGATTATGCATATGTAAAAGGAGGTGGGATATAACAGTAGTTTTTAGAGTAGCAGGGTACAGAAAGTTCATTGGAAGGATCGCAGATCCACATTGCAGTTGACCTTTAAGAAGCTAACACTTGTCAAGAAACAACAGCAATTGCCTGATGAGGCTATTAAAATACTTCCTTTCCAGCTTTGTATCTGTGTGGGATCAGATTGTCCTCCTATGTTTCTTTTCCTTTTTTTGAGAGGTTTTTGCTATAGGGCGTGTGCACTTGCCAGAGAGACAGACAGAGACAGAAAGCAAGAAATCACCCCCCAGGGGGGATGGCCACGCCACAATCCCTTCTCCTCCAGTCTCCTCTCGGGATCTTGGGCACGCACGCACATGCGCCTGGTGTGAATTTAAGCCACTGGGTCCGGGACTAGAACTGCAGCGGACTTCATGGGAGTTCAGCAACATAGCCATTACACCGACTACTGGTCCTGCCTCCTATATTTCAACCAAAACCATATAAGGGGTCTTCAAGAAGTTCATGAAAACTGTGTAGTATGAAAAAACCTATGCATAGATTTTTTAAAATGTTTGCACCAAAATAAACTTGCGCTAACTTGTTACAACATGTCTGAACGGGATCTAATTTGAGGCACTAAGGATAAGACACCAGTTTGAAGAGAGCCCGTACGAGAGCTCTGAAGCGAAAACGTCGAGTATGTGGTGAGCTTAGGCGGAATAGCAGTGAAATCGTTGATGTTTACGGTGAAGTTTATAGGTACAGTGGCTCGAAGAGACGAGCCGTTGATAACTCGTCTTAAGAAGGGATGAGATGCTGTTGAAGACGATCCTCACAGAGGGAGACCATCCACATCAGTTTGCAGGGAAAACATTAACCTTGTCCGCCCTGTATTGAAGGGTTGATTGACAGCAGGTAGCCGACACGGTAGTGGAGTAAACCTTCTGCTCAGTGGGTACAGAAACCTTTGGGCCCAGACAAGCTGCAAACAGGAGCAGAGCTTTCGATGGAAAATTTAAACAAGTGTGATCAAGATCCTGAAGCAGGGGCCACCAGGTGGCGTGGTGCTTAAGGCACTGGATCCCACATGGCCAACTGCGTGGTTTGAGTCCAGGACATGCTGGCTTGAAAAACATGGCAGGTGTATGGGTATGTGTGTGTCCAAAATTCCAAGAGGAGAATGGAGGAGGAGGGATTGCAGTGTGGTCATGCCCTCTAGGGGTGATTTATCCCTTTCGCTCTCTCTCTCTCGCTTGTCTTTCTCTGATGAGTGCATGCACCCTCTGGCAAAAATATTAAAAAAAAAAAAAAAAAAGATCCTGGCCATTCTTTGAAGAATTATAAGAAGAGATGACACATGGCTTTCCCAGTATGATCCTGAAGACAAAGCACAATTTAAAAAAAAGAAATGGCTACCGTGACCACCAGATTGTGTAATGGTTACATCTCTGGACTCCCCACGTAGTCAACCATGGTTCAAGTTCCAGACCCAGTGGCTTAAAGCTCACTCTGGGCACGTGTGCACGCGTGCACAAAACCCCAAGAGGAGAACGGAGGAGAAGGGATTGTGGCATGGCCATCCTCTCTTTGTCTCTGTGTCTCTCTGGTGAGCACACACACCCTATAGCAAAAATCTCTCAGGGAAAAAAAAAAAAGAAGACAAAGAAAAAATGACTACCAAGAGGTGGACATGGTCTGATGAAAGCAAAAGCAGATTGATCAGGAGCAAAGCCCTGGCAGCAGTTGTGGGAGCTCAAGGCATTTTGCTTGTTGGCTCCCTAGAGGCCGCGTGCTATCACATGAGTGCTCGAGGCAGTTAACACTGGAAAGCTTCGCCAGGCAGCCTCTGCACCGACAGTGCTCCTCCCCTCCTCTCAGACGGCCACTTGGGAGATCAGGTATCACCTCTCAGTCCTCCTTCAGCTCTTGCTGGCTGCTTTTTGTTTCCTAATCTTTTTTTTTTTTTTTTTTTTTGAGTAGGGGGACAGGTTTTTGCTATAGTGCGCATGTACTCACCAGAAAGAAAGAGACAGAAAGTGAGGAATCGCCCCCCACCCCCAGAGGGGATGGCCACGCCACAATCCCTTCTCCAGTCTCCTCTTGGGATCTTGGGCACACACGCACATGCACCTGTGTTTCCTAATCTTAAAAAAAAAATTAAGGGCACCCATTTTTCCTTCATTGACGATGTGACAAGGACAGCAGTGGCATAGTCACAGTCCCAGGACCTCCCGTTGTTGCAGAATGGAGTAAATGGCTGGTCCCGCCACCACGACACTCGATGGCTCTTACGTCGAGAAGTAAAGTTACATCTTTTAATTTTTATCTTTCATTCCATTTCCCCACGAACTTTTTTAAGTCCCTTCGTGTTTAACAGATTGACTACAAGAACAGATAAGAGAATCCTGCTATATTCTCAAGTTCTTAAGAGATTTACAAAAATTCAAAACAGCACAACTCATCTCCAATTCATCCTACTATGTTTTTTTTTTCTTTTTTTTGGAGAGGTTTTCGCTATAGGGTGCTTGTGCTCGCCAGAAAGACAGAGACAGAGAGACAGAAAGCGAGAAATCACCCCCCAGGGGGTATGGCCACGCCGCAATCCCTTCTCCTCCATTCTCCTCTCGGGATCTTGGGCATGCACGCACATGCGCCCGGCGTGAGTTTAAGCCACCGGGTCCGGGACGCGAACCGCGGTCGACTACATGGCAGTCCAGCAACATAGCCATTATGCTAACTGCTGGTCCCCTACTATGTTTTTATTTTAAAATTTCTCTTGTTAAATGGAACAGTAAATGAAGTTTTCCATGTTAATTTTTTTTTTTTTTTTTGAGAGAAATTTTTGCTCGAGGGCATGTATGCTTGCTGAGGAGGCAGAGACAGAAAGCAAAACTCGCCCCCTAGGTGGGGATGGCCACGCTGCAATCCCCTCTACTCCATTCTCCTCTCGAGATTCTGGCACAGGCACCTGGTGTGAGCTTCAAGCTGCCAGGTCTGGAACTCAAACCTCTGTCAACCACATGGGAGTCCAGCACCTTAACTACCATGCCACCCACCAGGCCTCAATGTTAACTTTTAATAAGGTACTACAAGATAAAATCAAGAGATTTTTATCTCTTATGTCCACATACACAAACACTCTTTAGTTTTTAAGAATATAGTGGAGTCCTTGGAGCCAGCAGATGGCGTAATGGTTACATCACTGACTCCCACATAGTTGACTGAGGTTTGAGTCCCGAAGCCAGTGGCTTAAAATTCGTGCCAGGTGTGTGTGTATGTGCGTGCCCAAAATCCAAGAGGAGAATAGAGGAGAAGGGATTGTGGCATGGCCATTTCCCCTGAGGAGGTGGTGATTTTTCGCTTTCTATCTCTCTGTCTCTCTAGCAAGTGCATGTGCCTGTAGGAAAAAAATCTCTTAACAGAAAAAAAATTTTTTTTGAGAGTTTTTTTTTTTTTTTCCACTATAGGGCACGTGCGCTCGCCAGACAGACAGAGAGAAACAGAGAGACAGAAAGCGAGAAATCACCCCCCAGTGGGGATGGCCATGCCACAAGCTCTTCTCCTCCACTCTCCTCTCGGGATCCTGGGCACGCACACACACACGTGCTCGGCGTGGGTTTTAAGCCACCAGGTCCGAGACGTGAACCGCGGTCAACTACATGGGAGTCCAGCGACATAGCCATTACGCTAACTGCTGGTTCCCTTAACAGAAAATTTTAAAAGCACAACGGAATTCCAACATCAACATGTCTGAGACCCGCTGGCTCACACACTCGAGGCTGGCTACGTGGGAAAGGGTGGCATGCCTACTTTTGGGAGGGGCTGTGGGCTGGACAGTGGCAGGATGGGTGGAGTTCTCACCTGTATCACCGTGAAGAATAAAATCCAGGGGCAGCCCGTGGCCTGGTGTTCAAGGCAGCCAGATGCCACGTGGCCACCACATGGTTTGACTCCCAGACCCTGCAGTGAAATCCTAACAGGAAAGAAAAATGGAAGAGAAGGGATTACGGTGTACGGTGTGACCACGCTCTACCAGAGAAAGAGCTGTCTGTCTGTTTCTCTCTCTCAAACCCATATACTGTCTAGCAACGAAAAGAAAAGAAAGTTAACCTCAAAAACAAATTCACTCATGGAGATTTACTCCTCTCAGCATTTCTTAAACCTCCTCTTCCTCTATAGGCAGCTGACTTGGGTGGAGAGATCAACCTCGCTACGTGTTACGATGTCACCGAGTATCCGGTCCAGCGGAACTATGGCTTCCAGATCCATGTGAGCCCCGGGGGCTGGGAGCAGGGCCTGAGCCGGTGTTCCTGGGCACACCTGACCCCACCCAGGGAGCACTCAGCCTGCCGCGTTAGAACCACCGCCGCCCGTCCTGTGGCGCCTGACCCCACCCCTATCTGATCTGAACAGAAAGTTAGAATGAGCATCTTTCTCCTCAAAATGATCTGAAAGCTTTTTTGTAACTGAAGGTTCTTTTCTTTTTGTTTTTCTTTTGTTAATGCGGGAGTTGGGGACAGTTGGGAGGTTGTGAGATACAGAGAGGAAGAATGACAGTGTTTTGAATTGTTTGCCTCTCAGTGACGTCACTGCTGGGCTTTCTGCTCCGGTCAGGCGAGAAGCTTAGCGTGAGGCTCTGTTCACCCGCTCCTTTGTCCATTCTGTGCTCTTCGCTCACACCTCTGAGTCTTCTAGAATCTTGTGAGGGACTCCGATGAGCAAGGGCTACCCTGCCCTCAAACAAAATGACTGGACAAGTGAAATGGCTCTCCCTTGCTGTCGCATCAGGCTCTGGGGATTGAGGGCTCCCTGGAAGCTGCCACTTGACACCACAGGCACAGCCCTCCCACTGTCACTTCAGACGCTAGTTACGAGTCAGGGGTTCTAAGGCCACGTTAAGGTTCAGGCACTCTCTAGAGTAACTCACAAACTCAGGAACACACAATGCTTACGACTAGTTTTACCATATCAAAAACAAGAACCAGAGGCCCATGGGGCAGAGTCTGGTACGGGGCGGTCCCAGACACAGGCTTTCTGTCCCGGGGACATGAGCGCTGACACTGTGTGTGACACGTGTGTGTCAGTGCACAGACCACCTGAGCCTCACTGTCCAGAGGGTGTTCTGGGGCTTCGCCACTGTCTCGGCTGACCGACTCATCGTCCCTGCGTGAAATGCAATCTCCAGCCTCCCACAGAGGCTGGCTGGGCCATGCAGCCCAGACCCCCTCTGAACCCCCTCACTGGAGTCACTGGAGTCAGCAACACAAACTACCAGGCGGGGCCCCTGGGCCCACTGTGAGTAACAGACACTCGGGACATTCCCAGGGGCCAGAAGTTACCTCCTATGAGCCAGGGCCGAGGCCACATTCTCCTCACCAGAGCCTTCATTCAGGGCAGACGAGGTGGGGGGCTGCCCCCTCACACGAGGCTGGCACTCCGCAGCTCACCTGCAGCAGGGCCTTCCCTTCAGGTTTTTGGGTCCGGAAACTCATTGTATCGCCGTGTTCAGAATTGATCAGGAAGCCGGGGCCAACTCAGAGGAACCAAACTTAGAAGAGACTGAACTGCAGACTCGAAGGCCGGTGTGTTCGTTATCACACAGGCACCTGCCAGGGCAGCTGAGTCCCGGGGAGGCCACTGTGACGGCCTGGCAGCAGGGCTGGGCGCCAGCGGGCGCTCCTAACAGCCTGGCTGGCCCAGCTGCAGCCGGGAGGGTGTGCGCACTCAGTGAGCTGCCCCAGGCCTGTTCCTGGTCCCTACCGGGCCCTCACCCCACGTCTCAACAGGCAGGTTTCTCCAGGCAGGGCGTCCCTCACCTGAGCTGCACGGCTCCCTCCGGGGGGCGGCGTGTTGGCTACTCTCCCAAGCAGGTGCCCTCCTCACTGTGCGGGGCCAAGCTCTGGGCCCAGAGGTCTGAGCAAGGAGAGGCTGCTTCCAGCAGGGAGGATCCCTGTGGAGGGTTCCTGAGGAGGGCGAGGAAAGGGTGGAGGGCAGAACAGGGCCCGGACGAACCCCCAGACCTGCTTACACAGAAGAGGGGGACGGGGCCCGAGCATGCCTCAGGTGGTGGAAAGCCCTGGCGTGTGCACCTGTGAAATGGCCAGTCTGGCAGCTGGGGATGCCAGGCGGGTAGGCATGTGGTGGTGGGCACAACAGGGAGGGAGCACCCAGCGGTGGTGAGGCCAGGTGACGGGCGCTCTGGGATGCTGGCCACTGCGTGTGAAGTGAGGGTGGCCCCTCTGAAAACATTTGGCAGGTGGCTCTAGAGCTGGGGAAGTGAGCTCACCTGGAGAAGTCGGTCCCCGTGGGAAGCTGGGGTGGGAGAGGACACTGCAGCGCACCCGGCCAGCACGTGGGCTCTGGTGCTGTGGCCTTCAGCATCTGGTGACCACCCAAGACCACCTTTGCGATCCCCACCAGCCGTGGCTTCCCCACCGTCATGGCTGGCAGTTCCAGGGAACAGCCGAGTGCACACAGGACAGTGCTCAGGGCTGCTGTGTGCAGGCGCCGGAGCGGGAGATGGGCTTGGGCAGGCTGCTGGCGTGGGTCGTATCCTGATGCCCCGCTGGAAATGGCCCCTCCCCCTGCAGCTGCCCTCCGAATGGTGGTGCCACCACCGTGCCAGACCCAAGTCTGGAATTGTTCCAAGGCTGGGGCTGCACTGGCTTCCTGTCCTGGCCTCCCCTTCCCTGTTACCACTCAGTTCTCACCCCCTGAGTGACCACACAGCCCCAGCAGGTCACCCACTGGCCCTCTGGCCCTGCCCAGCACTGTCCTGCCCTCTGGGCCGGGGTTCCTTGGAGAGGGCCACATGGCCCTGTGTCTGCCCGGCAGGGGCTCAGTGAGCGCGTGCCGCTCCCGCCAGGCACCTGGTGTGCTGTTGCCGTGAGAACCCAGCCCTGCTGTCGCGTCCACTGTCTGTCCCCATGTGGGGCACATGCAAGGCTCCTCGTGGGGGCACCTGGCCGCAGCCTCTCTCCCTGTGAGACATTGTGCAGGGCGCTTCCCGGAGACGGGGGACAGCAGACACTTCTGTGCGGCTGTAGGTAACACGGCGTGTCCTTTACGCAGACAAAGGAGGGCGAGTTCACTCTGTCGGCCATGACGTCCGGAATCCGGCGGAATTGGATCCAGACCATCATGAAGCACGTGCACCCGAGCACCGCCCCGGATGTGACCAGGTGAGCCTCTAGTGCCTGGCAGCTCAGAACCCGGGGGCCGGAGACACTGCCAGCCCGTGCCGAATGGTGTCTGTGCCACCGCCAGAGCTGCACGGGGGCCTTCGCCAGTGGGGTCCTGTCTCGGGCCTGGCACAGGTCCTTGCTGCCTGCTGTGCGCCCTGGCCGTGTCCCCAGGCCCCTGGGTCCTCTTGCTCATGGTCTCTTCGTGTCACTCCGACGTCTCATTTCCGTGCATCGGTACAGGCTTCCCTGAACCTCTGCGGCAGAAGCCTGGGTGGAGGGGTGTTCTCTCCGGGCTAGCGTCCTGGGCCTCGTGCCCACGGCATGGCTACATGCCTTCTTTGGGAGGTGGAACTTCAGAGCCCAGATGTGGGGCTGCTCAGGGACACCAGGTCTCACTGTCCTCGGTCACAGCCTCAGAGCCCTCTTGACCGTGCATTGTTGTTTCAAGGACCCCGCCGGCGTGTTCTCGTGTGTTCTCGTGTCGGGGCCAACTGTGTGGTGGCCGGTGGCCACTGTGCTGGCCCTGGCCACTGTGCTGGCCCTGGCCTGCCCCAGCCCTCGTCGACGCCTTTGCCTTCGCCTTCGCCTGCCAGCTCCCGTGTCTGAGTAGGAAGGAAGGAGAAGTAGCTAGGGGACGCTCCGTTCCCCTCCCCCCCCACACACACACACCCGTCATTGGGTCCTCATGCCCTACGAGGCTGTGGGCTGGAGCTGGCTTGCTCAGTCTAGGGATGAGGCAGCCACCAGGCATTGCTGCTGAGATGTCAGGGGTTCTTGAGCTGGGAGCTGGCTGGCCTAGCCTCTGATGCGGTCGGTGGCATGCTGGACTGTGGACCTGCAAGCCCCGTGCCAACCGTGGTGGCCTAAAGCATGCTGGGATGCTGGGGGGCTGGAGGAAGGGCGTCACAGTGTGAATGAGCCCCAGGACAGTGCTTCTGTCCCCCTCCCCCTCCCTCATGCACTCACACCTACTTTATCATGAGTTTTTTTATAAAGTAAGTTGACACCTACAGACCCTGCTACTCTGCCTGGAGCGCTTTGGTTCTTACACATTTACTGGCGGGACAGGTGGCCCCAGAGGGGATGGCGGCCGCTGCTTCCTTGGGTGCCTCTTCCGCAGGCTCCCGTCTGGCCCTGACTTAGGTGCAGCTGCTCCCAGAGCTCCTTGTGGGCCCTCTGTCCCAGGCGTCTAACAGCTCTCCACTGAGGGCTTGGACGAGGCAGGGCCCTCTCCCTCAGCCCGCTCACCGCCTCCTGGCCCTTGGTGATGTCCCTGCCTCGGCTGTGCTGAATCTGCTGTGGGGAAGCACCGACGCCTGGGGCAGGCCGCCTCTCCCAGTGCTGCAGGACAGCAGGTCCAGCATGGCCCCTGTGCGGTGTCGCCCTGTGGCCGCTCACCACCCAGCATGGCTGTGGCCAGCCCCCAACCCCTCCAGCCCTGGCAACCTGTCTCCCTTGCCTGAAGGTGCTCTTAGCCCTTCACTGTGGTCCTGCTCACGCCAATGGCCAGAGTGGACTTTTCAAAGAATTGGGGGACTAGGTGGTGGTGTAGGGGTGATAGAGCCAGACCACGTGGGAAAGCCTGGGTCTGCGTCCCAGAAACTTCCTGAGTACACAGAGTAAGGACCCTGTTGGGGGTGCTGTTTCTCTGTCTCTCTCTCAGAAGAAATAAAAACACACATAGACGCTGTAATGTGAATTAAAACCGCAAAGTGGTACCGTTTGGTCCTGCTTAGGATGGCTAGGATCAAAAACATAAAGAACAGGGAACCAGCAGTTAGCGTAATGGCTATGTCGCTGGACTCCCACGTAGTCGACCGCGGTTCGCGTCTCGGACCCGGTGGCTTACAACTCACGCCGGGCGCGTGTGCGTGCGTGCCCAAGATCCCGAGAGGAGAATGGAGGAGAAGGGATTGCGGCGTGACCATCCCCCCTGGGGGGTGATTTCTCGCTTTCTGTCTCTATGTCTCTCTCTGTCTGTCTGGCGAGCGCACGCGCCCTATAGCGAAAAAGCTCTCCAAAAAAAAAAAAAAAAACATAAAGAACAGGGGCCAGCAGGTGGCATGGTGGGTGGGATGCTGGATTCCCACATGGCCAGCCAGGGTTCAGGTTCTGGACCTGGCGGCTTGCTTTCTCAAACCTCTCTCTCTCTCTTTCTGGTTGAGTGCATGTGCCCTATAGCAGATTTTTTAAAGTAATAATAATAAATAATTTCATAAATAAATAAATAAATAAATAAATAAATAAATAAAGAGTGACAAGTTCAGGTGAGCTGTGGTAAAAAGAAACCCTCTTGCACTGTTGGTGGGCATGTAAATAAATACAGCCTCCGGAAAACAATATGGAGGCTTCTCGGGAACCTACGATAGAGCTTCCATATGACCCAGTAATCCCACTCCTTGGTATTTACCCAGAGGACAGGAAAGCACTTAATTAGAAGGACACGTGCACATCCATGTTTGATGAATCATTATTCACAATTGCTAAAACATGGAACTCACCTACATGTTCTTAAACGGGTGACTAGGTTGAAAAACTGTGCCACATATATGCTACGGAATAGTACTCAGTTGTAAAAAACAATGATATCCTGGACTAGCAATTGGTGTAATGACTATGTCGCTGAACTCCCATGTAGTCGACTGTGGTTTGAGTCCTGAACCCGGTAGCTTACACTCACACCGGGTGCGTGTGCGTGCGTACCCAAGATCCCGAGGAGAGAATGGAGGAGAAGGGATTGCGGCATGGCCATCTCCTCTGGGGGGCGATTTCTCACTTTCTGTCTCTCTCTCTCTCTCTCTCTCTCTCGACTCAAAATGGATAAATATAAAAGACAGCATTGAGTGAAGTGAATGTGAGTTTGAAAGATTCACATCGTACATCCCTGCTCAGGTTGTACTGAGTGTCTGCACTCTGCCGAGGTTGAGCAAGCTGAAGATGTGATGGTGGAGAGGAGGGTGCAGGTGCTACAGACTGAGGGGTAGAGTGGGTGGTGGAGAGTAGGTGTGGGGTGCAAGGGAAGAAACACCTGACAGATGGGAAAATGTAAAGTTCTCTCTTGGAAACAAGGCCAGCAGATGGTGTGGTGGTTAAGGCACTGGATCCCATACGACCGACTATGCAGTTCAAGTCCCAGACCCAGCAGCCTGAAAATCACATGGAACACACGTGCATGTGTACATGTCCAAAATCACATGGAACACGTGTGCATGTGTACATGTCCAAATCACATGGAACACATGTGCATGTGTACATGTCCAAAATGCAGAGAAGAGACTGGAGGAGAAGGGACTGTGGCGTGGCCTTCCCCCTTGGGGATGATTTCTCACTTCTCTTCCTGTCTCTCTCTTATAACAAACCACACAACACACACACACACACACCGGTCTGATCACATTAACCACTTATTAAATCCATGAGCCCTAGGAAGGCGGCTGGTTTTGTTCATCTGTCACCACTGCCCAGTCTAGCAATGCCACCAAGTTGGCCTTGCCACATGGGGACGTGGCCGGGCCCTAGCCCATGGCTCTGAGAGGCAGGGTAGCTGGTCCTGCCTGTGGGACCTGAGGAGGCCGGGTCTGGCAGCGGGCCACCAGGTGGCTCCCCTCGGTGTGCCTCTCCGGTTAGAGCACCCTTCTAGCTGGCCCATGCTGGAAGCCCCTTCCTCCTCAGAACCAGGGGTGGCTTCTGGTGAGGGTAAGGGCGGGGCCATCCTTCCCTCTCTGCACTGAGGGAGCCGCGCCCAGCTGGGAAAGGGGTGGTGGGGGCATGGGACCCACTGCTGGGCGGAGCAGGGCCACCAGGGCTGCCCCTGATGTCTGCCCCACTCTGCAGCTCGTTGCCGGAGGAGAAGAACAAGAGCACCTCCTCCCTCGAGAGCTGCTCCAGGCCGAGTGAGAAGGCTGACGTGGAACCGGGCGAGCCAGACCCCGAGCAGAAGAGGAGCCGCGCCCGGGAGCGGCGGCGGGAGGGCCGCTCCAAGACCTTCGACTGGGCCGAGTTCCGCCCCATCCAGCAGGCACTCGCCCAGGAGCGGGCCAGCGCCCTGGGAGCCCCCGACACCCGCGAGCCTGGGCACCCGGAGGTGGAGCCCGGTGAGCTAGAGCGGGAGCGCGCACGGCGGCGGGAAGAGCGGCGCAAGCGCTTCGGGATTCTGGACGCCGGGGACGGGCCGGGCGCCGACGACGCCGCCCTGCGCATGGAGGTTGACCGCAGCCCCGGGCTGCCCGCACCCTCCGAACTCAAGGCGCAGAACGTCCACGTGGAGATCGAGCAGCGCTGGCACCAGGTGGAGACCACCCCTCTCCGGGAGGAAAAGCAGGTGCCCATCGCCCCCCTGCATCTGTCCTCTGAGGACGGCAGTGACCGGCTCTCCACGCACGAGCTCACCTCTCTGCTAGAGAAGGAGGTAAGGCCTGCGCAGCCCGGCTGCCGCGGAGGGGGGGGAGGGGGGTGCTGCTTGTCACTGTCCTAGAAGGCAAGAACTAGAGGGGCCCTTTGGTGGGGAGCAGTAAGGCATCTTTCTGCCCCGGCCGGCCTGGGAGGGTTCCAGCTCTGTGTGGGGAGACCTCAGTGAACACATCAGGTGCGTGGGCCAGAGCTGGCAGGGCTGAGGTGGGTCACGTGGAAGGACCCTGATGGGGTGCTGTTTGTCTGTCCTTTTAAAACGCATGAGTTAGGCTTTCTGCAGAGGGACATGAGCAGGGTTGGGTTTCAGTCTGTATTGGGCATCTGGGGGACAAGGGCAGACCCGGGAGCTAGAGGCAGGGCAGCTGCTCTCGCAGCGGCCTGGGGTAGGCGACCGAGCCCTGGGTGGGCTCCGCACTCGTGTGAGGCAGGGCAGGGTGAGCAGCCGGTGCCCCGTGCGTCTCACTCAGCGTGTGCTGTGGAGGCTTCCTCTGGGTTGGGCTGCAGCCTTGAGACTGCAAAGATGTGCCCACAGTCAGATCCGGGAACCTCTGGCCAGTCTGTGTCCCAGCAGCGTTTGTGGCAGAGGAGACACGCAGCCTGTCTGTGCCCCACCACCTCGCAAGGGTCTCCTGCACCAGGGGTCTTCCCGTTACGCCCTGTGAACAGCTCAGTGAGCAAGGCCACTCGGGGGCGCTCTCCTCGTCGCCGGCTCCCTGTTTATTAAATGTGTGAGGCTGAGGTTTTCACCAGCACCAACGCTTTAACTTGGTTTCAGTTCAACTCATTCATGAGTGATGAGGGCAAGACCCAGCAAAGGGACAGCGGGAACTCACATGGTCTCAGCTGCCTGCACAGGCCCAGCCAGCAGGCACCCACCAGCCCCAGTTCCCGTCTAAGCAGGTCGGTCCTCAGTGATTTGAAGCCGAGGGTCTCCCTCCCTCCCTACGAGGAGCCTGCAGCCCCCTGTGCTCCCAGCTCCTCTAGCCATGAGCTCCTGGGAAACAGGTCAGGGCAGCCCCACGCATGGCGGGACCTCATGGAGGCACCGGGACATGCTTGGGGAAGACAGGTGGATGGGCGAGTGACTCAAGCCGCTGAGTGTGAGCATGTGAAGCATCTTTCTCAGGGTCGCACGTCTGGTCAAGGGAGCTCTGAGAATCCCTTTGCAAACAGAACGTCAGGTGGACCCCATCATGATCAAGTCAGCTGGTTTTGTTTGAAGTCATGGCAGGACGCAGCTGGAGACCTGTTCCCCACTGTCCCCAGCAGAGGCCAGCTCAAAGACCCCATCAGGGCAGTCTTTCTCCTGGTACAGGCACAGAGCACCTGGTGCGGCCTCCTCAGACACGTTGGGACCCTGAGCAGGCGTGGGGGTCACGTGGGCACCCCAGCTGCCCATGGCCCTCGGTAGCAGGTCCGCCTGCGTCGTCCACAGCTTGAGCTGGACCCTGTGTTCCCGAGCAGAGCGGCACTCCTGCCGACTTGTCGGCAACTGGGGAGTGGGTATGCTCCGCCGTGGGGCCAGGCGGCTCTGGCCTGCATCTGTGGCTGCTTTCACTTCTTATCACTGCTTTGCTTAAAAGTGTGCCTTGTTGTCCACAGCTGGAGCAGAGCCAGAAGGAGGCCTCGGACCTTCTGGAGCAGAACCGGCTCCTGCAGGACCAGCTACGGGTGGCCCTGGGCCGGGAGCAGAGTGCCCGGGAGGGCTATGTACTGCAGGTAGGGTGGATGGCCGTGGCCCACGCACTCAGGGCTTCGGTGTGCAGGGTCCTTGCCCAGACCCCAGCAGCCTGGGAATGTGCAGCCTGGCCAGTGGGACAGCCCCGATGCCAGTGCGGGCTGCCCGAGCTCCTACCTTTTCCTCCTAGTCTGACATTCGGGGGACTCGCTAAAACCTCCGTATCTTAGGATTTTCTTTTTTACTTTTCCCCAATAAAACCATTTCAGTAGTCTCTTCTCACAGCTCTGATGGTAGTTGGTATAGGCGTTTATAAACCTTGTCTTTGCATGTTATTTCGGGTTATCTTTACACTGAGCAGATGGAAGAGACTGAGTCCCAGCGAGCCAAGCGCCCGCTGACGACCCACAGCAAGTACGTGGCGAGGCAGGCTGGGCTCTCATCCCTGCCTGTTTGTGGGCCCCGTCTCGGGCAGACCTGGGCCTGTCCCCACTAGCCTGGTGGCCCCATGTTCTACCTCCATGTAGGCTAAAGTTTCAGGGACAGTGCCTGGAGCTCCCTAGCCTAGAGGGGAGAGGAGGCCAGTGGCCTGGCGCTGACTGACAGCCACACCTAGAGTATCTTGCCCAGAGGTCTCTGTCCCATGAGTCCTGGCTAGCAGCCAGTCACGAGGTGTAGAGGGCCCTGGTATAGGACTGCCACAGGCAGGAGGTGACAGGTATGAGGGCAGGCAGCCTGCGACTGTCCCACGGTGTCCCAGGCCCCTTGCTAGTTTGGGAGCACAAAGTAGACTCACCCCTGCCACATGGTGCTGTGGGAGCGATTGATGAGTAAAGGGGGGCGAGGGGATGGGGACCTGAGCTCTCAGGGAAGGCCCCACCACTGACCCCCAGGGCGAGTGCAAGTGCCCTCTCCACTGCGGTCACCTCCTGCCTGTGTAGACCAGACCAGACCGACTGGCCCCCAGGCACTGTGGCTCTCAGAGCCCAGAGCCTGTGGTGAGCCCACTGTCGGCCTGTCCAGACCTTAAGCCCTGGGCTCCTTGGTCTGAGTCTCCCCCAGGGAGTGGGTAGACCCAGGATACTCGGCTGCCCTCCGGCCAGAACCTGCGTCCCAGCCTCACTCTGTGCCGTCCCTTCTGCACATTCCCTGGGCTGCCTCTTCCCCCACCCCACCCCTATCCCGGGCCTCCCACGTAGCCCCTCCAGTGTAGTCGCTGCCCTGCCCAGCCCAGACTCGGGCTCCAGTGGCAGTGGGGTGCCTCTCCCTTCTGACCCTGGGCAGAGGGACTTCTAGGTCATTCATGCCGGCCTTCCCAGTCTGGGGAGCCCCATCCTGAAGAATGGCCTCTGGTCAGGTGGGGCGATGCTGGCGGTGGACTGGGCCACGCTGGCCCAAGACCCACCTCCGTGCCTGCCAGCAACCGCATGGCCACCCCACCACCCCCAGTCAGCCCTGGGCGGAGCCGGCCTTCATGCCTTCCTGCCGGGTCTGATAACTTGTAGTTTTGCAGCAGCTTTGAGCTTTGGAGATGCTTGTAACGGAAAGTCAGGCTGAGCCAGGGTCTGTGGGGTTAGGGGCCCACGGCGCAGGCGCGGGTGGGGGCTGCACTAGCTGTGTGGGTGGAGCCTGCGTGGTTTGGAAGGGGAGCGTAGCATCTGCCTTAAACTTGACATACCTGAGTGTCACATCTGTGGCTTCCCCCTCAGCGGACCAGGCAGGGCCACAGGCAGGCCAGAGGGTTCGGTGGGCTCTGCTGGCTCCTGTTTGTGGGGTTCCCCACCCTCCACCTCTCCCCCACCCCGTCATTAGCTCTGTCTCTTCTGCACGCCTTGCGGTTTGGGGAGTTCTGTTCCATTGTGTTCCGTTTTGTTTCTGCATGCTTCACTCTCTTATTTTGACCTCTACGAAGGTTTGTTTGTTTTGTTGATGATCATATTTGACTCCCTGGCGCCCGTCCCCCCTCCTTTTGTCTTCTTGCAGGTAGAAATTAGTTCCTCCAGTCCTAAGGGACGCGTTCCGATGTCACCTGCCGACATCTCCCGGCAGTCGCCTACCTGCCTTTCCTTCCTCTCAGAAGGAAGTGATGCCATCTGCCTGCACCTCATGTCCTGCGCTTTCTGGGGTCTGTTGTCTAGACCGTGTACTTTTTGTTTGCAAAACAAACAAACAGATGCAGGTGTCTGCTCCCCTGCCCCCGCCTGTCCCTCCCCGGCGTGATCTCGCCCTCAGTCTCCGCCCGCTTCTCAGTGTGTTCCATTATTTTGTTTCGTTCAGTTCTTTTTCCTAGAAGCTATTGGTTAGAGCTGTGTTTTGATGTTGTTGTCTGTGTTTTCTGTTTACCTGGAAGCTGCGACTTACCCAAAAAAAAAAAAAATCTAAGATGATCTATTGGATTTTTAAAATGGGAAATAAAAAAATACAAAGGATAAAAGCCAAACCCACCAAGGAGCTTTCTGTGGTTGTTCCTGGCCAGAGGTGTGACACTCAGAACTGGGAGGCCTGAGTGGTACTAACCAGTATTTAATCGGTTTTTTTAAGACTGAAGTGGCCACCTCCCCATCGGGTGCCTGGCAGAGGCTCCATAGAGTCAACCAAGATCTCCAAAGTGAGCTCGAAGCCCGGTGCCAGCGCCAGGAGCTAATCACGCACCAGGTCCAGGCCCTGAAGCGCAGCTACGGGGAGGCCAAGGATGCCATCCGGCACCACGAGGCCGAGATCCGCAGCCTCCAGGCGAGGCTCAGCAATGCCACTGCGGAGCTGGTCATCAAGGAGCAGGCGCTGGCCAAGCTCAAGGGCGACCTGAAGCTGGAGCAGGGCAGGGTGCGTGAGCAGCTGGAGGAGCGGCAACACAGCGAGGCTGCGCTGGGCGGCCAGCTCAGGGCCAGCGAGCAGAAGCTCAAGAGCGCAGAGGCCCTGCTGCTGGAGAAGACGCAGGCGCTGCGGGACCTGGAGACGCAGCAGGCGTTGCAGCGGGACCGGCAGAAGGAGGTGCAGAGGCTGCAGGAGCGCATCGCCGACCTCAGCCAGCAGCTCCGCGCCAGCGAGCAGGCCCAGAGGCTGATGGAGGAGAAGCTGCAGAGGAACTACGAGCTGCTGCTGGAGAGCTGCGAGCACGAGAAGCAGGCGCTGCTGCAGAACCTGAAGGAGCTGGAGGACAGGGCCAGTGCCTACGAGGACCAGCTGCAGGGCCACGCGCAGCAGGTGGAGGTCCTGCAGAAGGAGAAGCTGAGCGCCACGTTCGAGGGCAGCGAGCAGGTGCACCGGCTGGAGGAGCAGCTGCAGGCCAGAGAGGCCAGCCTGCGCCAACTGGCCGAGCACATGCAGAGCCTGCGCGACGAGCGTGACCTCCTCGGGCAGCGGTTCCAGGAGCTGATGGAGCGCGTGGCCACATCCGACGGGGACCTGGCCGAGCTCCGGGAGAAGCTGCAGGGGCGGGAGGCCGACTACCAGAGCCTAGAGCACTGCTACCGCAGGACGTCCAGCCAGCTCCAGGGCATGCACGCCCTGCTGAAGGAGAAGGAGGAGGAGCTGGAGCGCATCAAGGACGTGCACGCCAGAGCGCTGGAGAAGAAGGACCAGGCCCTCAACGAGGCTTTGGTTAAAATGGTGGCCTTGGGGAGCAGCTTAGAGGAGACAGAAATGAAGCTCCAGGCAAAGGAGGAGATCTTACGGAAACTAGCCAGCGGGTCAAAGGAGGCAGAGGAGCCGCAGAGTGCCCTAGCAGAAGGGGAAGAGGACGGCGTTCTGCTCTCGGGCCAGCAGCTCCACACCGCAGGGGCGCCCCTGGGCTTTCCACACTCGGAGCTCGAGGACGAGGACCCAGGGGCTACTCTGGGGGAGGAATGTGCTGATGGTGCCCCTGCTCGAGAAGAGGGTGGGCCACCCCCGAAGTTGATCGAAGTGTCTGGCAGGGAGGGGCAGCCTCCGAGCACAGCGAGACCTGACCAGGGAGTGCCTGGTGGTAAGCGCCAGCGGATCCGGTTCTCTACCATCCAGTGTCAGAGGTACATCCAGCCCGAAGGCTCCGAGAGGGCCTGGACCAGCAGCACGTCTTCCGACACCAGCCAGGACCGGTCGCCCTCCGAGGAAAGCCTGTCTTCAGAGGCCGCCCCGAGCACACTGCCTGCAGCCGGCGACTCGGAGACATACCTGTCCATCATCCACTCCCTGGAGACCAAGCTCTACATCACGGAAGAGAAGCTCAAAGATGTGACTGTGAAGCTGGAGAGCCAGCAGGGCCAGAGCCGTGAGGCCCTGCTGGCCCTGCACCAGCAGTGGGCCGGCACCGAGGCGCAGCTCCGCGAGCAGCTCCACACCAGCCTGCAGCAGGTGGGTGCCCTGGCCTCTCAGCTGGAGCAGGAGCGGCAGGACAGGGCCAAGAGAGCCGAGGACCATGTCGGGGAGCTCGGGGGCTTCCAGCTGAGGAACAGCCAGGCCCTCACCTGCTTGGAGAACTGTCGTGAGCAGCTGAGGGCTCTGCCGGGGGTCAGCCAGGAGCACGAACTGGACGCATGTGCAGCCTCCCTGGCCAGCGTGGAACGCGTGCTCGGCAGTGCCATCCAGGCCCTCCGGCATGGGCCGACCCCCGCTGACGAGGAGGCGCAGGCTCAGATGGAGGAGGGCGGCTCCGTGGAGGACGAGCAGGAGGCCTTGCCGCAGCGGCCCCACCAGTCGGAGCTCACCGAGCAGGAGCAGGTGCAACTTCTCTCCAATCAGATCGCCCTGGAGGCCGCACTCATCAGCCAAGTGGCCGATGCTCTGAAGAACACGACATCGGACATCTCTCATGTCCTCCACGAGCTCGCTCAGGCAGGAGAGTTGCCGCCGGAGCCTGGAAGTGCTGCTGCTGCTGCCAGGGCTCCAGCTGACGCCTGGGCCAAGAAGGTGCTGCTGGATGGCGCATTCTGGAGCCAGGTTGAGGCCCTGAGCAAGCACCTGGGAGCACCCGGAGGAGAGGCAGCCGGGGCAACCCATGGCAGCGGGCAGCTGAGCATCCCTCAGGGCCTGGCCGATGCCACCTGGGTCAGGGCAGAGCTCAGCTGGGCTGTCCAGGCGCTGAGGGAGTCGTTCCACCGGCGGTTGCACAGCATCCAGGAGACCCTGCAGGGGACACAGACGGCCCTGCAGCAGCACAAGTGCATGCTGGGGCAGATCCTGGGAGCCTACCAGACCCCTGACTTCGAGAGGGTGATGCAGCAGGTCTCAGAAGCCCTGAGCCTCCCAGCAGGCGGCGGGGGCAGTGGACAGACGTCCTGTGACCTGAGCCTGTTAGGAGACATGCTGAGCCAGGGTGGGTGGGGCGCCCGCGAGTCCTGCCACCTGTCAGGCCAGAGCCCCGGGGCCCTGGTTGCTCTTCAGGAGGAGCTGGCACAGCAGCTTAAAGAGAAGGCCCACGTCCTAGAGGAGATCGCGGCCACACTGCCGGCCCTGCCGCCCGCGGGAGCACTGCGAGACTGTGGGGAGCTCCTGCGGGCGTCCCGGGGTCTGTCGTACGGTGCTTGTCTGGGAGGTCTTGGCCAGTACTCCTCACTGCTGGTCCAAGACGCCATCCTGCAGGCGCAGGTGTGCTATGCAGCCTGCAAGATTCGGCTGGAGTACGAGAAGGAGCTCAGGTTCTACAGAGACGGCCGGGGGCCCTCCTGTGGGGAGCAGGCGCAGGCGGTGGGGGCGCTGCAGGGGGAGTACGAGGAGCTTCTCCACAAGCAGAAGAGCGAGTACCTGGAAGTGATCGCCATCAAAGAGAGGGAGAACGCAGAGCTCAAGGCCAAGGTCGCCCGGCTGGGCCACCAGCAGAGGCTGGACACAGGAGGCGCTCAGGGCCAGAGCCCGTGCACCCTGCAGGGGAGGTGGGTAGAGCCGCCAAGCGGGACTGACAGCAGCTGTCCTGCCCTGAACCAGCCGGACGCCCAGGCCCAAGAAGGGCGGGCCCTGGAGTGGGGCCGCGCAGAGCAGATGCAGGCCCTGGAGGACACGTTCCAGCTCAAGGTCAGGGAGCTGCAGAGCGTCCACCAGGAGGAGCTGCGGGCGCTGCAGGAGCACTACTCGCACAACCTGCGCCGCCTGCAGGGCGCGCTCAGCCACTGCCAGAGGCCGCACCCTGAGGCCCTGCCTTGGCGGGCCCTGCAGCCTGGGGGTGCCACGGGGGAGGCCGATGCCATGACGGGGCTGCGGGAGCGCATCCAGGAGCTGGAGGCCCAGATGGACGTCATGCGGGAGGAACTGGGGCACAAGGACCTGGAGGGCGACACGGCCACACTGCGCGAGAAGTACCAGCGGGACTTTGAGAGCCTCAAGGTCTGAGCGCCACCCTCACCCTGGCAAGCAGCTGCCTCTGCAGTCTGTGGGGACGGGGTCTCCCAGAGTGGGGCTGGGAGGCAGCTCTCACTGCTGGCCACAGGGGTCCGAGGCCATGGCCTCCGCTCAGCACCGCCACCGGGAAGGCAGGCGGTGTCCCTGGTGGGAGAGGAGCAGTCTCCCTGTCGCCCCTCTGCCTCTGCCCCGAGCAGCTGCCTGAGCCATGCAGATCCCGACCCAAGGCCCTGGAGGGCAGCCTGGTGTTCCCAGCAGATGGGAGCGGTGCGGGGCCCTCTCCTGCAGTCCCAGCGCTCCATGAGGAGTGGCACCCTGTGGGCCCCAAGTCAGGCTCTTTAACCAAGGGTGGCTTTCCCCAGGAGCTGCCCCGCACTCAGCCATGCCAACCCAGCTCACCCCTCCCCACGAGGCGCCACCAGGCCCTGGGGGCTGGGCGAGGGAACAGCTGGGCTCCCAGCTGGGGCAGAGCTGGTCCCTGCCGTGCTCGTCCCTCAGGGCTTGTGCTGTCGCGGGGCTGCCTGCCTTGTTCCCTGTCACCTCATGCCTGTGGCTCTTGAGAGTGCGCCAGGCTGCAGCTTCTCCCTGCTCCTACCTGGCTGTGCCGTGCACCCCAGAAGCCGCTTTCCCCCACAGTTTTCCTCAGTCAGAGTGCTTGTGAAGGGGCTGGGAGTTGGGAGGCCCCCTCACGGCCATGCCCTGCCAGCCACAACGAGTGGTGTGGCCCGGCATGCCTTCTCAGTAAGGTGCGGACTGCCCGGGTGCTCCTGCACCTGTCCGCTTCCCATCCGCCTCCATGGGAGCTTCCCTGTGGGGGTTCTAGCCCCGTGTCGGGCTGTGAGTACAGGTGAGGCCTGACCCTGGTAACGTGTCCCACCAGGTGGCAAGGAACCGAAGGGGTGAGCGGCCTTATGTGGGAATCTAGCCGGACCATGAGCCTCAGGGAGGCTCCTCAGACTTAGGTGGCCCAGGTGTGACGGAGCCTGGGGGGTGGTCTGCTCTGAGCTGCCATGTCCCGCACCCTAGAGTGAGTGCCCGCACAGGGTGCTCCTCACCCCAAAGGCCAGGTGACACTCTGGGAGAGTGTAGCTGATGGCCGAGACTTTACACAGGATCTGCCCGGGACGGGGAGGCTGAGCCGGGGCCTGGCAGCCCTCGGGCCCCTGTAGGCTGTTGCCCTCTGACAGCCCCACGTTGGACTCACTCGGGAGCCCGTTTAGGTTCTGCAGGTGATACACTAAAACTACAGTTTGGGACCAGCAGATGCGTAATGGTTATGTCGCTGGGCTCCCACAGTCTGCTACAGTTAGAGTCCCAGGCCTAGCGGCATAAAACACACCAGGCACGTGCGTGTGCGTGCCCCAAATCCCGAGTGGAGAATGGAGAAGGGATTGCAGCGTGGCCATTCCCCCTGGGGGGGGCGGGGGCTGATTTCTCACTTTGTCTCTCTTTAAAAACAAAAAGCTAAAGTTTGGGGACCAGCAGGTGATGTAGCAGTTACATCACTGCACTCCCATGTAGTTAACTGTGGTTCGAGCCCCAGACCTGGCTACTTAAAATTCATGCCACTGTGTGTGTGCGTGCCCAAAATCCTTAGAGGAGAATGGAGAGGGATTGTGGTGTGGCCATCCCCCCCAGGGAATGATTTTTTGCTTTCTGTTTCTCTGTCTCTGGTAAGCGCACACCCTATAGCAAAAATCTCTTTCAAAAAAGAAAAGAAAACTGAAGTTTGTTTACAGATTAATCTTTTTTTAAAATTTGCTAGAGTGTGTGTAAGCTCACTGGAGAGAGAGAAAGTGAGAAATCACCCCCCGGGAGGATGGCCATGCCGCAATCCCTTCTCCTCTAATCTCCACTCGGGATTTTGGGCACGCACACACATGCACCCGGCAGGATTTTCAAGCCGCCAAGTTTAGAACTACACTGCAGTCAGCCTTGTGTGCTCCCCTCACCTGCACCCCTCAGCTTGCGCGGATTAATCCCTGTGTAACGTGTGTTCTCTAAGGAAGTGGCCGCACTTCTGATAGAATTCCCACCCTTCCTTTGTTCCAAGCACTTAGATCAGAGTAAGACTGACAGCTCAGCAGGTGACTGAGAAGCCGGTGTGCTTGACGGTGGACCACGTGTGTGGGCACGGAGGGCCAGGACCCTGGCAGCGCTCTGCAGACCTGGGCCAGGAGGCAGAGCTCCGAGGTTTGCGCCATGGTCCTGAGATGTGAGGAAGATGGCTTCCCACCAGGCGAGGCATAGCCATCATGGCAGACAGGAGTGAGGACCTGTGCCCTTCAGCAAGTGTGTGGCATGAAGTCCAGATAGTGACCACGAGTTGAGAAATTCTGAGGCAACCTTCAGACAGGCCCTCGATTGTCGTGGGTCTTGGGTGACGACGGCCAAGCACAAGGACTGCTGTCTTGCCATCCTTCCTCTCATCCGTGTGCAGAGGTTGGCCAGGTTGAACCTCCCTAATCCCAGACATGAGAGGCGCCAGGTCTGACACTCCGTGAGTGCCAACAGGACGCCACCAGCCTGTCCACAGTGACAGGCGTGGTCGGAGCGCTGCAGTCCCAAACGGTGGACGAGGGGACCTGACGCCGTGCATGTGTGAAGCAGAGGAGTTTCGTGTTTAGACCGGGGTCCCCTCTCCAGATTGTCTCTTTATGCAAATGTCTCAGAACTCCAAACACCCTGGTCCCGAGTACCTGGGGTAAGACTACTCACCCTGTAGAGATTTGGGAGCCGGGAGCGGGAGGCCCCCACACACTGCACAGGGGTGTAACACAGCCCCGTTCTCCCTGTTTAAAAACCCAGCGAGGGGGTGAGCAGATGGTTTAGTGCTAATGTCGCTGGGCTCCCACGTGGCCGGCCGCAGTTTGAGTCCTGGACCCAGTGGCTTGAAACTCAAACCGGGCGCATGTCCATATGTACCCAAAATCCCAAGAGGAGAAGGGTTTGCGACATGGCCACCCCCTAAGGGGTGATTTCTCACTTTCCCTGTCACTGTTTCTGTCTCCCTCTGGCGAGCACACACACTCTAAGGCAAAAACCTCAATTTTTTTTTTTTTTTTTTTTTTTTTTTTTTTTTAAGAAAAAAGCAAAATTGAGACTAGCAGTTGATGTAATGACTACATCGCTGGACTCCCATGTAGACGACTATGGTTTGAGTCCCGGACCCGGTGGCTTAAACTCACGCTGGGCATGTGTGCGTGCGTGCCCAAGATCCCGAGAGGAGAACGGAGGAGAAGGGATTACTGCGTGGCCATCCCCCTGGGGGTGATTTCTCGCTTTCTGTCTCTCTGTCTCTCTCTGTCTTTCTGGTGAGCGCACCTCTTCAAAAGAAAAAGCAAAAATAAAAAACAGTAAAAGGCCTGATCCTACCCTGGAGCCATCCTGCAAGGGAAGGCCATGCTCAGAGCAGCGAGCTGTGTGCCCCTCGGCCCCTGGCTGGAGCGCCTCTGCCTCGCTGGCAGGAGCCACTCTGGCAGCCAAGTCCCGACTCCCCGCCTGGCCTATGTCCCTTCTTCTTGGACACATTTTGTCCTCCTGGGTATCTCAGTGACAGACAAGCTTGGAAAGCAGTCCTACTATGTGTCTTGTTAAGGTTTAGAGAGGCACCAATCACCACAGCCCCTCTATTCTTTAAGAAAGAGTCGGGCCCAGCAGGTAGTGTAATGATTAAGGCACTGGACTCACACATGGCTGACTATGGTTCGAATCCTAGATCCAGTGGCTTGAAAATCTGTGTGTGTGTGTGTGTGTGTGTGTGCAAAATCTCAAGGGGAATGGAGGAGAAGGGATTGTGGCGTGGCCATCCCCCGGAGGTGATTCCTCTTTCCCTCCCACTGTCTCTGCCTCTGATGAGTACAGGCGCTGTGCAGCCTTCAGCAACCCCCTCAGTGGACACAGCTGCTCGTGGCGGGGCCAGGCCATCAGCTCTCAGAAATGGGCTCTGTGCACCCCCAACCCACAGGGGTTACGCAGGGTCCCCGGCTGGTGTGGGCACCTGTCACAGGGCGGTCTGGCTCCTTCCCACTGACATTGTCACTATGGGAGGTGCTGAGGGCAGCTAACTGCCCCTGCAGACCGAGCCAGCCCCTGTGCCCCGTCCCCGCTCCTTCCTGCCCTGGCAGTGCCACGAAGGCCCCAGATGGGCTGGTTTATCTCCCACTGCAGCCCTGCTCGCCAGGCCTTGGGCCCAGACAGTGGCAGGAGAAGCTGGAGGCCGCGAGGCCTCAGCACTGTCGGGGCTGTCTCTGCCTTGGTCGCGGGCTGTGAGAACACACAAACGCAGAGAGACGAGGACAGGGAAGTTTGCTCACTCCCCGAGGTCGGGAAGGGGCCAGATGTGGAGAGTTGCATTGTCCCAGAAGTGGGGGTCGGGCTTTTTTTAGGTTTGAAGAGCGGGGGGTTCGTGACTGGCCAGCTGGGGTTGATCTCCATCTCTGGGCTGTCACTGGTGTCTGTCTTCACACCTGGCCACCCCATCTGCCATGTGTTTGGGTGTTTGTGTTGTCGTCAGCAAGAGACGGCCTCGATCCCCATGTCTGGAGCAGAGGCCTAGGGGTCCGCTGTCTGCGGTGAGGTTGGGAAGGGCCGGCTAGCCCAGGAAGGAGGGGAAAGCATGTTGAAGCCCCTGGAAGATTTAATGAGCGTCCCCATTAAGACGTTGGTGTGACAGAGTCAACCCAGTGCCGGGGGTCACCCGGAGACTGAGTGGACCCTTCCAGTCCTTAAGGCACCGGGGAGAGTTCAAATGCTTTCAAGTGCCCCCTTCCAGATGCCCTGATGGCGTGAGAACGCCAGTGGCATTGGTGAGACTCGGCAGCGCCCCTGCCCCTCAGGCTGTGGCGGGCATGCTCAGTGAGTGCCGCGTCTGCCGAGCCAGGAGCAGGGTGGCTGGCATAGCCACTGAGCAGGACCCCGCCTCGGCTGGAGGAGCCGACACAGCGCCTCTTGCACCTTGCAGGCCACCTGCGAGCGAGGCTTTGCAGCGATGGAGGAGACGCACCAGAAGAAGATCGAAGACCTGCAGAGGCAGCACCAGCGGGAGCTGGAGAAGCTGCGGGAGGAGAAGGACCGGCTCCTGGCCGAGGAGACCGCGGCCACCATCTCAGGTGGGCAGGCTCGGGCGGCAGCTTCCCTGTAGGAGAACTCGGGGGTGTCTGGATGGGTGGGTTCTTTTTTAAATTTATTTAGGTAATCGCCATAGGGCACATGCATTTGCCAGAGAGAGGCAGAGGGAAAGCGAGAAATCACCCCCCGGGGGGATGGCCACCTTGCAATCCCTTCTCCTCTCAGGATCTTGGGCCACACATGCACATGCGCCCGGCATGAGTTTCAGCCACTGGGTCCAGGACTTGAACTGCGGTCGGCTACATGGGAGTCCAGTGATAAAGCCATTATGCAATATGCTGGTCCCATCCCAGTGTGATTTCATGCTACCAGATAGATCCAGGGCCCGAACCATGATCGCCCATGTGGGAATCCAATGACATAATGAGCACACCACCTGCTGGCCCTTCTGTGACATGGAGAGAGAGACAGGGAAGGAGAGCGGCAGACGAGCACCCCCGACAGGGTCTTTGCACTGTGACCACGCTCAGCCTTGGCCAGCTCAGGCCGGGCAGGAACCCAGGGCCTCTCCCACGGCGCCACCACCTGGCCCTAGAGGGGATTCTCTGACTGCCCTCCTGCAGCAGGAGCGCTGGAGAGCGTCCACGCCCAGACCCAGCGGGCCGGCTCTGCCCACAGCACGGCTGGGGACTGGGGTGGGCTCCCAGCTTTCCCCCTCAGACACCTGTGGCATGAGGCTAGCTCCGGGGCAGGCGCCCATGAGGCCAGAGCTTGGGGCCGTTGTAGCACAAGCACGGCCCGTCCACCCCCACCCCCACCCCGCACTCCGCTCCTGAGCCGGCCCGGCACTTGCGGGCGTATGACCTCGTGCTCGAATTTCATGCCAACGTGTGTTCGATCACTGATTTCATTCCAACACTCAAAAGGGGAAAAACACGTCCCCGCAGCACAGCCTCCATGGCACAGTCCGTAGCACACTGACCACAGTGCGGGGAAGACACATGGATGATCACGGGCTCGGACCCTCAGCTTGGGCTGAAAACACGCCAAGTGTGTGAGCCCAAGACCCTGGCCAGCTGGAGCACACGGAAAGGGGCCGCATGTGACGCCGTCGAGGGTACCTCTCTCCTGTCTCTGTCTCTTGGGGGCACACTACCCTAAAAAAGGAGGAAATTGACCTGTCCCACGGGAGAGGTCTCTGGCAGCTCTGGCCTGCGTCCACCCAGAGAGCTGGTTTGTGAGAGGCCAGCCTGTAGCACGGAGCCCCACCGCCGGTCAGACTGACATCAGGCAGGTGCCGTGTGCTGTCACTCCTGCCCCGTCGTGGGGTGGGCGAGGGCGGCCAGACGCTGACGGCCACGTCCTTGCCGGCAGCCATCGAAGCCATGAAGAACGCCCACCGAGAGGAGATGGAGCGGGAGCTGGAGAAGAGCCAGCGCTCCCAGATCAGCAGCATCAACTCGGACATCGAGGCCCTGAGGCGGCAGTACCTGTGAGTGCTGGCGGGGCTGGGGGACGGCCACCAGGCCTGTCCTGTGTGTGCGAGGGAGGCTGCGAGTGCTGAGCACCCCCAGACCATCTCCATCCCCAGGGGAGGGCTGCGTGCACCTGTTTGACTGCAAGGAAGGTGCAGCCCACCAACTCCAAAGCCACTGTTCGGGGCTGGCGTGAGGCCCCTGGAGTCCCCGTGGTGGCACGAGGACTCGGTAGCTCGTAGGGACCTGGGCCCGTTGTGCTTATTCCTTTCTCCCACGAGAGAGAGCCAAAGGCAGGCGCCCAGAGGGGCCTTGCTGCCGTGCCCACTGCCTTAAGCAGAGCACGCACCATGCCTGTGCTGCCAGTGGTTCCGCTCAGCACGCCCCGCCCACCCAGGGCCCTCGGGTGGCCACTAAGCTACGCGCGGCGCTTCAGCCCTGTTGGTGTCTTGACAGAGTGGCGGCCTCGGGCCGGGGCATGGCAGCCAGGCAGCACCTGTGGGGGGGGTCCCTCCACCTTGGCCAGGCTGGGGACAGCAGTGCTGGGGCTTGGGGGTCATCCCCTCAGTCCTGGCCCCACCAGCAGGATAAAGCGCCCTCTGGGCCCAGAGTGGCCGAGCGCCACATAGACAGGTGCTTCCTGCCTCCCGCTTGGAGCCTGGCCCGGCTGTGAGACGCAGGGGACCGTGGAGGTCGGTTTGCTGAGAGTGAACCAGGCCTGACTCCTGTCTGAAATGGGACGTTGCACTGCCCCGGTAACCGCACTCTGTCCCAGCTGCCATCCGTCAGGTGTCAGAGGGGCCTTGGACACATGTCAGGTGCTCCTAGCTCTGACAGCCACAGGCGGGCAGGACGGCAGCATGCGCCTCGTGCCTTCCGTCCTCGGGCCGGTCTTGAGCTCGGGCTGAGCGGCCGTCCCCACAGGGAGGAGCTGCAGTCGGTGCAGCGGGAGCTGGAGGTGCTGTCGGAGCAGTACTCGCAGAAGTGCCTGGAGAACGCCCACCTGGCTCAGGCGCTGGAGGCCGAGCGGCAGGCCCTGCGGCAGTGCCAGCGCGAGAACCAAGAGCTCAACGCCCACAATCAGGTGAGCCTGTGACCCGGCAGGGGACCCACAGGCGAGGGAGCCCACCCAGGCCCGGGCCACGCCTGCTGGCCGCGTCATGGGGACTCTTGCAGGTGGCCGAGCGAGGCCGTCGTGCTGCACAAGCTGGCCGTGCAAACTAGGAGTCCCTCTGGTGGCGGCTGTTCCTCAGCAGGCCGGGGGGATGGGGCCTCACCCTCACTCAGACGCCCCGCCCGGGTGGGTTGACCTGAACCTGCAAGAGTCACCCGGCAGGTCTCCCCCAATGTGCCCATTCCCCGGGGTGTTGGGATGTCTCTGGCTAACCGGGAGGCTTGAGTTGAGCTTAGTTTAGTGGAAGCTTTTCTGTGGCACAGACTAAACAGGCTGCCCAGGACCATCCTGCTCTCCCCCTCGGCACCCCTGCGTCTGCCTGCCGCAGCCCGTAGCCTGCCGCCCAGACTGTGTGTGTGTCCCTGGGTCCCACAGATTGCCCAGTGGTGGGTGGGGGGGTGGGCAAATGGAGCAGACCAGGAGACATGAATGAAGTTGTCATAACAAAGGCCCCCCGGGGCCACAGGCTGGTAGCACAGCACTGCAGGTATTAGTCACCACGGGGACAGCATTTCGAGGGCCACACGTCACAGTAACGTGGACTTCTGTGCTGTCCTGGCTATGACGACGTCCCCAAACACCGCACGGCCCCGTGCTCAGACGCCTGTCCCTTCCACGTCGTGGTGAGAAGTGACTTTCTGGATCGTGTGGTGCCATCCGGCCCCGGGTGGCTCCGTGCAGGGTCACCATGTTCCGTGTTGTTGTCCCCAGGAGCTGAACAACCGCCTGGCTGCGGAGATCACACGGTTACGGACACTGCTGACCGGGGACGGCCACGGGGAGGCCGCTGTGTCACCCCTCACCCAGGGCAAGGACGCCTATGAGCTAGAGGTACTGTCGGAGCCTGGCCCTGCTCGCCCTGCGCCCCCGGGGCTGTGCAGAGCGGCCCCTAGCTTACAGTGGAGCTGGAGGGGCCCCACTCCCCGAGGCAACGAGGTGAAGATGTGGCAAGATCCAGAAATCACCCCCAAGTGTCAGAAGAGACCCGCCAGCTGCCAGGCAGCCTGAGACGGGTGCAGGAGTAAGAGCGCCTGCAGGGCAGGGCCACCTAGCCCCGCACTCCACCTGTGTCCCCTTCTCAGTCCCACTCACCACAAATACCCTGGCCACATGAATGGCTGCTCGAGGGTGCCCACTGCCCCATCTCGGGACCAGGGAAGCGACTTCAGTGTGCAGCGCCTGGTTCTGGCGTGGACGACGTCCTTTTAGGAAGGCACAGTGCCAAGGTTGTGTCTAAAATGCCTTGTGCTGGTAGAAGCGAGCCCTTGACCGAAGGCCGAGTAAGTCCCCTGCACGTCAGCAGGGCCATGTCTGAGCCTCCCGGGTCGGTCCCAGGCCAGGCCAGGCCTGGTGCCTGTGGCTCCCACTGTCTGCCCTGGGCGTGGCACGGGGCCGTGGGCTGCCCTGCAGCGGCTCGGGGGCGTCTGCTCCTCTCAGTCCCTCGCCTCCCTCTCGTCCTAGGTCTTGTTGCGGGTCAAGGAGTCGGAGATTCAGTACCTGAAGCAGGAGATCAGCTCTCTGAAGGACGAGCTGCAGACGGCATTGCGGGTATGGCGGCACGTGGACGGCACGGGCGGGACAGGCCACACACAGCCTCCGAGCCCGTGGTCAGCCAGCTCGGGCGGCCCCAGTGCAGTCACTGGGGGACGCGGCCAGCCATGCCGTTCGATCGGCCCTTCCAGGGAGTTCCTGGAGTCAAAGAGGGAGGTCACAGGGTCCTGGGTAATGATTCGGTCCCTTAGAAAAACCAGCATGGGGCCAGCAGATGGTGTAATGGTTACGTCACTGGACCCCACACAGTTGACAACAGTTCAAGTCTCGGATGAGGCAGCTTAAAATTCACCAGGCATGTGTGTGTGTGTGCCCAGAATCCTAAGAGGAGTGAGGAGAGGGACTACAGCATGGCCACCCCCTGGGGCTGACTTCGTGCCTCTGTCTCTCTGGAAGGCACATGCACCCTATAGCAAAAATGTCTTAAAAAAAAAAAAAGGAAAGCCAAGACAGTTGGTGCCCGCAGGTGGCGTAGTGGGTAAGGCATTGGACTCCCACGTGGCTGACTGCAGTTCGTGTCCCAGACCTAGAGGCTTAAAGTTCACGCTGGGTGCGTGTGTGCGCGTGTGTGTCCAAAATATCAAGAGGAGAAGGAGGAAGAGAAGGGATTGTGTCACGGTCACCCCTGGGGGGTGCGTTCTTGCTTTCCATCTGTCTCTCCAGTGAGCACACATGCCCTATAGCAAAAATTCCCCACCCACCCCCCACAAAAAAAAAAAAAACGTAGAAAGGAAAGGAAAAGAAGAACCAAGACGGTCGTGAGGAAGGGTCCCAGCCGGGCCGGGCAGCCGTCGCATATCCTCTGTCACTGGGCATCGTGCTGTGCTCAGGGAAGGGGTTGGCCTGTGCCTGTGTCCTCGGCCCTGTGTGTCCAGTTTCTGCTTTTGGAAGACGGGTCATAGCGCCTCCTCAGCTGCTGGGGACCAGACCGGGCACCCCCACAGTGCTCAGCCCCAAGGGAGACAGGCCTGCCCCCGCCGGATCTGCCATTTGCCCCTGGCCCTTTGTCCCTAAGGACAAGAAGTATGCCAGTGACAAGTACAAAGACATCTACACGGAGCTGAGCATCGCCAAGGCCAAGGCTGACTGCGACATCAGCAGGTTGAAGGAGCAGCTGAAGGCGGCCACGGAGGCACTGGGGGAGAAGCCCCCTGAGAACACCACCGTGTCGGGATATGGTGAGGCCTTCGCACCGTACCCGTGCGGTGCTCATAGCTTCGGAGGGTTGGTTGTCCGCTGTCCCATTACTTTGTTTAAACTTGTTTGTTCATATCACGAGTGACACAGGGTCTTAATACCATGATCTGGCTCCGGCCTGGCCAGCTCCAGGTCCTGGGCACATGGGCATCTGTGACCCAAACCCGTCAGGAGGCCGGGCAGGGGTGCAGCCTCGTGAGCTGGCCAGAAATGCCTGTCTCACTCAAAGGGAAACCCCACGTGCACAGAATACGCAGTATGACGTGACCCAACATTAGTTTTCTGTGTTTGATGGGGTTTTTCCTTGTGAGAAAAGCAGCTGGGACAGAGGTGTTTGCCAGGTCTGGGTGCTGCTGTCTCTGCCCAGCCTCTCCATTGCATCACCCACCTGGCCTGTGCTGTGGGCCCGGGACCCGAGCCCCGGTCTCCACGTGTCCTCAACCGTACGCAGCCGCGCCCTGTGCTTGTGCCACCACGGCTGGACCTGGGGAAGCAGCTTATAAAAGCTGGTGGATACGAGGAGGACCGGGTCTCCGAACTGTCCCAGTGCGGTGACAGGAAGTGGCAGGATCGGAGCAGTGAGCCAGCTGGGCTGCAGCAGAGTGGGGGTAGGGAGGAGGCCCAGGAGCCCAGGCCACGGCGAGTGCCCGTCGGCCGCTGGGAGCCCAGAGGTGTGTGTCCTGGGTTCGGGCAGCGTGCCGGAAGCCCCATGTGCACCGTGGGTCGGCCCGGTTCTGCTGGGTGATGGCGCCAGCTGCAAAGTCTGTCTGGTTCATTACTCCCAGGGGCTTTCAGAAAAGCGCGGTGACGAGTCTGCTTGTCCCCTCAGATATCATGAAGTCTAAGAGCAACCCCGACTTCCTGAAGAAGGACAGGCCCTGCGTCCCCCGGCAGCTCAGGAACATCAGGTCCAAGGTGAGGCTGAGTGCGGCTCCACGGGGTACCCGAGGACGGGAGAGGAAAGGCGCCCGGCAGCTGGGCCTGGCCACTCCTGGTGGCTGCAGTGTCCCGCCGTCATGAAGCCACCTCCTGGCAGGGAGGGCAGGGCGTGCAGGGATGCGGCCGGCTGCCTGCTGAGCAGCCGGCCGCACCCTGGACTGTTCCTTGCATATTGGGCTCTCCCGCCCACTGGCACTGCCCACCTCCTCCGTGGCCGCGGTCAGTACCCGGCGCCCGGCGTCTATCTGTGGGGGCTGGGGGGGGGGGGGCAGCACGTTGCACCCAGGGTCGGTTGTGTGTGTCTCACTTTTGCTCTTTCCCGACAGTCCGTAATTGAGCAGGTCTCATGGGATAACTGAGGCGCCCGCTTCCCGGTCCCCTGTCATGTAGGTAAACCTCTCACCCCGCCCTGCCGCGCGGGCTGGCTCTCTGCATGCACGCTCACCTCCGTGGCAGACGCCTGCGCACCGCCACTTTATTTTAATCCACCCTGCTCCAGCCAGCACACACAGGCCGGCCGGGTTTCTTTAACTGTTTCAGGAGCTCGTTGCCACTCTAACCTCTTCACACAGTTGCCCAGCTCGGTGGACAGGCCCCAGGGAGGTCCCAGAGCCAGGCGGGCAGGCTGCACACAAGGTGGTCTGTGCACTGAGCTGGCTCGCTCTGCCTTCTCCAGGGACACCCACCTTGTCCTGTTATGGGGGGTCCTTGACAGGCACCCCTACCCCTGACTAGCAGAGCCCACTGTTGCCAAGGACCCCGTCCACCTGGTTAAAAGGCCGACAGGAAGCATCTCTGCGTGGGGACAGAGCCCTGCCCGCCCAGGCTCCAGGCCTCTCGCAGCCACTGTGTGCACTCGGTACTCGAGGAACAGATGACCCCTGGGCAGGTTTGGGGACAGGTTCAGGAGGGCTAGTGACTGCCAGCAAGCCGGGCCCCGCGTCCACCACACGTCTGTCTAAACAAAATGAAACAAAAGCTGCTGGCTGGCAGCCTCCCGAGGCCCTGCCCTAAAGAAATGGGTGGGTCCGAGCCCTGTGGAGAGCGTGTGGTCACCCCCAGCTCCGCTCCGCACCGGAAGCGCAGGGTGCAGACAGCTGGGACACACCTCCCAGTGCGGCCTCGGCCAGCCAGGAAGCAGCTCGACGGAGGAGTCGATTTTGTCTGTCTGCAGCCCCAAGTCACTGACGCCGAGTACGGCTTGGGCGTGGATGGAAATGTAGTGCGCGCTTTTTATTTACACGTGAAAAACAACTCTTTAAACCGAAGTCTGGGTCTGGCTCGCAGTCTGCTCATCCTAGAGGCCAAGTTCTTCCTGAAGGCTCTGAAGCCTGCTGTCAGGGACTTGGGCCTCTGGGCCATGCCACTTGGTAACAGTCTGGGCAGGCCTTCCAGGAAGCCACCCCGGCCATGTGCCAGAATCCCACTGCCACATGGATAGCCCAGGCTCCAGGACCTGTGCAGAGGGACGAGCAGAGGGGTGGCCAGGCAGGGGCAGAGGGGACAGCTGTGGGCATCTGCGGGCAGGCTGCCAGGCCAATCCTGCTCCCAGAGTGGGGCCGCAACTGGTGGACAGCCACTCTGCCGGTCCCCCAGGCACGGTATTTTCTTCTTTATCCCTCCGCCATTGTGGGTTGCTCTCTTTCTTTCTCCCATGAGTCGAGAGACAGAGACACCCCCGACCACCTCAACAGGATCTCGACATCATAATTCACCTCCAACCTCGGCCAGCCCCTGGTCACGGGCACGCGTGTGCCCCGCACACTCGAGGTCTCCGGGTGCGAATCTGGAACCCTCTGTGTGGTCAGCTCACAAAGCGTCACCCCTCCCCGCCGCGCCGCCTTCCACCCCCCGTCCCAGCCTGCTGTCTGGCGTGGCCGAGTCAGTGCAGGCGGGAGGCCTGGCAGAGGGCAGACCCTGCGGGCGTCCTCAGTGACACCGCGCACGGCAGGCTGGGTGGGATCCTGGTCCCTGGCAGTGTTCTGACGATGCCCCAGCCCCACAGGATGGGCCTGTGAGGTTGCTCAGACGCCAGAGTTCTCGGCACTCTGGGGTTTGGTTTGTTTTTCATTTCCTTGAGAGGCACGTGCACTCGCTGGTGAGAGAGAGAAAGGGAGAGTGAGCGAGCGCCCCATGGGGCAGGGCCACGCCGAAATCCCTTCTCCAGCTCTCCCTCAGGATTTTGCACAAACGCACACACTCAGTGTGATTTTCAAGCCAAGTTTAGGACTGAAACCATGCGGTCGGCCCTGTGGGACGCAGCCACCCTAACCCGGGCCCCCGGCCCCATGCACATCCTGGTGACGTACAGACAGCCCCTCAGTGGGCCTTCACACCGCGGCCCGTCACAGGGCTCTGCGGGAGACTAGCTGTGGGGTGGCAGGGGGCCCTGGGGGGAGATGCGCCCCGAGGTGGGGTGAGCCTGGAGGCCCCTTGGCCAGTGCCTGTGTGGATGGCCCTCCCACGGCTGAGCAGCCCCAACAGCGCAGGGGAAGCCCAGGGCTTGGGGAGAGGAGCCGGGGCGGGGCAGGGGCTTCTCTGCTCCAGGGCTCCACCCTGGGGCCCGGGCTGGAGGCCCCCTCGCCCAGCACACTGCAGCCTGCTCTGCCACTCAGGGCTCCCAGCAGAACACGCGGGACAAACCCAGTCTGAGGAGGGGCAGATTTTGTGCAGCGCCCCAGCTGACCTGCCTCTGACAGCTCGTAGACCGGCCTCCTGCCGGGCGGCCTCCACCCCCACCCCTCCTGTCGTGGTGGCCCAAGGACTGCAAGGCCCTGGTGCCCGGGAGTGCTTGCCCAGACACAGGTGGACGGCACATTTCCCGCCACCTCCTCCTGCTCCTTGTAGCCAGCTCAAATGTAGCCCCCAGGCATGGAGCCTCACCAGCTGCCCAAGTCACCAGGACGGATGGGTTTCCAGATGCGTGGCAGGAGAACCTTTCATTTAAGAATAATAGTTGACGTGTGTACTCACGGTGCACAACCACAGAGTACGAAGAGCACTCATGGTGCACAGCCACAGAGTACGAAGAGCACTCGTGGTGCACAGCCACGGAGTACGAAGAGCACTCGCGGTGCACAGCCATAGAGTACGAAGAGCGCTCGCGGTGTACAGCCACGCAGTATGAAGAGCGCTCACATGTGCATAGCCACGGAGTACGAAGAGCACTCGCGGTGCACAGCCACGGAGTACGGAGAGCGCTTGCGGTGCACAGCCACGGAGTACGAAGAGCACTCGCGGTGCACAGCCACGCAGTATGAAGAGCGCTCACACGTGCACAGCCACGGAGTACGAAGAGCGCTCGCGGTGCACAGCCACGGAGTACGAAGAGCGCTCACACGTGCACAGCCACGGAGTACGAAGAGCACTCGCGGTGCACAGCCACGGAGTACGGAGAGCGCTCGCGGTGCACAGCCACGGAGTACGGAGAGCGCTCACACGTGCACAGCCACGGAGTACGAAGAGCACTCGCGGTGCACAGCCACGCAGTATGAAGAGCGCTCACAGCGTGCACAGCCACGGAGTACGAAGAGCACTCACGGTGCACAGCCACAGAGTACGAAGAGCGCTCGCGGTGCACAGCCACGGAGTACGAAGAGCACTCGCGGTGCACAGCCACGGAGTACGGAGAGCGCTCGCGGTGCACAGCCACGGAGTACGGAGAGCGCTCACACGTGCACAGCCACGGAGTACGAAGAGCGCTCGCGGTGCACAGCCACGGAGTACGAAGAGCGCTCACACGTGCACAGCCACGGAGTACGAAGAGCGCTCGCGGTGCACAGCCAAGGAGTACGAAGAGCACTCGCGGTGCACAGCCACGGAGTACGAAGAGCGCTCACAGGTGCACAGCCACGGAGTACGAAGAGCACTCGCGGTGCACAGCCACGGAGTACGAAGAGCGCTCACACGTGCACAGCCACGGAGTACGAAGAGCACTCGCGGTGCACAGCCACGCAGTATGAAGAGTGCTCACGGTGCACAGCCACGGAGTACGGAGAGCGCTCACACGTGCACAGCCACGGAGTACGAAGAGCACTCGCGGTGCACAGCCACGGAGTACGAAGAGCACTCGCGGTGCACAGCCACGGAGTACGAAGAGCACTCGCGGTGTACAGCCACGGAGTACGGAGAGCGCTCACATGTGCACAGCCACGGAGTACGAAGAGCGCTCACGGTGCACAGCCACGGAGTACGGAGAGCGCTCACACGTGCACAGCCACGGAGTACGAAGAGCGCTCGCGGTGCACAGCCGGAGTACGAAGAGTACGCCACGAGACGCGCTCACACGTGCACAGCCACGGAGTACGAAGAGCGCTCGCGGTGCACAGCCACGGAGTACGGAGAGCGCTCACACGTGCACAGCCACGGAGTACGAAGAGCACAGCCACGGAGTACGCACTCGCGTGCACAGCCACGGAGTACGGAGAGCGCTCACATGTGCACAGCCACGGAGTACGAAGAGCGCTCACGGTGCACAGCCACGGAGTACGGAGAGCGCTCACACGTGCACAGCCACGGAGTACGAAGAGCGCTCGCGGTGCACAGCCGCAGAGTACGGAGAGCGCTCACACGTGCACAGCCACGGAGTACGAAGAGCGCTCGCGGTGCACAGCCACGGAGTACGAAGAGCGCTCACACGTGCACAGCCACAGAGTATGAAGAGCAAGCAGAACTGGGCTGGGCGGGGCTGGTGCAGAGCGGGACACCAGAGCCCACCCTCCCCTCAGGCCTTGGGGAAACTGGGGCCCCGGCCTGGCAGAGTAGTGCCTGCCCACACACTGTGGCCACGGCTCAGTCTCCCTGGCTCGAGTTTTTGGCTAAAACTGGGGTAACACGTCCCTGAACTGGAGCCAGCCCTTCAGATTCATATTCCTAGTGAAGCCCAAGTTCGGCTCTGTCTTGGCGGGAAAGCCCTGAAGGTGCGGAAGTCAGCCTGGGGCGGGGCAGCACAGAGGAGGCAGGCCAGCCTCGGTGGGTATGCTGGAGCCCCGGGCACTCTGAGTGTGTGTCGCTGGGCTCAGGACATGCCCATCTGGGTGTGTGTGCTGGAGGGTGCATGTGCTCGCTGGGTTGGCAGGGACAGGAAGAGGAAAAAGCACCCCCCGTGGGGGATGGTCATGCCGCCATCCCTTGTCCATCTCCCTCCTGTCTGGATTTGGGGCACACACTCACGCCATGCCCAGCAGGTTGCTCAGACCGCCAGATGCAGGATTTGAACCACGTAGTCAGCTCTGTAGGATCTGGCTCCCTTAACCACTAGGCCACGGGGCCAGTCCAGCCACGTGGGGTCCATGTGCTGGCTGGAGAGGAAGTAAACACCCAGGAGGGCCTGGTCATGCTGCCATCCCATCCCTTTTCTCTCCCCACTGTGGCAGGGTTTGGGACATGGCACATGCACACGCCTAGCATTTGTTTAAAGCTGCCAGGGCCAGGATCTGAACTGCACAGTTGACCATGTGGTGTCTGGCTCCTTAACCACTAAGCCACAGGGCTGGCCCAGACATGCAGATTGAAGCTTTCCCGGGGTGTCCTGTGAACAGGCTGCGGGTTCCATTCTGAAAAGCTCAGAGACTTGGCATTTGATAGAAGGTGGTCAAACATGGGAGATGTATTGCGGAGTGAAGCCAGCCAGGCAGTGAGAGACACGGTATGTCTCCACCTGACCTACGCCGATTGTCGCACTCCACGGTGGAGTGGGAATGGTCATGGGCCCCGGAGGGGCAGAGCATAGGGAAGGGAATCAGAAAACAGGCAAGAGCTCTGCGGGGCACGGCGACGGCCTGGTACCTGTTGATGACGTGTGTCGTGTTCTCAGCTGGACGGGTCTGAGGCGTAGTTCGTGTTGGGCGAATTCTCCTTACAAGCCAAGTGACGAACAGCGATCAGACGTTTAAATAAAAACAAAGCAAAAACCGACCTTAGGAGGTTGGCTGCCTGCCCCTGAACCCTGGTAACAGTGCCAGAAGTGGTTCTGGGAGCCGGGGGTGCTGCCGGGCCTCACCCAGGAGGCTCGCCCCAGGGCGTGGCTGTCAGGTCGCTCATCCGAAGGAGGTGGACGTGGCAGATACACACAGGAGAGCTCGGACGAGCAGTCTCTGGTTCTGGGCTCGGCTCCTGCCTGGCTGGCCCGGCTGGTCACTACTCCCCTAGAGAGCCCTAAGCACTGCGTTTCCTGCTTAAACACGGTCTTGTTTCTCTGGTTTTTCTTTTTCCATCTAAATATTTTCTGGAGGGGGAAACTGTCCACAGTAACACCACTCCACGGGGGCCATCTCCCCTGGCATGCCCCACTAATCTCCAGGAGCCCCCGCCCTCTGCCCCCGCATCCACGCCGGCCCGCCGAGCCCCGCTCCGGGGCTGACGCGGCCGTGTCTCCCCTGCCCTGTCCCTCCAGAGTCTGAAGGAAGGCCTGACAGTGCAGGAGCGGCTGAGGCTCTTTGAACCCAGGGACTCGAAGAACGACTAGCCGCGTCCGTCCAGTCCAGCGCACCCCTCCCGGCTTGCGGCCCCACGACCCCGGCGCTGCTTCGTGTCTGTACCTTTGTCTCATTGTTCTCGTTGCGAGGTTGTGACTGTCATCGCTAACTGTGGGTATGCGGCAGGAGGGGCTGGTGTTGGGAGGGCGCAGCTGCCCTGCGGGTCGGTGCTGACGCCCCCCCCCCCCCCCAAGCCTCGTCTCCATGGTATTGTAACCACGCGGCGGTGGGGGCTGTGCCGCTGTGGACCCCTCCCTTGCTGTCACCCAGCGCACGCACTGTCAGTATTAAGGCTCCGCAGCCTGACGATAAGCTACCCTGTCTCACCCAGTGCTGGTGCGCACGCAGGGCCCCGAGGCTCGGCTCCAGCTCCACGCCGCGCCACGGGGCAGGTGGGTCCCTGTGGGCCAGAGAACATGCCCTCCTGGGCGTCGGGTCTGGCCCGGACCCCCGCGCTGCCAGCTCGCCCGCGGGCCGCAGAGGGGGAGGTGCCGGGCTGCGAGTGACCTGGCCGTGCTGCCTGTCGGCCTGGGAGGACAGCCTTTGTACTTGTCCCACTAACGCAGCTTAGAACCACACCCAGATCACCGAGGCTGCCCTTCACACCTGGACAATGTTGAAAGCAACCATTCCTATTTTTGTTTGTTTTTTATTAAATCTTGCACAAAAGCCCCGGCCCCTCTCTTCCTTCCTGCTCTGTCCCCTTCCTTCCCTTGCTCCGTCTCCTTGTAACTACCGAGACCGCGACTGCAGCTGGGGTGTGGGCGCCGAGTCTGCGGAATCCCCTCGGCAGTCAGAGGGGAAGGTCCCTTAACGTTTTTAACGGCGAAGAGAAAAGGTCACGTTGCTTTTGAAAGGTCGAGAGAAGACCCCACTGTTAAGTCAGGGAGAAAGAGAGGATGTGGGAGTCGGGTGAGAATGGCCCGGGCCAACCCGAGCCCCGAGAAGTCCCCGTGCAGAGCGGACCTTTAAGGAGCCGACGGAAATCAAACCTGTACCAACAATTTCCATTTCTAACAGTTCAAGCAAGGCCTTTTTAACTGCTGCAGACATTCCATGGGACTTCTGGAAAACCTTGTCAACTGGGGCTCCCACTGTGTCCCCATGAAAGCCATCCCTCCCTCGGGGGGAGCGGGGCGGGGCGGGGTGGGGCCGGGTGCTCACCAGGGTCCCTGAGCCTGTTGGGTCCGGGCAAGAGCGCACCCTCGGTCGGTGTAGACACCTCCGTGCTACGTGGGTGATTGTGGGGAAACGACATCACGTGCTCGGTCCCTACATGAAGGTAGAGGACACGGAGGCCCGTGGTGGCACAGGGCGGGGGTGGCCCACCCAGCTTGGCCGGGGTAGATCAGGGCTCTCCCTGGCATCGAGCCCCCAGGTCTGAGCTTGTAGCAGCTGCAACCCACACTGCCCCCCATCAACCCCCACGGAACAGCCAGAGAGCTCCGTGTCAGATGTGTGGCCAGGAAGGGGTGTGCCTGTGCGCGATTCCGTGTCATTCTCTGCCGTCTCGGGGCCCTTCCGCAGCGGCTCCCTGCCCTCTGCCCTCGCAGGTGCTTTGAGTAAAGGCAGGTTTGCCCAGAGCCCGGAGAGCCTGTCACTCGTGTCCCTGCACCCACGCTCCAGGCTGGGGCTCGGGGTCCAGGACAGGAGTGCAGCTCTTCGGAGGTCAGAGGCCGACTGCGGAGGACAGGCGAGCAGGGGTCAGCTCCTGCCACTGCGGCCAGGGGACCACAGGCCCCACCCCGGGGCTGGCTCCATGGGTCGCCACCGGGAGGCCTATGACCGCCAAGCGACGAGGGGGAGGATGGCATTCCTGTCCCACCAGATGTGTCCTAGGAACAGCGCAGCCCAGCCTGGGAGGGAGCCCCCCGCGTGCCAGCCCCCCACCATCTGCTCCCTGCAGGCACCCTTTCCTCTGTGTGGCAGAGAAAGGCCTTGGAGGGCTACTATGGGCACCACCGGCCATGGGCCCAGCTGCTCCCCGCCTCCAGGGTGAGGAGGGTGGAATGGATGAGGCCCATCTCGCTGGCTCTCCTCCACACCTTCCTGTCCCCACCAGCACCTGCAGCGCGGACTCAGTCACACTGGGGGCCTGGTGGAGAGGGCGGGAGACCGGGAAACCCTCCTGCACGCGCTGCCCTGCAGGGTGGGAGGGACGCCCTGGAGCCACACGGACCAACCTGGACATGCTGAGAACTGGCGGTGCCTGTGGGCCCGTGTGGCCAGTGCAGCTCAGCCGCAGCAGCACGGGCTGGCGGAGGGCGCCCTTGGAGACGAGCTGCCACGGTTCCCGACGCCCAGGGTTGGGTGAGCAGCTCTGGCACACAGCCTGGTCCCAGGCTGCGGGGTGCCGTTCCCTCTGCGCGCCCGCTCTGGCCGGTCCGTGGCCACACATTCTCCCATCCACGGTCCAAGACGGTTTCCATGGAGAGAAGCGAGAGGAATGCGGCTCTGTAACGCTTGTCCTTCCTGGAAGTCTCGCTTCTCTGTCCTGTCGGAGTCTGGATTTTGGTCCGTCGCTTTATAAGACATTTTTTCCAAACCTAACCAAAAACAGCTGTGACCCTTTGGTAACCAAGAAAGCGGGGGTGGGGAATTCAGTATTTCCGGATTTTACAAAGGACAGGGAAGTGCATATTCTGTATCTGGGGAGTCCCACGGTAACGTGTTAAAGAAAGGCCGGGCGTTATCACGAGGAGCTCCCCCAGAGACTGTTCATCGAAATCTCCGGCGCCTGAGATCCTGGGTGCTGAGCTGGAGCCGTCCTTGTCCCGGGCAGATCTGAACAGGCCCTCGGAGGCAGGGGCGCCTCTCAGTGCCTCGGCAAAATGAGGGAGGGCAGCTCTGGACGCGCTTGTCCTAAAGGGTGTCAGCGTCCGCCGTGCTGCCCCCTTCCGTGGTCACAGCCGCCTCCGCCCTGGCAGCCCAGAGCAGTCGCCAGCCTGCCCGGCACCGGGTGGCATCGCAGCGGGCGGGTGCTAAGCAGCTGCCATGGCTTTCCGAAGCCCTGTCCAGGCCTCCGGGCTGCGCCCAAGCACGAGAGCCAACTGGTAGGCGGGCCGCCCACGGTGCCAAGGCCAGCCATCCTGCAGCTGCCCCAAGGCGGGCGGCAGGCGGCACCGTCACGGTCGGGTAGGCCGCGCACGACGGCCGGCCTTCAGCAGGTGGAGAAGGTGGGCCTGGGTGAGCGGAGCGGAGACCCACCTCGAAGTTCTTAGCGAGAGGCCAGGAGGCCGCGGCGAGGGGCAGGTTCGGTCTTGCACGCGTGCTGCCACGGGACACCCTGACCCACCTCGGCCTGCAGAGAACAGCTGCAGGCTCTCGCTGCTCTGTAAGGGGGGCCGGCCTCCTCGGAAACCCTTCGCCAGAAAACACGACTTAACCATGGTTAGGGGTTCACAGCTCCCAGCGAGCTCCCCCAGGCGGGCAACACCGCCTGTGCGCAGCCGCCCCCGCACGGGCTGGGCGAGCGGGGCGCAGTGCTGGCGCGGCCTGGCTGGCTGTTTACGAGCAGCTGTGCATTTCCTTCCAAGTGACCTGCCTGTTCAGAGAAGGTGTGAACATTACCACGGGTGACGGCACGGCTCCTTCCCACAGTGTGTCAGAGTGTGGGTTTTTAAAATCTCTTACACAGACATCCCTTTTTAAGGTGGGGAGAACGGCTCTGAGGGCACGTTGAACCCACGTCGCATCGTGAGAAGGCGTTTAGTAACTTGTATCTTTTTAAAGCTTGGGCCCTCGAGCAGCGGCCGAGGTCAGGCACCCCGCACCCCGCCGTTCCCACTGAAGGTTCCTGGGTCCTCATTCTCCATCCAGCTGGTCCATGTCCCCAGGTAAAACCCGGGAAATGAGACCTGGAGCTGCACCTGGTGGTGTCTGTCCCCCACGCAGAGGGCCTTGGCGTCACAGGGCTGTCCACGCGGTTCCCGGCACCTCCCACGCCGCGGGCAGGGCCTGCTGTGCTGTCGGGCTCCCGGCTGTGTGACCCCGTGGAGGCCACGCTTTACGACGTGTCTGTGTCAGCTGCTCAGGAAGCGGTCACGGTTCAGAACTGGGTAGAGCAATACTGCAGGGAGACCTGGGGGCTGCGGGGAGCCCCTCGGAGCTGGGGGCGCGGCAGGGGCAGGGGCAGAGTAAGGGCAGTTTGGAGACCCACACAGCCACCTGCTGCCTGCTCCCTGCCCCGCCAGCCGCACGGCAACCTTCAGCCATGGCGCTTTCCTTTGGTACAGAGGACACATCTGCTCCCCTGCTGCTAGGACGCCAGTGGTTCAGTGGTTCCCCAAGGCCCCACGTGGGAAGGGTTAAGCAGCCCAGCTCCTCCCGGTTAGAACCCTTGGTGGCTTTTCCCACAAACGCACCCCGCTGTGATCCCAGCCTGCCACTGCTAGCGGCCGGGAGCAGGCCAGGACAGCGAGGATGCAGTCCGGTGGCAGCTCACCTGTCACCCTCACCGTCGCCTGCCATAGTTCTTCCAGGTCCCGTGATCCATGGTCAACGCCCCAGCTTGTACTTAGCTGGTGTCGAGTTTCTGTTCTAGGACTCAGTGGCGGTGCTCTCCACGCTGACAATCCTGTGAGGAGGAAGTGGCCTCCCCTGCTCGGCCCCTGCTCACAGGGACCCCAGGGCGGGGGAGGGCTCCCGGCCAGCGGCTTCTCTGGCTTTTCCTTGACAATTCAGCTTTGATGGTTCAGTTTGAGGCTTTTTCCCCCAAAAAAGCTTTGTGATCAGTTGTTCACTATGATCAAAGTGTTACTTTACCAGAATATTCCTGCGTGTGATGTGCTCGGTGCCCGAGGTAGCCGGTCATGTGTACTTTGTAAATATTACCGAACTTTACACAAACTCTATCATAATAAACTATTTTTGCATCGCCCTTGCATGCCGTGTGCCGAGGTCTGTGCAACGGAGTGCCTGCACGTCGGAGTGGTCCGCAGCTGGAGAGGGGCGTTGCCGTCTGTATTCTATGACCTGCTTTTTCATTCTTACAGTGGTTTATTTGTTTCAAGTTTTGGATTATTTTTCAGCATTTAGAAGTCTGAGATTTCCCCTGAAAGTCAGTTTCCCATGTTCACATACCAGCCAGAGCAAGAACCCGTCCCCACCCGGCTCTGATGAGGGTGGCGTGCCGCCCTCGGTACAGGAACCTCCACCTCCGGGCCTAGGAGGGCGGACGCTGGCCGGGAGCACCTCCTAGTCAAGGCCTTGTCACTTCCCCACCTGCCCCTCTTAATTAAAGGGCTTACAGTGACATTTTACCTCTTCTTTTAAAAAAAAAATGCATTTTACATCATGACCCTACATGCACTCACACATCCAGAGCCCCAAGTGTAGCAGTCACGCATCCTCATTATGATATACTCTGAAGTATCTGCTTCGTTCTTTAACATTCTGGTTGTGCTCTATTAAATAAAGTAAGACTGGATTTTTTTTCAATGCAAATACGACCCTTAGAATAAAATGTGAGAAATGAAGGGAAACCCAAACTTACTCAGATGAGCATAGAAAATAAAGTCGTGGGACCGGCAGATGGAGTAATGGTTACGTCGCTAGACTCCCACATAGTTGACCGTGGTGTGAGTCTAGGGCTCAGCGGTTTAAACTCAGCGGGGCACATATGTGTGCCCAAAATCCAAAGAGGAGGATGGAGGAGAAGGGAGTGCAGTGTGGCCATCCCAGGGGGTGATTTCTCACTTTATCTCTCCGGCAAGCGCATGTACGCTATAGCAAAATCTCTCTCTTAAAAATAAAATAAATGAAAGTCTGATTCTGATTTGAAATAAACTAAGGGAATTTATAGAACTTAAGAAAAAAGTTAGGTACAAATGTATAACGATGCATGTTTTCAGTGTGCTATTCCAGTTTATGGGTTTTTCAAAAAAATTTTGCCCACGACAAAACATTTTGTGGGGCCAGCAGGTGGCATGGGGGTTAGGCAGCTGGATCCCACATGGCCTACAGTGCAGTTCGAGTCCCAGACTCGGTGGCTTGAAAGTCACACCAGGTGTGTGTGTGTGCATGCCCCAAGTCCCAAGAGAGCAGAGGAGGAGAGCCCGCAGCATGGCATGCCCCCGGGGAATACTTCCTCAGTCTCTTTCTCTGTGTGCACGTGCCCCATGGCAAACTAAAAAGGAATCGTTTCAGCCAAGTGTGCGCAGCGAAGTGCTCAGACGCGGGCCTGCTATGCTGCTCCGCAGTTTCGACACAGCTGTTCTTTAAAGCTATGTTGGTGCGATTTAAATAATCAGGTGGCGGGACCAGCAGCGGACACAGCAATTACGTTGCTGGATTCCCACATGGCGAACCACAGTTCGGGTCCCGGACTTACTGTCTTCAAAATCAAGCTGGGAGCGTGTGTGTGCAAGCCAAGATCCTGGGAGGAGAAGGAACTGCAGCCTGGCCATCCCCCCGGGGGATGTCTCTCTCACGGTGTCTCTCCCTCCCTCCTCAAGTGCATGTGCCTTAATGCAAAAACTCCTAAAAAAAAAAAAAAAAACAGGTGGCATTTGAAAACCCAACAGCCTTTCACGGAAAAAACACTCAACAATTAGGACAATCAGGTATGATGAAGGCCATGTGTGAAAAAGCCACATTTCATGTCACACTCAGTGGTGAGGGTCTGAAAGCTTTGCCCCACAGATCAAGGCCAAGGTACGCGCTCTTCCCACCTCTAATCGCCATGGTGCTGAGGTGTCCAGCCAGAGCCATTAGGCCAGAAACAGACGTACAAGTCTCCCACATTGAAAAGGCGATACAACTCTGCAAAGGAAATGATCTTGTACATGGGAACTGCTAAGGAACCCGCACACGCAAAAAATCTGTTACAGATAATGAGTTTGGGGGCCAGCAGGTAGTGTGCTAGTTAAGGTGCCAGACTCCCACGTGGCTGACTGCAGTTCGAGTCCCAGGCCCAGTGGTACACCATGTACCAGAATCCCAGGAGGAGAATGAAGGAGAAAGGATTGCAGTGTGGCCTCCTCTGGGTGGTGATGTCTCACTTTCCCTGTCCTGTCTCTCTCTCCAATGAGCGAGCACATGTGCCCTATGGCAAAAACAGAAAAGGGAAGGGGAGGGGAGGGGAGGGGAGGGGAGGGGAGGAGAAAGAGAAAGAAAAAGAGAGAGAGAAAGAGAGAGAGAAAGAAAAGAAAGAAAGAAAGAGAGAGAGAGAGAGAGAGAAGAGAAAGAAAGAAAGAAAGGACATAAAAAGAAAGAAGAAAGAAAAAATGAGTTCAGGGGCCAGCAAGTGGTGTGGAGGTTAAGACGCTGGACCTCACGTGGCCGACTGTACGGTTCGAGTTCCAGACCCAGCAGCTTCAGAACCATGCAGGGTGCATGTGTGCATTCCCCAAATCCTGGGAGGAGACTGGAGAAGGGATTGTAGCATGGCCATCCCCCAGGGGAGTGATTTCTCTCTTTCTCTGGCAAGCACAGGTACCATAAAGCAACAACTTAAAAAAAAAAAAAAAAAAGAATAAGAATGAGTTAAGCAAGTTTGAAAAAACCAGGTGAACTTCTATATATACTAGTTATGAACAACCTGAAAGTGATATTAAGAAAGCAATTCCACTTACAGTAACATCAAAAATAAGTTTTCAGGCCCACCACCTGCAGTGGTACAGGGGTTGGGCACTGCCACATGACACTGGTACCACACGGGACACCCCGGGTTTGGATTCCAGGCTGACCTAAGCACCCTGGGCACATGCACCCACGATCTTGACTGGACAGATGACTGAGGGGAGCACTACAGTTGGCAAGACCCTTTTACAGATACCTGTCTTTCTCCATCAATAAATATACACACACACACAAACACACACACACACACACACACACACATATATATATAAAGTATAACATACTGAAAACTACAAATATAATTTTTAAAAATTGAAGATTTAGGGGCCAGCAGTTGGCATAATGGCTATGTCACTGGACTCCCACGTAGTCAACCGCGGTTCGAGTCCTGTACCCAGTTGCTTAAACTCACGCAGGGCACATGTGCGTGCATGCCCAAGATCCCGAGAGGAGAATGGAGGAGAAGGGATTGCGGCGTGACCACCCCCCTGGGGGGTGATTTCTCACTTTCTGTCTCTATGTCTGTCTCTTTCTGGCGAGCGCACGCGCCCTATAGCAAAAATCTCTCTCAAAAAAATAAAAATAATTTAAAAAAAACAAATAATAGAACCAAGGCCAGCAGGTGACTCCCACATGGCCAACTATAGTTTTGAGTCCTGGACCTGGTGGCTTAACTTTCTTGCTCGCTCTCTGTCTCTCTCTGGTGAGCACGTGTGCCCTATAACAAATTTTAAAATAATAATTTTTTTAATATTGTTAAAAAGGAAAAAGTTGACGCCAATTATATTTTTTAAAATAACAGAGCCAAAATGAAACAACAGCAGCACTGCAGTGCTGACGAACACTGGCTGATCCGGTCCAGACACTCCTGGGCTGCTCGGCAGCTGTGGGCAGGCGCTGGGGCCGTATCACTATCACAGTGTCACAAGAGTTCAACAGAGTCTTCTGAGTGTATTTCCTCTGAGCACATGTGCTCACCAGAGAGGGAGGAGAGAGACAGAGACAGCGAGAGGGAAAGCTGGGACCAGCAGTTGGCGTAAGTTACATTGCTGGACTCCCATGTAGCCGACCGCGGTTTGCATCCCTGACCTGGTGGCTTAAACTCAACGCCAGGCACATGTGTGTGTGTGTGACCAAGATCCCGAGAGGAGACTGGAGAAGGGACTGTGGTGTGGCCATCCCCCCAGGGGCGATTTCTCTTTCTGTCTCTGTCTCTCCGGTGAGCACACGTACCCTATAACAAAACTCTCTCTTAAAAAAAAAAAAATTCTTTAAACAAGGGCCTGTCCTGCGGCCTAGTGGTTAGAGAGCTGCATCCCACATGGCTGACCACATGGTCTGAACTCGGTCCAAGCAGCTTTAGACACACTGTCCTGTATGTGTGTGTGCCCCAAATCCCACAGGATAGAGAAATGGAGACAGGACAGCTGCGTGCCCATGCCCCACTGGGGAAAGGGCGCTTTCTCTCTCCCCTCTCTGGGGAATGTGTGCACCCCCTGACTTATAAACAACACATTTTTAAACTCAGTTTTGCCATTGTTGGACTAATATGCACATCAGGATTGTTCTTAAGCTATGTCATTGTCCCCATAGTTAAAATGTCAACCTTGGGGCCAGCCAGTGGCATGGTGGTTAAGGCAGGTGGATCCTGTCTGGTCAGCTGCCCTGCTGAGGTCCCAGATGCAGTGGCTAGAAAACCATGCTGGGCATGTGTGTATGCGTGCCCCAAATCCTGAGAATGGAGACGGGACTGCAGTGTGCCGTGCCTCATGGGTACTCTCTCTCTCTCTCCTCTCTCCCCTTCTTCCCAGTAAGCTCTCACACCCTCTAATAACTTAAAAATTGCCAACCTTGGTGGGTCAGCAGGTGGTGCGGTGGTTAAGTGCTCTGGACTCCCATATGGCTGATCATGGTTCGAGTTCTGGGCCTGGCAGCTTGCTTGCTTTCTCTTTCTTTCTTTTTTTTTGTTTTGGAGAGGCTTTTGCTATAGGGCGTGTGCGCTCGCCAGACAGATAGAGACAGAGAGACAGAAAGCGAGAAATCACCCCCCAGTGGGGATGGCCACGCCACAATCCCTTCTCCTCCATTATCCTCCCGGGATCTTGGGCACGCACACACACAGGCCCATTGTGAGTTTAAGCCACCAGGTCTGGGACTTGAACCGCGGTCGGCTATATGGGAGTCCAGTGACATAGCTCTTATACCAACTGCTGATCGATCTCTGTCTCTCTGTCTCTCTCTAGACAGATTTAAAAACCTACCTTGAACCCATCACTGAGCTTACTCGAGCAGGGCCAGGAGCAGCGTGGGGTCGAGCACGCCTCACTCCTCTCCAGGACGCTCCGGTCTGGGCCGGAGTTTCTGGCAGCCGTGTGCTGCCCTGCACCGCCAAAGGGCGCTCTTTAGCCGGGAGTGGCTGCTGTGCGGACCACTGAGCCGGCAAGGACACTCGGGAGTCAGAGTGGATTTATCCCAAGGGGTCGGAGCCCAGGGCGGCACGCCTGGGGACGTCTCCCGTTTTCTTCCCAGAGCACGCCGGCAGGAGCCCACAGACGCAGAGGAGGAAGCGCACTGGAGCCGTTCAGTGGGTTTGGACTGTGCGTTGTATTTCACAGGTTCATTAACTCTCTTCATAGAAACCCACTTCCAGCTTACCGAACTCTAAGTCAAACGCTAACTTTAATAAGGGAAAGCAAGGGGACCATGGAGGCGAGACCCGCAGAGCTGCCCTGATGACAGTCACGCGGGGCTCGTGACACCAGTAGGCCAAACGGCAAAGTCGCAGACACACAGCAGAGAACACGGGGTCTCACAGGTATGGGCACCCGCTCTGCTCACACCTGAGCCGGGGTACGGCAGCCTGGGATGCCCTGGCCGCCCTTGCCCTGTCCCTCCCTGTGACACACTGAGCCCAAACTTCTCCGGGAGCCCGTGGGGCAGAGGCGGTCACGAGTCCACACACAGCAGGACCGCCCTGAGCCCCACGGCGGAGGGCAGGCAGCAGCTGCTGTCCTCACGGGGACACGGCACCCACGACAGGCCGCGGAGCTCAGAGGGCGTGAAGGCAGCGCCCTGGCCCCGCTCTCCCCCTCCTTTTCCCGCTGGCTTAGGCCCGGCCAGGAGGGGGCGGCTGAGAGACGGGCGTCTACCGCACTGGTGCTGGGCACGCCCGTCGGAGCTCGCGGGCTGGACCGGAGAGGCCGTGGGGGAAGCAGCGCCCCAAGGGGCTGAGCTGGGTGAGGCCTGACGAGGCGGAAGGTCTGCTGGAGTCCAGGGGGGCCATCAGCCTCTCTGTGCTGCAGAGGCCGTGTGGGACTCCTGGGGGCACACCCGGGGCGTCACCCTGGGACCGAACGAGGGGACAGAAAGGCTTCCCGATACAGCAGGGACTGCCCTTCCCCACCCACCCCTCCAGTTCAGTGTGTGTGGCCCGCGGGCCGCTGTGGTCCCCGGGTAGGTCCTCCCCCGAGAGCCCAGCGCCCCGCAGCACACGCGGCCACACCGGCCACTCCATGCACGCAGGTCTGCGCCAGAGGTCCCAAACGCAGGGGCACCCTGGGGCCGGCTCCTCAGCTCTGAAGGCGGGCCAGCGCGGCCTCAGTGGCCCCTCCTCTTCTGCGGGAAGAAGGTGTACTTGGTGGGGTCGAACTCCTCCCAGATGCGCTCGAACTCCTCCAGGAAGAGCCGCACGTACTCGCCGTCCTCCACGACCAGCACATTCTCGCGGTTGTTCTGGATGGCCTGCGTGGTCCAGTTGAGCGAGCCAGTGATCAGCACCCTCTTGTCCACGATGGCGAACTTGTGGTGCATGTAGCCCAGGTCCTGGTCGTGCCGCACCTGGATGCCTGCGCAAGAGGCAGACCCTCAGCCCCGCCCCGGGCCCACTGCGCCTGGGTCCGTGGGGATCCACCTGCTTCCACCGGGGGCAGCTGGGCCAGGGTGGGGGCACCAGCTCCCAGGAGGCGTGGAGAGCGGCTGCAGCTGACCCGGCTCTCCTCTGGGGGCTTCCTCTAGGGAACAGCCCAACCCCGCAGCAGGCAGGCCGAGGCGAGGGTCGGGCCAGAGCCTAAACCCGGCAGGTGCTCCCCGGGGGCTCCTGCTCCAGGGCAGGCAGGCGCCCACCGGTCCGGGCGTCAGGAAGGATGTGCGGGCTCCTCCTCTCCCGCATCCCACCCAGGGGGACCCTGCTGGCAGCTGCAGCCCGAGAGCCTGACTCGCTCCCCCTCGGGCCCAGAACAGCCAGCCCCTTGTCACCTGCACACCAACGGGACGCTCTGCGATCTGACTTGGGAGATGACTGAAAACAGGCTGCTCTGGAATAGCGGTACCAGGTTTAGCGATGAACACAGATGTCCAGAATAAATGGGGTTTCAGATCGGTGACGAGTGACCCCTGACGGCCAGGCCACCCCGTGCAGTGTTCAGGTCTTACCCTAAAAATTACCTGCAGCACATGTGACATTCCTTCTTTTTTTAAGACTTTTACCATAGGGCACATGTGCTCACCAGAGTCAGAGGGGAAGTGAGAAATCACTCCCTCCTCCTCCGTTGTCCTCTCAGGATTCTGGGTGCACACGCAGCGCACACACACCCGGCATGATTTCCAAGCCGTCAGGTCTGGGACTCAAACCGCAGTCAGCCATGCGGGATCCAGCCCCTAGCCTCCAGGCCACCTGCACACCTGGAACGTGAGCTGCACCCTCCCTCCACCCGCAGCGCGTCCTCACAGGGGCAGTGCTCCCCCACACACCACCCCCGAGACGGGGCGCCCCACGGGCATCAGCTCCAGCTTCCAAGTGGGTCCACGCCAACCGTTCCTGGCCAGCTCCCCCAGTGGCCATTCCCGCCCTGTCCGCTCCCACGGGCACCAGCCACCCCCACCCCTCACAGCGGCAACCTGGCCTCAGGGAGGAGGCCAAAGCCGCCCAGCCCCGCACAGTGCAGCGGCCTGTGCCTTCAGCCGGGAGCACTTCCTGCTGCTCTGGGCAGCCAAGTCAGCAGGCAGCCCAGGCCGCCACCCACGGTGCCCTCCACCTCGCCTCCCTCCGGGCCAGCCGCCTGCTCCCTGCCTCCTCCTCCCTGTACCAGGGCTCCCCACCCCTCTCCTGCCTCCGACATGCACATCCGGCCCTAGCGCTCAGAGGAGGCCTGTCCGGGCAATCCGGCCTATGGGCCTCTGGGAGGCGCCCGGAGCTCAGCCAACGTGCTGCTGCTGGGGAGGGCTCAGGCCAGCCAGTCCCGGCCCGCGACACCTGAGAGGTAGGACTGGCCACAAGCAGAGGCGAGGGTTCCCACAAGACGACCCACGGAGGACCACGAGCCTCAGGGCTGCCAAAGCCAGCCTCCCCACTGGGCACTTCCGGCTCTAGAAGGCGATCCCACTCACTCCCGGGTCAGCAGAGGCCCCGGGGCTGCGGTGAGGCCTTGGCCACCACTCATGGCTTCAGGGCCCATCTTCTAGTCACTGTGGCCACCAGAATGACCAGACCACACGGATGTGCATGCCAAAGTGAGGGGACTGCGCAGTAAGGAGAAGGCCGGACTGGCTCCTACTTCTGTCCCCTCTGTCCCTACCCGCTGAGGGGCAGGTGGCCAGAGGTGGCCAGCCCTGTCTTTCCGGTCCTTCTGCCGCTGGAGAAACTATAGGGCGTCCACCGACTAAACCTCCCGGCTCCACTTGTTAGTGTGAAGGGACCTTTACAAGTTCGTGGAAAAGCGGCAGTAGTTTTTCGGTGCCAAAATTTTGCGGTTCACGGATCTCTTCAGGACGTGCATTTCCCGTGACCTTTCTGAAGACCCGGATACACAGCTCTCGTTCCGTTTAGAAGACCACCACGAGCTTCGGTAGGGCGCAGGCGCGTGCCCCTCGGTGACCCTGGGTTCCAAATGGCCCCCGCACCTCGCCGTCCCCAAGCAGTCCTACCTGCCTTGCGCAGCAGGCCGATCTGCGAGCCGTTGAGGGCCATGTAGTCGCAGTCGGTGATGACGCGCACGCGCACCCCGCGCTGGTGCAGCAGCTGCACGGCGCGGCCCAGCTGCGGGCTGGAGAAGGCGAAGATGCACAGCTCCAGGCTGGCGCGGGCGGCCAGCAGGGCGCGCAGCAGGCGGCTCAGCGAGCTCTCGCAGTGCGGCAGGCTGCACTGACAGTCCGCGGGGGGCCCGACCGGCGCCGCGTCCGGGGCCTGCAGCAGAGCCTCGGTGCAGGTCACCTGGGACGGGAAGAAGAGCACCTCGCGCCGCGGCCGCCGCCGGGCCCTTAGACGGCGCAGCAGCCAGGGTAGCGCCTCCAGCGCCAGTGCGAAGCCCACGGCCGCCGAGGCCACCACCTGCCAGCGCAACCGCTCCATGCCGCCGCTGCCCACTGCGCCTGTGCGCCCGGCCACGTGCCACGTCGCACCCCGCCCTCGCCACGTGCCGGCTGCGCCCCGCCCACCCCTGCCAGGATAGGCCACACCCCCGCCCCTCCACCACGCGCTAGTCCCTGCCTCCCCTGCAGGCCACGCCCTAACCCCCTCTGCAAACTGCGACCACCCAGAGCCGGATTACCAAGAGCGGGACCACCGAGAGCGGACCACCGAGCGCGAGATCGGCCATATAAATACCTGATAAAACAGACCTGCGGGGACCAGCAGTTAGCGTAATGGCTAACTCCCATGTAGTGTACCGTGGTTCGAGTCCTGGACCCGGTGGCTTAAACTCACGCCGGGTGCATGTGCGTGTGTGCCCAAGATTCCGAAAGGAGAATGGAGGAGAAGGGACTGTGGCGTGGCCATCCCCCCTTGGAGGGTGATTTCTCGCTTTCTGTCTCTCTGTCTCTCTCTTTCTGGGGAGCGCATGCGCCCTATAGCAAAAACCTCTCCAGAAAAAGAAAAAAAAAGCAGATCTGTGAAGGAGGACTATTAGAAGCAAAAAGCAGCAGCAGTTCCTAGTGATGGGAGGGCCAGTCTACCGGGAAACCGCACGCGTTACACATGTACCCATGTCCAGCCACGCAGCCCCAAACTTGTGAAGCCAAGTCTGAGCGCACGGACAGGAGTGGGCGAGGCAGCCACCGCGGTGGAGGTGTGTAATTCTCGCACGTTGCTGCCTCCAAAAATTAGCAAGGACATGTGACAGCTGCTCAAGTCCACCAGCAGACGGCCTGACAGACACGCCACGGGACCCATAAACACGCCAGGCTGCCGAGCTTCGCCTGTGGTCACGCGTGGCCCAGTAACCCGGCTTCTGATTGACATGCTGAGTAGCACCGGTGCCTGCCTACAGGCTACACAGTGGATGGCTGTTTCTAACCGGTGACGACAGTTCACCAAACACAGTTCCTGGCATAGCTCTCCCTACCCTGGCCACCTGTGGGTTAATAAGTGCACCTGTTCCCCTCCTGGCCGGCCATGGACCATTAGGGGCTCTTACTGGGGGCGTGTGGGATGGTGAACACGCCTCCCTGGCATTATCTCCCTATGTTCCCACCATCGCCCTGTGAGGCGGCCCTGGCCCAGCTCACCCAGGGCCATGGCTAGGAGGGGAGGGAAGATTTGAACTTGACTATCTCCCAAGGCATGACGCCCATGTCCCCACCACCCACTCAGGTCTGCCCCCTTGTCTACCTGACCTAACAGTGCAGGTAGCGAAACAGCCAGGGCAGCAAACCCCAGCTGCAAAGGCGGCGCTGGGGAGCCTCCCGGGCCACAGAGCGCCCCAGCAAGCCAGCCCGCTTTCTTCCTGCCCCCTCCCCGAAGGCACTCCTGCTGCGAAGTGTGGAGGGCTGCCCAGTCAAAATCCACCCGCCAATACTAAAATCAGTAGGCCAGCTTTGAGGGGGAAAGAGTTGCAGTCTCGAAGTGCAGCCCCACAGACATTACCAAGGCAAAACGCCGACCTTGTAGAGAACTGCAGACGCGGAGGCTTCAGCCGAGGGGCCCCGGCCGCCAGGTCCTCAGCGCCAGCAGCACACGTGCCCTGATGCAGTGCGCTCTGTGGCGTCCTTGCCCAAGGGGAGCCTGACCCTGTCCTACAGGGCACAAACCCCACCCCCGAGTGACCGTCTCCGTGATGCCTGAACACTGTCCTTCCAGTGCGTCAAGGCCAGGAGCGAGCAGGAAGGTCTGAAGACCCATCAGACTAGGGAGACGTGAGAGCTCGGTAGTGTGGCATCCGGGGACACAGAGGACATGGGAAGGCAGGCGAGGATCGACAGTAGTGGCACCGGCACCGACGTTTGACCACTGCACTGTGGGAAATGTGAACGTTACAGGAAACTGAGCATTCTTTCCGTAGTTTTTCCTGTAAGTGTATATTTCAAAATAAAAAGTAACAGGATTGCTGGCAGGTGTTAACAAGACGTTCAGGCCAGCTCGCTGGCCAGCGCCGAGGCGCAGCTCCAGGGGCTCCAGATCCCCGTGGAGTATCGCAGGCTCGTCTAGTGGACGCGAGCATGCTGGTGCACTCGTGAGCCGGGCTGGCTGGGGAATGGTGGCGTGGGACCCAGCTGAAGGTGCTGCTTGTGTCCCCTGTGTTTGTCCCTCGTGAAACAAAGTTCAACGCCACTGTTTAACTTACTTACTCTTCAGTATGGAATCTGTTTTTTGTTTTTTGTTTTTTTTTTTTTTGGGGGGGGAGAGGTTTTTGCTATAGGGTGCATGTGCTCTCCAGAAAGACAGAGAGAGAGACAGAGAGACAGAAAGCGAGAAATCACCCCCCAGACGGGAGGTGGGGGGTGGTCACGCCGCAATCCCTTCTCCTCTCGGGACCTTGGCACGCAAGCACACACGCCCGGCGTGAGTTTAAGCCACTGGGTGCGGGACTCGAACCGTGGTCGACTACATGGGAGTCCAGCGACAGCCATTATGCTAACTGCTGGTCCCCTTTTTTGTTTTCAAGAGAGATTTTTGCTATAGGGCTTGTGTGCCACTGGAGAGGTCGAGGGATGGAAAGAGCAATCACCCCCAGGGCGATGGCCACGCTGCAATCCCTTCTCTTCCATTCTCCTCTTGGGACTTTAGGCACGTGCCTACCCACGCCCAGCGTGAGATTCAAGCCAGGTTTGGGACTCAAACCATGGTTGACCACGTGGGAGTCCAGTGATGTAGCCATATGCTGGTCCCAGTATGGACTCTTAAGAACTACACATGGGGTGGGACCAGCAGGTAGCATGGTGGTTAAGGTGCTGGACACTCCCACATGGCTGACCATAGTTCGAGTCCTGGACCTGGTGGCTTGCTTTCTCACTTCCTCTCTCTCTCCCTCTCTCTGTCTCTATCTGTCAAATTAAAACAAAGTGAATGAAAAAATAAAAATTAAAAAAAAAAAAACTACACATGGGGACACGCAGATGGCACAGTGGTCAGGGCACTGGACTCCCACATGGCTGACCATGGTTTGACTCTAGGACCTGGGTGTTTGCTTTTTCACTTTCCCTCTCCCTCTCTCTCTGGTAAAATTTAAAATAATAATAAAATTAAATAATTCTTTTAAAAAGAGAACTGCACATGGCGGGGGCCAGCAGATGGCATGGTGGTTAAGACACTGGACTCACATATGGTTGACTGCAGTTGAAGTCCCAGGCCTGGTGGCTTGCTTTCTCCTTTTCCCCCCTCTCTCTCTCTCTGGTGAGTGCGTGCACCCTGTAGCAAATTAATAAGAAAAATTAAAAATAATTCCTGGGACCTGCAGTTAGCGTAATGGCTATGTCGCCGGACTCCCATGTAGTCGCCTGTGGTTCGCGTCCCAGACCCGGTGGCTTAAAACTCACGCCGGGCACGTGTGCGTGTGTGCCCAAGATACTGAGAGGAGAATGGAGAAGGGATTGCGGCGTGGCCATCCTCCCTGGGGGGTGATTTCTCGCTTTCTATCTCTGTCTCTCTGTCTGGTGAGCGCACACGCCCTATTGCAAAAACCTCTCAAAAAAAATAATAATAATTCTTAAAAAAAAAAAAAAAAAAACTTAGGGGAAAGGTAAAGATAGATGCTCATGACCTGATTCGCCAGCTGGGCGCAGGAGCCAAGTTTAATGTGAGACGCTGCTCCGCAGACGCAGTCCAATTCCAGGAAAAAGGAAATATAACTTTGATTCATCGGAGGTGCTGCAGGGATTAGACTTTTTTGGAAACAAGAAATCTGTCCCAGTTGAGAGTGGAGCACCAGGAACACACCAAGAGGTCCAAAATGAAGACGAAGAAGAGCGTCTAACTGCAGGGAAGGAGGAGCAGAGTAGAAGGAAAAGGAAGGAGAAGATGACTTCAGAAGTTACTTTTGAAGAAGGCACTACATACGGTGGGTGTCATCTGTGGAAGCAAAGATGGAAGATAAAAAGTTAAAGGAGAACATAAGCTGACCTCAGGAAAGTTGGAACATTTCAGACAGGAAAAGATAAACTTCATCCGGAATAAACACAAAATTCATGTCCAAGGAACTGATCTTCCTGACCCAATTGCTACGTTTCAACAACTTGATCAGGAATATAAAATCAATTCTCGATTGCTTCAGAACATTCTAGATGCAGGTTTCCAAATGCCAGCGCCCATCCAAATGCAGGCCATTCCAGTTATGCTACATGGTGGAGAACTCCTGGCTTCTGCTCCTACTAGATCTGGAAAAACTTTGGCTTTTAGCATTCCTATTTTAATGCAGCTGAAACAACCTGCAAACAAAGGCTTCAGAGCCCTGATTATATCACCAACACGGGAACTTGCTAGCCAGATTCACCGGGAGCTAATAAAAACCTCTGAGGGAACAGGATTCAGGATACACATGATCCATAAAGCAGCAGTGGCAGCCAGGAAATTTGGACCTAAATCATCTAAGAAGTTTGATATTCTTGTGACGACTCCAAATTGACTAATCTATTTATTAAAGCAGGATCCACCAGGAACAGACTTAACGAGTGTTGAGTGGCTGGTGGCGGTGAGTCAGACAAACTGTTTGAAGATGGCAAAACTGGCTTCAGAGACCAACTGGCTTCCATTTTCCTGGCCTGCACATCCCACAAGGTCAGAAGAGCTATGTTCAGTGCAACTTTTGCATATGATGTTGAACAGTGGTGCAAGGCCAACCTGGACAATGTCATTACTGTATCCACTGGAGCAAGGAATTCTGCAGTAGAACAAGAGCTGCTCTTTGATGAGTCTGAGACTGGAAAACTTCTAGCCATGAGACAACTTGTTAAAAAGGGTTTCGATCCTCCTGTGCTTGTTTTCGTTCAGTCCATTGAGAGAGCCAAAGAGCTTCTTCATGAGCTCATGTATGAAGGTATTAATGTGGGTGTTAGTCATGCAGAGAGAACCCAGCAACAGAGAGGTAACACAGTCCACAGCTTCAGAGCAGGACAAATCTGGGTCCTTATTTGTACAGCCTTGCTAGCAAGAGGGATCGATTTTAAAGGTGTGAACTTGATGGTCAACTATGACTTTGCAACCAGCTCAGAGGAATATACCCACAGGATAGGGCGAACTGGAAGAGCAGAACATGAGAAGGCGGTTACATTGTTCACCAGGATGGTAAACCATTATTAAGTGCTGCCAACGTCATACAGCAGGCTGGCTGTCCTGTACGAGAATATATCAAAGGCTCCCAGATGACTACGCAAAGAGAGATTAAGAATCCACTGGAGGGAGAGCTTAGTACAACTCCAAAATATTTCCTAGGAAAAGCTAAAGCTAAAAGGAAAAAGGTTGTCAGAACAAGAAAGTAGCTTTTGATGGCCAAAGTTACAAACAGACTTTATGACTATCCGGAAGGAATTTTATGATCCCAGAGTAAACGCTTTTCCATGGACTACTTCAAGTCACCTTACCAAATATTTGACATCATCTTCAAGCACCTGGGTTGGCGAAAGCAATCCTAAAGTAGCAACGCCTCCTGTCAAATTTCGATTTATTGGTGATTCTTAAATGATAATTTAGTGGATATTGATATTTCTGTACGTTGAATCCATTGAGGTACTTCTTAGAACAAAAGCTTATGCTAAAAGTCGCAACCCCGAGTATGGTGACCTCTTAAGGATTTTTCCCTTCAAGTGTGAAGATGTGACGATGTGATGTATGCTATAGAAAGGCATCTGGAATCTTGAAATAAAGTCTTACGATTGAATTCAAATGACCTTTTTACCTACCTCCCCCCACTTTTTGGTTTTGTTTTGTTTTGGATGGACAAGCAGCAGCACAGACTATCTACCAAGAAGAAACCTGCTGCTCTGTTGAATATTTCATTTATTGATGGACTTTTGTGATGTGAGCCACAACAAAGAGATGCTGCTTCTGTTGCTGGTTATTCAAGTTTCCTAGAATTTTAAATTACTTGGTCTATTATTAAAGGGTCCTTATGGCAAAACAAAACAAACAAACCTCTACATGGAGGGATTTAGGAAAGATGGGCGATGCCCCGTTATTCTGAGCAGCGCTCCAGCTGTCCGTGGAACCTCGGGGATGACCCATCTGTCTTCAGTAGGGCGTGGAGTGTACTTGGGACACAGTAACTGGAGACCTTCACAGCCTTCCAAGAGACGGCTCTAGACCCAGAACTGGATTTTTTTCTCTCCTGAGTATGAAAAGCTACGGGGTCACAAAACCTGGCTTGGTCACAAAGGCAGTGGACCCGTGAGGTCTTAGGTCGGTGCAGATGCAGCAGTCTCCGCTGTGCGCTCTCCAAGGACTTGATCTTTACTGTTTGTGGTGTTGGAACCAGTAGATGGTGGCATGGTTACATAGCTGGACTCCCACAGTAGACCGCAGTTCAAGTCCCGGATCCGGCAGCTTAAAACTCACACACCAGGCACATGTGCATGATACCCAAAATCCCAAGAGGAGACTGGAAGAGAAGGGATTGTGGCATGGCCATCCCCTCCGGAGGGCAATTTCTCACTGTGTTTCTCCAGTGAGCACAAGTGGCCTATACCAAAAATCTCTCTTTAAATAAAAGATCTATATTGTTTTCGGGAGAGAGCCCACAGCTGTCTGGAGAAACCAGTGCAGTTTATGGGCCTGCGGGCCCATTCTTGCCAGGAAGGCTTACATGAACCTTTGGGAAGTCCACGGTGGGGCCAAACATGGCACCTGGCAAGGCAACCCTGGGGGAAAGGCTCTGCTTCTGAGTCCGGAGGGTGCACATGGAGCCAGAGCTGCCTGAGGCTGGGGCTGGACCGCAGCACCAGGGCCCTTAGGGCTGCTGTGCCTCTCAGAATAAACCTTTTAAAAAATTAAAAGTATGTAAAAATGTGTATTATGAAACACTATTCATGAGCTTTGAAAGTTTGCACATAAGTAAACTTGTACCGCCGGGCGCATGTGCACGCGTGCCCAGATCCTGAGCACAGAGGGGAAGGGATTGCAGCATGGCCAGCCCCTCTGGAGTGCTCTCTCCCTCTCCCCCCTCTTCTCTCTAGTTAGCGCCCTAAAGCAAATTTAAAAAATTGCCACTGTCACTCACACACTTCCAGCCACCTTCCTCAGAGATACACCTTTAAATACCCTCGTTTACTCCACACACGAGAGCAAGGACGTGCCCAGACAGGGTCCCGACGCCGCGATCCCCACCCTGGCCGGCCTGACCACGGGCAGACATGTGCCTCGCCTCCTCAGTGGTCTGACCGGAACCAGGACCTCCCTGTGGCTTCCTCGCTGAGGGCCACTGCACCACTGTGCCCCTTCCAGCCCCGAAAACATCTTGAAGGGCTGAGCCGGTTCCTGAAGTCTCCCAGAAGGCCAAGGGCAGAGTTCCTACACACACTCAGGGCTTCCAAAGAGTTTATGAAATGTGTGTAAGAAAATACTATCCACGGATTTCACCATTTTTTTTTTTTTGCACCAAAGTAAACTCGTACTTTCAATTCCATTTTCTCCACAGATTTCCAGAAGACTCTTTGTAGTATTCAGCAAATGCCTTTGGAATGAACGCGTGTTGCCTGGTCTCCACTCCAGAGACCTGAGTGCTGCCAACTCACCAGTCATTTCCTGTGACCGGGCCCAAGTGAACGTTAGGTACCAGACCGATAGAGCGTGGAGTCAACAGTTTACAAAAATGCACCTTTACTGCACTGCACCGTCCGTGCCCCGTGCAGACCCTGGTCACACCCTTAGTCTCCATTAACGTAGACACGCAGGACTACGAACAAACCAGCAGAGGCCCCACGTGAGTGCTTGTTCAGAGCGTACAGTGGGAGCGTGACTTTTAATCATCATCCTCTGCGAACTGCCAATGTGGCCCAATGGACAGGCGGAAGGCAACAAAGGGCAGGTGACGGGCAGAGCTGTGTGGGTGCCACCATCAACAGTGGGCCGGACAAGGCCAACAGCACAAGGGGACACTCAGCAAGCTATCACCTTTGTGAGCAAACCCAGAGGCTGTCACAGAGCCACAGGTGACATCACAAGCCCCTACCGTGCCTGAGGATGACTCACGTCAGAATCTGAGCTTCAGGGGGGACAGCCACCTTACCCAAACCCACCCGAGACCAGTACCGACCACTGCTGACACGGCCGGACCCTACTTTCCACAGCTGTGAAGGCCCATACCTGGGCAGGCCCCAGAAAACGGGCCTCCCCAACGGGAAAGCCCAACGCCGACCCTCAGAGAGGACGTGTTGCTGCAGATCAGATAACCGGGAGGCCTGACCCACGTCCTCTGTGGCCCCGAGGTCTGCGTTCTCGAGACCCAAGACCAGCCCCCAGTCCTCCCAAAGCACGGATGCAGTGGTCACAGCTTCCACGGGGGCGGCACCCTGTCCTGTGCCAGGCCAAGTGCCCAGGTCTCTGTCCTGCTCCACCCCGGCAGTTTGGAGCCAGTCTGTGAGCCACTGTCACTTTCCCCAGGAGGTGTCACGGAGACGGCGCTCGCACCTCAGCTGCGAGACTCGGAGGCCGTAGGGCTGCGGACGGTGGACATGAGGTGCGACTTGTAGGTCTTGCTCAGGCCGGTCATCCAGAACTTGAGCAGCTTCACGTTGTCCTCCTCGGACGCGCCCAGGATGCTCAGCAGCTTCTGCGTGTCCTCCTTGGGCCGGCTGTCCACCTTGGTGAACTTGAACAGCACCTTCACCTTGCTGTGGAGAGCCAGAACCGGACACTCGGCCCCGGTGCACGCACCACCACGGGGCGGCCCTAGCAGCTCCCTGGGCAGAGAGGCTGAGGGCTGGGCTGCTGCACCACAGGCCAGATGTGCGGCAGGCGAGGCCACTGGGGGCGCCCAGTGTGGGTCACCCAAGCCTGGGTCAGGCTGCCGGCCAAAGTGGGAGGGAGGGGCAAGACTCTCCTGAACCTCACGAAGGAATCACGTGATTTCACGACCCGTTAGGACAATGTGGCACTGGTGACATCTCACAAAACATCACAAAGAATCAAGACGGGGCAGGGCCACTGGCTAGAAATGGGGACTGCCACCACCACCTGTGCTCCAAGCCCAACTCCCCAGGGCCAGCCCGTGTCGGACCTTCCCAGCAGGACCTGCAGCTGCTGCGGGCCCAGCCCCGAGCCCGAACTTACTTCATCCACTCCTCCTTGAGGCAGATGAGGCACTGGTCCACCACGTCCACGGACAGGTTTTGGTTGGTCAGAGCCGCCTCGATCTTGTTCAGGATGGTGGGGCCCACTGGGGACAAGGGCAGGGAGTAAGCTCAGACCAGCCAGGCCTTGGCATGCATCCCAAACCTCCCCCGCGCTCTGGGCACCCACCTCGGTCTGCGGCCACAGGGCTGCCGCTGGTCACCACAAACTCATACTTGCTGAGAGACTGGTCGTCCTCGCAGCCGGCAAGGCTGGGGTTCGAGCGAGCGGCCAGGCGGGCCTCCACGGTGACAGCAAACTCTGTGACACAGATGCCGTCCCATCAGCTCCTTCACTCTACCCCTGACATCCTGCAAGTCCCCTCATCCCAACACTCCCAGCTGTCTCAGGTCAACCAGGAAAACACCACCAGGTGAAGGCCTGAGACGGACGGCTGGGGCCTACAACTCCTGGGCTGATCTGTGCCCACGGAAGGGGTGAGCACCACAGCTCAGCTAGTCACCCGCCCACCATGCAACCACAGTGGCTGTGGGGCTCACGGGGGGGGTCCCAACACCGCTCCCGCTCACAAACAGGAGGCTGAGAGCGTAAGTTGGCCACTCACGGTCACACAGCCCAGAGCGAGAGTTTCAAGTCCACCTCTCGTACCACCGAGACAGGGGCTGCCTCCCAGAGCCTCAGGACCCAGGTGGGCTCCAGGTAGCATATGCTCAGGGTGCGGGGCATGTGCTCAGGATATGGGGCATGTGTTCAGTGCTGAGTGTGTACTCGGTGCGAGGCGTGTGCTCGGGATATGGGGCATGTATTCGGGACTGAGCGTGTACTCAGGGTGCGGGGCGTGCCCAGCGTGCAGGCAGTGTGCTTGTGCTGTGGGACGTGTGCCCAGCGGGCGTGTGCTCAGGGTGCGGGGTGTGCCCAGCGTGCAGGCAGTGTGCTTGTGCTGTGGGGTGTGTGCCCAGCAGGTGTGTGCTCAGCGTGCTGGGCACTGCTCTGCCCAGCGTACAATGGCCCATGACTGCAACCGTGGCCGCTCACAGAAGCGCGTAAGTCCCGGCTGGGCCAGAGGCGGTTTATTCCCGGATGGTTCCGAGACACCCCGAGCTGACTGTTGCTGGTGAGCTCCGGGAGCCCAGGCTCTGCAGTGGGGGAGCCGCTCATCAGCTCAGGGGTAGGTCAGTCCACGCAGCCACAACTACGCAGAGACCAGGGCCTGCAGCCACAGGCAGAGACCAAAGCGCTGGGCAGCGGGGCAGCAGGAGCGGAGAGGCGCAGAAGCCTTGCGGTTTTGGAAGCATGAGGCAGGCCAGCCAGCCCCTCTGGGACCACTGCCGTTGGTCATGTGCTGTGCTTGGTGGGCACGTGTCCTTCCTCCTACCGCGGGACCAGAGCCCCCGTGAGCTGCCTGTCACACCGCCCATCCCCCCAGTTGACTGTAGACAGGACGCTGGTGTATGGCTGCAGGAAAGCTAGTCCAAGTGGGTCCTCCCACTCCAAGGACAGGGACGGCGTCCTCAGTCCACGGCTCAGGACAGCGCCATGGTCAGCCCAAAGGCGGGACGGGTACTCGGGGAGGCACGCACCTGAGGACAGCACGTGGGGGGGCACCTGCACGTGCGGGCTGAGCCCCAGGAAGTTGCAGCGGTAGGCCTCCTCGTACTGGCCGCTGTAGGGGATGATGCGCACACAGCCCACAGGCAGCATGGTCTGCAGAAGACAGGGCACTCAGGACCCAGCAGCACCCGGCCCATCTCCACCACCCGAGCCCCACGCCCCCTAGGCTCAGTCCAGAGCCCACCCGGGGTCCGTGTCCCAGGGTGTCTCCCAGCGCACGGCCCGACCTTCACATGGGCTGCCAGTCTCCTCGTGCTGCCATGTTCATGTCCTCCCGTCCTGCTCCTGCCCCACGTGGACGGCAGCCTTTTCAGAGACTGAGCCGTGGTCCTGTGTAAACTTACAGGCCAGGAGCTAGCAGGCTCGGCCAGAGGAGCCCCGGCCCTCGAAGAGCCCTGGCCCTCGAAGAGCCCTGGGCACAGGACGCCTGGGCCTGCTCCTGTGGCAGCTGGAACCCCCCACAGAACACGCCATTGGCTCAGACACCAGGGGCAGGGCACGGTCAGTCTTCAGGATGGCACAGGCTCAGAGGTGGCTGTGACCGCCAGGTGTGGTTTTGGTTTTGCTATAGAACACGTGCACTCACCAGAGAGAGCGTGAGAAATCGCCCCGGGGTGGAGGGCCGCGCCACAGTCCCTCCTGCATTCTCCCTCTGGGACTCGGGTGCGCACGCACAGCCCGGTGTTTTCAAGTTGCCCGGTTCAGAACTCGAACTGTGAGGTCAGCTCTGTGGGACCAGCACCTTAACCACCACACCACCAGCTGGCACAACTGCCAAATCCAACAGCAGGACAAAAAGCGGGCCTGGCCAGCAGGTGGTTAAGGTGCTGGCTGACCCTGGTTCAGATCCCAGACCTGGTGGCTTGCTTTCTTATCACCCCACCCCACTGTCCCCCTTCAAAATGAAAAAATAACAATAAATAAAATCAAATAACTCTTGAGAACAGCAGTTGGCGTATTGGCTATGTCACTCAACTCCCATGTAGCCGACCACAGTTTGAGTCCCGGACCCGGTGGCTTAAACTCACGTCGAGTGCGTGTGCGTGCGTGCCCAAGATCCCAAGAGGAGAATGGAGGAGAAGGGATTGCAGCGTGGCCATCCCCTGTGTGTGTGGGGGGGTGATTTCTTGCTTTCTGTCTCTGAGTTTCTGGTGAGCGCATGCTCCCTATAGCAAAAACCTCTCTCCGAAAAAAAAACAAGCAGGGCTCAGACTCAGGCACGGCTGTGCACAAGGCTCCGCAGCGCGGTCCATACATCCCAGCAGCCACCCTCGCCGGCGCAGGCGGCCCCGTGCCGTGCACAGCAGCAGAGGCACCCTACCCGAAGCACGTCGAAGGCAGACTGCACCAGCTCGGCATCTCGGCTCTTCCAGATCACCTGGTTCCCCATGAGGACATGCCAGGCCAGCGTGCGAAAAGACGGGGCTCCCAGCACCTGGAAGACAGCATGCCGCTTTCTGCATGACCGACAGGAAGGTCCTTCTCCTCTTCCCGCGGACGCACATTCCTATATTCGTGTTTCAGAAACCTCTGTGCAGTGAAGACAGAACCAGAGAGGGGGAGTCTTGATCAAGGAGGTCTGTAGCCTGCCCAAGGCTGAGAGGGGACAGACGGAAGTTCTCGGGTCTACACCCAAAGCCAGATTCCAAAGCACTCGCACCCTTTAACCTAGTTTTTGCTTTGTCTTGGCCATACGGCGCATGTACAAGCCAGAGAGGAGAGACAGACGGAGTGAGGAGTCACCGCAGGGAAGACGGCCACATCACAATCCCTCTCCGCATTCTCCTCTCAGGGTTTTGGGCATGCATCCACACATGCCCTGTGTGACTTTCATGCCACCAAGTCTGGGACTTGAATCACAGTCAGCCATGTGGGGATCCAGCCATCTTAACCACTTCGCCACCTGCTGGCCCCTCCTTTATTTATTTATTTATTTTTTAAGTTTCCCACAGGGAGCATGAGCTCATCAGAGAGAGAGAAGGTGAGAAAGCACCCTCAGGGGCTATGGCCATGCCGCAATTTCTTCTCTTCTCCAGATTGTGGGCACGCATGAGTGTGCACCTGGTATCTTTCAAGTCGTCAGCTCTGGGACTTGAATCATGTTGCTGGCCACGAGGGATTCAGGGCCTTAACCACCACATCATACGCCGGCCCAAGACCTTTTCCCCAATTTTATTTTCAGAGATTTTTGCTATAGCGCATGCACTCGCCAGAGACGGAGTGGCAGAAAGGAAGAAATTACCCCCCAGCGGGAATGGCCACACCACAATCCCTTCTCTTCTATTCTCCTCTCAGGATTCTGGGCACACATGCACATGCACCCAGCATGAGTTTCAAGCCGCCAGGTCCGAGACTCAAGCCATGATTGGCCATGTCGGAGTCCAGCGCCTTAACCACTACGCCACCTTCTGGCCCCCTAATTTTATCTTTTAAGATTTTGAAGCACGGGGCTAGCAAGTGGTGTGGTGCAGGGACACGTTCTGAGATGTGGGGACAGGCTCTAAGCAGACATGAGGAGCATGCCGAGTTAACGTCACACGTCCCTCTGAAGCTATGGCAGAAGCCCTGCAGCTCGTCTCTTCTCGACCCTTCCTGCAGGCAGAGCAGTGGGTAGAAATCACAGGGGCTGCTCGGGGGGAACACCCTGACCCTGCTATGTGAAGACCAAGCCCTGCTCTGCCTCGCGTAGCCTTCAGCTTAACCAGTCCCCCTCGGATGTATGCGAAGAATGTCCTCCCACCTCCGCAGATGGGCTTTCCTTCACAGATAAGCCACGTGCAGGACGTCCCTGACCTTTATCGTGCCCAGGAGATGCACCCGCGGCTCACAAAATACACTGCAGAGCTTTGCTTCGCCCTGTAAACAAAGGCGCTCAGCCTGTCGGTCGGCGCAGGCGCTGACTGCCCGTGTCCACTGCCGCCTCTGCGTCACTTTCTGTTCCCTCTCCTACAGCCAGAGCTAAGTGCGCCGACTGTGGAGGCTAGGTCCCACACGGCTGACTCTGGTTCAAGTCCTGGAACTGGTGGCTTGAAAACCACATTGGGCATGTGTAGGTGCACGCCCAGAATCCTGACAGGACATGGAGGAGTGAGGACTGTGACAGTCATCCCTGCTGGGGGCTGATTTCTCACCCTCCCTCTCTCTGGTGAACACCTGCAACCTATAGCAAAAAAAAAAAATTGAAGCAATAAGTTGAAATCTTTATTATTTATTTAATTTATTCATTCATTTTCTTTAAAAATTTGACCAGAGAGAGACCGAGGTTGAGAGAGAGAGAGAGGGGAAGTGAGAACGCAAGCCACCAGATTCAGGACTTGAACCCTGGTCGGCCATGTGGGAGTGTCCAGCGCCTTAACCACCACCCCACCTGTCGGTCCCCAAGAAGTTGTAATCTCTCTTTAAACACGTCTTTTGTTTTTGTTTTTCAATTTGCTAGAGGGCGCCTGTGCTCGCCAGAGAGCAACGGGACAGTCACCCCACAATCTCCTCTCCATCTCTCCCTCCTGTGAGGGTTTTTTGGCATACGCATAGGATCCATGTGCGCACGCAAGTACAAACACAAACACACACACACACACACACCCCTGGCATGTTTTTCAAGTCACCAGGGCCAGGACTCAAACCACCAGGGCCAAGAGTCAAGTCGTGCAGTCGGCCATGTGGGATCCGGCTGCCTTAACCATCACGCTGCGGGGCCAGCTCAGGTTTATTGTTTTTATTATTTTACTCACAATAGCACGAACCCTGGACAAGGTCCTGTCACCCCCTCCCGAGCCCCAGCCTGCCGTCGGCCGTGGGTCCCAGCAACAGCTCAGCTCACTCAACTGCACCACGGGCTGGGCCTGCTGGGTCCAAAGAGCCAGGGTCCAAACGTGTCTGACCAGGGCTCACCCCTCTGCCACCTACCTGTCTCATGTGCCGAAGGGACTTGAAGACCGACAGCTTCCGGGGCTGCCAGCCCGCGCAGTCGGAGCGCGAGGAGTCGGTGGAGCACTCGCTCAGTTCCCGCCTCTCGGCGCCCTCTGGCAGCACAGGGGCTTTCTGCTCCTCTTCGGCCTCAGAGTTGTCCCAGCTCTCCGACTCCTCTTCCAAGTCTACAGGACGGACGGCAAGGTTGGCCGTGGCCGTGCTGCCCTGCACCTCAGGCGGCCTGCCAGCTGCTTTCGTACTCCGGGTGGGAGGGAGAGCTCTGCGGGTGCCAAGCCTGGAGCACCGTGTTCACTCTGGAAGCGCCTGCTGAAAGCCCGCTGGTGGGGACACTCCAACACCCCACCTCGGGCTCGACACACTCGCCGAGGGCAGCACCGTCACGGAGGAAGACAGAAATATCTGCTCTTTCACCTCTGGGGCAGCCTCAGAAACTACGACCTCCCCGCTCCATGTCACGGGGGACCCCAAGCCAGGAGACAGGAGCAGGACAGGAGGGTGCTCTCGCCACCATGCCAATTCCAGAGCAGCTCTAGCCCCCAAAGGTCAGCTGCTTGTCCAAGTCCCTGAGCCCCAGAGGTGGAGATCCTGAGCACGATCCTGGGGGCCCCAGCCCTTGATGGAAAATGTGGGTCCAACCCAACAGAACATTCGTTTGTGAGAGGCGGAGTGAGAGCCACCTACAGGCCGACACTTGGTCATCACAGGCAGGCAGGTCTCGCTACAGACGGCCCTCTGGCGGCATTTGACGGAAACGTCAGACTGAAGAGCGGGCTCTGACGAAGGCTCCTCCTGGCTTGTTCAGAGCCAGGCCTCCCCCGGCAGCCACTGTGGGCAAGGGGCCCCCGCAACCGCACCAGCCTCACCAGCAAGCTTCTCCATCTGCACCAGAGTATCCTCGGTTGGAGCGCCCTCCAGGAGCTTCTCGGTCAGCCGGCTGCCGCACGCCTTCAGGAGCCTGGAGAACACAGTACCAGCCATGATGCCCCCTACTGGAGAGGCCCGGAGTCCCGGGGCCTAACTGCCACCACACAGGAGGCCTGCAGACCCGCAGGCGCTTCTCCAGACAGGTGGCACGGGAAGACGGGGGTGGGAGCGGGGCAGTGACAAGACAGAGACCAAGGACGCTGTCCTGGTCCCAAGTCCACGGTCACTCTTAAGACAAAGGAAAAACTGAGTGCAGATCGCACAACAGATGCCAAAGAATCAGTTACTTTCATTAAATATGGTAACAGTATTGTGCTACTATTTATCATTCGGATCACGCAACTAAGATTTGCTTTAAAAAATGGGATGCATGGGTGGCGTGGTTAAGGGCGCTGGACTCCCACATGGCCAACTGTGGCTGAAGTCACTTTTTTTCTCTCTCTGCCCCTCTCTGGTCAAAGAAATTTATAAATTCATTAATTTATATATAAATGAATGAATCAATGAATGGATCCAGGGGGCCAGCATTGCGGTTAAGGGTGGGTAACAGCCGCATTACCAGGCGAAGGAGGTGTGCAGGCACGCCCACAGGTGGTCGTCGCTCGTCAGGGAGGTGAGTGAGCGGGCGGCATTGCCGTTCCTCTGGTGCAGGAAGGGCGTGAAGGCCGTGTTCATCCTCTGCGCCCGCTGGGGGCACCCGAACTGCTCCGCCTCGAACACCTGAGCGCACAGGAAAGGCCGCCTTTGTGACACGCTCGAGGGCAGCCACGGGCCCCGGCTACATGCTGCGCGGGAGGTCGCGTCCCGTGTAGCTGACCAGGCTCAAGTCTCGGCAGCCCAGAAACCCAGCCAGGTTTCCAGGACCCTGGGGACGGACAACAGGAGAAAGGAGCGTGGCCCGCCCAGGCACTACCCTCATGAGCACGTGTGCACATACACGTACACACACCTCTGTGTGTAACAGACACAGCCAGCCAGCAGCCTAGATGCCTGCTCGCGCCCCGCAGGGCCCTCCCCCAGACTGTCTCCACTGCCCTGTCGGTGCGGCGGGCAGGATGTCCCTGTCTACTGGCTCCAGACAGACCAGCTTTGCCCCAGCTAGATCAGCCAGTTCCTAAACCACCTGCTGGGTGTCTAACCAACAGGGATTCAGACCCCTCCCCACTCCAGGGGCCACTAGTGCTGTCCCTGAGTGCCTCCTGTCCCACACTCCGCGGCCCTCCTGAGAAACACGGGACTGCGCCAGCCAGCCGGTCCCAGCAACGCTGCACACGGCTGCCACTGTGCGCGGAGACCCAGCGGGCAGACACGCAGACAGCGGACTCCGTGGCCTGTAGCTGCTGGGACTTGACAGCTGCTTTGGCCAGAGATGGCCTGAGCTGGGTCGGCCGGGCCACAAGGGCATAGCTGAGGCTGAGGCCAGGAACCGCCTCAGCAGGACCAGGGCCCAGGTACTGAAAGGAGGGTGCAGGGACAGCCAGGTCTGCGAGCAGAAGCCAGAGCTGACCGGAGACAGGACACGGAAGCAGGAGAGACCACCACAGGCCGCACCGACCGGGCCGCGCCCTCACCCTGAGCGCCTTGCCCTGGAGCCCGTCGATGATGCCCCGGACCTTGGCCAGCAGGAAGGGCCAGGAGTTGATGAGGTAGATGCGGTCCATCATGATGGCCACGATGCTGTACCAGCGCTGGAAGCCGCGCGCCAGGCTGTCTTTGATGAAGAAGGTGTGGCTGAACACGAAGCCATGTTGCTCGTCCCCGAAGAAGATGGGGCCCTCACGGCCAGGGCAGACCTGCAGGAACCGGCGGGCCTGAGGACACGCTCTCACCCAATTCTTCTTTCATTTTAAGGTTTTGCCAAGGGCATGTGCACTCAATGGAGAGAAACAGAAAGACAGTGAGAGGTGAAGTGAGAAATCACCCCCCAGGGGGAAGGCCACGCTGCGACCTCTTCTCTTGCAGTCTCTCCCAAGGATTTTGGGCGTGCGTGCACATGCGCGTGGTGTGATTTTCAAGCTGCCAGGTTCAGGAGTTGAACTGCGGTCAGCCATGTGGGAGTACAGCACCTTAATCACTACGCCACCTGCTGGCCCCTCACTCACCTCTTTAGCGGTTGTCTCTAGGAGACAGAGGCAGCCCCCCAGCCAGCCAGGACTGTAGGTGCCCCCTCGTGTTTGGCCACTATGAGCCGCAGCCCGGGCCTCCCATGTGGCTCCATACGGCTCCATGTGCCGGGTTACTGTCTGGGCCCACTGAGCCCCGCAGTGAACGGCCCCGAGCAGCCGAGGAACGCACTCTGCACCCTCCTCCCTAAAGGACCTCGCCCCTCCTGCGTGCTGGGTTCACACTCACAGACCCCTCAGCTCTACCAGGCATGCCGCCACGCCACGGAGGGCCTATGGGAGGGGCGGTGCAGGCGGCACACGCTCCACAGGGACGACAGCGACAGGGCGCTTGCTACCGAGTCCCAGGTTCTGTGACAAGACCACAGGGTCTGAGCTCCACAGCAACAGCCGTGCATTCCTTCCTTGGTGGGCTCTGAAAGCCACACATGCTAATCACAAAGGTGCCAGTGGGCACAGCCAAACGCAACAGCTGCCTGTCATAAACGGCCACAGAGAACGGCCAGAGAAGACCTGCCCTGTAGCCTAGCAGCTGAGAGAGCCCTTCCCACGTGGCCAGCCATGTGGTTCAAATCCTGGCCCCAGCAATTTGAAAAACATACTGGTGTGTGTGCATGTGCGCCGGAAATCCCGACAGGGTAGAGACATAGAGAAGGGGCTGTGGTGTTGACCACGTCCATTCAGGGCTGCTTTCTCCCTCTCCCTCTCCCCTCTCTGGCAAGTGCATGCACCCTGTAGCCAAAAAAAAAAGGACTGGGGCCAGCCAGGGGGTGTGGCGGTTAAGGCTGGACTCCCACATGGCCAACCTCGGTCTGAGTCCCAGACCTGGCGGCTTGCTTTCTCGCTTCCCCTCTCCCTTCTCTTTCTCTTTGAGTGCACGTGCCCTAGAGTAAACTGGAATAACAAGAGGTTAAATTAAATAAACGGACCAAGATAAACCTAGCGCTTAAAGTGAACAAACGGGGGCCGGGCAGTGGACGTGGTACCATACCGGCCCCACGGGCCAGATCGCAGGTTCCTGTCCCAGGACCTCCCTGGGTACGCCCGTTGAGGTCAGAGGAGGGCAGACCCAGACATGAAGGCCCTTTCCGGGGGCCTCGCCCTTCGTGTTGTACAGGAAACAAACAGAATACATGGAAAGCTGGCACCACTCAGAAAATGCCTGAGTCCCAGCTCTGGACTGCTGCGAGCAGGGCCTCCCCATGGGGGACTCCTCGCCTGCCCCTCCATGGCGGGCACCGACCTGGCCCAGGCCCCGCCACGGCGCTCACCTCGCAGCTCAGGCTGCGGACGCAGGCTTGGCGGACGATGCTGAAGAGCTGGGGGTGGTTCGGGTGCTGGTGGCTGACGTACTTGATCGAGGTCTCCCTGTCGTGGCTGATGTAGCCCGGGTGCCCTGCAGCGAGCGAGCGGCAGCCCTGCCCGTAGTGGGGGGAGCCCGTCAGTTGTGAAGCAGCACAGTCTGAGCGTGGGAGACCGGCTGGGGAAGCCCGCTGACCTACGTCAGGTCTGGCGTCTGCGCCCCACCTACTGCAGGCTTCGCACTCCTGCGCAGGACACCCAGGACAGAGTGCAAAGGCTGCCCGAGGCCAGTGAGATCCGTCGCGCCCTGAGCACTCTCACAGCAGGTTAAGAGCAGAGCATTACCTCTCACAACCTGAGGCTCATTGCCACGGGGCCACCCACAGGAGGGAACTAGCACTCTGTGCCACTGCTCTGCACGATGCCACTGTCCCCACCAGGGCTCTGCCCTCAGTCCTTTATAGTTTTCTAGAGAGATTTTTGCTATAGTGTGCGTGCGCTCACCAGAGACAGAAACCAAGAAATCATCCCCAGGGGGTATGGCCACACTGCAATCCTTTCTCCCAGGATTTTGGGCACATGCACTCAGCCTGAGTTTCAAACTGCTGGATCCGGGACTTGAACCGTGGTTGATCAGGCAGGAGTCCAGCGACATAACCATTACGCCCCCCTGCTGGTCCTGTCCTCAGTCCCGAACACACACTCGGCAGGGGTGCAGCCAGGAGCGCGGAGGACATGGGTGTGGAGCCAGAGTTCCGGGCTGGGACTCCGGGCCACAGCGTGGGTCAGACCGGCAGCCCACCTGCGGCTGTGCCAGAGCTGCCATTGCGTAGTAGGACCTCCCGGGCACGCAAGGTCCGTCCGGCCCAGGCCCGAGGGGCCCCTCTGCTGGCCTGAGCCCTCATGGGCGTGTCCGGCAGATAATCTCCCACTTCTCCCAGACCAGGAGGTGGGCTCCCTGAGCTGCTGTCCCGGCAGACCCAGCCCAGGTCCTCCACACAGAGCTGTGCCCCGGGGAGCTCAACTCCTCTCCCAGGGCTCACGAAGCAACGCCGCAAGGACCAGTAGACCCCGTGAGCAGGAGCGTCGCCCGACAGCAGGCAGAGAGGAGCGCGCCCAGCCTGGCCAGAGGCCACCAGGGCGGACACCGGAGGGGCAAAGGCATGTGAGGGGAAGCAGTTCCCAGCCCCCCCCAGGGAGTCCCGGAAGACCAGCCCCACTGCCCCCGCCCTCCCCACCCTCCCCTCGGGGCGCAGAGCTGCCAGCCCCAGGCTCTCACCTCGCACATGTCCGACTTCTTGGGCCCGGGGCTGCTGGACTCAGCGCTGGCCCCTTCGGCCGGGCTGTGGGCGCGGATCCGACTGCTCATCTGAATGCCCCCCTCCTCCTCCTCAGCCGGCTCGCCCTGGCCAGGGCCGTCCCCAGCCCCGGCCCCCTGGGGCAGCGGGGCATGCAGAACCTCCGTGCAGAAGAGGGTGCGGGGCCCGTGGAGCTCGCAGAAGTGGCAGAGTGCGACGATGGCGTTCATGGTACTCAGGGCTGGTGCCGGAGGTCTGGGGCGGGGAGGCGGGTCAGCAGCTCACACCTCGGGGCCTCCCAGTGTCACTGACGGGCGCCCAAGTGCGTCAGTGCTGCATCAGAGTGGGAGACAGACAGACAGACAGAGCAGGGATGCTGGGAGTGAAGTCCTGCACAGAAAGCCCCTCGGTGCCTCTAGACGGGTCCGCGAGGCGGGCAGTGGAGAGCATCGGTTTGGAGACCGCACGGGCAGCAGGACAGGTGCTGAGTTCGAGAGGAGGCTCCCACTCAGCCCGTGGGCTAGGCGCAGGCAAGCCAGGTGAGGCTGAGGCCGAGGCGGGGCCCGCCCTGACACACAGCACAGAGCCCAGGCAGGGGCAGAGGCGGGGGTATTGCTGGGCAGGGGGAGTCCTGCAAGGACCAGTGCCCCGGCACTGCGCAGTGTCTGGGGGCGCCGGCAGAGGGCAGGAGACAGGGCAGAGGCCACAGGACGCCTTCTAGGACGCTTTCAGAGACTGGAGACACTTTGGTGGGCTCTGCGGGGTAGCACAACATGAGTTGTGCTGCAAGAGGCTCATTCCAGCCAAGTGCAGGGAATAGGCCGCAGGGGCCAGCGTGTACACGGGGAGCTGACCAGGGTGGGCCCAGCAACCCCAGAAGCCGAGCTGGTGGAGGGGCGCAGAGGGAAGGTGAGGGCTGGAGGAAGGGTGGGCAGTGGGAGCGGGCTGGAGCCAGCAGGTCAGGGCTGCAGACAGGCACAGGCGCAGGGGTGTGGAGGCGCTGGCCAAGGGCACAGAGGGAAGGCAGTGGGCAGGAAGCAGCTCCGGGGCCAGCCCGGACTGGGAGAGTAAGGAACGCGAGTCTGCCTGAAGGAGCAAGGAGACTGGGCACTCCACCTGCAGGGCATGCCCAGAGGATGGCTGGCGCAGCGGAAGCGGCTCTCTCCAAGGCCTGGCACAGCCACCCACTCCTTGTGAGGGTCCCAGAGGTGAGATTCAGGGCCGGACGTAGAGGGAGCGAAGGCGGAGTTAGTTTATCAGAGCTTCAGTGTAGGGTGACGAGAAAGCTTGAGACAGGGTGGTGACAGGCACACGACAGCGTGATGTGTGTAAGGCCACTGAACTGCACACGTGGCCAAGATGGTAGGTTTACTGTGTTTCACCACAGCGTCTTTCAAAATGGCGCTGCCAGGGGACAAGGGCGTAGTGGTTAAGGCCCTGGATGCCCATGTGGCTGACTACGGTTCCCGTCCTGGAACCAGAGGCTTGAAACCCACGCCGGTGCGAGTGCGTGCACACCCAGAATCCCAAGAGAAGAATGGAGAAGGGGCTGAAGTGTAGCCATCCCCCTGGGGAGTGATGTCTCACCTCTTCTCAGTCTCCCACAAGTGCATGTGTCCTATCACAAAACTGTCTGAGAAAACAACGGGGAGCCGAACAGCGGCGCAGTCGTGAAATGAGACGCTGTGAGGCGGACCCATGCGGGAAGGTCCTGGCTGCACCCTGAGACCTCCCATGTACACGTTACATGCCCACGGCCCAGGGAGGCTGGGGCTCAGCACCCAGATCACATCAGGGTGCCGTCTCTCTCACTCATGGAAGAAATGCACTAAGAGGAGGAGGGATGGCCCGCAGAGCCCTCGGGAGCAGTGCTTCAGGGGGTCAGAAAGCCTCGAGCCCCAAGGCTCCAGGGCACACCTGATGGGGACAGAGGGGCAAGGCGAGCACGTCCCCTAACGCCATGACTTCAGCATGGCTGGGTGCTGATGGCAGAGGGCTGGCAGAGGACAATCAGGGAGGTGACCCACCTATCCTAACAGGAGGGAAGGCAGATGCAGGTACCCCTCTGCTTGGGGACAGAGCTGGAGACGTCCGCAGGGCTCTGACAGGCAGAGAAGTCTGAAAGCCAGTCCACATGAGCACAGCACAGAGTGGGCGGCCACAGCTAGTACCCGACACAGGGGACCCGGGAGGCCACACCAGCAGCCGGAGGATGGTCTGGAAGGCCCAGAGTGACCGTGTAGCGTCTAGATTCACGCTAATACCATGGCCACAGGCCACACATTGCCATTTATATTTCAAAAATGTAAGGGGCCAACAGGTGACATGGTGGCCCAGGTGCTGGAATCCCACATGGCTGACTGTGGGTCGAGTCCCAGGCCCAGCAGCTTGCTCTCTCACTTTCTCTCTCTCGCTGATGAGCACACATGCCCCAAAGCAAATTAAAAAATAATAACGAAAAGGTTATTTTACTTCTGCCGTGCATGACAGAGGAACAGAGAAAGAGAAACCGCAGCCCCAGCAGTGTGTCATGCCCTGCTCAGCGCAGCCTCGGCCAGTCCCAGCCCTGGCTCCGAAGCCCACATGTGCACGGTGTTTATAGGGCGGTCTCCAGCCAGGCACCTAAAACCATCCCATGTGGGTCAGTCACGCTGGGTGGCATTTTAGCACCGCGCCACCACCTGGCCCCCATGTAAATGGGGGGTCACAGTTCAGCTTCTCACTCTCACGGGCCACCTGCGGCTCGTGGCCACTGTCCCAGATGTGCAGGTTACAGACAGGTTCCAGGGCAGAATGCACCACTGCACGGCCTTGTTGCAGACAATGAGAACCACCTAAGTTCCGAGTGTGGACAATGGCCAGGGTCTCCCTCACAGAGCCAGAGAGCAGACCCTCGGTCCTGGCCCTAGGCAGGCAGGCATGGACAGGACTGAGGCCGGCCGGCAGGGTGACCTGCCTGGACCACTCTCCTGCACAGAGCATGGAGCACAGCCTCTGTACGCACATCAGTGGCCAGGAGTGGGCAGTCCCCTACGCACCGTGGCCTAGGTAGCCAGTGACAGCGCCCTCCACAGCCTGTGCCCTCTGTCCCTAGGTGTCCCAGCCATGCCCACAGAGCCTGTTTCTCTTGCCTGCCCACTGATCTACGACCCCTCACATTTCTGCCACCAGCATTTCAGCTGCTAGGCAGCTGCACACCTGTCCCTACCCAAGGAGGGGCTGGTGTAGAGCGATCACACTGCAGGGGCAGAGACAAAACTGCCACCAAGGCTAGCCAAGTGGTTAAGGAAGGTAGATCCCACAAGGCTGCCCACGTGGTTCAAATCCCACACCTGTGTTAAAAAACACACTGGGTGTGGGACCAGCAGATGGTGTAATGGTTATGTTGCTGGACTCTCACGTAGTCCACTGTGGCTCAAGTCCTGAACCTGGCAGCCTAAACATGCTGGGCATGTGTGCATTCGTGCCCAAAATCCCAAGAGGAGAATGGAGGAGAAGGAATTGTGATGTGGCCATCCCCCCAGGGGTTAAACTCTCGCTTTCTCCATCGCTCTGGTGACTACACGTGCCCTATAGCAAAAATCTCTTAAAAAATAAATAACAGCAGGTGCGTGTGTGCACCGAATCACAACAGGATGGAGAGATGGAAGAGAAAGGACTGCAGGCGTTCTCTCTGGCCAGAACGCATGCCCTCTGGCAAAATGTCTACCGACTGACCTCTGGAGAACGCACCAGCTGGGCCAACCGGAACCAGGGTGTGGGGATGAAGGGGTGCTGCTGGGGACATGGACAGTGGAAGAGGACACACACAGGGCCTCGGGTGCAGCAGCAGAGGGCAGTGTGGGGCTGAAGGTCTGAGCCACCCACGGACCTCATGGCTCCCCCTCTGCACCCCTTGGCCGCTGCCTGCATGGGCCTGACCAGCAGCCTCCCTGACCAGCCCGGAACAGCTGCTCCCTCCGCCCCATCTCTCTCCCCACTGCTTTCCTGCGGTCCTAGCGCTTCTCACACCAGAGTGACGGGGTGGGAAGCTCGCTGTCTGGCCACCTGCTGTATCGTGTCCGCGACAGCTCCCGACACAGAGGAAGCTGTGCGCCTGCTCGTGCTGGCTAAGCGAGTGAGCTTGAGCTGCAGCACCGAGGGGACAACTGTCGCCCCAGAAGATGAACAGGGAAGGCTCCAAGCACATTCCAGGGAAGGCCAGTCTGAGAGTTGGTGGCCCAGGTACAGATGAGCCAACTTAAACGCCAGGTCCACAGGGCTCGCTACCACGAGGTCACAGGAAGCAGCGGAGTGGTGTGGAAGCCACACCTCCTTAGAGAAGTGTGCGGGAGAGGCACCCAGGGCCTTCCAGCAAGACGCCCCCAAGAGGGCAGCCTGGCCGAGTCCACCCACAGCATGGCGTCGTACTGACCTTGGGCTTGGCGGGACGACACGTGCACCCTCACACGCCTAGACCAGAGAACGTGAGGCCTGCGGCTTCAAGTCAGGCACGACACTGGAGCAATGCAGGATCCGGTGCGGTCTAGGTAGGACACAAGGACCAGCATGAGCACCAAGAGCAGTGGTCTCTGCCACGTGAACAGGGGCATGGGGAACGGGGCATGGCGAAGGAGCGTCCGGCCACCCCAGGGTCCTCGTGTCTCAGCCCTCCGGGTGGCAGAAGCTGACCCTGCGGCCGCCCTCCCCCAGGGCATCATCTGACAAAGGCTCTTTCAATGTGAACATTTACACTCTCTCCCAACCTCTGAAACAGGCACAACTGAAAAGCCTAAGTCGCCATCCTCTCCACTCTTGGTTTTAAGGGGGCTGTTTTGGCGGCCTCCACACCAGGCCGACTGAGCCTTTCATACTGCAGCCTAGAAGTTTCTCTCTATTCCTCACACAGGAAGGGAAGGGGAGCCAGAGGTAGAGGTGCTCGGCTACTTCCCGGCCAGCCTCTAAGACCAACGCAGGCTTTTCTGACTGGGCCGTTGTTTTTAGCTCATTCCTTCCTTCCATGAGAGAAAGGACACACGTGCAGACACCGACAGGGTCTTCCGGCCACGATCCACCCCCGCCTCGGCCAGCCCAGACCCCGGCCCGTGCACCATCTGCAGGGAGGGGTCCTCTGCACAAGTGCTCAGGGCCTTCTCGGGTGCCCCTGGGCCACCGTCTGGCCTTTTCTGGTTTTCAATGAAAACTTGTCTGAAGAGAGTTCTGAATTCGCAGATGGTCTGTGCGAGAGCCCGGGCAGCCCCTGGAAGGCAGTGAGGGGCCTAGACAACGAGGCCCTGCTCTGGAGCCACAGCCCTGCTACCTGGGCTGGGAAATCCTGTCCCCAGCCCTCACACCAGGTGGTGTCAGCTGTGTCACGTTACCCAGCTCAGGAGCACCGCACAGGGCAGCAGAACTCAGGGCAGGGGGACCGCAGCTCCTCCCGCACCCTCCAGTTCCAATCTCTACCTCATGTTTGCTAAAAAAGAGCAACCAGCAGCAGTTGGCGTAATAGCTATGTCGCTGGACTCCCATGTAGTCGACCGTAGTTCAAGTCCCAGACCCGGTGGCTTAAACTCACACCAGGTGTGTGTGCGTGCGTGCCCAAGATCCCGAGAGGAGAACGGAGAAGGGATTGCGGCGTGACCATCCCCCCCAGGGATGATTTCTCGCTGTCTCTCTCTTTTTAAAGAGCGCACGCATCCTATTGCAAAAACCTCTCCAAAAAAATAAATAGATAAAGTCTGAATGGGATAGAAAATTCTTCCTTCCCAGCAAACCTGGAACCCAAGGAAGCAGCAGAAATCTCCCCACCTGACAGCCTCTTCAGACCCAGACCGGGGTGAGGCCTGCCCAGCCCGACAGGGACACCTGTACCCACCTTCAGCTCCTCCCCTTCCGCAGCACACCCTACAGCTGCTCAGTAACACACGCCGAGCCCCACCAGACTGGATTTTAAAAAAATAACTCTTTGGGGGGAGGCAGCAGGTGGCACGGTAGTCAGGGGCACTGGACTTTCACATGGCCAACTGCAGTTCTCGTCCCAAACCTGGTGGCTTGCTTTCTCACTTTCCCTTTCTCTCTCTTTCCCACCCTGTCTCTTTCTGGTCAAATTAAAAACAAATAAAGTTAAATAAAATAACCTTTAAAAAAGAATTTTAAAATATTGTCATTATTTTATTATTTTTTTTAAAGTTAACCAGAGACAGACAGAGTGGGAAAGTGAGAAAATAAGCTTCTAGGTCCGGGACTCAAACCCAGTCAGCACTGGGAGTCCTGCTCCCTTTACCGCCACACCGCCGGCCGGCCCCCAGGCTAGATTTTAGCATCTTAGCCAACAGCCAGCACCGACCCAGGAAGCCAGCCCTGAGGTTCTGCAGCGCAAATGAAAGGCCAGGTGGGCAGGACCTGCAGGCCCTGGGCCCACCCACACTCCGCTTCACCTGCACGTCCATCTCCAGAGCTCCTAACGTGTGACACTTAAGAGCCACAGTGTCACCTGCCCACTGCTCAACTACTCCATGACAACAGCACGAAACCGCTGGGCCAGAGACCCTCAGGGCAGCCTGGCTGGGGCGTGCACGGTGCCAGCAGCACTGCCTCGGGCAAGGCGCTCCGCCTCCCTGGTGCCGGTGCCTCCATCCCCGAGCCAATGCCCGGCTCCGGTCCTTGCAGGTGACGTGCCCAGCCCCGCCCGCCTGCAGAGGTGGGCTTCCACCCTCCGGGGAGGCCCGCGCTGGGCCCTCCTCCGGACGCCGGCCTGGGAGGGAGGAATGGGGGTGCACGCGCCGTCTCCCCTAACCAGAGGCAGGGAAGCCGGGGGCCGAGAGCGCAGTCTCGGGGGAGCACCGAACCAGACCGAGCAAGCCCCGCAGGGTCTGCCCCGGGCCGGCTCCGCGTACCCGCAGAGCTCGCGCCCGTCCACCCGCCATCCACGGCTCAGGCTCCCGGAGACGCCCCCGTGCCCGAAGCCCCGGCGTCCCCCCGCGCGGCCCCGCCAGGCCCTTCCGCAGCCCGCAGGCCCCTGTCCCCGGGTTCCACCCCGGCTGCCCGCCGCCTCAGCCGGCCCGCGCCCGCACCCGCGGGGACGACATCGGGGCGCCCGGCACTCACCGCAGACCCCGCCGCCCGGCCCCGAGCCCAGCCCGAGGCGCGTGACTAGGACGGGCCGCGCCACCCGCCGGCCGCGGGGAGGGGCCGCCAGGCCGCCCGAGTGCGCCCCGCGTCGCGAGCCAAGGGGGCCCCCGCGTCCCGCACGCCCGGAAACGCCGCCGAGCACAGGCCATACCCGCGCCTGGCAGGGGCCCGGGGCAGCCGCCCGACTCCGGCCGCTCGGCCGCAGCGGCCCGCTCCCCCCGCCGCCTCCGAGTGGTGCCGGCCGCCGGGCCCGCAGGAGGCCAGCGCGGCGCGGTGACGTCAGGGCCGGCGCGCTCCGGGAGCTGCGGGTGCGCGCGCTCGTGCAGCCCGCCCTGGCCGCAGGGGAAGGGAGCGCAGGCTGCGGCAATCGCGCACCGCCCGCCCCTTTCAGGGTCCTGCAACTCTCGCATCCTGCCCCTTGCTCCCCTTTGGAAAGTGAATAAACCATTCTCTTTGCTTACTGAGTTAGCGTAATGGCTATGTCGCTGGACTCCCATGTAGTGGACTACGATTCAAATCCTGGACCCGGTGGCTTAAAACTCACACCGGGCACAGGTGCGTGCGTGCCTAAGATCCCGAGAGGAGAGTGGAGGAGAAGGGATTGCGGTGTGGCCATCCCCCCTACAGGGTGATTTCTCGCTTTCTGTCTCTCTGTCTCGCAGTGCACATGCCCTATAGCAAAAACCTCTCAAAATAAATAAATAAATAAATAAATAAATAAATAAATAAATAAATAAATAAAATAAAACAAAACTTTGCCTGACCCCCAAGGGATTCCCCAGTGGGGCACCCCCTGCACCAGACCACCCAGATATGGTGTGACCCTTTAGGCCATTGCTTTTGTTTTTTAAAATTATTTATTTAATTGTATGTATCTTTTTTTGTTCGTTTGTTAACAGGGCACTTGAGCTCACCAGAGAGAGACTTCAGACCTTTCTCTGGCCAGCCAAAGGCACTCCATGTTGTCCAGAGACCTGGCCTTCCCTCCAGCAAAGCCCAAGATGAGGCAAATATCTGAGGGTTGAGTCCTTAAAAAAAGAAAGGAAGGAAGAAAGAAAGAAAATGCTTGAGGTACATGGAGAGCTTCAAATGTGCCGTTCCCGTGGAAATGTCTGGGAGGCCCTTACTGCCTTTCCGAGGTGGGTGTGGTTGTCTCTGCCCGGCAGGGCCCTTTCTTACCCTCTGAATTTCCATGTTATTGGAAAAGGGAACGGGAGACATTAACGAAATTGGTTTGGGTGGTTTTTATCTTCTTTTACTGGTCTGGTAGAGATTAAAGAGTGTGGAGTGGAATAGTGATGTTAGGTTTTGCCTTTATTTTATTTATTATTTTATTTAAAGATTTTGCCATAGGGCACATGTACTTATCAAAAAGAGACAGAGGGAACCAGCAGTTAGCATAATGGCTATGTCGCTGGACTCCCATGTAGTCGACCCCGGTTCGCGTCTCAGACCTGGTGGCTTACAACTCACGCCGGGCGCGTGTGCGTGCGTGCCCAAGATCCCGAGAGGATAATGGAGGAGAATGGATTGCGGCGTGACCATCCCCCCTGGGGGGTGATTTCTCGCTTTCTGTCTCTCTGTCTGTCTGTCCGGCGAGCGCACGCGCCCTATAGCGAAAATCCTCTCCAAAAAAAAAAAAAAAAAGAGAGACAGAGACGGGACCAACAGAGAGTGTAATGGGTAGGTCGCTGGTCTCCCATGTAGTCAATCACAGTTTGAGTCCCAGACCCTGCGGCTTAAAATTCACAGCCAGTGCATGTGTGTGTGTGTGTGCCCAAAATCCCAAGAGGAGAATGGAGAAGGGATTGCAGTTTGACCATGCCCCCTGAGGGGTAATTTCTCACTTTTTGTCTCTCTGTCTCTCTCACCAGTGAGCACACACACCCTATAGCAAAAATCTCTCAAAAAAACAAAAAAACAAAAGAATAAATCAGTATACCCTTGAGTTACCCCCACACTCACACACACAAATTACCGCATAATGTACAGGCCTGTAAATTTGCGCTATCCACCGTCCGAAGAACTCAGTTGGTAATAATCATCAAACGTACAGAGTAGACATGGGGCTATGTTGGTTAGGGTGGCTGGATCCCACTTGACCAACGGCCCCACGAGAGTCCATCCCCCAGTGCAGCAGAGCCAGCGGGTGGCATGGTGGTTAAGGGTGCTGGACTCTCACATGACCGACCACGGTTCAAGTCCTGGACCTGGCGGCTTCCTTTCTCACTTTCCCTCTCTCTGCTGTGTCCCTCTCTGGTCAAATTAAATAATAATAAGTAAATAAAGTTAAATAAAATCATTCTTGAGGAAAAAAAGGAAAGGGCTCACGCGCCTGTGTCCAAAACCTGAGGAGACTGGAGTTCTCGAGAAGGGGCTGGGCGTGGCCATTCCTCGTAGGAGAGTCTCTGTCTCTGTCTCTGGCAAGCGCAAAAGCCCTATAGCCCTATAGCAGGGGGAAAATTCAGAATAATGAAATCTATAAAGGCGATACCTGGGGCCAGCAAGTGGCGTGGTGGTTAAGGTGCTGGACTCCCACATGGCCAGCCACGGTTGAACCCTGGACCTGGTGGCTTGAAACCCATGCCAGGTTCCTGTCCAGCGTCCCAGGAGGAGAGTGGAGGAGAAGGGATTCCGGTGAGGCCATCCCGAGGGGTGACTTCTCCCTTCCCCTCTCACCGTCTGTCTCTCAGCTCTAACTCTGTGTGTTCTGCTTATTCTGGGGCTGGACCTGTGCTGAGCAGCGGGAAGGGGGCTGGAAAGAGGTGGGCGAGGGGAGGGTCTGGCAGCAGTGCTGTTCGCGGCAAGGCCCAGGAGGGCGGCAGGGCAGCGGGTGGCTCCCGCGCTCCTCGTACTGGCCTCACACCCTCTAGAGACACAGACCTCACCCGCCAGAGGTCCGGGCCTCGCTCTTCAGACCTCCAAGTCCTTCGAATGCATCTTCACTTTGGTCCCCAAGCCCTGAGTGCAGGTTTCTTCCTGCGGTTACTACCCTGCGACTTACCACCTCTCCCTCCCAGGCACGCGGCTGAAGGCTGGAATCTATGAAGCAGGATGGGTCGCTCTTGCCCGCAAGGTTCTGGAAGTCCGTGGTCCCGGCTGTGCAGGACCTCACTGTCCCTGGGAACTGCGTTAGCCGGCTGCGCCTGGCCTGGCTTCTGCAAAGCGGTCAGACTCTGTGCACCGCGTGCGTAGGTTCTCAGCAGCAAATTCCTTCGTGAAGTTCACGTAATGAATGCCTGTGAGATTTTCAGAAAATGGCGGGCTTGCACTTAAGGAATTTCCGGGGCTCAAGGATGCAGCTGTGGGCTGGTGTTTCTCAGTGGGCCTACCGGTTCTCTGAGGACCGATGAGGTTTAATTTTCCCTTCTTTCACTTGGCCAGAGAGAGCATGTGCTCACCGGAGGGAGGGAGCGAGCGCCCCCAGTGGAGCGTGGTCACGCCTCAGTCCTCGCTCTATCCTGCTGGGATTCTGGGCCCGCGAGAACATGCGCCTACTGTTCAAGCCACCAGGGCCTGGGTGTGAACCCTGCTGGGCCATGTGGGACCTGGCTCCCTAGGCTGCGGGGCTGACACTTCTCTTTTAATTTTTTTTGGTGTTTGTCATAGGGCATGCGTGCTTCCTGGAAAGACAGAGAGAGGGACATTCCCAAGGGGGATGGCAGGCCACAGTCACTTCTCCTCCACTCTCCTCTCTGGATGCCGGGCATGCATGCACACGTGCCTGGTGTGAGTTTCCAAGTTTCCAGGTCTGGGACTCGTACCACAGTCAGCTATTTGGCCATGTGGGAGTCCAGCACCTTAACCACCATGCCACCTGCTAGCCCCAACATTTTAACTTAAAATATGTATGTATTTAATTTTGTTATGATTACTTTTCAAATTTGACCAGAGAAAGAGAAAGAGAGAAAGCCACCAGGCCCAGGACTGAAATCGTGGTCACCCCTCTGGGAACCTGGCATTCCACCCACCACGCCACTGCCGGCCCTGCAACGCTTTAATGTTTCTGTTTTCTAGAAGAATTTTTGCTATTGGGTGCATGTGCTCGCCAGAGAGAGACACGGAAAGTGGAAAATCACCCCCCGGGGGGATGGCCACGCCGCAATCCCTTCTCCTCCATTCTCCTCTCGGGATCTTGGGCACGCATGCACACGCGCCCGGCGTGAGTTTTAGCCACCAGGTCCAGGACTTGAATCATGGTTGACTACGTGGGAGTCCAGTGACATAGCCATTATGCTAACTGCTGGTCCCAAACTTTTAATTTAGACTCAGATGGGTGTGCTTGCCGAGATAGCTTCAGTTTGGAATACATTCACATAAGACATTCTTTGGAGAAACTCCTGGTTGCATGTTTTTAAAATGACCGGGGTGGGGAAGCGCAGATAGTGTAATGGTTACGTCTCTGGACTCCCATGTAGTTGACCACAGTTCGAGTCCTGGACCCAGTGGCTTAAAACTCATGTCGGCACATGTTCATGCGTGCCCAAAATCCCAAGAGGAGACTGGAGGAGAAGGGGTTTCAGTGTGGCCATTCCTCCTGGGAGGTGATTTCTCACTTTGTCTCTGTCTCTCCTGTGAGCACACACACCCTATAGCAAAAATCTCTGCCCCCACAAAAACGTAAAATAAATGACGGGATGTTTTCTGAGCCAGACTGGTGCTGATGAATGCACCCTGAAGTAGTGGGGGTTCCTGCCTATGTGAACGGCACCTATGCACTTTGTTTAGAAAACAGAAATCCCTTGGGCCAGTAGGTAGCATGGTAATTAAGGCACTGGACTCCCACACAGTTGACTGTGGTTTAAGTCCCTGACCCACTAGCTTGAAACTCACACTGGGCACATGTGTGCATGTCCAAAATCCCAGGGAGAGAATGGAGGCAAAGGGTTGTGGTGTGGCCACCCCTTGGGGAGTGATTTCTCACTTTCCTTCTCACGGTCTCTGTCTCTCTGACGAGTTGTGCACCCTATGGCAAAAACCTTAAAAACAAACAAACAAACAACAACAACAAAAACAGAAATCCCAGGCAAAGTTGGGTAACAAATGGCATTACTGTGAAAGATACCAACCAGCTTGAGTAACAGCAAAATGCCTTGTGCCCCAATCAGGAACAAGAGCTTCTACTTTCTTTCTCCTTTTTAGAGGATTTTGTCATAGGGCATGTGTGCTCACCAGGAGGTGGGGGGAAGAGAGACAGAGACAGAGAAGTGAGAAACCGCCCTCCCGCGGGGTGGCCACACTGCTGCAATCTTCTCCTACATCCTCCTGGGATCTTGGGCAGTCAGGCACTCATGCCCGGCGATTGTCAAGGCTCTGGGTCGACACTCGAACTGTGATCGGCCGTGTGGGAGTCCAGCAACATAAACACTATGCCATCAGCTGGCCCCGTACTTTGTTTAAATTTTTTTTAAATGTTAAATTCAATCATCATACATCACAACAGCTTGTAAAATGAATCTTCCCAGCATGGAGACGCTGTACACCAGTCCAGTTAAAGATACTGTCATAACGTTATCAGCGACAGTCCTCCATTTCTGTGTCCCTTAGATGCTGTGCCTTCTTTTCCCCTGGGTTCCCTCCTCACCTCCGCCTTTCTCCCAGTCTCCAGTATCTGCAACCATCCTCCTTGCTTCCATCTACTCTAACTTTCCGTTTCAGCTTTTACTTTTTTTTTGTTGTTGGAGAGGTTTTTTCACTATAGGGCGCGTGCGCTCGCCAGACAGAGAGAGAGACAGAGACAGAGAGAAATCACCCCCCAGGGGGGATGGTCACACCGCAATCCCTTCTCCTCCATTCTCCTCTCAGGATTTTGGGCACGCACGCACACGCGCCCAGCGTGAATTTTAAGCCACCGGGTCCGGGACGCGAACCGCGGTCGACTACGTGGGAGTCCAGCGACATAGCCATTACGCTAACTGCTGGTTCCCAGCTTTTACTTTTTTTAAAAAAAGAATTATTTTGAATTTTATTTATTCATTTATTTATTTTAATTTGACCAAACAGAGACACAGAGAGGGAGAGAAAGTGAGAAAGCAAGCCAGACCCGGGACTTGAACCATGGTTGGCCATGTGGGAGTATCCAGCGTCTTAACCACATCACTTGTGGGTCCCTCAGCTCTTACTTTTCTAGCAAACAATTAGGCAGAGGGAACGTCTCAGCTTTTTATTTTATTTATTTATTATTTTAATTTGACCAGAGAGAAAGACAGAAAGAGAGGGAAAGTGAGAAAGCAAGTGGCCGGGTCTGGGACTCCAACTGCTGTCAGCTGTGTGGGAGTCCAGCGCCTTCACCACCACGACAAGACAGCCCTACTCTCAGCTTTTTCAGTGGGCTGCACTGCTGGTGTTCACCAGTGAGCCTACCTTGTTCAGGTTTCCTGTTTTGGCCAATGTCAAATTGTATCCAATTCTCTACTGTCACTTGCCTTTTAAAGATGAAGTGTTGGGAGCCAGTTGGTGGCGTGTTTAAGGCAACTGGATCCCACTTGTCCAACTTTGTAGTTCAAGTCCTGGACCCAGTGGCTTAAAAAACATGCCAGACGTGTGTGTGTGCCTGCCTGAAGTCCGAGGAGGGTGGAGAAGAAACTGTGGCATGGCCATCCACCCTGGAGGTGATTTATCACTGTCTCTGGTGAGGGCATGTGCCCTCTACCAAAAAATAAGAAAAGGTGAGGTTTTGGGTTTATCACTTCCAAGTTACTGAGTTGCACGGAGATGGTCGCCAGCGTGCGGAAGATGGTATCTGCAGGTAATTCTAAGCAGTTGCAGAGGGCCCAGGTAAGAAAGCGACCACCAGCGGGGAAGTATGATGGCCATCTCTATGGGCAGGTGAGTTACTTAATGATGGCGACCAAAGGCAAAATTCTATCTAGATTCTTTCCTAAAACCAAAAACTGAAACCAGAGAACATCTGCTAATTGCAAAAGGCATTTAATGAATCTGAATTCCACAGATCCAGGGTTGATGATCAGACCAAAAATAAACCACTTACTGTTGAACAAGCAGCTAGTATTATATTAAAACATAAAAAGCCGTAGCAGTTGAATTCAAATTGGGGAAAGGTAGTTTGCCTTTTAAAAGTGTTCCGAAGGGGCCAGCAGGGGTGTGGTGGTCAAGGCACTGGATTCACACATTGCCAACTGCAGTTCGAGTCCCGGACCTAGAAGCTTGCTTTTGTACTTTCCCTTTCTGTCTCTCTCTGGTGAGTGAATGTGTCCTGTAATGATGATAAAATTATTATTTTTTTAGAATTAATTTTATTATCATTATTATTTTTTTTAATATGACCAGCAACAGGGAGAGAGAAGGAAAGTGGAAAAGCAAGCACCAGGTCCAGGACTTGAACCACATGTCAGCATGTGGGAGTCCAGTGCCCCAACCACCACACCACCTGCCAGCCCTGTGGCCTGGAGTCGGGGTAGGGGTAGTGATGACCAGCTGCAAGCATCCTCACTGTGTCCTTTTCGGGAGCAGAAAGGGTGGATCGGAGCTGGCAGTTTTCAACTTCCAATCTGCCTCAGTCATACATATTTGATGCATGAGCACAGGGTTATTACTGATCGCATCGCTTTGGCCCACCTGGGTTTATTTATCCGACCACGTCATGACAAGGACACTTAAAAGCTGCAACGCAGAGACACTACTAAACATACTCAGAAATGTGAAGCCAGCAATTATGTCACAATGCAGCAGGTTGAAAACAAATTAGTCACGGAAACTTTACTTCATTCTTAAACCGTCAAGAAAATCATTATGGAGAAAAATTTAATACCACAGCATAACCCCACCCTTTGAAATTTGTGCAGTGATTACTTAAAGAAATCTTCTTTCATGTAAGCAGCAAGGGCGTCACTATCTTTTCATCTCATTAATTCAATGAAAACCATTACCTTTAAAAAGATCTCTTCTTCTTCCCAAGGTGGTGTCTTTTATATTTGAATTAGTAATTATATGAAGTCATAGATAATAGCACACTTCACCATAGATCTTAGATGTTTGGAAGAATTAAAATTTCTTTACATCATTTATACAGATTTTAATGTTTTAGTTATGCATTTTCAAGAGGAGGGGTTATCTAACGAACCATTGTGTATATACACATATGTAAAAGTGGGCCACAGTGACTTCTTTGTAGCTGTTAGCTGTCCTGCTCCCTAGTTTACTAGATCATTTGAGCACACGTTTTAATTTTTCTCTAATAAAAATGTGCGGGACCAGCAGTTAGCGTAATGGCTATGTCGCTGGACTTCCACGTAGTCGACCGCGGTTCGAGTCCCGGACCCAGTGACTTCAATTCACGCCGGGCGCATGTTCATGAGTGCCCAAGATCCCAAGAGGAGAAAGGAGGAGAAGGGATTGCGGCATGGCCATCCCCCCTGGGGGTGATTTCTCGCTCTCTGTCTCTCTGTCTCTCTCTCTCTTTCTGGTGAGCCCACGTGCCCTATAGCAAAAACCTCTCCAAAAAAAAAAAAAAAGAAAATGTGCAATATTTTTAGTGTCATATTTAACTACTTAGAGTATGATTTTTACCTTGATGTCTTAATATCCTAGGCACCTGCTGTAATAATATTTTAGAAAATGGGGCTAGCAGGTGGCACAGTGGTTGGTGTGACTGGACTCCCACATGGCTGACCGTGGTTCAGGTCCCGGATCTGGCAGCTTACTTTCTTACTTTCTCTCTTTCTGTCTCTCTCTGGTCAACTTCAAAAAAATAATAAATCAATGAAATAAAAACGACAATGAATAAAATTAAATAATTCTTTAAAAATATTTTAGAAAATGTTTGGAATTTAAGAAATAACTTGTGTTACTAATTTGTATAACCTATATCTGTACAATGGAATATAAAATTAGTTGACTAGGGGGGGAAAAAAAGCCTGGGGCCAGCAGGTGGAGTGGTGGTTAAGAGTGCTGGATTCTCACATGGCTGACCGTGGTTAAAGTCCCAGACTTGGTGGCTTACTTTCTCATGTTCCTTTTCTCTCTCTCTGTCTCCCTTTGGTCAAATTAAAAGATAGTAACAAACGGAATTAAATAAATAATTCTTTAAAAAAAAAACCTACTGAAATTGCTATGGTAAAAAATGCTAAATTTTCGGGACCAGCAGTTAGTGTAGCAGCTATGTTGCTGAAGTCCCACATAGTCGACCGCGGTTCGCGTCCCAGACCCGGTGGCTTAAAACTCACGCCGGGCATGTGTGTGTGCGTGCCCGAGATCCCGAGAGGAGAATGGAGGAGAAGGGATTGCGGCGTGGCCATACCCCCTGGGGGTGGTGGTGGTGGTGATTTCTTGCTTTCTGTCTCTCTGTCTCTGTCTGTCTGGCAAGCACACGTGTCCTATAGCAAAAAAAAAAAAAAAAAAAAAAAAAAAAAAAAAAAAAAAAAAAAAAAAAAACTCTCCAAAAATGCTAAATTCTCTCCTCTTTCTTCCTCATAATGCTAAATTAACCCCGGTATCCTAGTGTCCTTTAAAAAAAAGACTTACTGGACTCATGCTTTGCCACTGGCTGGAAATATACATGCAGAGTTGACTGTAACTGGCTAAGCCTCAGCCTGACTTAGAAATGGTACATGGGATGGGGCTGGCAGGTGGCATGGTGGCTAAGGGTGCTGAACTCCCACACTGCCAACCAGTTTGAGTCCCAGACCTGGTCACTTGCATTCTCTCTCTGTCTCTCAGGTCAAAATTGAAAAAAAAACAAAGAAATGGTACATGGGCTCATTTTCTGAAACAGTGACCATCGGTGTTTTTCAGTAGCTGACCAGATGCCCAAACTATTTTTTTAATTATTTAATTTTATGATTTTTATTTTTTAAGAATTATTTTATTTAATTTTATTCATCATTATTGTTTTCTTTTTTTTTTTTTTTTGGAGAGATTTTTGCTATAGGGCGCATGCGCTCGCCAGAAAGAGAGACAGAGACATAGAAAACAAGAAACCACCCCCCAGGGGGGATGGCCACGCCATAATCCTGTCTCCTCCATTCTCCTCTCAGGATCGATCTTGGGCATGCACGCACACGCACCCAGCATGAGTTTTAAGCCACCGGGTCTGGGACTCGAATCGCGGTCGGCTACATGGGAGTACAACAACATAGTCATTACTCTAACTGCTGGTCCCAAATTTTATTTTTTAAAGAATTATTTTAACTTTGTTTCACTCATTTAAATTTGACCAGAGAGAGTGAGAGCAAGTGAGAGAGAGAGAGGGAGAAAGTGAGAAAGCAAGCAGGCAGGTCCGGGATGCGAACCATGGTCAGCCATGTGGGAGTCCAGCACCCTTAACCACCACACCATCTGCTGGCCCTTATTTATTATTATTATTTTTTAATGTGTGTGTGCATGTCCCAAATCCCCAGAGGACAATGAAGGACTGTAGCATGGCTATCCCCCAGAAGGATAATTTCTTTTTTCCTCTCTCTCTCACTGTCTCCCTGGCAAGCGTATGTGCCCAATGGCAAAAAAAGAAAAAAAAAAAATTTAAAAAAAGAAAGAAAGAAAAGAATTTCTCTAAGTAAAATGTTACTATATGATTTGGTACATTTTAAAAAGTGATTATTGTGGCCAGCAGGTGGCATGGTGGTTGGGTGCTGGACACGCATGTCCGAGCGCGGTTCAAGTGCCAGACCTGGAAACTTGCTTTCTCACTTTCCCCTTTTCCCCCTCTCTCACTCTGTATCTCTGGTGAGTACACATGCCCTGTAGCAAAGTGAAAAATGATAATAATGATAAATAAAATTAAATGGATAAAATTTGTTTTAGAAAAACTGTAGCGAACAGCCGGTCTGAGCAACACAATAGTGACCTTCGAACACACGCAGAAACGCGGTTCTTAGGGCTGCTGTCTGCAAGGCTGGTCGAGGAACACGCTAGCTCTCAGGGAAACTGCAAGGCAGTGGTTAAGGGAAGCCGTATGTGATCATCAGAAAAGGCTGAAGAAGAGACGTACACAGAACTACACGGCACCAGAGGTCTACTTCAGTCGCTCAGCATCTGAAAACGACGGGCTTTGATCCCACTTCCCTTTCTCCCATTTTTTGCCCCTTAAGAGAATAAACCTGGGAATGGCTGGGGCCGGGCCACAGCTGCCCTGACCCCAATTTTCTCTACTTACGTGTCTTTGTTGTTTATTTTTATGTTTATTATCTAGCCCACAGCCACCCCCAACTCAGAGCATGCTTTTAGTCATGTGAGTCAAGGCAAAAAGTGATTCTTGTTAAGGAGGAAAAAAAAGGTTTTTTGTTTGTTTTTGTCATAGAGTGCATGCGTTCACCAGAGAGATAGAGCGAGAAAGAGGGAAAGTGAGAAATCACCCCTCAGGGGTGATGATCACACCACAGTCCCTTCTCCAGTCCCCTTTCAGGATTTTGGGCACGCACACACACGTGCCAGCATGATTTTTAAACTGCCAGGTCCAGGACTTGAACCATGGTCAACCATGTAGGAGTCCAGGACCTTATCTATCATGCCACCTGCTGGCCCCAAGAAAAAAGTTTTAGGACTAAATTTGAGGTCTCCACACCATTCCAGGGCTAAATCAGAGAATCCAATTCCAAAATCCTATGTGAGGAAGGCCTCAATATAATTTAGATGCACCTGTGCAGACTACCTGAAAATGGTTGAAGAGGATAAAGTGAGAAAGCCTGCCATTTGTCTAAAAAAAAAAAAAAAAAAAAAGAAAAAACAAAACAAAAACAAAACACCACCAAACTAAGGAGACAGGAAATAGGGCCAGCAGGTGTCATGGAGGTTAAGACGCTGGCTTCCACATGACCACAGCTCGAATCCCAGACCCAGAGGCTTGAAAGATATGCCAGGTGTGGGTGCACATGTGCCCAAAATCCGGAGAATGGAAGAAAAGAGACTGCAGCGTGGCCATCCTCCCTGGGGATGATTTCTCTCTCTCTCTCTGGTAAGCATACAAGCCCTGTAGCAAAACTAAAAATCAAAACAAACTAACTGGCATCTCCTAATGCATAATCCAGACTGTGGCTAAAATATGTGTTAATTCTGGGCCAGCCAGGTGGTGTGGTGGCTAAGGTAACTGGATCCCATATGGCACAGTTTGAGTCTCAAACCCAGGAACTTGAGAAACTGTCCAGATGCATACGCATGTGTGCCCCAAATCCTAAGAGCAAAGTGAGAGAATGGACTGTAGTGTGGTCATCTCTCCTGGGGAGCTTCCTCACTTTCTCACCCTTTCTGGTTCTCTGTAGCGCATGCACACACACTGTGACAAACTAGAAAAACAAAAAAAATGTGTTAATTCTAATTTTAAATATTACCTTATGCTTTATGGATCCTCAAGCATTTTCTCTGACACTGATAACAACTTTTAGCTTCAAAACTTCCTAAAATCCAGGCCAGCCAGTGGCACACTGATTTAAGGCGGCTGGATCCTGTATGGCTGACTCTGTGGCTAACTGTGTGGTTCGATTCCCTAACCCGGTGGCTTGAACAAACATGGTAGGTGCACGTGCATGAGTGCCCAAACGCCAGCAAGGAGGAGAGACGGAAGAGAAGGGTTTGCACCGGACCATTCCCCGTGGGCAGGTGCATTCTCGCTTTCCCTTCCTCTCTCTTTAGCAAGTAAGTGCATGTGTCCTCTGGCAACTTTTTTTTTTTTTTTTTTTTAAATTCCTAACATCCAACTGTTTCTGTTCACAACGAATGTGCATGCTAAAACATTTTCAGCAGAGGGGGTCAGGAGACAGCATGGTGGATGGGGTCCTGGACTCCCACATAGCCAACCCTGGTTCAAGTCCCTGACCTCGCGCTTGCTTTCTCACTTTCCCTCTTTCTTTTTCTCTCTGGTAAAGTTAAAGTGATACAGGGACCAGCAGTTAGCGTAATGGCTATGTCGCTGAACTCCCATGTAGTCGACTGCAATTCAAGTCCTGGACCCGGTGGCTTAAACTCACGCTGGGCACATGTGCGTGCATGCCCAAGATCCCGAGAGGAGAATGGAGGAGAAGGGATTGTGGTGTGGCCATCCCCCGGGGGGCGATTTCTCGCTTTATGTCTCTCTGTCTCTCTCTGTCCTTCTGGCTAGCGCACACACGCCCTATACCAAAAACCTCTCCAAAAAAAAAAAAAAAAAAAAAAAAAAACCCAAAAAAGTGATACACAAAAGACACATTGATGTTCAAGGAGTTTAAAACAAAAAAGATTTAATGCAACAACAACAATAATCTGAGGATAAATAAATCCATAACAGACTTCAAAGTGTCAAAATGTTTTCCTTTCTTTGCAGAGAGAATGGTGCTCTGAAAGCACACGCGACTGAAGATGCCAAAACAAAACCGAACGTCTTAGTGTCCCCGGGTGACACAGGCGGGCCGCACGCTATGCTCAGAGCACTTGCCACTGTCCAAGGTGACGGTCTCTCTCCTTTCACTCAGGATGGATGTTAGTTTCAAGAGTAGCTGGAAGGTTTGTTTCCAGAATCATCTTCTTGTGAGCCCATGCTCTGTGAGGGGAGAGTGGAGTGCTGTGTCTCTTTGTCAGGGCACCCTCAGCCCCAGACGAGCACTCCAGCTGCTGTCCCCCACCCCTGGAGGAAGGCCGCCATGTCCCAGGAGCCACCCCAGATCCCTGGCACTGCGCCAGGCTGTGGCCTGAAATGCGCCTGGCCTGGCCAGCGGCGAGCAGCGCCTCCCTGTGAGCTCACGGGAAGACTGGTCACAGGCACGGGGCCGCTTCCTCTGGGACCCGGCCCAGGCTTCCTTGCTGGTGTGGCCACCCCTCCCTCTGCACCCAGCCTGCTTCCTGGCACGAGGGCACCCTCATCACCTTCTGCACAAACTGGGGGTTCACTGTGATCTCCTGGTCCATGGCCTTCAGCCGCTCGTCCAGCTCGATGCACTTCAGCATCTGCGGGCAGACGTGTGGGGCGCGGTCAGCGGGACGGGCTGGGCCTGGCACGCCCGTTTTAACCTAGACTAGGACGTGGGCGCTAGGGGGTCGGTCTCCGGACCCGAAAGGCCCGAGCTGCATGCTTGTGAAGTCAGCACGTCCCCGACGCGGGCACTGACAGAGTACCGTGCTGCTGTGCCACCAGCCGGCCGGCAGGGTCTGGACAGCATCGTCAGCCAACACGGCAGTCTGTTTTGCGGGAACCACATATTCCCACTGGTGTCCCCGAGACAACTCATCATCTCAGGTGACACTGCAGCCATCAGATCAACTGCCAGAAAACCTTGCACCTGCAGCTTTTGTGTTGTGCTCCTTTGCCCTCTTGTAAGAAGGGATATGGAGGAAGCCTCTGCTGCCGTGTCGCGTCCAGGCACCCGCGGCTAACGCGTGCCTCAGTCTCCCTCCCTGGAGGTAAGAAATGCGCACCGCACACACAGCCCCTCGGACTCAGGACCCAGAGCACACTCACAACTCTACACCCTCCAAAGAGGCACAAGAACCCCGGGGCTGGCTTGGCTTCTCTCCTTTTCCTGCGCCCCACTCCTGCCAACAGGGAGAGAGACGGGGAGAGAGGGCTCCTGGCCTCCCACCCAGAGTGCCACAGAAACGGGCTCTCTGTCACCAGTAGCAGTTGGATGTGGACAAACCACTAGATCCTTCAAGTGTTCTGGCATTCAAGCAGGTGTCGGTGAGCTAACTAGGGGATCAAACCCGTCATTCAGTCTCAGCAATGCCACCTACAAGAGTTAAGGCAGCCCATTTTGAAATGAACCCCCTAGGAACCGAGGGACTCACAGGCTGGGAACACCTGCACTTCCGACCGACACTGCCCGGGGACACAGAGGCCGCATTTGAGAACCCAAACCCCAAACGGGGTCCCGGTGGTTACCTCCTGGTCGATGTTATGAAGCATGGCTGGGTTGTTATACTTTTCAGGGTTATCATGGAAACTGACCATACCGTCCTTCTGATTAATACTGGCGAAAATTTCACCATCTTCTATCTACAAAACAGACAGACAGACAGACAGAAAAGCAGTTTAAATCTGAATATCCTGTAACTATACAGTCATCTGGTATATCTGGGAAAAGTAATAAACCTGTGTGTGAATTTTTACGCATCATGTTTATTTAAAAAGTATTTATTGAACAATTAGCACAGGTAAGGCATTACAGATGCTGAGGGACATAAAACTTACACACATGAGCACAATCCTTATCTGTCTTTTTTTAAAAAATAATTATTTTACTTGTCATTATTATTTTTAAAGTTTGCTACAGGACATGTGTGCTCACCAGAGAAAGACAGAGAGAGAAAGTGAGAAAGCAAACGCCAGGTCTAGGACTTGAACCGTGGCTGGCCATGAGGGAGTCCGGCACCTCAGCCACCACACCACTTGCTGGTCCCAGTGGTTTTTTTTTTTTTTTTTTTAAATTGAGGTGAAAGCCGATAAGATAATGAACCATTTTATGGGCCAGCCCTGTCATCCAGCGTTAAGGGAGCTAGGTCCCACATAGCCAACCACATGGTTCAAACTCCAGCCCCGCTGACTTGAAAAACACACCGGTCGCCTGGATTCACGCCCCGAATCCCCACAGGACAGGGAAATGGAGAAGGGGCTGAAGTGTGACCATACCCTATCGGGGGGCTTCCTCTTTCTCCCTCTCTGACAATTACACATGCTCTCTGGCAAAATATTTTAAATAGAAAGGAACACCATAGTTAAATCATTTAAAAGTGAATGCTTTGTGGTGTTTAGCACATTAACAACGTATGGTCACCCCTCTACCTGGGTCCAGACACTCCATCACCCCGAGAGGAGACCCGCAGCAGCAGTCACCCCCTGCCCCCAGCACCCCTAACCTGCCTGTCTCCATGGCTCTCCCTATTATGGATACAGCCTCCACTGGGATCACACAGTGTGTGGGCTTTAGGGTCTTGCCCCACTTAGCCTGTTTTGACGTACCCTCTCATTTCTTCTCTTTTTTTTTTCTCTTTTTGGAGAGGTTTTCGCTATAGGGTGCATGTGCTCGCCAGACAGACAGAGACAGAGAGACAGAAAAGCGAGAAATCACCCCCAGGGGGGATGGCCACGCTGCAATCCCTTCTCTTCCATTCTCCTCTCGGGATTTTGGGCATGTACACAGACACACTTGGCGTGAGTTTCAAGCTGCTGGGTCAGGGACTTGAACTACAGTCAGCCATGTGGGAGTCCAGTGACGTTAACCACTATGTTACCTGCTGAACCCTCTCTTTGCATTTTTTTTTTTTTTTGAGAGTTTTTTGCTATAGGGCGTGTGCGCTCGCCAGACAGACAGAAAGCGAGAAATCACCCCCCAGGGGGGATGGTCATGCCGCAATCCCCTCTCCTCCGTTCTCTTCCTGGGATCTTGGGCACGCACGCACACGCGCCCGGCGTGAGTTTTAAGCCACCGGGTCTGGGACGCGAACTGCGGTCGACTACATGGGAGTCCAGCGACATAGCCATTACGCTAACTGCTGGTCCCCTCCCTTTGCATTTTAAAATATCAATTCATTGAAAAAAAATGTACATTGTCATTACTGTAGAATGTACAACCTGGCCAGCCAGTGGCCTAGTGGTTAAGGGAGCCCAATCCCACGTGGCTGACTACAATTTGAACCCCAGCCTTGACGTGTGTCCCAGGGTGTGTGCATGCCCCACATCCTAGCGGAGCAGAGGGGCAAGAGAGAAGGTATTATGGCATGACCTGCACCCCACCAGGAAGTGCTCGCTGCTGCCCTCCCTCCTTCTCCCGATCTCTCTTACATGTGTGCGTGCGCGTGCACCAGTAAGTGCATGTGTCCTGTAGCAGTTTTTTTTAAATAGACATACTTTTTAGTTTTTATAATTTTCCAGAGAGCCCATGCACTTGCCAAGGAGAGAGAGCAAGACAGCATCCCCCATGGAGGATGGTCACACTGCAATCCCTTCTCTGTTTCTCCTTTCAGAATTTTGGGCAGGGACCAGCAGTTAGCGTAATGGCTGTGTCGCTGGACTCCCATGTAGTCGACCGCGGTTCGAGTCCCGGATCCGGCGGCTTAAACTCACGCCGGGCGCGTGTGCGTGCGTGCCCAAGATCCCGAGAGGAGAATGGAGGAGAGGGGATTGCGGCGTGGCCATCCCCCCTGGGGGGTGATTTCTTGCTTTCTGTCTCTCTGTCTCTGTCTGTCTGGCGAGCGCACGCGCCCTATAACAAAAACCTCTCCAAAAAAAAAAAAAAAAAAAAAAAAAAAAAAAAAAAGAAAAAAGAATTTTGGGCACACATGCCCAGAGTGTTTCTCAAGCAGACCGGTCCAGGGCTTGAACCACGCAGTCAGCTACGTGGGATTCAGACACCTTAACCACCATTAAAAAAAAGTGAAGCCCTAACACATTTTCAATTCACCCCAAGGATTTTCTGGTCCTTCAAGAAAACCTTTTTTTAAATTTTTTTGAGAGGTTTTTGCTATAGGGCGCGTGCGCTCGCCAGACAGATAGAGACAGATAGAGAGACAGAAAGTGAGAAATCACCCCCCAGGGGGGATGGCCACGCCGCAATCCCTTCTCCATTCTCCTCTCGGGATCTTGGGCATGCACGCACACGCTCCTGGCGTGAGTTTTAAGCCACCGGGTCCGGGACGCGAACCGCAGTCGATTACATGGGAGTCCAGCAACATAGCCATTATGCTAACTGCTGGTCCAAGAAAACCTTTTTTAAAAAATTATTTTAGTTAACTTTATGTATTCATTCACTTATTTATTTCAATTTGACCAGAGAGGGACAGAGAAAGAGAAAGAGAGAGAGAGCGCACGCAAGCTGCCAGGTCTGGGACTCGAACCGCAGTCAGCCATGTGGGAGTCCAGCGCCCTTAACTGCCAAGGCACCTGCCGGCCCCAAGGAAACCTTTTTACCACTGCTGAGTCCACGGTAGCTTCAGGGCCTGTGTTTTATTTGTATTAGTGACTGAGGATTTACGTGACTGGTCCTGAATGCCCCATCTGTCTAGAAAGTAGAAACTGATATGCCAGTAAAAGTCCCACACAGGCGGGACCAGCAGATGGTGTAATGGTTAATTGCATCACTGGTCTTCCACAGAGTTGACCAGTTTGAGTCCCGGACCTGGCGGCTTAAAATGCATGCTGGGCCCGTGTGTGTGCCCCAAATGCTGAGAGAATGGAGAAAGGACTGTGCTGCGGCCGTGCCCCCAGAGTGATTTCTCACTCTCTGTCTCTCCAGCAAGCGCACATACCCTATAACAGAAATCTCCCTCAAAAAACAAGTCCCACACAGATCATTTTATTCCTGATGAGCTGCTCCTCAGTGTCTGTCAGCGGTGGAAGTGAGCTGCCTAAACCGGCGTGTCCCCTTCTAGCCTGGGAAGGGACAGGAGCCATCTAATGAGCACTGAGCGGCTGTGTGCCCCGCCTCTCTGAGTAGGGGCCGCGCCCACATTCCCCGCCGGAGCACGGTCTGCAGAGCCCAAAGGCCCACTGACCCAGAGTGGAAAGGCAGCCTCCCACCAAGCACCGCAGCACTGACAATGAAGACCACAAGTGCCGCAGCGGCAGGAAGGGCTCTCACATGCTAGTCCGAAAAGCCAGACTCGGGAAGAGCCTCCAGGCTGGCTCCATACCACAGTGATTAAGTGCTGTGCGTTGGGAGCCACATCCCAATCCCACATGGCTGACCACGGTTTGAATCCCTGACAGCTTGAATAAATCGTGCTGGCCATGTGTGCACGTGAAGGGAGACTGCGTGGTGACCATGCCCCCTGGAGATGCCTTTTCCCTCTTCCTCCTCTTCTCCCTCTTTACAATGCACACGTGAAAACACCGTGCTTCCTTTTATGGAAAGCTCAAAAACAGACACAACCAAGACAGGATGTTAGAAGTCAGGGTAGGGCCAACCCACGGCCTGGTGGCTAAGGTGGCTGGATCCACATTGCTAATTGCACAGTTGAGTTCTGGATCCGGTGCTTGAAAAGCGCACTGGGCGGGCCAGCAGGTGGCATAGTGGTTAAAGCGCTGGACTCCCACAAGTCAACTGTAGTTAGAATCCCACACCTAGCAGCTTCAAACTCATGCTGGTTGCATGTGTGTGCACCCAAAATTCCAAGAACATGGGACCAGCAGTTAGCATAATGGCTATGTTGCTGGACTCCCACGTAGTCGACTGCGGTTCGCGTCCCGGACCCGGTGGCTTAAACTCATGCCAGGCGCGTGTGCGTGCGTGCCCAAGATCCCGAGAGGAGAATGGAGGAGAAGGGATTGCGGTGTGGCCATCCCCCCTGGGGGGTGATTTCTCGCTTTCTATCTCTCTGTCTCTCTCTCTCTGTTTGGCGAGCGCACGCGCCCTATAGCAAAAACCTCTCTCTCAAAAAAAAAATAATAATCCAAGAACAGAATAAAGGAGAATGGAGGAGAAAGAATTGCAGCGTGGTCATACACTGGGGGATGACTTCTGACTTTCTCTTGTCTTTCCAACGAACAAATGCGCCCTATAGCAAAAAGTCGTATAAAAAAAAAAAGGGAGAAAAACACATTGGGTACGTGTCTGTGCCTAAAATCCCAATAGGAAGGAGAAATGGAGAAGAGACTGCAGTGTGACACACCATCGGGAGCTGCTTCTGGGTAATGACTCTCCTGCCCAGAGCTAGGGTTCAGCACATTCTGTCCCTCATCGAGGTGTTGGTGACACAGACGTCTTCACTTTGCAAGCCTGGTTTAGCTGAACACTAAATACACTGTATTTCTACAAAGTGTTTACTTAAGCCCCTGCAGGCCTTCCGCTCCAGGCAGGGTCTCTGCACCTGGCTGTGCTGACCTGGGGCTCAGGACCCGCATACTGGGCTGTTGTGTGTGCTGCAGGGTGCTTAGCAGCATCCCGGGCCTGTACCGACTGCACACCTGTAGGACCCTTCCCGTGACAATCGAAAATGTCCCTGACATTTCAGAAAGTCCCCTGGTAGAAAAAACCACTCCTCAGAGCCCGTCAGGTAGTCTGGGTTGGTCAAAGTATATTCAAAACCCATCCCAGCCTTTGCCCTTCCAAGCCATTTTGCAGGAAACAGACCAAAATGTCAAAGGCGGTAGCTTTAGATGCCCTCCTCCTCAGCTTTCCTGTAATGAACACTCTGTCATGTTTACAAGGACAAAACTCCACTAAGTAGTACTTGTGAAGAGTGAAAATACGGGCCAGGAGGTGGTGTGCAGGTAAAGGCTGGACTCTCACACGGCCAACTGCAGTTCAAGTCCTGGACCTGGCGGCTTGCTTTCTCACCCCCCGCTCCCCCTCCCCCCCCCCCCAGTCTCGCTCTGGTCCAATTAAACAATACTAAATAAAATGAAATATTTTTAAAAAATTAAGAACAGACTTACCATGTGCAGAACGTACTTCTCGGCCTCCTGAGGCCCCGATAACTGCACGCGACTTGCCATGTCTTGTAAGGACAGCGTCAGGAAGGTCTGCATTCAGCCCGGGGAGGGACGGGGAGAGACTATCAGTGGCAATTCCTCGCCATTCTATACAGAGTAAGCTTCTGCTTGTGAAGACGACCTGCAGTCAGTCAGGCTAAGACCGAGCGGTTTAGCCATTCATTTCCTACTGGAGTAACAACCCACAGTTCATTTCCCATGGTATCTCCTTCAAACAATAAGAGACCAAAAGTGCAAAACCCTAAAGAACAAAGACGATGTAAACACAGACGAGGAAATCAGAATGCTCTCAGCACGTGAACGTGTGCCCTCTCACTTGTTATTAGAAACACACAGGGAGACCACACCGAGGGGCCCGAGCCGTTCACGGAGGCGCTGAAGGCCCGAGGACAGCGCTGCGCTGGTCGAGGCCTGAGCGGGAGGGTGTGCAGGGCCAAGTGCTCAGTGGCCGGGGAACCGATGGGCTCATCCTTGCCCAGCAGTTTGGCTTTGATCACAGACACGAGTCCCGTAAGTACGTGCTTCCAATCTGCAGGAAACACACACCGGGGACTTCACACTGTTCACGGACAATGGGATCAAAGCAAGCATTTGTTTGGTGTAAAAGAATTTTGAAATCCAAATCATAATCCACACTCTCACCTGTTCTAAGTACAAGGTACACATGTACTGGAAGAGTGCTTCTCGAAGGCAGAGCAGAACCACCCGCACCCCCTCACAGAGCCTGCTCAGCTCCGCATGGCCAGATCCGCGCGGAGGGATGCTACAGAGCCGAGGGAAGGAAGGAGGGGCCGCTCTCAAAGAACCGCAATCCGAAATCTGAGATGTGTACACCCATAGGAAGATTTTTGTATCTTTTGAATTTTGCTTTGTGCCTATTAAATAAAACTGAAAAGGTCACATTCAACCTACAAAGTTCAAAGTTAGCATTTTTAAACAAAGGGCGTGGTTACGCACACAGGAGAGGTTACACACTCGCGGTACCCGGGGCACTAGTGTGGGCCATGCTCTACCTGGGGCCTGCTGAGAACGCCCCTCTCGGGGACAAAGAGGAGGGGCCTGTCTTCATGGCAGCTGGCGACATTCACGGCAGCATCTCAGAGTGGGGCACATCAGACCCTGATCTAGAAGTCCCTGAGGAGCCCATGACCAAAGCAATCTACATATGCGGTAGTTTGAGACAACACTCAAGCGATGGAAATTATTGCTGATTTTTAAGAAACACATAAGTAGTTTAACACGAACGAGGACTCAAAACTGAACATTTCTAAATTCACAAAACTATTATTTTCCCTATTTCAAAATGACTAGAAACCTGTGCCTGAATGTGCCTCACTAGAGGACTGGCTGAGTGAAATGATGACCCGCCCACATAAGGGACTGCTCCGCTGGGTCACTGCGACGTGGCTGATGCTCCTGTGGACAGAGCTCCCTGGCACACTGGACAGAAAGGGCAGAGCACAGACAGCCCGCAGAGTACGACCCCATGACGCGTGGCTGGGGGAGTCGACGCACACATGCAGAGACAAAAGGAATCTAGACAGCCATCGCCCCAATGTCCATACGGAGCAAGCCTGGGCGTCACCCCTCATCCCTCACTGCCAGCCAATCAGCAGGGCCATGAGACACAGCTCTCATCGCCGACGCTGCTGCACGGGCCTGCTCAGATTTCTCAAACGCTCTGAATTTTCTGGTTTTCTAGTAAAGAAGTGAATTGGCTAAAAAAAAAAAAAAAAAAAAAAAAAAAAAAAAAGCCAACAAAACAGAAACCTTTGATGTTCCCCTTTTTATTATCCTGGCACTGTGACTTGAGACCGTGTGGCAGCTCCCATCCAAGACTCAACCTTCTGACTAAGGTGTCCTTAAAGCCCATGGTCCCTGCCTACTCCCTCGCATGGTGGCCTCCCAGGCCCCCGTGGCAATGCTGTGAGCCCCACGTGCCACAATCCACCAGGAGCCAGCACACGCAGGACCCGACACCGAGGACTTCCTGAGTCACTGCTCCAGCCCTGGGCTGACCACCAGGGATGCTTCCTATTTGGCCAAACTTGAGTTCTGGACTTACCACAACCACAATAGAAAACTGCATTTTACTAGCCCCACTGCCCGAGGATGAGCTGTCAGTCCCCTCCAGAATGCCGTGTTGAAGAGGTCATGACACAGCTAGCTGGAGGCTTGTGTGGGGCCTTCTCAGGCCCCACTCCCTTGTTGCGTGCTGTCCTGCTCTTGCAGTGCAGTATCTTCCTGCACGCGCCCCGTCGTCCTGACCTTCGCTCACAGAGGGGCTCCCGTCAGTCCCAAGTGCTAGTCACACGGGTGCAGCTCTGCCGTAAAGGCTACTTCCTGTCTGGAGAGACAAGAACTCACTCACGATGGTTCTCTCACTCGTACTGAGTGGGGAGAGGAGGCTGCTCCTCGCCTAGTCTCAGGTCCGGTCTCCCCAGCCTGTGGGTCAGGGCGTTTTCTCTGCTGCCAGGTGACTTGCTGTGGTTGTCCTCGAGGTGCCGCCTCTTTTCCACCCTCCCCACTCCCTGCTGGTTCCTGCGGGCAGTCAGCGCTCTGGCTACTCCCTCTAGGACACCGGGCAGGAAGTCCCTCTCTGCTCAGCACCATCCTCTCCCAGGGCTGAGGCCTGCTGACCTGCACCAATGCCTGACTCACCACGCTCCTCTTGCTCCTCTCCAGGCGTGGGGAGGTCCCCCCGGTCGTCACAGCCTTCCTGCCGCTAGCCAAACAGCCCCTATCCTCGCTCCTCCGCTCTCCCCGCCATCGCCCTGTGGGCCGAGGGCAGAGGCTGTGCACAGGGCTGGACTCGGGTCACCAGCTGTGAGCTGCTGGGCCCTGAAAGCCTTCTTCCCAAGAGGAAAGAGCAATCCTACTTGTTTAAGCTACTCGCCACAGGAGCCTCATTACTTGCAGTACCCGCCTTCCTGGCACACGCAGGATTTAATTTCTTTCATGCTTTTCTGGACTGCCTGAACAATTGATAATAAGCATATTTTCTACCACTGAAACCGTCAGGTCATTTTCACCTTGAACAGAACCACGATGCCTCGCTTGCATCCTGGGGCTCAGTCACCCGCAGCTGGCACAGCCTGGCCTGCAGACAGGTCCGGGCAGCACGGCAGCAGGTTCAGACCACACAGGGCTCAGCCCAGGGCTGGCCGGCACCGTGGCCTCGCCATGCTCCCGCCTCCTGCTTTCCCTTCTCCTCACTGCTGCTCTTCCCAGGTTACCTGCTGTAGCCCTGAAAAGACCCAAAGGCACAGACGAACTCTTCCTAGGAAACCAACTGCCAGAATCCTCTTAGGAGAAGTCCCGCCGCACTCCAGGCCCGTGCCTGGCTCTGCTTCCTCAGCCCCGGTGAGGAGTGAGGAGAAAAGAGAAACGCGGCCCCGGGATGGAGCGGCGCTTCCCTCACCTTGGTGAGCCTCTGGATGTTCTTCTTGTACAGCGACGACAAGCACTGCTTCACCAGTCCCATGTTGTTGTCGCGAGTGAAAGTCTCACTGTGCTTGTTCACCAGGTTCCGGAGCTCTGAGGGGTTATTGGTGGAGTAAACTTGTGCTAACTCGTGGTACGCATTGCTAAGAGGCTGAAGATTCAAAGGTGGGGGAAAAGCAGATTAAACCTTCAGAAGACTAGAATTTGTGCAGAAAACGAAACAAAACACCTTATGGAATTACATATGTTCTGAGTAAGCATGTTCCATATTGTGGTTATTATAACAAATTCCAATTTACCAAAAGCAAATGCCAATTTTTAAATCGAGGACAAACATTCGAGATGGAGTAATTAATTGTCAACAATCCTGCCGTGCGAACACACAGTCCCGGCAGGTAAAGGCGCATGAACTCAGGGAAGGCACACCTGACCTGTGTCTCTATCAGTGTTTCTATCCTTTCCTTCTTTTTTGGAGGTTTTGATGATAGGCCTGTGCACTTCCCAGTGAGAGACTGAGGCAAAGTGAGAAGTCAACCCTCCCTGAGGGGGAGACGGGGCCACTCCACAATCCCTTCTCCTCTATCCTCCCCCCGGGATTTTGGGCATACTCTTTCGAACCATAGTCAGCCGTGGGAGTCCAGCGCCCCAACCACTATGCCTCCTGCTGGCCCCAAGTTCTATCCTTTCCTACTGAAAAGTTCTGGGAAGAGAGAAGGCCAATGCCGCGTGATTCCCAACCCTCCCCTACATCCGCCCAGACTCAATGGGACCATGTGCCCCTTCTGCCAGCAAGAAGGAAGCCTGGGGCACGCAGGAGCTGAGGCCCCGCCAAGAGTGCGCGCGGCTCTCAGCATCTTATGCACAAACTACCCCTGTGCTAGAATACCAGGGAACCGAGGCAGAAAGAGCACGGTGGTTCTAGGGGCACCATCAACAGGCACCCTGACTCTGGAGTCTACGCTCTTCTCACCGTGACAGCCCGACAACTACCAACTCCTGCACGAGGGATCAAGCCTGCACGGCATCACCTCACGGGGCACTTCTGCCACGGGCCTGCTCAGGGGCCGCGAAAGGCCCAGGGAGTTCTCTGCAACGGTCTGAGTGAGGCCCTACAGTACCTGCCCTCTCCGTGGGCATGCAGGGAGCTCGCCTACGTCCTTCCCCCACCCCGTCTGGTCCGGGCAGCCTTGAGAACCATCATGAAGCTCTCAGGCAGACACTTGATGAAAAAAGCTCATCAGGAAGATGTTCTGACACCCTAAAATGTTGTTTCGTGCAACAGAGATCAAGACGAAACTGTTATCAAAATTACTGTGACCTCACAGTCCTTGTGAACTGCTCGGTTTTGTTTTTTAATTTGCTAGAAGGCACGTGTGCTCACTGGAGACAAACAGAGAGAGGAAGTGAAAAGGTACCCGTGAGAAATGGTCACACACAGCCCCCTCTCCTCCATCTGTCCTTTCAGGATTCTGGCTATGTCACACACATGCTCAGGGCCGGGCTCGGGATTTGAACCACGTAGTCGGCCATGTGGGATCCAGCTGCCTTAACCACCATGGCATTGGCTGACCCTTAAAATGGTTTTAAATAGTAAATTTAAGTTTTTGAGGTGAACTTAATTCATAAACGTGATTTCCAAAGGCGGTCATCCTGAGGACTGAAATAGGAGTCCAGGGAGCAGAGCTTGTGGCCCCCAGACTCTGTGAGACGCCCCATACCGGGGCACAGAGTTCAGCCAAATCAGCTAACGCGTAATTAAGAAACAGAACGGAAAACTCAGCCCTTACAGGAGCATAAACATCTGCAGCTCTGAGCAGCCAGAGCCAAAGCATGGAAACAGAGTCCTGAGAAAAACCCCTTCCTTCCCTCACAGGCGACCAGAATGTGTCAGAACTGGAGCGGGGCTGGGTCTGGAAGACCTGCAGCCCCGCGGATGGTGAATTGCCGTCTGCTAACATGAAGCTGCCAGGACGGCTAAATCACTATAAATAAAATGACAGGACTATATCGTCACAATTTCTTCATGCACTTAGCATGTCCATGTAAGAAATCAGTTTTATTTTAAACAACTCACCTTAATGAATCTACCCACAATTTGAGATGTGTATTTCGGTAGCTGTTGTACTTTGCCGAGTAATATCAAAGAAACTAGAATATACTTTTTATAGGACTCCAGCATGATGTGACTGACCGCCATGGCAGGGGTGGTTATAGCCTGAGTGAGAGAAGGTCCAGTGTGAAGACAGGGTATGTCACAGCACAGACAGCAGCCAGCCACGAGTCATTTCAATTACAAGGAACGACACTTACATGCCCTGTTATTACTTTTAGCAGTTTTGTTCAAATATAATTCTCATAGTATAAAATTAAGCTTTTAAAGTACACGGTTGATTGGTTTCTAGTATACTGACTGTTATAAAACGACTGGCATGACCCAATCTCAGAACCTTTTCATCCCCACAAAAAGAAGCATGCTCCCCTTCCTAGGAGCTGCCCTCCCCACGCTCTCCTCCCCAGCTCCAGCTCCCTTCCCTCTGCTTGGCCTCCACGGAGTTGCCTACTCCGGACTCGTCGTGTAATGGCTCCGTACAACATGAGGTCTCCATGACTGGGTAATGCACTACTTCCCAGGCCCACCCGTGTTGCAGCAGGCACTGTGCTTCATTCCTTTCATAAGTAAAGCTCCTTCCGGTGGCAGAGCACAGTGTTCACCCCTTACTCAGCCTACGGGCATCTGGGCTGTTTCTGCCCACCATCACAACAGGAGGGATGCTGCTGCGAACATCGATGTAACTGCGTGTGTGGACAATGTCTTTGTTCCTCTCCAGTCTATTCCTGGGAGTGAAAACGCTGGTGACATGGCTGCTCTATGTACGCTGTGAGGACCTGCCGGACTGTATGCCAGAGTCACCGCGCCATTTCACAATCTCCTCAGCAATCATGCGGTGCTAAACTCTCCACGTTCTTGACACCGTCAGCGGGTGGCTATCTCACTGCATGTCAGCCACCCTAGAGGGTGTGAGCTAGTGTCACGGTGGACTGGACCCGCAATTCCTTAAGGCTAAAGGTATAGAGCATCTTCTCACGGGCTGGCTGGCCATCTGCCTACGTTCCTTGGAGAAGCGCCTATTCAGATCCATTGCCCATTTATCGTTGAGTTGTAAGAAGTCTTCGTATCGATATGTTCTGGATGCAAGTCCCTCACTACAACTATGACCTACAAACATCTTCTCCCATTCTGTGTCTGCCTCTTCGCTCTCTTTCAGTTGGACTCATTCGGGTCAAGAACTGAAAACTGTCATACTCAAATCAGCCCAGATCTTCTGCTGATAAATCAAAAGCCAAACTGAGCCTATAAGACACTCCCCTGGGGTGATGCTGTAGAGCGCAGCACATGCGGATTCCCACGGCAGCACTGGTAACTGACAGGTACCAGCATCACCGTTTCCATCAGTCGGGGAGTAGTAAACTAACTAGGCCGATCTGCAGGAGAGTGCTATGAGAAGATGAAGCTATTTTTACCCTTTTTGCTCTAACCCAAAGTGTATGATCTGAATTCTTTCTTGGTAAGCAGGTCTTCTTTGGCAAATTTTTTTAAAGCTATAAAAAAAATCTGTATCACTTTCAGAGAGCAAGGCAGTAATGCCATTTACACGTGTAAGCATCTCTTAAAGCATGGTCACTGAGGCAGACTATGATAGACGATGCTCATCTTTAGGCCAAAACCAGGGAATAGTATATTTTCGGGCAAAAATATTATATCCACAAACATCAAAAATGCTTTGCTTTCAACATTTCAACTATCTGTGATAGAAATATTCCTAAGTGCGAGCACATTGTCCTCCTTTTCAGTGCCTGCGTCACCATGGCCTTTCGAGATCAGTGGTCTGCTCACGAGTTACCATATTCAGTCATGACGTGAGAATGCACTCAGGGGCTAGAATTATGTTTTCACCAATTTCTTTTTTTTTTTGGAGAGATTTTTGCTACAGGGCGCGTGCGCTCACCAGACAGAGAGAGAGAGACATACAGACAGAAAGCGAGAAATCACCCCCCAGGGGGGATGGTCACGCCACAATCCCTTCTCCTCCATTCTCCTCTCGGGATCTTGGGCACGCACACACACGCGCCCGGCATGAGTTTTAAGCCACCAGGTCCGGGACGCGAACCGCGGTCAACTACGTGGGAATCCAGCGACATAGCCATTACGCTAACTGCTGGTTCCCAGTTTTCACCAATTTCTGAGTATAGTGTTAATTTAAATAGAAGTCCCCTTCAAGATGAGCCTGATGAGCCATGCCCTCCAGCCACAGTCCCTGCCTAATGAGCACCACGTGGTGGCATTCCCCAGACCCCCTCGGTAGGGCTCATCGACCACGTACTGTGTTAGCATTCCAAATGAGTGGCAAGCTCTTTGAGGGGTCAGAAGACCCTGTATTACAAACATCTGTAAAACACTGGCATCAAACACTAGTGTATATCTCTCTTCCAGACCCCAAGTACACCTCCGGAATAGTCTAGCAAATCATGTAACATGTCTCGCTACACAGATGAGAGTAGGAGGACTTCCCACTGTGTACTCCCCTTGAATTTTGAATCATGAGACTGTTTTACTATTAGAATAAATAAAACTTCACGAAACATTACGCATGGCTTTAGAAAAAGACAACGCTGTGGCGTTCACTCTGTTCCATCTCTTCCCTAGATGCAAAGGAAGCTCTGATGGTCAAGAGAGGTCATAACTCATCACCGATCCAACAGGATGGGAGTGGCGAGGCCCGAATCAGAGCCGGCCTCTCTCTGCGCTGCTGCTGCTGGTTAGCTCGGAGAGCAAGTCACGCGGTTTAACGATCACAGAGAAAGGGTGGAAGGCCCTCCATCTGCAGCTCGGCCGGGTCAATCCACTCCAGCTGCAAACTAAAGGGACACTCCTCTGCTCACACAATCCGAAGCCACCTCCGGAGGCTGGGATTGGCGTACCTGTTCATAAAAGTAGAGCGCTCTTTCAAAGTTCTTTAGCCCAGTGTAGATCATCCCTCCGTAGTAGTAGTAACAGAGAAAGTGCTTTGCATCGTAGGCGCCATTCTCTTTACAGATGTCCATCATGTCCACGTCCAGGTATGGAAGGGCGGGCTTAAAGCACTTTGCCAGCAAACAAAGCTGTGAGCAAACCGACACTGCGTCACAATTTAATTTACCTCGCAGGCTTCAGCAGGGTCAGGACCTCTGTAGAGTCCACAAATCAGCGGAAATGGTGTGATTCACAAGTTAGTAACTGAATTACTCTAAACATCAATGCATTATGGATGGGTATGAAGCGAGAACTCCAGATACAGCTCGGGTATCACTTAACCCACTCACCACCACGTCACAGTGTGTTCTTCTCACTGGACTAGCGGGCTAGAAAGGGACTAGCCCGATGAGATAAAAACGCAAGCCTCTCGGGCCAGCAGGTGGCCTAGTGGTTAAGGCATGAGTCCCGCACCTGGCAGCTTGAAAATCACACTGGGTGAGTGTGCGTGCATGCCCAAGAGAGAAGAATGGAGGAGAAGGGATTGCAGCATGGCCACCCCCCAGGGGCTGATTTCTTGCTTCCTGTCTGTCTTTCTGGCGAGCGCACGCGCCCTATAGCAAGAATACGTATCTCTGTGCTGTACGTACAGGAAGCCTCTGTGAAAGAAGAGATGGATGGCTAGCACACAGTAGCAGCAGGTCTTCGCCACACCCTTCCCTTGCCTCTGGACTTTGAGCCATGTCAATAAAAGAAATGAACATCTCAAGGTGTGAATAAGAAGTTACCTGGGTTTATTCTCAGGTTCCAGAATTTCATTACAAGAAAATGACTTTCTTTTTTTAATGTCACAACTGCTAATTATCCTCGCTGTTCTACAACCTTACTGTGTGGAGTACTTTGGGGTACAAGTACAACCACACGTGCTGGGGTATTTCCCCTGGGACGACACTGCACCACCTCCACCACACTGCCCGGCCACCTCGCCCCTCGGACCCTGCGGCCGCTCACCTGGCAGAGGTCGGCATGTATTGAGGTCAGCTGATTTGTGTTCATCTGCATCTTGTCGATGGCTTGCTTAAGAATACCAATTCCTCGCAGGGGCTGTCAGAAACAACACCTCTTTCAGATAAATTCTCAAAGGTGGCAGCACATTGGATCTTATGTTGTCACTTACAGGCAAAAAATAACACTAATTGATAGGTTCCTTGAAACAGCAATATGAGGTTTCCACATACGCTCGGGGAATTTCTGTCCCTATTCAGTCAGAACACGCTTTCCTTAGGCCGTTTCCAGGAGTACTTAGATACTTCCATATCATTTTTTATATCAGAAGGCTTTTCATTTTTTAAACAAAGACCAATAATGAAAAACAATACACTTTCTCAACAGTTCCTTTCACTGACACTTAGAGACACTGAACGTCCCTAACATCTACAACGGGTGGGAGCCTATGCAGAGGAGACTGTGGACAAGGTGCAGCACGCTCCCCGGGCAGCCCAGCTCAGGCCTGGTACTACAGTGCTACTGACACTCAGACCACATGTATCTCCTGCCTTGACCTTAAATGACAAGAGTTGGTTTCAAGTGAGGCACGGTCAGTTTCTGGATAGAACACGAGACAATGCAAATGTTATTCACAGTTTTTAAAGATTTGTTTTTTAAAGGTTTCTGTTATAGTGTGCATGCACTTGCCAGGGAGAGACAGTGAGAGGGAAAGTTAGAAATCACCCTGGGGGATGGCCATGCCACAGTCCCTTCTCCTCCTGGGACTTTAGGCACATACACACATGTGCCCGGCATATGTCTCAAGCTGCTGGATCTGGAACTCAAACTGCAGTCAGCTATGTGGGAGTCTAGTACCTTAATTACTACACCACCTGCTGGCCCCAAGATTTGATTTTTTAAAAATAAGAATTCTTGGGACCAGCAGTTAGCGTAATGGCTATGTCGCTGGACTCCCATGTAGTCGACCACGGTTCGAGTCTCGGACCCGGTGGCTTAAACTCACGCCAGGCGCGTGTGCGTGCGTGCCCAAGATCCCGAGAGGAGAATGGAGGAGAAGGGATTGCGGCATGGCCATCCCTCCTGGGGTGTGATTTCTCACTTTCTGTCTCTCTGTTTCTCTCTGCCTGGCGAGCGCACGCGCCCTATAGCAAAAACCTCTCCAAAAAAAGAAAAAAAAAAAGAATTCTTTATTATTGTTATTATTATTATTATTATTTAATTTGCTATAGGGTACATGTACTCATGAGATAGAGATAGAGAGAGAGAGAGAGAGAGAAACTAAGCCACCCGGTCTGAGACTTGAACCATGGTTGGCCACATGAGAGTCCAGCACCTTAACTACCATACCAAGATTTGAATTTTTTTTTGAAACCAACCTTTTCAGACACAGTTTATTTGGTACTCTTGCAAAGTATCAACTAGTTCTTTTTGCTTTCATTCTCCTTCAAATCGTGAATCTCAATAAAGTTCAAGTAAGAAACACTACCAGGCCAGTAGGTGGTGTGGTGATTAAGGCAGTCAGATCCCACATGGCCAACTGTGGTTCACGTCCTGGACTCAGAAGTTGAAAAATACGCCAGGCACATGTGCATCCATGCCCAAAACCCCAAGAGGAGAATGGAGAAGGGACTGTGGCATGGCCATCCCCCATGGGGGTACTTTCCCTCTCTCTCTCTGTTTCTCTCCGTCGAGTACATGCACCCTATAGCACATTTTTAAAAAAGAAATACAAAAGAAACACCCAAATTATGACTTGTGTAGATACCACCACAGATAAAGACCAAAGAATTGTTACAGATTAAAAGAGACTTAAAAGACACATCAATATAATGCAACCACAATCCAAGGTTTTCCTTTGACTCAGAAGGCACTGGCTGGACAGCTGGAGAAACCTAAACAGGGTGTGCAGACTTGCTGAAGCATCATAGCAACGTCTACTTCCAGACTGATCATTTATTGCACATGCAGGACAAAGTCTGAATTTTTCGGACGTGCCACTGAAGGGAGTAGTAAACTAACAGTAAATTGCAGATACACTTTTTCCAGTGGTTCCAAAAGAGGGAGAAGAGGAACAGAATAAGCAAATACGGTAAAATGTTCACATCTGGGGGTTAGACAGGGCGCAGCAGTACCACCACTGGCCCCACCAGGGAGAGGCCTGGGCGTGTCCTGGGACCTCAGTGAGCACACGAGGTGTCACGCATGTGCCTGTGATCCTGGCTGGCTGAGACCAGGGCTGAGGGCAATGTGAAGACCCTATCGGGGTGCCTGTCTATCTGTCAGTCTCTGTCTCATGGAAGAAATAAACTTACAAACCTGCTGAGATGCACAAAATCTGGGCAAGGAGTACATAGGAATTCTTCACACTATTCTTGTAGCTTTTTATAAGGCTAAAATTATGTCATAATTAAAGTCACCGGAACAAATTTAACCAACAAAATCAGCACCGCACAACACAAAGGGCACTAGGTCAGTAGTTCCAAAACAACCACCAGCAGTAGCCTCCCTTGGGCACCGCCTTCGTCCGAGCCGCCAGTCCCTCATGGATGAGGGGCCAACTGTCCTTACAGCACAGGCTTTGGGGCCTCACAAGTGACAGCGCGTCCACGTGCCAGGATGCTTAGCACTGACCTGGCGTCTGAACCAATCGGCCAGCTTTTCATGGAAGTCAGACACACATTCTAACAAACTCCAAACATTCTAGTGACATTCTTACCTGTTTTCTTTCCACAAGTGCATTTGTTAGCTGATGGCAGAGCCCAGCAACTAGATGCAACAATAACAAAATATTCAGAACGTAAATCATTACAAGGACAAAGTACATTCAATGGAACAGCAAGTGTTATTCCGCTTACAAGTATCTGTCGCATATCGAATGTGCTCCCCGTTACAAGTACTGATGAAGAGCTGAACCTGTGAGAATAATGTTTCAAAGTCAGGAACGCTGGGCATAGAGAACTTCACGAACCTAGAATGAGGAGAAAAGGGTCTCATTACCCTGACGTCCCACGGGGTAAAATGTAGAAGCAACCTGTGCCAGAAGCCCATCCTGCCTCCAATACTCTATTAAAATTAAGTGAGTGATGATGTTTTAAAAAATTAAGAACCCAAGTAAATGAGGTTCTCCCAGCCTGGTCAATTAAGATTTGGGATACAGATAGAACAGGAGTTAAAAAAAAAATAAGCTTCAAAAAGTACAATTTTCAGAGACAAGCAGATGGAGTAATGTTTACATTGCGGGACTCCCATGTACACGACTGTGGTCTGAGTCCTGGACTCGGCAGCTTAAACTCATGCTGGGCACAGGTGCGCGTGTGTTCAAAATCCCGAGAGAAGAGTGAAGAAGGGATTGCAGTGTGGTCGTCCCCTTTGGGGGGCGATTTCTCTCCTTCTGTGTCTCTGTCTCTGTTTCTCTGGCAAGCTCACGCACCCTATAGCAAAAACCTCTCCTAAAAAAAAAAGTACATTTTTCAAAGCAAAAAGCTCCATTAAATATGCCTAATCAAGAAGCTAATACTTGTTGGGACCAGCATTTAGCGTAATGGCTATGTTGCTAAATTCCCACATAGTCGACTGTGGTTAAAGTCCCAGACCCGGTGGCTTAAACTCATGCCGGGCGTGTGTGCATGTGGGCCCAAGATCCCCAGAGGAGAACAGAGGAGAAGGGATAGTGGCGAGGCCATCCCCCCTGGGGGGTGATTTCTCGCTTTCTGTCTCTCTGTCTCTCTCTGTCTTTCTGGCAAGAGCATGCGCCTATAGCAAAAACCTCTCCAAAAAAAAAAAAAGAAGCTAATACTTGTGACGGAACTACAATACATACCTTTTTTTTTTTTTTTTTTTTTTTGCTACAGGGCATGTGCACTCACCAGAGAGACAGGAGAAAGGGAGAAAACATCCCTATGGTGAATGGCCAAGGCGTAATCCCTTCTCCTCCATGTCTTTCCACTTTTTGGGATTTGGGGCACACACACAAACACACACTTGCTTGGTGGTACCGGAGCTGGCCCTAAACATAAACTTTAAATCAAAAGAAACCTTTTGAAGTTTCTTTTCAGCTCCAATGTGGTCAGGACTGTGACTCATTTAAAGCGTAGTTGTAACCCTAAGCCATAGGTGGAGAGAATAACTTCTTTTGATAGTTTGACTTAGGAAGAAGTGATATAATTGGCCTTCCCAATAATGTATCAGTAGTGGTTCATTAATTGTGACAAATGCAGCATATGAATATAGAGTGTTAATAATGAGGGAAACAGGTGCTGAATATGTAGGAACATTCTCTACTTATTTGCAGTAATTCTGTAAATGAATACTTTTAAAAACTAAGTTTATGTTAAAAAAAAACCTCTCAGTTGTAGGACAGCAGATGACACGTGTAGTGGTTAAGGTGCTGGATTCCCACATGTCTGACCGTGCCTCGAGTCCCAGACCCAGTGGCTTGAACATCACATCAGGTATGTGTGCATGCGTGCCCAAGATCCCAAGAGATGTTTGGAGGAGAAGGGACTGCGGCATGGCCATTCCCCCGGGGGGGTGATTTCTCATTTTCTGTCTCTCTGGCAAGCACAGGTACCTTATGGCAAAAACCTAAAAAGACAAAAGAGAGCCCTCAGTTGCCTTTCCTGCTTTGAGGTGAGCATGCCAAAGGGGCTGAGGGATGTGACTGGCTAGAGTTCGTGGCGGTGGCTCAGGGTGGAGTTACTGCTGCCAGGACTCAGGCAATGCCGTGGTCTATCCGGGAGAATGACCTGGGAACTAGCTGATGGGCAGGGCGGGGACCACAGGGTGAGGAGAGGAGGGAGGACTGGGCAATCCATGCAGAGTAACTCAGTAGTGGTGCCACCAAGTCCCATGAGAAACTTGCCAGGCAGGAGTCAGAGATGAGCATGAGGAGAAAGCACACAAGCCACCACCACCAATGTAAGAAAACTTCAAGCTTCTCAAAAAGAAAAGGGGGGGATGGTAGCAGGTGGCATGGTGGTTAAGACACTGGATTCCCACATGGCCAACTATGATTCGAGTTCTGGACCCAGTGGCTTGAAAGTCACTACAAATAAATAAATAAATAAATGTTCAAAAAAATTGAACTATTAGAACTAATTCTGAGAAAAAATGAAATGGAAGATATTGTTACCTGACCACAATTTCTCCCACACCCTTCAGTTTGTCTATGTCCCTCTGTGCAGCATCATTTAACTATGTCAACTTACACCTGTGATGACAATTTGTAATGGTCAATTGTGTCAGAAACAACTTCACCTGGGGTTCACACTAGGCCATAAGGCGCTGTGCTTTCCATTTTATGTACCACATACCAAGCTCATAAGGGGAAGAACGTACACGTGCTCCCCAACTTACCGTGGGTTATGGTCCAGTAAACCCACGATAAAGTCAAAAACTCCTAAGCCAAGGACCATCTGCAGATCCAAATTCAGGGTACTCGGCCACCAGGCTGAGAGTCTTTCCATGCATTTTCTTTTTTATAATTTCTTTTTTAAAAAATTATTTAACTTTGTTGTTATTGTTGTTGTTATTATTATTATTATTTATCTGACCAGAGAGAGAGAGAAAGCAGGCTGCTGGGTCTGGGACTCTAACTGTGGTCAGCCATCCAGCGCCCTCGCCACCACGCCACCTGCTGGCCCTCTTTCCATGTATCTTCCATCCTAAGTGATACGCAGTGGTGACGCACGCTTTCACGTACCTCATCTCACTGACAGATACGTACGAGGGGGTTCACATGTGTAAATCGTGAGCTGTCTGTTCCGCTAGGGGGTCAGGAAAGCCATGACGTACGTTTTTCTATGCAAAAGCACGCCATGACTTCTTTGACTACCCAATGCGTAAGTAAGAAAGCAGGAGGACTCCTCACCATCACTCCTCCAGGACTGTGCAGCTGTGGGGATGCTCTGAGCTGCACTGCCAGGACGGCAGCTCGCGGTGGCCCGGCGTGCCCGAACCAGAGTGCAGATGAGGAGGCATTTCTGTAACTTCTCTAACTGTATGGCCACGCCTAGGTCCTGGGCACCGTGCTCCAGGAACAGCTCAGGACCCTTTCTGATGCATCTGTGCCTCAGGAATCCCAGCATGAGGGAAGCTAGACCTCTCGTTAGGGCAGCTTCTTTTCTGCGTATATGATTTCAAATTTCACGATAACCACAATGTCCCAATTTACAATACAGTAACATTAAGAGAAAAAGATTTTCTTTCTCCTTTTTCTTTTCTTTAAGTTTTTGCTACAGGGCACGTGTGCTTGCTGGGGGTGGGAGGGGGAAGAGAGACAGAGAGAGAGAGAGAGACTATGAAATCACCTCCCAGGGAGATGGCCACACCACAATCCCTTCTCTTCCATTCCCAAACTCTTGGGATTTGGGGCACGCGCACACAAGCGCCCAGTATGTTTTTCAAGGCGCTAGGTCCTGGACTTGAACCACCACGCAGTCGGCCACGTGGGATCCAGCCACGTGAACCTCTGTACCACCTGCTGGCCCAAGAGAAAAAGGATTCTATTGTTAGGTACACAGAGTTACAAGGAATCTCAACTGAAATAAAGCCTACTTAATTTGATCTTAAAAAGCTTCAATTTGTGGGACCAGCAGTTAGCGTAATGGCTATGTCGCTGGACTCCCACGTAGTCGACCGCGGTTCGAGTCCCGGACCCGGTGGCTTAAACTCACGCCGGGCACGTGTGCGTGCGTGCCCAAGATCCCGAGAGGAGAATGGAGGAGAAGGGATTGCGGCGTGGCCATCCCCCCTGAGGGGTGATTTCCTGCTTTCTGTCTCTCTGTCTCTGTCTGTCTGTCTGGCGAGCGCACGCGCCCTATAGCAAAAACCTCTCCCAAAAAAAAAAAAAAAAAAAAAGCTTCAATTTGTTTGAAGGGAATTCTAAGCAATGTTGCTTTGGACCATGGACATTCTCATTCAGTGTATCCTGCCATTTCCTGTCCATCACTCTTCTATGTTCATTCCCTATTAGAAAATGTGGACAAACTTATGGATTGTGTGAATAGCAGTATTCAGATAAATGCAAACTTCAGTGCCCACAACTCAGGTGGCCATTCATTTTTTAAATTTAATTTTCAAAATTTATAAAGGCAGAGTTTAAAATATTATAAAAACTGGACAGAACACACTAAGCAATGACTAGCTGAAGTTGAAATGAGTAAAATGTAACCACTATGCTAAGACTTCAGTTTTGTAAGAGTTCAATGTAGTTTACATGGTTTACTTTCTACACCAAAACAATACAGCCAGAAAGCACAGAACGGTCGGTTTTACACAAGCACAAAACAACAAGAGAACTGCCTCTTACAACACAGCAAGGACGCCCAAGGAGTGTTCCTGTACATCCAGAGCCCCGAGCACGGTGTCCAGGTGGGATAAGTTCTTCGCCAGCAGTTCCCCGCTCTTGTTGATCAGTTCGCAAAGCTGGGTCATTTGCCCTGGAAAACAGGAACGCCACCGTTCAGGTATAGCAGTAACGAGACCTCAACTCTGACCACAGACGCTTACCTCCCGGCTCAGTGCCAGGTGATGTCCTGTATATCCTTCGTCCCACAGGGACCAAAGAAGTCAGCAACCTGTCCACGGCCTCAGAACTATTCATAGCTAGAGATCACAGAGACCTCCCATTTACCTCTGGCCCTTGAAAAGGTCGTCTTTTTCTCCATCCCTTTTCCCAGTCCCCTAAGCAAGAAATGTACACACTACCATCACCACCGCCCTCATCTCTCTCTCTGCATCCGAGTATCACCAAATACGACTGAACTTCACTTCCTACCTCAGTGCCATTCGTTTCTCCTGCTCCTCCCCTCCTTAACTTGAATCCTCATTTCCTGTCTGGGCTACACTGTACATCTCAGCAGTCCCCTACTTTGACCTTTCTCTCCTCTAGCCATACTCCACCTTGGTATGTGTCTACTCTCTCTAAAACGGAAATTCAATATTTACTCCAATGGCTTTAAAAAGTTCAAATGGGACCAGACGGTGGCACAGCAGTAACCCTCAAGGCTCTCTGCAGAGGCTGACCTACAAGGGAAAGTTCTCGGTTCACATCCTAAGAGTTCCTTGAGTGTGCTGGGCACAAGCGTGCCCACAGTCTGGGGGAGGACCGCAGCGTCAGGACCCTGCTGGACATGCTGCCTCTCTTGTTCACGGATGAAGGAAAAAAAATGGGGAGTGAAAAAAATCCACATGCCTGCTCTGGCTTCTGATGGCCCTTCAGTAATGTGTCCCTGCCACCTCTCCTGCCTTACCTCCTGCCATTCCCTTCACACTCCTACCCTTTGGTCACACCAAGCTCAAAAGGTCACCATTCCAAGTTCTGTCTTTATGCTTCTGCATATGCCTTTCTCACGTCCTCTGCTCCTTGATTCATGTTATCAGAGAGCCAGCCTGGGCCTTCTCCATACCCTCATCTCATCCCCACTGCCCCAGCTAAGATGAATTGCTGTCTTCTCTGTGGCCTCTGCATGCATGGGGTTGCGGTGGTTGGGAAACCCAGGGGGAGGAACTCCTGTTTCCCCAGCTTCAGAGTACAGTGCTCACTTCGCAGCCAATCACCCAGCAGCTAATTAGTTACTCTCCCAATTGACCCCTGGATCCTTCCTCAAAGTGTCGAATATAATAAGGTCCAAATGTGTTCCTGTTTTGATGGTTATTCTGATGACAGACACCACGACCACACTCCACTGACTTTCCCAATGGTTATGGGGGCATACAGAAATCCATGGGTGTGAACCTCAAGTTTTTTCCTTTGGTATTTCTACATAGTAGCTGGATGATTTTTTCCTTATTAAAAGAACACTCAAATAATATAGCACTTAAAATCCATAGTACCTGTAGCTAGGTGTTTGTTTTGTTTTAGGTTTTTGCCACAGGACATGTGCACTCACAAGAGAGACAGAGAGAGAAAAAGTGAGAAATCATTCCCCGGGGGGGGGTGGCCATACCACAATCCCTTCTCCATTCTCCTCCTGGGATTTGGGGTATACACGTACACATGCCCAGCGTGATTTTCAAGCCATTGGGTCCGGATCTCAAACCACAGTCAGCCACATGGGAGTTCAGTGCCTTAACCATGATGCCACCTGCTGACCACAGCTAGGTACTTCTATTTAATTTCCTGAGGTTCTACAGCACAATACTTTTTTCCCTTTTATTCCCTCTTATAGAGTGCATGCATGCACACAAGCGAAAGCGCGGGAGAGAGGAGCGCCCCCTGCAGGGACTGGTGAGGCTGCGGCCACCTTCTGCCAGGCCTGGGGCCTAGGATCTCGGGCACTCCCACCTGTGCCTGGTGTACTTCTGGCTGACCAGGCTGGGATTCACACTCAGTCACCGTGTGGGATCCAGCTTGTCTAGAGCAGTGTGTTACTGTTGCACCACAGCTAGCCCCATAACATGTCTTAAATCAGAATGTTTTAGCAAAAACTAAGGAAATATCCTACCTACATACGCTGCAAAACAAGACTAAGCAAACGTCTGTGATCTCCTTAGGTATAGCCTTTCAGGGTAACACAATCTGAACTGAGAAATTCCAACTCACTACTATTTTATTAGTGAATCTCACTGGTAGGTGTGAGATAACCTTCCAGTTGAATAATTTGCCCTAAAAAATTTAAGTCTACTACTCTAAATATATTTTACAACCATTTGGAAGATTGAGAAATAAGTGGTCCATCAGTTTTCCCCCCAATTAACCAATACTGCGTTGAGACAAAAGCTGTGACTAGATGGAAGGTGACTTGACCAAGGTCACGCGCACATCCTAGCACTTTACAGGGAGTGGCCGTGAACAATAATTTGTAGCTGTATTTATTGCACCCCACATGACAGGCTCCGACCCCAGCGCTTTCTCAAGGCTTCTCTCATTCAGTCCTCATAACAACTCTATAAAGTAGGGCCTTCTTTTTAATTTTGCAGATGAAGAAACTGAAACGAAGAATGGCTGAAAGAGCCTTCGATGCCGGCATCGAATTACTCCAATCCCAAGTCCAGGGCTCTGTATTCAGACGTTGACATGAAGGAACGAAACAGTTTGAAAATTAAGGGCACAATCCCTGTGGCAACGGCTCTGCCCCTAGACATGGACTCCTACAAGCGAGAGCTCCCTCGGCACTCCGTAGTACCAAAATAGGCGCGGAGGTTCCCGAGCTGCGCCGGTCGGCAGCACACGCGCCGGCCAAGGCGAGCCTCCGGGCTCAGGCGCCCAGAAAGGACTAGCCTCGCGCCGGCTCCCCACTGCCTAGTCAGGCGGCGGCTGGGCGGCGGCGGGACTGGCAGGCAGGAGAACCAATCACCGAAGGCGAGGCACGCCGTCGGCGCCAATGAGCGCTCGGGAGGGCGCAGGGCGGAAGTCACGCCCCCAAACTGTCAAGCTCAGCGCCCCGCGGCAGGGCCCGGCCGGGGGAGGAGGGTCCCGGCGGCCTAGGGAGGGAGGCCGGAGTGGGCCAGGGGGCCGCTCACGCTCAGCCGCGCCCGCCCCCGTCCTGGCCTCGGCGCCGCAAGCCCGAATCCGGCCCCGGAGAAGCGGCTCGGACTGAGAGGGCGGGCCCAGCCGTCCGCGCTGGAGCCTGAGGATGCAGGCCCGTCCCTGGGGCTCACCCAGGCCCAGCCCCGCGGCCCAGCGCCTCACCTTGAGCCGAGAGCTGTCGGACACTGTTCACGAACTGCTCCAAGGCAGACGCCATTTTTCCCCCGCGCGGCCCGAGCAGCAGGAGCAGCTCGCGCGGGAAAAGGCGGCCGCTCTGGGAGGAGGGGCCGCAGCTATCCACCCGACGGCCTCGCGAGCGGCCCGACGTCACTTCCGCCGGCTCAAGTTCCGCGAGAACTCACCTAGCTGGGAACGCGCCACCGTTTCCATGGAAACAGTTCTGCGGCCTGCCGTACCGGAAGTTAGCGCTTCTCTGTCCCTCGTCTATTCTGTGCACCTGTAAAATCCCACCCTCTGTTGAGTGGGGACCGTGGGCAAAGGAAGCGACAGAACTCTTAACTAATACACGTTTTCTGGGCCAGATTTTACCGGAAATGGCTGTGACGTTTTCGGTCTGGCCAGTTCCTTCACACACAGCTTAATTGCCGTGTCTTCCATGAGGTTTTTCCCGTGAGGTGACAGAATGTAGACACTGGACTTGGGCACTCTGGTTCAAGTCCCGTTACTACCACTTAGTAGTTGTGTGACTTTGGGCAACTTACTTGACCGTCCTATGCCTTGTTTTATTCTTCTATAAAAATCTAACCATGCCCTCTCCCACCGTGCCTAGCACATTTTGGCGGGAGAAGGGGGGCTTCAAAAAGTTCACAGAATATGCATATTATGAAAGAGTTATGCGTAGATTTGAAAAAGTTTTGCACCAAAATCAACTCCTACTTTAACTGTTTTCCATGAACTTTTTCGAATTCTCATAGCAAGAACAATGTCCTCCGTCAAAGCGGGATAGCCCATCTGGGATGGAGCTCTTCCTCACTTGGCCCCCAAAGCGCTTTGTCCTCCTCACGCAGCCACTTCTACTCTGCTGTAGAAGTTCATCTCCATGGTCGATACCATGTCTCTAGAGTCCCCAGTTCTTCCACTCTTCTGTTTTGTCCTGCTAGAGAAAAACGGAAGTGTTTTGAACATCCTCCATGCTGAGCCCAAGCTGGGGCCTTGCTTATTCCTGGGAACTGATAAAGCATTTAGTTTACGTTGTTGCCCAGAATACGGAAAGAAACAAACCCTGGCCCTGTGCCAAACTCCTTAAACTCTGACATAAGTTTCATGCTTAGCTCCCTAATTGCCTCCTTAAACTCTGACATAAATTTCATGCTGAGCCCCCAATTGCAGACATCCTTAGGTAGAACTTTTCTGCTGCTGTCCATTGAGAGGTACGCTGCAACTCGCTCTGTAAATAAGTTCCCCTAATCAATATTTTAGGCTCATCTTCCTGGTCTTCAGTGCTTGTTTTGGAATCCCAACCAGTACCACCTACTGCTGGCTTGGAGCTCTCCCTTGTGGAAACTCCCCGTTGGTACTTTGGGAGCAGTTCCAGTCCCTGTTCCCATTGTTGTAGTCAAATCAGCAAGAAATTAGAGGATGTCCAGACATAGCCAGATATTGGAGTTTATTGCGGGTGCCTTACGGGAGGACTCATGTCTCTCAAAGATCCTGCAGTCCTGAGTGAAAGGAGAGGCATGCTTATGAAGACAAAAATCACAGTCATGTCTGGGTTGATGTGATTACAAAGGAAAATGAGGAGGGGGTGGAGAGGAAAGGGATTTAGGTTCCTATGCAAAAGCAGTTACAGAAACTGAATCGAGCAGGTTAATCATTTCTAAGGGCACTCTCCAGACTTTTGTTCAATGGTCCCCATGGCTCCGGGCAGGGATCTGGGGATTGGTAGTTACATTGGAACATTTAAAAAAAGGAACATCTAAAGATAAAGGTTTCAGGCTAGTTAGCAAAGATAGTAAGACTACTAATCACTATTTGCTCTGGGCAAAAGGAGGAAGCACGTATGAAGTTCAGCGATGGAGGTGCTTCTGCTTCACCACCAAACAAAACATTATCCCTTGCTCCTAACTGGTACGGAGCTCCTGAAGGTCAAGCATCCCTCTCACTAACATGTTCCCCGGTAGAGCCTAGCACAGGGTTGCTGTGTAGTCGGGACTCAGTAAATAAACACGTATTTTAAGACTTCATCTGATATTTATTTAGTGAGCACCTTCAACAGGCAGAACTATGCACGAGAAATGTGCTGGTGAGTAAAAACAGCTTTAGCTCTTCTCTCCTGCAGGAAACGAACACTTAGGAAGACATTAGGCTAATGGGGGCTGGTACGATGGAGAAATGGAACATGCGACAGAGGAAACGGACCCGACCTTGAGGAAATGGCACAAACTAAGCTCTAAAGGAAGAGAAGGACCCAGTCTCACTGGCACAGTTACTAGCATATGCTGAATGGCAGTGCTGGAAGCCACGTGGCTAACCGGGGTTCTAATCCCTAGCCTAGATGATGTGAATCATGCCAGGTGTGCCCGAGATCCTGAGGCTGGGGGGAGGGAACCACCTCACAACCAGGCCTTGTCACGGGAGCCTGTCTCTCCCTCTTTCTGTCCCCCCACCACCACCACCTTATTAGAGCACACACACTATCGTGGAAAAAAAATCACTTTTAAAGTGGGGGAGAAAGTTCCCTGAGTGTGGGGCCACGTGTGCTGAGACGCCGTGTTGGAAGCAGTATGCCGTTTGAGGCTGAGCAACCGGAAGGTCATCGCATTTGGAGCTGAGGCTGTGAGCAGGACAGGGGCAGCATCAAGTCGTCTGTGTTAACGTTACCAGATTTGGTAGTGTCACAGCAGAGACATGGCTAGACCCATACAGGAAGGCCCCAGTTATGTGTCCTAGGCCACCCCACACATGGCAAGGGTGTGCGTCCCATGATTCATGCTGGTCAGGGGTGGATCATGAGATAAGTAAATAATACATAAACTTTTTTTTTCTTTTGGAGAGGTTTTTGCTATAGGGCACGTGCACTCACCAGAAAGACAGAGAGAGACAGAGAGACAGAATGTGAGAGAACACCCTCTGGCGGGATGACCACGCTGCAATCCCTTCTCCTCCATTCTCCTCTCGGGATCTTGGGCATGCACACACACGTGCCTGGCATGAGTTTAAGCCACCAGGTCCGGAACTCGAACCACAGTCGACTACATGGGAGTTCAGTGACATAGCCATTACGCTAACTGCTGGTCCCAATAATAAATAAACCTTTAAAAAAGAAGAAGAATCTAGCCTGTGGCCTGGTGGTTAAGGCAGCTGGGTCCCACATGGCCAACTGCATAGACTGAGTCCTGGATCCAGCAGATTAAAAAACACACCAAACGTGTGGGTGCACACTCAGAATCCCAAGAAGAAAGTGGAGGGGAAGGAATTGTGTACTTTCTCATCCTCCCCCCCCCCATTATCTCCCTTCCCCTTCTCTCATCAGTGAATACACACACCCTCTAGAAATTGAGAAAAAAAAATCAAGAAAGACAAAGAAGTAGAAAGATGGGATCAGCAGATGGTGTAATGGTTACGTCGCTGGCCTCCCAGGTAGTCCACTGCAGTTCGAGTCCCAAAACTAATAACTTGAAATTCACGCTGGGCGCCTATGCATGCATGCCCAAGATTGCAAGAGGCAAATGGAGAAGGGATTGTGGTGTGGTCATCCCCCTGGGAGCTGATTTCTCATTTTCTATCTCTCTGGCAAGTGTAGGCACCCTATAGCAAAAAATATCTCAAAAAAAAAAAAAAAAGTAAAAGAATAATGAAACTGGACTTCGGCTGGGTTGTGGTGGTGTGGGCTGCTAGGACACTGTTCCCCACAAGTCTGGTTCAACTCCTGGTCAAGACAAAGGCTGGGCATGGTGACATGTGCCCGCAAGCTCAGTGACTAAAGTGGCTGAGGCAGGGGAGCATGACATAGCCAGCCCTTGTCTAAACAAAGACTGAGAAGATTAGGAAGACAACAGACAATGGAGAGGTTTTGTTTCCTTCTGTTTAGTTTTTCTAGAGGGTGCATGTACTTGCTGGAGAGAGACAGAGAGAGAGAAGGACAGTGAGAAAGAGCCCCTCCCACCCCAGGGGAGGCCCTTGCTGCAGTCCCTTTCATTTCTCCTTTCAGGAGTTTGGACACGCTCGCATGTGCACCTGGTGTGTGTTCATGTCACCAGGTCTGGGACTCGAACAGCCCCGTCAGCCGTGTGGGATCCAGTCACTTTAGTCACCATGCCACCTGACAGTGAAGAGTCTTATGCAAGCAGATAGCATGATCAGAGTTTTATTTAGAAAAGGTTGGTCTGGCTTCATGTGGATTACTTCAGAGAGCCAATTAGCAAGGTATTGCAGCAGTCAATGTGAAATGTAAGAAGTCAAAAATGTGCCTTAAAAGTAGGGTGGGGGTCAGCCCTGTGGCCTAGTGGTTAGGTCTCATATGGTCAACGTGTGGGAGGAATCTCTGAGCTGGTGGCTTGAAAAGCATAGTGTGTGTGTGTGTGTGTGTGTGTGTGTGTGTGCCCCAAATACCAGCTGAGTGGAGAAATGGAGAAGAGATTGCAGTGTGACCCCACTCCATTTGGGGGTGCTTCCCCCCCCCCCCCCCCCCCCGTCTCTGGCTAGCACACATGCCCTCTGGCTAATATTTTTAGGTTTTTGTCATAGAGTATGTGCATTTCCCAGAGAAAGACAGAGGGAGGGGAAGAGAAGAGTTATCCCTCAGGGGGATGGCCACGCTGCAACCCCTTCTCCATTCTCCTCTTGGGATTTCAGGCAATGCACCTGGCATGCTTCTCAAGCCGCTGAGTCTAGGGCTTGAACCACAGCTGGCCATGTGGGAGTCCAGCACTTTAACCACCATGACACCTGCTGGCCCTGCCGTCTGGCTAATGTTTAAAGAAAGAGGAAAAAGGAAAAAAGTATAGCGTTTGGAAACAAACTTGTGGTTTTGAAATACATTTACATGAATGATGACTCTAACACTTGAACTCTAAGATGGGAATGCTCCGGATGCTCTATGGCCTGAGATGGAATTGCCCAGATGCCTAGGGCCTAGGGCAGACATGCCCCCGATGCTCTAGGGCAGCCAGTGGACTTTAGTCTTTATCTCTTGCAGCAATGACAGCAGATATTTTATCCGATAAGACACAGTTCCACAGATGTACATGGATTATTTATTTTTTTTTGAGAGGTTTTTGCTACAGGGCATGTGCGCTTGCCAGACAGACACACAGAGACAGAGACATAGAAAGCGAGAAATCACCCCCCAGGGTGGATGGCCACGCCACAATCCCTTCTCCTCCGTTCTCCTCCCGGGATCTTGGGTACGCACGCACACGCGCCCGGTGTGAGTTTTAAGCCACTGGGTCCGGGACGCAAACCACAGTTGACTACATGGGAGTCTAGCGACATAGCCATTATGCTAACTGCTGGTTCCTGTACATGGATTTTAATGAAAGCCAAAACTGTTACACGAAGGCCCCAGTGGTGGACAGCAGTAACATGCAATGCTCTGTGAGGCACTCTGACTTCAGAAGGTTGCCAGTTCAAGTCCTGAGGTCTCCCTGCGTATGCTGGACACATGCATGCTTATAATCCAAGGGCTGACTTGCAGCATCCGAGACCCTGCTGGGGTGCGCGCGCTCTCTCTCTCACTCTCTCTCACTCTCTTGCCTCTCTTGCTCATGAAAGAGATAAATAGACAAACTTCCAGGTTGCAGAGAAGTAAAGTGCTTCAGTGATTCGTAATAGCCACAGGACCCCGTCATGTTCATGTCTACCTAGCCTGTGGCCTGTGGCTGTCCTCAAGGTGTGGCTCCCAGGACAGCAGCATCAGCGTAGGAACTTCAGGAAAGGCCAATTCCTGAGCCCCTGGCAGACTTCCTCCATCAAAATCTCAAAGGGTGGTGCCCGAGGGTGGTTTCATGAGTCCTGAGGGTAATTCTCTTTCTCTCTCTCTCTCTCTCTCTCTCTCTCTTTAGGTTTTTGCCATAGGGCATGTGTGATTGAGAGACAGTGAGAGGAAAAGTGGGAAATCATCCCCATGGGGGATGGCCAAGCTGTAATCCTTTTTCCTCCTTTCTCCTCCCAGGATTCTGGACACTCACGCACACGCACTCAGCATGATTTTCAAGCCACGAGGTCTGGGACTTGAACCGTGGTTGGCCATGTAGGAGTCCAGCATCTTAACCACCACATCACCTGCTGGCCCCACTGCACTCTGAAGTTTAGACCATCCGCGCTGTGGCCTGTGGATGAGCCAGCATATGTGGGGCTTTCAGAACACTCCCAGAAAATGTATATTATGAGAAAACTACGCATGGGTTTCCAACATTTTTGCTCTAAAATAAACTCGTGCTGTAACTCCATTTTCCACAAATGTCAAGGTGCACTTGTAAAAATGACACTCAATTCAAAACAATTAGAAATAATTCCACCCTTTTCTCTTCCTCTCAAGAATAAAGGGACAGAAGAGATGTGATTACAGGGAGAGCCTTGAATGTATTCCAACTTTTATTTCTTTAAACTGGTCCTTTGTAAACACTGGCAAGGACAGACACAGCTGGCAGCAAACGGGACACGGCAGTGGGTGGAGATGACACATTGCAGCTTTGGTTCTTTCATCCTCGGGACACACATTTATTTTGTGTCAATGTGTGCTCAGCACCGTGGTCAGATGCTGGGGGTGTGCCTATGGACAAGGCTGAAAGTTCTTGTTAACTGCAGCTCTGGCTGGGGGAGGAGGGCACAGTTTGATAGAGGAGTCAGGGGGTGGCAGAGCAGCAATGTAACTGGACCCACCTGGAAAAGGCCCTGGGCTCAGGCCTGGGACCCCCCTGACCTCCCTGAGGGTGCGTGTGCCCATGGTCTGGGCTGGCAGAGACTGGGTATGGATCATGGGATGAAGACCCTGTTGGGAGTGCTGGGAAAACTGTCTGTCTGTCTCTGTCTTATTCATGGAAGAGTTTTTTTTTTCCCCCCCAAAGAATTGTAATGAATTTTTTTGCCATACTGCATGTATACTCACCAGAGAGAGACAGGCTGGGAGGGAAAGTGACAAATCACCCCCAAGGGGATGGCCACACCGCAATCCATCCTCTTCTTAGAATTTTGGGCACACACATACACAAATGCCTGGTGTGTTTTTGAAGCTGCCAGGTCCAGGACTTAAGCCATAAAGTCAGCATGCCGGGCTCGTGTGCATGCCCAAGATCCCGGGAGGAGAATGGAGGAGAGGGGATTGTGGCGTGGCCATCCCCTCGGGGCGTGATTTCTTGCTTTCTGTCTCTCTGTCTCTCTCTGTCTTTCTGGCGAGCACATGCACCCTATAGCAAAAATCTCTCTCAAAAGAAAACAAAAGAAAACAAAACAAAACACTGAGTCAGTCATGTGGGATCCAGTGCCTAAAACACTACGCTACCTGCTGGCCAAGATGATTTTTTTTTAAGAACTATTTAGGGGTCTGCAGGTGGCATGGTGGTTAAGGGCGTTGGACTACCACATGGCCAACTGCAGCTCAAATCTCAGACCTGGTGGCTTGCTTTCTCATTTTTTCTCTCTCTCTCTTTCCTCTCTCTCACTCTCTCTGTCCCTTTCTGGTCAAACTTCCACATAGTTGTCCGTGGTTTGAGTCCCAAACCTGGCAACCTAAAATTCACGCCTGGCACATGTGTGTGTGTGTGCCAAAGATCCCAAGAGGAGAATGGAGGAGAAGGGCCGGAGGGGGGTGATTTCTTGCTTTCTGTATCTCTGTGTCTCTGGTGAGTGCGTGTGCCCTATAGCAAAAATCTCTCTCAAAAAGAATGACTTGGGACTAGCAGATGGCAGAATGGTTGCATCGCTAGACTTCCATGTAGTCGACCACAGTATGAGTCCCAGACCCGGCGACTTAAAAATCACACTGGACACATGTGCGTGCATGCCAAACATCTCAAGAGGAGACCGGAGGAGAAGGGATTGTGGTGTGGCCATCCCTCCTGGAGGGGGTAGATTTTTTTCATTTTCTGTCTGTCTCTCCAATGAACACACAAAAAAAAAAAAAAAAAAAAAAATCCATTGTGTGGATATACTACATTTTGCTTACCCATTCATCTGTCAATGGACACTTGGGTGGTTTCTGCCTTTTAGTTATTTTAACACTGCTATGAACATAGGTGCACAATGATCTGTTCAAGTCTATTCTTTTGGTATATGCCTAAGAGGTGGGATTGCTGGATCATACAGAAACAGTATTTTTAATATTTTTTTAAGTTTGTTTATTTAAATCTTTGATGAGCATGACAGAGAGAGAGAGAAAGAGAGAGAGAGACAGTATCCCAAACAGGGTCCTGATGCCAGGATCCACCTCCAGCCTTCAGCTACTCCTGGATGATGGGCGAGCGTGTGCCTGGCACACTCAGGGATATCCAGGCTTAACTGGGAACCCTTCCACGTGGGAACTGCCTTGCAGATCAGCCATGTTTTAGTGTTGTTCCACTGTCTGGCCCTCTTATTTCACATTTTTTGAGGACTTGCCATGCCATTTTCCATAGTGGTTGTACCATTTTATATTCCTACCAGCAGTGCAGAAGTTTTTCTATATTGTCATTAGCATTTGCTATTTTCTGTTTTTTTTTTTTTTTAATAATTGCCATCCTAATGGGTGTGATGTGATAACTCACTGTAATTTTGATTCTGACTTCTCTAATGATTAATGATATTGACATCTTTTCATGCACTCTCTGGACATTTATATATATTCTTTGGAGAACTTTTTATTCAAATCCTTTGCCTACCAAAAATATTGACTATTTGCTCTTTTATTGTTAAGTTATTAAGGGGACTTTGTATATTTTTGATATAATACTTTAATAGAAATATGACTTTAAAATATTTTCTCCCTTCTATGGTTGTCTTTTCTTTCTTTTTTAAAAAGAATTATTTAATTTAATTTTATTCATCATTTTTAATTTTTTTCTTTATTTATTTATAGACAGACATTCACTGTACATCAATGTAATATACAAAATGAGATTTTCCATCCAGAATACACTGTATATTGGCTCAATCAAGGATATTACCATACATGTTATCATCAACAAATAATTTTCTATTTCTTGTTTCTTATATATTTTGGTTCCACCCCCTCCTTGATTCCCTACTACACACCCTCTGCCAATTCCCCCCTTCTCCCACACTGTCTCTGGTATGTAGTTGTTTTCCATGCCTTTTTCCCCACATTTTATTGATTCACTGGAGATCTTAATTAATTTAAAAACTTTCAATAGCAAGCACAGCTGATATATACTTATCTATGAACACGTCTGATCTTAGGCATAAACCTCAGTGAATAAAGTGAACATACTATAAAGTAGAACCTCACTGGGGCTATATGGCTTTAATAGGTACTTTTCATTTCAAGAAAGAAGAGAAAAACATCAAGTTACCTACAAAGGACATCCCATCAGGCTAACAGCAGACCTCTCATCAGAAACAATGTGAGCGAGGAAAGAATGCGAAAATATATTCAAAGTGTTAAGGGAAAAGCAGTTTCAGCCAAGAATACTGTACCCAGCAAGATTATCCTTCATATGGGAAGAAAAGACAAGAACGTTCTCAGGTAAACAAAACCTGAAAGAATTTACCAGCGCCAGACCAGATCTCCAGAAAGTTCTCAAGGGAGTGCTATATCAGGAAAATTAAATACAGACACACAGAAATAAGTTTAAAAACTAAAAAATAAAAAATGGCCAACTTAATCATAGGGACAAGTCTGGAGTTGAATACTATATCCCAGTTTTAGTTTTAATAGATCAAAATAAAAAAATGTTAAGAGAAATTTGCTTAAAACTTAAAGCCAGGAAAAAGTTTAGGATTCAGTTTAAATAGTAGGTAGACGAACCTATCAACAATTCAAGAGAAGACAACAATCCTTAAATATGGAAATCAAAGCATCAAAGAAAATCAGTAATGTTTTAATGTAAAGTCCAAAAAAGTCTATTTCACTAGTTCAAACTCATGTAATTAATCTCTCGTCTATTGAATTTGCAGTATTACTGTGGTCTGATCTTTCCATTTAAACTCTGGAATTTAGCATTCAGCTCTAGACTTGTCTCTTCCATTAGGCTGTCCATTCTCTTGGTTGTTCTTTGTACTCTTAATTCTGTGTGTCCCACTTTACTTTTCCTGGTATAGCACTCCCTTCAGCACTTCTTGGAGAGCTGGTCTAGTGTTGGTAGATTCTTAAAGGTTTTGTTTATCTGAAATTGTTTTTGTCTTTTTTTTTCCCCATATGGAGGATAATCTTGCTGGGTATAGTATTCTTGTTTGAAATTGTTTTTCACTTAACACTTTGAACATGTTTTCCCATTCTTTCCTTGCTTGCATTGTTTCTGATGAGATGTCCAACGTTAGCCTTAAGGGGTATTCTTTGAAAGTAACTTGATAATTCTCTCTTGCAAAATTTAGTATTTTGTCTGTGGTTTTGCTCAATCGGACTATGATGGGAAGACCTTCCTGGGTTGATTCTATATGGGGTCCTTTGTATTTCTTGGGTCTAGATATTTGAGTGCCTCCTTAGGTTTGGAAAGTTTTCTTCCAGGATTTCATGGAATGGATTATCAATGCTCTTATTAGTTTCTTTACCTTCTGGGATACCAATGATCTGGATGTTTGGATGTTTAATGGTAACTAGTATTACTCATATGTTATTCTCATTTTTGGGAGTTATTTTCTCAGTCATTTTGGTGAATTTTCTAGATCAGAGGTTCTATCTTCTACATCTGAGATTTTATTTTCTGCATGATCTAATTTGCTTTTGACATTTTCAAGGGAAGTTTTGATTTCCTGTATTACAACCTTCATCTCTAATAATTCTGTTTGATTCTTTTTTTATAATGGTATCTCCTCTTTCAGATTGTACAAGAACTTCCTTACCTCCTAGAACTCGATGCCTCTTTTCTCCTGCATCTTCTGGAGTTCGTTGTCTCTCTTCTCTTGCATCTCTGTTAGCTTTGTCACTATGAATAGTTTACATTCTTTATCCGACATTTTCATGAGTTCCCTTGTATTCTCTGGCTCCTGCCTAGATCTGGGGGGCAGGAAGGTGAAGTTTGGGCAGAGGATCTTCTGTGGTTGTAATCCCTGAATGGGGCCGCTCAGAACTCAAATATAGATGGCTGCTGATTGGCTTGTCCTGGCTTCTGCCTAGATCTGGGGGGAGGGGCAGGAGGGTGAAGTCTGGGCAGAGGGTCTTCAGTAGTTTTGATCCCATTTTTATTATTTTTATTTGACTAGGGCGAGAGAGAGAGAGAGGAAAAGTGAGAAAGCAAGTCACTAGATCTAGGACTCAAACTGTGGCCAGACGTGGGAGTTCAGAGCCCTAACCACTATGCCACCTGCTGGCCCTATGGGGCGTCTTTTCACATTCTTTTACCTTTCTTTTTTTAAGAGACATTTTTGTTCTAGGGCACATGCACACTCTGGATAGACAAAAAAGAAACAGAGAGACAGAGAGCGAGAAATCACCCCCCCCAGGGGGGATGGGTACGCTGCATCCACCATTCTCCTCTATTCTCTTGGGATCTTGGGCATACACGCACACGCGCCCTGTGTGTTTTAAGCCACAGGGTCCAGGATTCAAACTGTGATCAACTACGTGGGAATCCAGCAAGGTAATCATTACACCATTTGCTGGTCACTTCACATTCATTTAAATATATATATATATTTTTTTTTTTGAGAGGTTTTTGCTATAGAGCACGTGTGCTCACCAGAAAGACAGAGAGAGACAGAGACAGAAAACGAGAAATCACCCCCTGGGGGGATGGCCACGCTGCAATCCCTTCTCCTCCATTCTCCTCTCAGGATCCTGGACACACGTACACGCGCCTGGTGTGAGTTTAAGCCACCGCGTCCGGGACTCAAACCACGGTCGAATACATGGGAGTTCAGCGACATAGCCATTACACTAATTGCTGGTCCCACTTCACATTCTTGATAGTGTCCATTGACACAGAAAAGTTTTTACTTGTGAGTAATTCCAATTTTTTTTATTGTTTTTGATGTTCTAAGAAACGATTGCCTAGGGTGTCATGATGGGCAGCAAGATGGCGTCTGCCAGCAGGGTCGTGCAGACAGTGAAGCCACTGACACCACTAATAAGGTTTCCTGACAGAAGAGACAATCCTCAACCCAACACATCAGAAGCTTGGAGGTCAGCAGGGCTACCACCCCGTCCTCCCGCAGTTTCACAGCATCCTAAGGGAAGGCAGTCAGCAGACTGGCTGGCGTCTCTGGGTCCTCCAGACGCGGCAGAAATAACAATTTTACCTCAGAAAGACAGAAGGAAACTGGTGTCTCCAGAAGAAATTGAATTTATCCGGCGTGGTGATTCAGATTAACCATTGTGGCTGCTGTTTTCATCAGAAAGAATTGTCTCTACAGTAAAGGACTTCCAACGTGACAAATGAGAAATTGCATATTAAACAATTTATTTAATAAATATTCTGTTAAAAGAAAAAGAAAGAAATGATTGCCTAATCCAAGGTCACAAAGATTTTCACATCTGTCTTCTAAGAGTTTGGTAGTTTTAGTTCTTACAGTTAGTTCTTTGATCTATTTTGAGTTAATATGTATGTGTATATAAGGTAGGTAATGGGCCAGCAGATGGCAGTGGCTATATTGCCGGACTCCCACATGGTTGACCGTAGTTCAAGTCCCAGACTCAGTGGCTTGAAAATTATGCCGGGCACATGTCCATGTGTGTCCAAGATCCTGAGAGGAGAATGGAGGAGAAACAATTGCGGCGTGGCCATCTCCTCTGAGAGGTGATTTCTCACTTTCCCTCTCACTGTCTCTCTCTCTATCTCTGATGAGTGCATGCTCCCTAAGGCAAAAACCTTTTAAAAATTAAAGAAAAAGGGACAAGCAGTTAGCGTAGTGGCTATGTCGTTGGATTCCCATGTAGTCGACTGCGGTTCGAGTCCCGGAGCTGGTGGCTTAAACTCATGCCTGGCGTTGTGTGTGTGTGTGTGTGTGTGTGTGTGTGTGTGTGTGTCCAGAATCCCGAGAAGAGAATGGAGGGGAAGGGAATGCAGTGTGGCCATCCCCCCTGGGGGGTGACTTCTCACTTTCTGTCTCTGTCTCTCTCTGTCTTTCTGGCGAGTGCATGCGCCCTATAGCTAAAACCTTTCAAAAAAAAATTAAAGAAGAAAAAGATCTAATGTCGTATTTTTGCATGTAGCTATTTAGTTGTACAGCACCAGTTGCTGAAAGGTTACCAGGTCTGGCTCCTGGTTCTCTTTTATTTCTTTTTTCTCCTTTCTTTCTTTCTTTCTTTCTTTCTTTCTTTCTTTCTTTCTTTCTTTCTTTTAATATTTTTATCATAAGGTTTGTTGGGTTTTGTCAAATTCTTGCTGTATGATACTAATTGATTTTCAGATGTTTCAGCTAAATTTACATTCCTCTAATAAACGCACTTGGTCATAGTGGATGATCACTGTTGAATTTCTTTGCTGCTATTTATTGATAATTTTTGTCTATGTTCATAAGAGATCACAGTCTTTGATTTTTTTGTCTGGCTTGGTGTCAGAGTAAATTGACCTATAGGGCTTGTGCGCTTTTTGGAAAGACAGAGAGTGACAGAGAGACAAAAAGCGAGAAATTACGCCCCTGGGGGAAGACCATGCCACAGTCCCTTCTCTTCCATTTTCCTCTCAGGATCTTGGGCACACACAGACATGCACCTGGCATGAGTTTAAGCCACCTGGTCTGAGACTTGAACCATGGTCAACTATGTGGGAGTCCAATGATGTAACCATTACGCCATCTGCTTGTTCACCAAGTTACATAATTTTGAGGATACAATAGCTTGTAATGTTTATTTATAATCTTTTTTGTTTCTGTAGGGTAAGTAGTGATGTTTCCTCTTTCATTTCAGATTTTAGTAATTTGAATTCTCCCTCTTTGTTTGTAAGTCTATTTGTCAATTTTGTTGACCTTTTCAAAAAATCAGCTTTAGATTTAATTAATTTTTTATCTTTCTTTCATGAATCTCTAATCTTTATTATTCTTTCTTTCTGTTTGCTTGGGTTTGGTTTCCTTTCGTTTCTAAATTCTTCAGGTAGAAAATTAGGTTTATGATTTACAGTTTCTTTTTCTAAAAAAATAATTATTTATTTAATGTTACTTATTTATTCATTCATTTTAATTTGACCAGAGAGAGAGACACAGAGAGAGAGGGAAAGTAAGAAAGCAAGCTATCAGGTCCAGGACTCAAACCATGGTCAGCCGTGTGGAAGTCAAGCACCTCAACTGCCATGCCACCTGTTGGTCCCTTGATTTGTAGTTTCTATTTAAGATAGGTATTTATAGCTATACATTTCTTTTTTTAGAGAGAGAGAGTTTTGCTATAGGGCACATGTGCTCACTGGAGAGACAGAGAGACAGAAAGTGAGAAATTACCCTCCACGGGGATGGCCATGCCATAATCCCTTCTTCTCCATTCTTTTCTCAGGATTTTGGGCACACACACACGTACGCCTAGAATGAGTTTCAAGGTGCCAGGTCTGGGACTCAAACTGCAGTCAAGTAGGTTTCATCCAGCAATGAAACCATTACGGCATCTGCTGGTCCCCATAGCTATACATTTCTATCTAAGCAGTGCTATGGCTGCATCTCATAAATTTTGGGATGATATATTTTCAGTCACATTTCGTTCAGTTATTTTCTAGTATTTCTGTGATTGCTTCCTTGACTCATTATTATTTAGGAGTGTGTAATTGAAATTCCATGTATTGGGACCAGCAGTTAGCATAATGGCTACGTTGCTGGACTCCCATGTAGTTGACCACAGTTCGAGTCCCAGACCTGGTTGCTTAAACTCACACTGGGCACGTATGCGTGCGTGCCCAAGATCCCGAGAGGAGAACAGAGGAGAAGGGATTGCGGTGTGGCCATCCCCCCTGGGGGGTGATTTCTCACTTTCTGTCTCTCTCCATCTTTCTGGTAAGCACACAAGCTTCTATAGCAAAAAGCTTTCCCCCCAAAAAAAAGTAAAGAAAAAAAGAAATTCCACTTGTTTGTGAATTTTCCAGATTTTCTTCAGTTGATTTCCAATTTTTAATTGTTATTGCAGTATATGCTTTGTATGACTTCAGTCATTTTAAATTTATTGAGACTTGCTTCATGGCTAGTGTATGGCCTGTCCTGATGAATCTTCCATCAGGAGAAGAATACGTATTCTGCTGTTATGTATTATTCTATGAAGTGTCATTGATTTAGTAGTATTCTTGTCTTGTATTTCTTTTTAAAAATATTTTCTTTCTTGGGACCAGCAGTTAGCATAATGGCTATGTCGCTGGACTCCCATGTAGTCGACTGTGGTTCAAGTCCCGGCCCCAGTGGCTTAAACTCATGCCGGGTGCGTGTGTGTGCGTGCCCAAGATCCCGAGAGGGGAATGGAGGAGAAGGAATTGCGGTGTGGCCATCCTCCCGGGGGTGATTTCTCGCTTTCTGTCTCTCTGTCTCTCTCTGTCTTTCTGGCGAGCGCACGCACCCTATAGCAAAAACTTCTCCCCCCCAAAAAATTTGTTTCTTTAAAAAATTATTTATTTACCTATTTAATTGCTGTAGTTTATTTTTTAAAAAGAATGATTTATTTTGTTTATTATCATTATTATTATTTCACATGAGTTTTTGCCAAAGAAAGACAGGCAGAGAGAAAGAGAGAGAGGATGAGGGAGCAAGCTGCCAGGTCCGGGATTCAAACCTCAGTCGACCATATGGAAATTCCAGCGCCTTAATCAGCAGGTGTGCTGGCCCCCTGTAGTATCTTGCTTTTTAAGATTTATTTATTTTAACTGCATTTGTTGCTATTATTATTATTTTTCAATCTGACCAGAGAGAAACAGAGAGAAAGGGAAAGTGAGAAAGCGAGCTGTGAGGTCTGGGACTCGAGGCTCAGTAGGCCACGTGGGGATTCGGTGTCCTTAACCATCCGCCACCTGCCGGCCCCGTGGCTCTGCTTTCCACGCTGCTGCATTTGGAGCTCAGACTGCCATCAGTCGTGTGGGGACCCACTGCCCCAACCACCATGCTACCTGCTGGGCCCCAAAATAATTTCTTATTTATTCACTTATTTGACAATCAAATCAAAGATATTACCATGCACATCATTTTCAAAAGAGAATTTTACATTCTTGGGTCTAAATGTTTCTTCCCTTTGCCCCTCTTACCCCCCGCTACCACCCACCCCTCCCTTACAGATTTATCCTTCCTGCTATCATATTTTTGGATCTTTTTTTTTTATTTTTTAAGAATTATTTATTTAATTTTATTTATTCATTCATTTTTTTTTTTTCTTTTTTTTTCTTTTTTTTTTTTTTTGGAGAGGTTTTTGCTATAGGGCGCGTGTGCTCGCCAGACAGACAGAGAGAGACAGAGAGACAGAAAGCAGGAAATCACCCCCCAGGGGGGATGGCCATGCTGCAATCCCTTCTCCTCCATTCTCCTCTCGGGATCTTGGGCACGCACGCACACGCGCCCGGCGTGAGTTTAAGCCACCGGGTCCAGGACTCGAACCGCGGTCGACTACGTGGGAGTCCAGCGACATAGCCATTACGCTAACTGCTGGTCCCTTTATTCATTCTTTTTTTTAAAAAAACAATCATTTATTTATTTAATTCCATTTGTTATTATTATTATTTTTTATTTGATCACACAGAGACAGAGAGAGAGAAAGGGAAAGTGAGATAGCAAGCTGTCAGGTTGGACTCGAACTGAGGTTGACCATGTGGGAATCTAGTGCCTTTAACCACCACACCACCTGCTGGCCCCTCATTCATTTATTTAAATTTGACCAGAGAGAGACACAGAGAGAGAGGGAGAGAAAGTGAGAAAGCAAGCCACCAGGTTTGGGACTTGAACTGTTGTCGGCCATGTGGGAGTGTCCAGCACCCTAACCACCACGCCACTTGCTGGTTTCTATTTCTGGATCTTTCAGTTTCTGCCATAGAGTGCAGGCATTCAGCACATGTTGAGTGACACATGGTGTTTATCTAAGTGTGCCTGGCTTCACTTAGCAGTAGGTCTTTCATATTCAACCATTTTGAGACAGATGACAGGATCCCAGTTCCTCATGGTGAAATAGTATTCCACAGTGTACGTGTGCCACGCATTTTCAGCCCGGTCATCCGTCCTTAGGTTGGCGTTTGGGCTGGTTCTGTGTCTGTGACGGTGAATACTGTCGCAGTGGAACAGCACAGGGAAGTGCAAGTGTCCTTCCGGAGAGTGCTTTCCTAGCCTTTGGGTAAACACTGGGGAATGGGGTTACTAGATCATACGGCAGTTCCAGCTGTAGGATTTTGAGAAAACTCCCTATGGTTTTCCATAGTGAATGTACCAATTTACATTTCCACCAAAAGTGTAGTGGGTGGGAAAGTAAATTTGCCACAGCCTTGTCAGCACTTGTCATTCTTTATTTTTTTGATCATAGCCATTTTATGTCCTTTGTCAAGGATCAGTTGGCCGTATGTTTTGGGGTTTATTTCTGGATTCTCTAGTCTGTGCCACTGGTTTGTGTGTCTGTTTTTGTGCCAATACCATACTGCTTTTACCATTATAGCTTTGTAATATATTTGTACTGCAGGTGGTGAGCTGTCTTCTACTTTATTCTTTTTGCGTAGTACTGCCACGGTGATGCAGGGCCTTTTATGATTCCAGATACATTTTATTATCTTTCTATTTCTGTGAACACTGTCCCTGATAATTTGATTGTAATCACATTGAGTTGGTAAATTAATTTGGATAGGATTTGTATTTGAATCCAAGAGTACGAGATGTCTTTCCATTTTTTTGGTATCACATTCAATTTCTTTTATTTTAGTTTTTCGAAGTTTTTCTTGTAGAGATCTTTCACTTCTTTGGCTAGATTTATTTCTAGGGTTTTGTGTTTTGTGTTTTTTTTTTTGGTATGTGTTGTTATTGTAAATGAGATCACTCTCTTCAATTCTGCTTGTTGTTTTTTCTTTTTTTTTGAGAGGTTTTTGCTATAGGGCACATGCGCTCGCCAGACAGACAGAGAGAGACAGAGAGACAGAAAGCAGGAAATCACCCCCCAGGGGGGATGGCCATGCCGCAATCCCTTCTCCTCCATTCTCCTCTAGGGATCTTGGGCACGCACGCACACGCGCCCAGCGTGAGTTTAAGCCACCGGGTCCGGAACTCGAACCACGGTCGACTACGTGGGAGTCCAGCGACATAGCCATTACGCAAACTGCTGGTCCCAATTCTGCTTGTTTTTCCATTGCCTCAGTTTGTTCATTGTTGGTGTATAAAAATTAAAATTTTGTATATTAATTTTTAAAAATTTTTGACCAATTACTGAATTCATTGATCACTTCTAGCATTTTTTTGTGAATTCTTTTGGATTTTCTATGATATAACCATATCATCTGCAAATAGGGACAATTTAGCTTCCTTTTTAGTTGAATGTCTTTTATTTTTTAAAAAAGAATTATTTTATTTAACTTTATTATTATTATTTTCCTATGTGATCAGAGTGAGACAGAGAGAGAGAAAAAGAGAGAGGGAAAGTGAGAAAGCAAGCCACCAGGTCCAGGACTTGAACCTCGGTTAGCCATGTGGGAGTCCAGTTTCTTTAACCACCTGCTGGATCCCTGAATGCCTTTTATTTCATGCCCTCATTTGATTGCATTGGCTAGTAATTACAGCACTATATTGAAAAGGAGTAAAGCGGGCAGCCTTGTCTCGTTCCAGTTTTCAGTGGGACAACTTTCAAGTTCTCCCCATTCAGGATGATATTAGCAATGGGTTTGTCATATATGGCTTCTACAGTGTTGGGAAATGTCCTTTCTAGATCTATTTTGCAGATAGTCCTAATCACGAAAGGATGTTGTATTTTAGCAAATATGTCCTTAGCATCAACTGATATGATCAATAGTTTTTATCTGTTCTTTCCGTTAATGTAACCTATATGCCTGTTATTTTGTTTATATTGAATAACCCTCGCATCCCTGGGATAAAGCCTACCTGGTCATGGCATATAATCTTTTTTAAATTAAAAAATAATAATCTTTTTTAAATAATAAATTTTTATTATTATTATCTTGGACTTTTTTTGTGTTAGGGTGTGTGCGCTCACTGGAGAGAGAGAGAGAGACAGACACAGTGAGAGGGAAAGTGAGAAATCACCCCCTAGAGGTATAGTCACGCCACAATCTCTTCTCCTCCATTCTCCTGCTGGGATCTTGGGCACGCATGCACGTGTGCCCAGGGTGAATTTCAAGCCACTGGGTCCGGGACTAGAACCGCAGTTGGCCATGCGGGAGTCTCGGGACGTAACCACTCTCTTGATCTTATTTATCTGATTCTTTCCTTTGTTTTTTTCTTAATTGGTCTAGCTAATGGTTTGTCATTTTTATTTATCCTCTCAAAGAACCAACATTTTGTTCCTGTGATTGTTTTTTTTTTTGTTTGTTTCTTTTGGTTTTGGTTTTGGTTTTGAGAGAGATTTTTGCTATAGGGCACACGCACTCACTGGAGAAACAGAGAGATGGAGAGAGAAAAAGTGAGAAATCACCCCCTGGAGGAATGGTCCCACTACAATCCCTCCTCCATTCTTCTCTCAGGATTTTGGGCACACATGCGCATATGCCCAGCATGAGTTTCAAGCCACCAGATCCAGAATTCAAATCATGGTTGGCCATGTGGCAGTCCAGCACCTGCCACGTGCTGGCCTGTTTCTGTGTTTATTTATTTTTTTGTATAGCCCTTTTTAAAAAAAAAAATTACTTATTCATTCTTTTTTTTTTAATTTGAAAAGAGAGAGACAGAGAGAAAGAGAGGGAGAGAGAAGGAAAGTGAGAAAGCAAGCCACCAGGTCCGAGACTCAAACCATGGTTGGCCATGTGGGAGTGTCCAGCACCTTAACCACCATGCCACCTGATAGTCCCTGTATAACTCTTGTATTCTGTATTTCATTATTTCAGCTCTAAATTTTATTATTCCTTTTATCTGGTATTTTTGGGCTTTATTGTGGTTGCATTTCCAGTTCCTTGAGATGTGTCATTAAGCTATTTATTTGACCTTTCTATTGTTTTCTTGTGAGCACTAATTGCCATGAAATTCTCTATAATGACTGCTTTTTTTAAAAAAATAATTATTTTATTTATTATTATTTTCCAATTTGATCAGAGAGAGAGAGAGGGAGAGAGTTAGAAAGCAAGCCTCCAGGTCCAGGACAACCATGTGGGAGTCCAATGCCTCCAACCACCGTGCTTCTTGCCTGCCCCTATAATTACTACTTTTACTATGTCCCAAAGATTCTGGAGAATTGTGTGTTCATTAATGTTGATTTCAATAATCAACATTAATGTTGGTTTCAGTCTTCATTTCTTCCATAGTTTTGAAGTTGTTTAGGAGTAGGTTATTAAGTTTCCATATTTCTGTGTATTTTTAAGAGTTCTTTCCGGTGTTGATGTCAAGTTTAATTTCACGGGGGTTGGAAAAGGTGCTGGATATCATTTCCATACTTTTAACATTTTAAAGGCTTGTTTTATGCCCTACTGTGTGGTTAATCTTTGAAAATGTTCTATGTAAGGATGAGAAAAAAAATGTATTTTGTTGGGTGTAATGTTCTGTAAATGTTTGTCAGGTCCAATTGGTTGATGGTATTAATTAGCTCCTGTGTGTTTTTGTTTATTTTTTGTCTAGATGACCTGTCCAGTTTTGACAGAGAGGTGCTGAAATCTCTAATAATTAGTTTGTGCAGTTGATCTCTCTCTTTAGATCTAGCAGTCTTTCTTTTATATATTTGGATGCCCTAGTGTTGGGTGGATAAATATTTATAGTTGTTATATCTTCTTGGTTAATTAATCCTTTTAATACTAACTAGTGTCTTCCTTTGTTTCTTTTTACCATTATTATCTTGAAGCCTATTTGATCTGATACCACTATTGCCACTCCAGTCTTTTTTGGTTTCTGTTTGCATGAAATGACTTCTTCCATCACTTAGATTTCAGTCTATGTATGTTCTTATCAATGAGATGTGTTTCTTGTAAGCAACACATAGAGTTCCTGTGTTTTATTTTTAATTCATTCAACCAATCTGTGGCTTTTAATTGGGGAATTTAATCCATTCAACATAATTATAGATATGTTCAAATTTATCTGTGTCATTCCATTAGTCATTTTAAAAATCGATTAATTATTTTTTTATTTGATTTTTTTTGTTTGTTTTTTGGGGCCAGCAGATGGTGAAATGGTTACATCGCTGGACTCCCACATAATTGACCACAGTTCGAGTCCCAGACCTGGTGACTTCAATCTCATGCCAGGGGCGTGTGTATGCATGCCCCAAATCCCAAGAGGAGACTGGAGGAGAAGGGATTGCAGCATGGCCATCCCTCTGTGGGGTGATTTCTCGCTTTCTGTCTCTCTGTCTTTCCAGTGAGTACATGTACCATATAGCAAAAATCTCTCTAGAAATTTTTTTCTGTTTTTGTTTTTGGCCATAATGCATGTGTACTCAGCAGAGAAACAGAGAGGAAAAGTGAGAAATCACCTCTGAAGGAATGGCCACACTGCAGTCCCTTCTCCTCCATTCTCTTCTTGGGTTTTTGGGCACACATGCACAAGAGCCTGGCATGATCTCAAACTGCCAGGTCTGGGACTTGAACTGCAGTCAGCCATGTGGGAGTCCAGTGCCTTAACCACCATGCCACTTACTGGTCCCAGTCATTTTTTTTAAGTTATTTTATGTTCTCTCATTTTGATTTGTCTCTCATTTTCTTGATGTAGTACTCCCTTGACTATTTCCTGAAAAGCTGGTCTAGTGTTAGTGAATTCTTTCTGGAACTGATTTTACTTCTCCTTTCCAATTGAAGGATAATCTTACCAGGCATAGTATTCTTTTTTTTTTTTTTTTTTTTTGAGAGGTTTTTTGCTATAGGGCGCGTGCGCTCGCCAGACAGAGAGAGAGAGACATAGAGACAGAAAGCGAGAAATCACCCCCCAGGGGGGATGGTCACGCCGCAATCCCTTCTCCTCCATCCTCCTCTCGGGATCTGGGGCACGCACGCACACGCGCCCGGCATGAGTTTTAAGCCACCGGGTCCGGGATGTGAACCGCGGTCGACTACGTGGGAGTCCAGCGACATAGCCATTACGCTAACTGCTGGTTCCCCAGGCATAGTATTCTTGACTGAAATTGTTTTTCTTACAGGATTTTAAGCATGTCATCCTGTTCTTTCCTTGCCTGCATTGTTGTAGTTTGATTTCTTTTTAAGCTAGTGTAATAGGTAACCTTTATAAATATAATGATATTTCTCTCATGCCATTTTTAGAATATTGTTTTAGTCTTTGCTTTTTACCAATTTGGCTAAGACGTGCCTTGAAGCAGATTGTCTTATGTTGAATCTAGTTGGTGTTCTTTATGTTTTCTGAATCTGGATGTCTGTATGTTTCTCTAGTTTGGGGGAGTTTTCAGATACTATTTCATGAAAGAGAGTTTCTATGCCTTTACCTGTTTCTTCACCTTCTACAATACCCATGATGTGGATATTTAGCTGCTAAATGTCTATAATTTCCTGTATGTTGTTCTTATATTTTTTGGTTTGTTGTTGTTGTCGTCTTCTTTTTTTTTTTTTTTCTTTTTAGTTTTGTTCTAGGGTGTGTGTACTTGTGGAAGTGGATGGAGGAAAAGAAAGACAGAATGAGAGAGAGGGTGGGAAATCACCCCCCAGGGTGGATTGGCACTCTGAAATCCCTTCTGTTCCATTCTCTCAGAATTTTGGGCATGCACGTACACAGACTTGGTATAATTTTCAAGCTGCCAAGAGTCATATAGTTGGTCATGAGGGAGCCAGCCACTTTAACCAATATGCCACCTATCCTCATCCTTTTTTTTTTTTTTTTAGTTTTTGCCATAGGGTACATGTGATCATTAGGTGGGGGTGAATGGTGGAGGTGGGAGATCATGGCCAAGGGGATGCAATTCTTTCTCCTCCATTCTCCTCTTAGGACTTTAGGCACACATGCCTGGCATTGTTTTGTTTTATTTTTTGATTTTCAAGTTGCCAGTCTAGGGCTCCAACCACACAGTTGGTTATGTGAGACCCTTAACTACCATGCCACCCGGATGGCTCTCTCCTTATTTTTATTTTTATTTTTATTATTATTATTTTTTTTTGGAGAGGTTTTTCGCTATAGGGCGCGTGCGCTCGCCAGACAGACAGATAGAGACAGAAAGCGAGAAATCACCCCCCAGGGGGGATGGTCACGCCGCAATCCCTTCTCCTCCATTCTCCTCTCGGGATCTTGGGCACACACGCACACGCGCCTGGCGTGAGTTGTAAGCCACCGGGTCCGAGACGCGAACCGCGGTTGACTACGTGGGAGTCCAGCGACATAGCCATTACTCTAACTGCTGGTTCCCTCTCCTTATTTTTAATGGTTATTTCCCATTATTTTTTGATGGCTTTGGAGGTTTTGTCTTCAAGATCAGAAACTTTTTCTTCTGGGGGCCAGCAGGTGGCGTGGTGGTTAAGGACACTGGACTCCCACATGGCTGACTGCAGTTCAAGTCCTGGACCTGGCAGCTTGTTTTCTTACTTTCCCTTTCTCTCTCTCTATCTCTCTCTGGTCAAATTAAAATAAAACAAATAAATAAATAAAGTTAAATAAAATAATTCTTAAAAAGAAAGAAACTTTTTCTTCTGCCTGGCTTAATCTACTGTAATACTTTCGAGGGAGGTTTTGATTTCCTGTAGTGTATTCTTCATTAATTCTGTTTGATTCTTTTTTAGGGTATCTATCTCTCTGTGGAATTCCCCCTTCTAGTCATGGAATGGTTTTCTTTTCTGCTGTAATTAATCATCCATTTTCTCTTGTATGCCATTGAGTTTTGTTATAATGAATATTCTGAATTATTTTTCTGACATTTCTGTGATTTCTTGTGCTCTTGCTATTGTTGGAGGGAGTTTTTATATTCCTTTGAGGGAGAGATTCTACCTTGTTTTCTCATATTTCTGGGGACTCTGCTTAGATTTTCAGGCATTGGGTGAAGTGTTCACTTCTTTCTAATTTTTGGAGAGGTTTCTAAACTGTGTACTTGTGCCCTTCCCTATGGTCTGTGTTAGCTCTGTGTCAGTCTCCCTATTCTTTTGGGGATAGGGGTGCTGGAAGCCACAGTGGGAGTTTGGAGTTCACAATTTCAGATGGGTTTTCCTCTTTCTCCCATGGGGATAGGGCAAGTATTCTTCCAGAGCCACAGTAGCTGTAGGTGTCGGTTCCTTGCCCAAACTCTCTGTCTGCGATGTGACTGTGGGCTGAGCTGGGGAAGTGGAATGTGAGTAGCAGCACAGGAGCATGCTGGGCTCTGCCGAGGATGGACTCCTGCCTATTCTGGCTGGTTGCACGGGGCGTGGGGCAGCAAGCAACACCTCCAGCAGGATGGAAGAGGCCCTTTCCCCTTCTCCAAAGAGACTAGCGTGGGGTGGAATGGTAAGTGACACCATGCCTTTTATTTCCTTGCTGCCTAATTGTTCTACTTCTTATTGAGCGTGCGTACTGGGCCAGCGCCATGGCCTAGTGATTAAGGGAAACTGCTCCCCACACGGCTGAACACATTGTTCATATCCCAGCCCCAGAGTTTTGGAAAATATGCCAGGCGAAATGAATATGCCATTCAGAAATGAAGGAGAAATGACTGTGGTATGATCACACCCCAGTGGATGGTGCTTTCTCCACCCCTCTCTCCCTCTCTCCCCTTTTCTTTCTCTCTGTCTTGCTCTGGTGAGTGCATGTACCCACTGGCAAAACAAAAACAAAAACAAAAACAAAGACAAAAACAAAACACAACAAAAACAAAACTCTAGAACTATTATTTTTAATGATTGGTTTCTCCCTTAAATCCTGTCCTTTGGGTTGCTGTTGTTAGGTGCATATATGTTTATAATCATTATCTTCTTGGTGGGTTGACTGTTTTATTATTATAAAATATCAACAGGTGGCTTAGCAGGTAAGGCACTGGAATCTCACGTAGCTAACTGCAGTTCACGTCCTGGACTAGGTCCTTGAAGATCGTGCTGGGTACATGCGCACGTGTGCCCAAAATCCTGAGAGGGGAATAAAAGAGAATGAATTGTGGCATGGCCACCCCCTTGGAGGGTGATTTCTTACGTTCCCTCTCTCTGTCTCTTTCTGTAATGAAAAACAAAAACTAAAAACAAAAACAAATAAACAAAAAAGTCTCTTTTGGTCTCTGGTAATTACAGTTGTCTTAAAGTCTATTTTGTCTCATATTAGTGTAGCTGCTCCAGCTTCCTTTTGCTAAGGTTCATATTTCTATGGAATAACTCTCTTCTCATCCTATACCTTTCCACCTAGTGTGTTTTGTTTTTAATCAATTAATTAATTTTTTAGTTTTTGCCATAGGGCATGTGCACTCACCGGAGAAAGACAGAGGGGGAATGAGAAATCACCGGCCCCCAAGGAGGATGGCCAAGCCGCGGTCCTTTGTCCTCCTGTCTGCTCTTGGGATTTGGGACATGCGTGTGAGCTCGGTGTGATTTTCAGGCCGCTGGGTCTGGGGCTCAAACAGTGCAGTAAGCCATGTAGGATCTAGTACTTTAACTTCCGTACCACCTGCCGGCCCTATTTATATTTATTTTAAGTGTATTTATTTATTTCTTTCATGAAAGACAGAGAGAAAGCACCCCCAACAGGGTCTCACGCCGTGGTCATGCTGCCCGCCCTTCTCAGTCACAGAAACACATACCCAGTGTACACAGGCCATCCAGGAACTGAACCCCGCCTTCACATGACCACCAGCCTTGCAGAGAGCCGCGCCACCACGGCCGGGTCCTCTTTGCGTATTTGGGTTATTTGTTTTGTCTCATCTTTTTTTCTTTCGTCATGTGCGTACACATGAGGGTGACAGAGTGAGAAAGATGGCAAGAGGGGAGCACCGTGCACGGTGCCGCATGGTGCTGGGACCCCGCCCTGCAGTCCTCCAGCCTGCTGCGGCCTGGGCCCTCGTCCTGGGCCCTCCTACTCATTCCTGGTGTTCGGGGCTGACCAAGCTGAGGGTCTGACCCGTGGTCCCCAGTCAGTAGCGTGTTCCCACTGTACAAGGGAGCCAGGGCTCTGCACTTGCCAGTCGAAAGTGTGTCTCTTACAGATGGCACACAACTGGCTCTTGCTCTTAAACATCCCATTCTGCTGCTAAATGCATTTTGATTGGGACATTTAACTCATTTACATTTCATTACTTACACGTAAGGCAGCATTTATGTCTGCTGTGTTGCTGTATGTTTTTGATATGTCATATCTTTTTGGCTTCTATCTTGGCTATTATTTCTTTTGTGCTAATTTCAAGTTTTTCTGGTGTACCTCTTTTTTTTTTTTTTTTTTTTTTTTTTAAGAGTTTTTGTTTATTTAATACATCTCAGCTTCTCCACCAGGGTGTTGACAGCACTATCTGCCCCCTTTTTTTTTAAAGAGAGAGATTTTTGCTATAGGGTACATGTGCTCACCCGAGAGACAGACAGGAAGTGAAAAATCACCCCTCTGGGGAGGATGGCCACATTGCAATCCCTTCTCCTTCTTTCTCCTCCTGGGATTTTGGGCATGCATACACATGCGATCAGTGTGATTTTCAAGCTGCTGGGTTTAGGACTTGAACTGCAATCTACCATGTGAGAATCCAGTGTCTTAATCACCACACCACCTACCAGCACCAAAATCTACCTTTCTTTAAATAATTATTTTATTTTATTTTATTTATTTGTTCATTTATTTTAATTTGACGAGAGAGAGAGAGAGAGAGTAAGCCACCAGGTCCGGGACTTGAATCGTGGTCACCCATGTGGGAGTGTCTAGTGCCTTAACCACTGTGCCACCTGCTGGTCCCCACAAATTTACCATTTTTAACCCTTTTTTTTAAATATTTTTTTGACAGCTCATACTTCCTTTATTTTTATTTGTTTATTTTATTTTTTTTCTTTCATTTATTTATTTTTACATTTTTCCACAAACATTTACTTTACATAGCAAAAAATTTTAGCTCATACTCCACAATTCTTGACAGTTTACAAACAACTTTCAAAATTTCAAAATACTGAATTTTAAAGATAATGTTCAAAATATGTCTTATAATTTTGTATAATTTTATAACAACAGAAGCAGTATGGTTTCAAATATATATATATATATATATATATATATATATATATATATATATACACACATATATATATACATGTGTGTGTGTATATATATATATATATATATATATATATATATATATATATATTTTAGAGTGCAGACACTCGGTATATATTAAGTGGGGACATACAATGCCTCTCCTTCATAGCATGGCTTGCTTCACTCAGCAGTAAGTCTTCCATATTCATCCACTTCCTTTCAAAAGCCAGGGTTTTGTTGTTTTTTATGGATGAATAGTATTCCATTGAGTATATGTGCCACAGTTTTTCTAACCATTCATCAGTTTGTGGGCATTTAGGTTGTTTCCATGACTTAGCAATCGTGAAAAGTGCCGCAATAAACATCGATGTGCAAGCACTTTTTCGATTAAGTATTCTTCTGTCCTTCGGGAAGATACCAAGGAGTGGGATTGCTGGATCATATGGTAGTTCTATTTGTAGATTTTGGAGGAATCTCCAAATTGTTCTCCACAGTGGTTGGACCAATTTACAATCCCACCAGCAGTGTAAGAGAGTTCCCTTTTCACCACACCCCCTCCAGCACTTATCATTTTTTGTTTTTTTAATCTTAGACATTCTGACTGGGGTTAGGTGAAAATATTTTTTTCTTTGTGCTTATAGTGTGCATGTACTCACCAGAAAGAGACAGAGAGAGAGAGGGAGAGAAAGTGAGACACCCAGGGGCGTGGCCATGCCACAATCTTTTCGTATTCATTCCCCTCTTGGGATTTTAGGCACACACACATGTATCCAGCATATTTTTCAAGCCACCAGGTCCAGGACTCGATCCACGTAGTTGGTCAAGTGGTATCTTACTGCCTTAACCACCACGCCCCGGCTGGCGGGCCTTCTAGCCCTCTAAATGCACAGCTCCGTGCGTGAAGTACGCTCAGTACTGCGCAGCCCTCAGCAGCCTCCGACTGCCCACCACTCACAGCACACCCTAACTGCTCAGTCAGCAGCGGCCTCACCACCCCAGCCGCCTCCCGCTGGCAGGTCCAGCCTCCATTTACCGCTCTAACTGCCTCGCTGTTTCAGTGAACACAACTGGGCCAAGCGCTCCTGTGAGTGGGGCTGCACGGCACTGCCTCCGGGGCCTGGGCTACTTCTCACGCACGGTCCTCCGGGTTCCTTTATGTAGACCTTTAAAACATCTTCTTCATTTATGTTTAAAAGTTTTGCTATACAGAGCATGCACTCACTAGAGACAGAGAGAGAGCGATGGAGAGAGGGAAAGTGAGCAGTCACTCCCTGGGCGATGGCCACCGCACCACCGTCCCTTCTCCTCCATTTTCTTCTCAGGGTTCTGGGCACACACGCACATGCTCCCGGCTTGTTTCTCAAGCTGCCGGGTCCAGGTCTTGGATCATGCAGCTCACCATGTGGGATCCAGCTGCCTCAACTACCTCACTACCTGCTGTCCCCAAATTTTAACTTAATTGTTTTTTTCCCTCTTAGGTTTTTGCCATAGAGCATGTGTGCTTGCCAAAAAGAGACAGAGAGAGGGAAAAGTTACAAGTAAATTATTTTTTGGAGGGGATGACTACACCCCAATTTCTTCTCCTCCACTCTCCTCAGAATTTGGGGCATGCACGAATATGCTCCTAGCGTGACTCTCAAGCTTCTGGGTCCAGCACTCGAACCCTAGTCAGCCGTGTGGGAGTGCAGGGCCTTAACCACCACACAACCGGCTGGGCCCCACCAAATTTTAGTTAATTAATTATTTTAAAAGAATGATTTATATGGGACCAGCAGTTGGCGTAATGGCTATGTCACTGGACTCACATGTAGTTCACTGCAATTTGAGTCCTGGACCTGGTGACTTAAACTCACGCCGGGTTTGTGTGCGTGCATGCCCAAGATCCTGAGAGGAGAATGGAGGAGAAGGGATTGCAGCGTGGCCATCCCCCCTGGGGGGTGATTTCTTGCTTTCTTTCTCTCTGTCTCTCTCTGTCTTTCTGGCGAGTGTGCACATCCTAAAGCAAAAAAAAAAAAAAAAAAAAAAAAAAGAGAGAATGATTTATTTTATTTAATTTTATTTATTATTGTTGTTTTTTAATTTGACCAGATTTGACAGAGATAGAGAGAGAGAGAAATAGAAAGTGAGAAAGGAGGCTGCCAGGCCTAGGACTTGAATCATGGCTGGCTGTGGAGGAGTTCAGCAACTCAGTCACTACACCACCTGCTGGTCCTCCAAATTTTTATTTATTTTAAAAAATTAATTAATTAATTAATGTATTATTTATTTATTTATTATTCAATTTGATGAGAGCAAGAGCAAATTGCCAGATCTGGGACTTGAACGCTGGTCGTCCACGTGGGAGTCCAGCACCTTAACCACTACACCCACCTGCTGGCCCCCAATTTTTTATCTTTAATAGTGGTAAAATGTACATAAAATTTGTTGTTGTAAACATTATTTTTTGTCTTAAACTCTTTTTGAGAGAGATTTTTGCTATAGGGCATGTGCGCTTGCTATAGACAGAGACAGAGTAAGAATCCCCCCCCAGGGGATGGCCATGCACTAATCCTTTCTCCTCCATTCTCTCAGGACTTTGGGCACGCATGCACATGCATCTGGCATGAGTTTTAAGCCAACTAACTGGTCTGGGACTTGAACTGTGGTTCACTTTGATTTGGAACCAGCAGATGTAGCAGTTACATCACTGCACTCCCACATGACCGAATATGGTTCAAGTCCCGGACCTGGTGGCCTGAAAATTGTGCCAGGCACATACTCACACACCCTGAGGCAAAAACCTCTAAAAAAGAAAAGAGAACAATATCACTCTGGGCATGTGTGCATATGTGTCCAAAAATCCAGAGAGGAGAATGGAGGAGAAGGGATTGCAGTGTGGCCATCCCTCCTGGGAGGCCATTTCTCACTTCCCCTTTCTCTCTCTCTCTGGCAAGTGCAGGTACCCTATGGCAAAAACTAAAAACAAAACAAAACTCTACATTTTTTCCTCCCCTCAGTCTCTGAAAGCCACCATTCTAATTTTAATCTCTATAAATCTGACTACTCTAAATACCTCATGTCAGTGGACTTTAGTATTTGTCCTTTTTTTGGGGGGGGAGGGAGAGGTTTTTGCTATAGGGCACGTGTGCTTGCCAGACAGACAGATAGAAACAGAGACTGACAGAAAGCAAGAAATCACCCCCCTGTGGGATGGCCATGCCACAATCCCTTCTCCTCCATTCTCCTCTCGGGATCTTGGGCACGCACGCACACGCGCCCGGCGTGAGTTTTAAGCCACCGGGTTCGGGACTCGAACCGTGGTTGACTACATGGGAGTCCAGCGACATAGCCATTACGCCAACTGCTGGTCCCGTATTTGTCCTTTTGTAACTGCCGTATCACATATAGCATATGTCCTGATGATTCATCCATGTTATAGCATGTGTTAGAATGTCATTCCTTCTTTAAGACTGAATAACATCCCTGTGTGCGTGTGCGTGTGCATGTGTGTGCGTGTACATATATACATACATAATCTTTTGTCTATACATTCATCCATTAAATGGTACTTGGGCTGCGTTTACATCTTTGTTATTGTGGCTAACACTGTCATGCCGTGGGTTTGCAAATATTTCTTTGTAACCTTCCTTTTAGCCTTTTGGCTGCGTACCTGAAGTGGAATTGCTGGGATGGGTGGAAATTCTGTGTGTAACTTTTTGAAGACCCAGTGTACTGTTTTCCCCAGAGAGTGCTCCACAGAACATCGCCACCAGGGATATAAAAGGCTTTGACATCTCCACATCCTCACCAACACTTGCTAGTGTCTGCTTTTTTTTTTTTTTTTTTTAATAATAAGGATTCTCATGGGTATGAATTGGCTCAGTGTCCTTCTGATTGGCATTTCCCTAATGATGGATGATTTGAGCTTCTACTCATGTGCATATTGTCCATCTGCATATCTTTGGGCAAATGTGCATTGAAGTTTATTGCTCAGTTAAATTAAAAAAAAAATTATGCCAGAGGGCATGGGGCCCAGTCATGCCACAACTCTCTCGCCCCACTTTTAATATCATATGCTTTGTTTCTGAGAAGACGTCTACTGCCATCTTTATCTTTGTTCTTCTGTGAAAAATGTGTCATTGGGGCTGGCAGTCGGCATGGCGGTTAAAGTGATGGACTCCCACATAGGCAACCGCAGTTCAAGTCCCGGACCAGTGGCTTAAGGATCACATTGAGCACGAGTGCATGCAAGCCCAGATCCCAAGCTGAGAAAGGAGGGGCACTGTGGCAGGGCCATCCCCCTGGGGACTGATTTCTCACCCTTCCTCTCTCTGGCAAGAACATGCACCCTGTGGCAAAAACCTAGGGGGGAAAAACATAAAAAATGAAATATTGATATAACACAGTCTTCAAAAATGTTTATGGAAATGTGTATTATGAAAAAGACATGATTGATTTAATTTTTTTTTTCAGGGTTTATTGAGGGAGGTAGAGATACAATCCACGGAGGGAACAGGCCGCTGGCCAGGAAGGCAAACAGCCCGGGAGAGGTATGTTCCAGAGGCCGAGCAGAACAGGGCCAAGGCAGGCAGACGGCACCCGCGCCTTCCCGGCTCCTTCCTTTCTGTCTCGTTTTAAAGTCTTCATTTATTCTAAGACATGTGTGCTTCGACCCCACCTTGACTTGTTAACTCCTTTCTTTAGCTTGTTCTTCATCCTTATAGTACGGAGGGTGGTCGCAGAGTCCCTCCTTAGGTCTCCTTGTGCTCCGGGCCAGTTCCAAGATCCACAGCTGCCCAATGGGTGGCCATCCTTAACAACCCTAATGAATCTCCGCCAAGGGGTAGGGACCCGAGGCTTTGGGCAGTCGCAGTCTGGCTACTCCCTGCTGAGCGGGGCGGTGTGGGGAAAGGTCAGAGTGAAGGGAACTGACTCTGTCTGCCCTAGCTGTCCACACGGAGGTTCCCACAGCTGCCTCGCAGGCCGGGATAGCAGTGGGGGACACGTGGGCAGTCGGGGTTACTCTGTGGGACCCATGGTCAGGAGGATGCCTGGAACAGAACTGAGAACCGCAGAAATGGTATTCACTGATAGCAAAGGAAAAGCATTACGGCAGCAGACAGGGTCGGGGCCTGCGTGCCCAGCTGGGGTCATGGGGGAGCCGTGGTCCGGAGGATGTCGAGCAGCAGTGGAGAGACCACGCAGTGCGAGCACTGAATGCAAAGTGTCACGGCTGCCGCTAGGAGTAACTGGGTTCCAAGGCTACCAAATGCAGGACGACTTCCACCTGGTGTCCAGTGAGATAGCTGGAGAAGTAATCAGAGTCCAGTGGAAATGGAGTGTGACAGTATAAACTGTGTCGTAGCCAGCTTGTCTGTTAGTAAGGGCCTGCTCAGCCAAACCCACTCCATCTTGTTTAAAATAAAAACCGGTTTCTCTCTCAGCCTGATTCTCTTTGTGGTTTCTCACAGGGACTCCAAGGAGACCAAAGGCCAGTCTGGAGCTTGGAGTGAGGAGGGAGGCTCTGCCTGGCCACAAGATGCAACTCCTGTCTGTGGAGGGATCTCTGGACTGTGCCCCTTAGCTAAGACTGAAACTCCTGCCCAAGACAGATGGCTTGATCGCTCTCCCAGCTGAAAATTAACCTGATCTACGCTTTTCTATAGATGGATGTAAGTCACACAGCATCCCTCTTCTCCTACAAAAATGTAAGCTTTTGTAAGTTGACCGAGTGGCCCAAGATATTCTTACATGCCCTCCTGGTGTGGCCACACTGGAATGCATTTTCCTCTCCTCTCTCATCAACAATTTTGCCTCTCGGTTTTGCCGAGCAGCGAAGGATCGGGCCTGCTTTGGTTCCTGGACTGGGGTGAGGACTCTCGTCTGACAACATGCTCTCTCGGCATTTTGGTACTTAGTTTACCCTGATGGGAAGAACTAATATAGGAGCAGCAGAAGGCATGAAGTGTCCTGTGTCCTTCCCCGTTTCGTTACCATGTAATGTAGAGTCATGCGGTTGTAGAGGACAGTTCTTACCAGAATCTAAGGGAGTCTGTAGAGCAGTGAGGGCAGGGCAGTGTCATTAGCCATGATGAGAAGAGTCTTAGGTTACGTGGTACGTGCTGATGAGCAGCGGCACCCCATCAAGGCAAGAGAGGGCACCTGAGTGCCGGCAGGTAATCGCAGGGGGTGGATCCAAGGCTTGCTCTCATTTTTGGGTGGGCGTGAGACAGGAGGAACGTTCCAAAAATGAGGCAAGGGGCATTCCAACACCTAATACATTTTATTTCTGTTTTTAAAAAGAATTATTTATTACATTTTATTAATTATTATTATTATAATTTTTTAGTTTTGCCATAGGGTACATCTGTTTACCACAGGGAGACAGACAGAGAGAGAGGGAAAGTCACAAAGCAGCCACCAGGTCTGAGACTTGAACCACAGTCAGCTATGTGGGTGTCCAGAGACTTAGCCACCATGCCACCTGCTGGCCCCAACACCTAACACCTGACAGACAAGAGGAGGCCGAGGGACTGAGTCTGAACCAGTTGGAACCAAGATGGCGCCAGGAACGACGCTGCTTGACCTCAGACTCATCGTGCCCTCGCTGTATGGTGTTGGCACACTACATGACACTCTCACCTGCCCCTTGATGGTTCAGGGTAACCATGGCAACGACAGGACCTACCCTAATAAGGCCAGAAAATGGGAGGGACAGCGGTTCCAGGAAAACCACCGCCTCTTGCCCAGAAAAGTCATGAATAAACCACCCCCGAGTTAGCCTGGGATTAAGCCAAGCCATGCAAGCCAGACACCCGCCGAAGTTCGGGGTGCCTGCCCCTGGGTGGCCCTTCTGCCTGTCCTGCCAGGGAACAGCCGCCCCCTTCCTCTCGGAGAAGGCATGGGACTGCTCGCCCGTCTCTCCTCACGTGGCCCCACCTCTGCGTGGCCCGCTCTGGGCACTCCCTGAGAGCCGGTGCTCACCCCCCTCGGGGCTCACTCTCCAGTTCTTTCCTCCGGGAGCCTGGGACCCTCCCGTCCCGGGTAGAGACCCCCGTGGGTGGAGTCTCCCTGGCAACGGAAGGAGACTGGGACAGTCAAGGCTGCTCACAGACACTGGCCCTTGTCTACGAGTGCCCTAAGCGAGCGAGGCCCAGGGATGCCCTTTCCTCCACAGAGACAGCCCTGGGATGCCCACTGCACGCACCTTCCCGCTCAGAGGCAAGCGGACGGCTCGGTGCTAAGGGCATACAGGAAGGCGTCCTTAAGGTCTAAGACTGTAAGCCACACAAAATAAGGGGGATTTGATTTACCAGGCAGTGGGAACTTGGGACCACAGAATGTAGTGGAATTATGGCTTAATTAATGATATAGAGGTCTTATATTAATTGATAAGAACCATCTTTTGTTTTAATAATAATTTATTTATTTAATTCCATTTGTAGTTATTTTTTAATTTGACCAGACAGAGACAGAGAGAGAGAGAGAAAGGTAAAGCGAGAAAGCAAGCCACCAGGTCTGGGACTCGAACCATGGTCAGCCATGTGGGAATCCAGCACCCTTATCTACCACACCATCTGCTGGCCCCAGAACCATCTTTTTTTTTTTTAAGAAGTATTTTTTTTTTGCCTTAGGCTATGTGTGCTTGCTGGAGAGAGACAAAGAAAGTGACTGGAAAGTGAGAAATCACCCCCCAGGGGCATGGCGCTGCAACTCCTTCTCCTTCATTCTCCTCCTGGGATCTTGGACATGCACACACATACGCGTGGGATGATTTTCAACCACGGGGTCTCAGCCATGTGGGAGAGTCCAGCGACCTAACTGCTACGCCATCTGCTGGCTGGGTATCATCTTTTTTTTTTTTTTTTTTTTTTTTTTTTTTTAAAAAAAAAGAGACATTTTTGCTATTGGGCACATGAGCTTGCCAGAGAAAGAGAGAGACAGAAAGCGAGAAATAATCCCCTGGGGAGTGGCTCCTTCGTTCTCCCATAGGGATCTTGGGCATGCACATACACCTGGTATGAGTTTTAAGGCACTGGGTCCAGGACTCAAACCGCGGTCACCCATGTGGGAGTCCAGCGACATAACTGTTATGCCATCTGCTGGTCCCAGTACCATCTGTTTAATAACCACAATAGGGGTATTATAGGAGGAATGACTAAGTATGAGCAACCCATGATTTCTAATCGTGACCGGGCTGTTTCTGAGGACCCTAGAGCTGTCGGGAGGGTATCAATAGCTCTTAACAGTGTGCTTCAGCCCCTCCATGAGCACCTACGTGGGGGGTGACACAGGGTTAGGCATCTGCGTGGGTCGACGGGGTTAACTACCACGGCCGGGAAACTGGGGTTGGAACATCGGTCCAGCGGAAACATCAGAGCGAGAGAGCCCAGAAGGCGGCAGCCAACAATGTAAAACCCCCAGTGGCGAAGGTGCAGTGTAAGAGGACAGCACCTCCCCGCGGGTCCCCCGTCGGCTTACGGATCTAGGGAAAAAGGAGGTAAGGATGGAAGCCCGAGCAGATCTGGAAGCCACGTCCAAGAGCGGCAGTGGAGATCAGAAGGCCTCCCAGATGCCCGTTTCCCCTGGTGAGAGTCAGGGTCCCGGGACCAGCAGTTGGTGTAACGGCCATGTCGCTGGACTCCCATGTAGTCGACCGTGGTTCGAGTCCCAGACCCGGTGGCTTAAACTCATGCCGGGCGCTTGTGCGTGCGTGCCCAAGATCCCGAGAGGAGAATGGAGGAGAAGGGATTGCAGCGTGGCCATTCCCCTTGGGGGGTGATTTCTCACTTTCTCTCTCTCTGTCTCTCTCTGTCTGTCTGGTGAGCACATGCGCCCTATAGCAAAAACCTCTCTAAAAAAAAAAAGAAAGAAAAAAAAGAGAGAGAGAGAGAGAGAGAGAGAGAGAGAGAGAGAGAGAGAGAGAGAAAGAGTCTGACAGTCCCAACGAACAAAAAGAAATCCCAAATCTCCCTGCTCTGGATGACTCGAGTACGCTGCTGGCAGATTTGTTGGAGGAAACAGGATAGATGCCCCGGGAGTGTGAGCTTCGGGGGAGGCAGCCACCCTGTGCCGGGGGTGGGCAGAAGCAGCCCTTTGGGAATGCCGAGACAAGTCGTAGTGTAGCCTCCGTCCAGGAACGTACAGAAGCAACAGGACAAGACGTGACCGCAGAGAAAGCAGCTGAGGTACAAAGTGCGTAGGTGACAGCCGATGAGGGAAAGGATATGGAATCGGACATAGGTGAAAGGTGAAGGGCAAGAGTTAGAGTACGGCAGGGCTTGCCCTGCTACATGGCTAAACGGTGCGTCCCCTCAGTCTGAGGGAAACATGCCAAGGAGTAAGTAGCCTTGGCCACACTTCCACACTCCCCAGAGGCTGGTTCTAGGATCTCCAACAAGAAAATGAAAGCAAACGCCCCAGCAGGGCTCAAACCCACGGACAGGAATGGAGAACTCTGCTCCCTGAGGGCTTTGGGAAACGTACCAGGGGGTAGCCCTGGCCAGTGTCCCCACAGTTCCTGGCGGACTGGACTGAGATCTCCAATGAGCTGAGCAGGAGGAGGAAGAAGGCAGGAAAGACTCTGAACACGGGCAGACTCGCTCTGGGTGGGTGCCTACCAATTGCCCATGTGTTGGGATGGAGGGAGCCAAAGCAGGTGGGGAAAAATTAAAGGACAGTTGGTAAAAGAAAAACAGTGGGGCTTGGGACCAGCAGGTGGTGTGGTGGTTAAGGTGCTGGACTCCCACATGGTCGGCTGAGGTTCAAGTCCCCAATCTGGTGGTTCCCTCTCTCTCTCTCCCTGATCAAATTAAATAATAATAATAACAACAATAATAACAAATAAAATAAATGATCTTTTTTTTAAAAAAGAAAATAGTAGGGCTTACCTTGCGCAATCTGAGTCATGCACCAAATATGTTATGTTGACGGGCTGGCAGGTGGCATGGTGGCTGAGGGCGCTGGACTCCCACATGGTCAACTGCAGTTCAAGTCCCAGACCTGGCGGCTTGCTTTCTCACTTTCCCTCTCTCTCTCTCTCTGTTTCTCTCTAGTCAAATTGAAAAAATAAATTAATTAATAGAGTAAAATAAAATAATTTAAAAAAAGTTAGGTTGAAAAATACATGGCCCATGTCTCCCTGTCACAGCAAAGAACTGAAGGACAGGGAGACAAGCTGAGCACAGGTTTACTTATTTATTTTTTTAAAGAATTATTTACTTAATTTTTATTTATGATTATTGTTATTATTTTTAAATTTGCTATAGGGCATGTACTCTCACCAGAGAGAGATAGAGAAAGAAAGAAAGCCACTAGGTCAGGGACTCAAACCATGGTCAGCCACGTGGGAGTCTAGCACCTAACCCACCACGCCACCTCTGGAGCATAGCGTTTGTTTGTTTGTTTATTTATTTATTTATTTAGACAGATTTTTGCTATAGGGTGCATGCACTCACGTGTGAGACAGAGAGAGAGACAGAGAGAAATCACACCCCAGGGTGGATGGCCACACCACAATCCCTTTTCCGCTATTCTCCTCTTGGGATTCTGGGCACGCATGCACATGTTCCCAGAGTGAATTTCAAGCCTCCAGGTCCAGGACTTGAACCGTAGTTGGCCATGTGAGAGTCCAATGCCTTAACTGCTCTGCCACCTGCCAGCCCCCGCTCAGGGCTTACTGAGGAAGATAGACGTACATTCCACAAACGGAACAGGCTATTGCCAAGGGAGACAGACAGCTGGATTTCAAAAATCTTTTGCATCAAAACAAACTCACACTTCAATTTCATTTTTCCACCAACCTTTTGAAACCCTCTCCTAAATCAGCAAAACATGTGCAGGATTCATACACCGAAAACCACAAAATGCAGATGTAAGAAATCAAAGAAAACCTAGGAGACAAGGAAGTCACATTTACTGCTTGGAGTAGTCAATAAACGAGCAAGTCAGATCGCCGTAACGCCCGTCAGGTGGTGGTTCGCAGCCAGCAGGCCCACGCTCACAGGGAAGTTCTGGGTTCAGGTCCGGAGGCTTCCCGAGGATACCAGCATTTGCAGGCCCGCACCCCAGGGCTGACTGAGGCCGCAGGGAAATCGTGGGTGGAGACCCCACTTGGGGTGTGGTCTCTCTGTGTCGCTCTCCCTTGCGTGCTCATGGAAGGAATAAATGAAGAATTCACTTCCATGGAGCGCGGCAGAGGGAGAGTGACGGGGCAGCAGGGGCGGTTATGGGCCGCACCTCGGATGTGCTGGTGGTCAGCCGAATGGAGCTACGTGTTAAAGCTCATAAACCTCGGGTCCAGCCCACGGCCTGTGGCTAAGAGAGCCCGATCCCACACAGCTGACTGTGCACTTCGAGTTCCAGGCCCGGCAGTGTGACAAACTCCTGTGCATGCATGCCCAGAATCCCAGAAGGAAGGAGAGGGCGGAGAAGGGACTGTGGTGTGACCATTCCCCCTGGAGGGTGCTTTCTCCTCTCCCTCTCTTTTTGTCTCTCTCTCTCTCTGGCGAGGACATGCATCCTCTGGCAAAAACAACAATAAACCTACAACAAGAAAACACCTCATAAAACTGTATAAGTGCTATGGTATCCTCTACCTTCTTCACATCAGAAGAAACCAAAAAAGATACACAACCAGAGCATAGCGTATATTTTCTTTTTGACATTTGCCATGCCATAATCTCCTTTTTAAGTGTACAATTCAGTTGTTTCCGGTATACCACAAAATTGTGTAACCCTCACCACTGTCTAATTCTAGAACAGTTTCATCACACCAAAAAGAAACCTGGTACTTGTGAGCAGTCACGTCCCATTCTCTCCCCCAGAGCCCTGACTTTATATCTCCGTGGATTTGCCTAATCTGGACATTTAACATAATTACAATGCTTTTTGTGTCTGGCTTCTTCCACTTAACATAATGTTTTCAAGATTCACTCACATCGGGACCAGCAGTTAGCGTAATGGCTATGTCGCTGGACTCTCACATAGTGGACCACGGTTCGAGTCCCGGACTCTCATGTAGTCGACCATGGTTCGAGTCCCGGACCCGGTGGCTTAAACTTATGCTGGGCGTGTGTGTGTGCGTGCGTGCCCAAGATCCCTAGAGAGAATGGAGGAGAAGGGATTGCGGCGTGGCCATCCCCCCAGGGGGTGATTTCTCGCTTTCTGTCTCTCTCTGTTTTTCTGGCGAGCGCACGTGCCCTATAGCAAAATCCTCTCCAAAAGAAAAAAAGAGATTCACTCATGTTGTGGCACCTGTCAGCACTTCATTCCTTTTTTTTCTTTCTTTCTTTCTTTTTTTTTTTTTTTTTTTTGGAGAGGTTTTTCTATAGGGTGCGTGTGCTCGCCAGAGAGACAGAAAGTGAGAAATCACCCCCCCGGGGGGATGGCCACACTGCAATCCCTTTTCCTCTGTTCTCCTCTCGGGATCTTGGGCACACATGCACATGCGCCCGGCATGAATCTAAGCCACCAGCTCCAGGACTCGAACCATGGTCAACTACATGGGAGTCCAGCGACATAGCCATTATGCCAACTGCTGGTCCCAGAACTTCGTTCCTTTTCAGGACTGAATAATATTCCCTCATATGGCTATACTATACTCATGTATCTATTCCTCAGTTAATGGGCATGCAGGTTGTTGCCACGTTTTGGCTACTGAGACTAGTGCCGCCATAAACATCCATGTGGAAGTTTTTGTGTGGCTATATGTTTTCGATGTCTTGGGGTATACGATTTAACTTTCAGCGGAACTGCCAAACTATTTTCCAAAGCAGTTATACCAGTTTGCATGCCTTCCAGCAATGCATGAGCTTTCTTGTTGGTTCACATTCCTGTGTGTGTTTAGCGTGCCGGTCTTTCACTTCGGCTGTTCTTGTGGATGTGTGTTGGCATCGTGTTCAGGGTTTGTTTTTCATTTCCTTAGTGACCAATGACGTGAGCATCCTTTCATGTGCTTATTGGCTATTTGTGCATATTGATCATCTCTTTTTTTGGAGGAGTGTCTATTAATACCCATTGTCTATTTTGAAATTAGGTTGTCCTTTTATTGTCAACCTATAAAAATTTTTATATATTCCAGAAAAAGTTCCTTTCTAGATGTATGCTTGGCAAAATTTTCTACTATTTTGGGGACCAGCAGATGGTGTAGTAGTTAGGTTGCTGGACTCCCATGTAGTCAACCATGATTCAAGTCCCAGACCCGGCGTCTTAAAACTCATGCTGGGCACATGTATGTGCGTGTATGCCCAAAATCCCAAGAGGATAATGGAGGAGAAGGGACTGTGACCTGACCATCCCCCCTGGGGGGTGATTTCTGTCTCTCTGTCTCTCTGGTGAGTGTACGCACCCTATAGCAAAACTCTCTCTAATTTTTTCCCTCCTATTTAGTAGGTTGTTTTTTCACTTTTTTTTAGTTTACTTTTAAAATTTTTATTTATTTATTTAAATTTGCTAGAGGGTGTGTGCATTCATCAGAAAGAGACAGAGTGAGAGAGAGGGAGAAAGCACCCCTCAAACGGGTGTGGTCATGTTGTCATACCACAATCCCTTCTCTTCTGTTTCCCCATATGTAGGGATTTGGTACATGCACACACACACGTATGTGCCCAGCATGTTTTTCAAGCTGCCAGATCTGGATCTCAAAATGCAAAGTCAGCCATGTGCATATAGTTGTCCATATGGGGTCCGCCTCCCTCAACCATGGGCTGGCCCTTGAATGTTTATTTTTTTATCTTATTTTTTTCCATGAAAGAGAGAGACAGCAAGAGGGTGGGGAGAGAGGGATAAAGAGAGAGAAAGAGACAATCACCCCCAATGGAATCTTCACCTCATAATTCACTCCAGCCTCAGCTGGCCCCAGTCATGTGCCAATCTCTTTTCACTTTCTTTACTTTTTTAGTTTTTTTGTCATAGGGCATGTGGGCTCACCAGAGAAGAGAGAGACAAAGAGATTCAGAGAGAAGGAAAGTAAGAAATCACTGCCCGGGGGATGGTCAAGTAGCAATTGCTTCTCCATTTTCCTCTTAGGATTTTGGACACTCATGCACACGTGCCTGGCATGATTTTCAAGCCGCCAGGTCTGAGACTCGACTTTAACCACTATGCTGCCAGCCCCTCTTTTCTCTTTCTTGATCGTGTTTTTTTCTGCACAATGCTTTTAAATTTTGATAAAGTCCTTTATTTTTTCTTATTTGTATATGTCTCTATATTTGCAATCTGCCATATTTCTTTCCTTATCAACCAGCTGGCTTCTTTCTTCTTATTGCTTTTGCAAACCCAAGCCATGGGGTGTATAGCCTTCGGGAGGGTGCAGGGCAGCAATTGGAACAAAAAGGTCATGTGATTCGGTTAGTGTTCTGTGACTGCAAAGACATTTCTAAATTCCCACAATTTCCTCCGTATACCAAAGCCAAAGAAAGCATGGTGCTCTGTCTTTGAGTTTCGCTGCCAGCCCCACGTGCAAAGGAGGTCGACACCCCGCGGGGAGTGCCCAAGAGCTTCTGGAGCTGGGGGCGCACATCGGACAGGGAGGCCTTCAGGTGTTCCCACGTAAGCCAAAGCTCAAGGTCACAGCAGCTAGAAATGAGGCTCTCAGTGGCCCGGGCAGCACAGAGAGAAGGCTAAGCCTCCTTACAGGCTCCTGTTAACCAGCTCTGGATCATGTGCCCCTCTCTGGTAGGCCGACATATCTGGGGGAGGGTTCTGGCACTCAGTGGACCTGAGGCAGCATCCTGCTCGTGACCTGCATAGGGCACACAGGCGGCCCAGCTATACCCAGGGCCACGGCAGAGTGGTCAGAGCACGGAGGCTGCAGGGAAAGAGATCGAAAAGGCAAGAGGTGGGACTAGAGGCTTCGACAGGGACAGGCAGGCCACCTCAAAGAGCAAAAGCAGGTGGAACACGTGCCACTGCATGCAGACCTGCACGGGGTAGCGACAAGTATGAGCAGCTGGGGCCAGGCAGTGGCAAAGCGATAACAGAACTGGGCCCGCATAGGAAAAGTCCCGGGTTTGGGTCCCTGGACCTCCCTGAGAAAGCAAGTGAGGTGCTGGCCCCCAGAAGGAGTTTATTGAACACATACTAGTAGGCCGTTGCAAAAGGCATGTATTTTTCTATGCAAAGATGTGTCCTGACTTTTCCGATTACCCAGTAAATGCCAGGAACGGTTTTAGGCATGTAGAATACACACCTGAGGGGGGCTATTGACCAGGTAGGCAGTGGGAGTTTATTGAACACATCCTCTGTGCCACGCACTATTTTAGGCAGTAGGGACAAGGTTCTTGCTGTTATAAAATTTACATTCCAAAGGAAGAAGACAAAAAAAAATTATTGGGCCAACCCCCTGGGCCTGGTGGCTAAGGGAGCCAGATCCCACATAGCTAACTGCACAGTTCAAGTCCCAGACCTGGTGGCCTGGAAAACGCACCCTGTGTGTTCATGCATACCTTGAATCCTGAAAGGACGGAGAAGTGGAGAAGGGCCTGTGACATGACCCCAGTGCACTAGGGGTGCTTTCTCCCCTGTCTCTGTCTATTTCTGTCTAGCGAGCCCATGCACTCTCTGGCACATTTAATAATAATAATAAAGTAATAATCCTCAAGTGAAAAATAAAGTGACTTTATAAATGATAAGAAAGTGGGGGACCAGCAGTTGGCGTAATGGCTATGTCGCTGGACTCCCATGTAGACGACCTTGGTTCGAGTCCCAGAGCCGGTGGCTTAAACTGACGCCGGGCGCATGTGCGTGCGTGCCCAAGATCCTGAGAGGAGAATGGAGGAGAAGGGATTGCGGCGTGGCCATCCCCCCCCCTGGGGAGTGACTTCTCGCTTTCTGTCTCTCTCTCTCTCTCTGTCTTTCTGGTAATCGCACACACCCTATAGCAAAAACCTCTAAAAAAAAAGAAAAGAAAGAAAGAAACGATAAGAAAATGAAATGTGCAAAATAGAACCTAGTGAAATATCACTGTATGTCCATTACAATGGCTAAAATGAAAAAGATTGACAGGCTGGCTCTGTAGCTTAATGATTGAGGGAGCCAAATCCCACACGGCCTGTGTTGCAAATCCTAGCCCAGGGGCTGGAAAACATGCGGGGCCTGGGGTGTGTGTGTGTGTGTGTGTGTGTGTGTGTGTGTGCTCCAAATACTGACAGGATGGAGACAGGGCGGAGAGGAGATTGGGAGGTGCTCTGGTGCTCTCTCCTCTCCCTCTCCTTTTCCTTTCCCCCCCTCTCTGTCTCTCTCCTCTCCCTCTCCTTTTCCTTCCCCCCCCTCTCTGTCTCTCTCCTCTCCCTCTCCTTTTCCTTTCCCCCCTCTGTCTCTCTCCTCTCCCTCTCCTTTTCCTTTCCCCCCTCTCTGTCTCTCTCCTCTCCCTCTCCTTTTCCTTTCCCCCCTCTGTCTCTCTCCTCTCCCTCTCCTTTTCCTTTCCCCCCTCTCTGTCTCTCTCCTCTCCCTCTCCTTTTCCTTTCCCCCCTCTCTGTCTCTCTCCTCTCCCTCTCCTTTTCCTTTCCCCCCCTCTCTGTCTCTCTCCTCTCCCTCTCCTTTTCCTTTCCCCCCTCTCTGTCTCTCTCCTCTCCCTCTCCTTTTCCTTTCCCCCCTCTCTGTCTCTCTTTGATAAACACACAAGCCCTCTAACAACTAAAGAAAAAAAGAAAAAGATGGACAGCATCCAACTTGGCGAGTATGAGGAGCGAACAGAGCTGTCATACCTTTCTGTGGGAGTATAAAACAACACACTCCCTTTGGGAAAAAGCCTGGAAATTTCTTTTAAAACTGAACATATACCTGATCTGTGACTCAGCAATTCCACTCTTAGATATTTACCCAAGAGAAAAAAATTGCACCCCCACGAAAGCTTGTATGAGTGTTCATCATGGCCCCAACCCTGAAGCGGTCTCCGTCCATCGACAGCAGAATGACTGAAAACCGAGGTGCACTCTTGGAATGAAGTCGAACTCAGCAAAAAAAGAAACAGGCTTCTGATGTTCACAACACTCGGAACGTTACGCTGAGCGAGGAAAGCGAGTCTCAGAAAAGGCTAAGCAGGTAGTGGGATGGTCAAGGCGCTGGCTCTCACGTGGCCGACTCTGGGGTTCGAGTTCCCGGACTCGGAGGCTTGAACAACATGTTAGGCGTGTGTGTGTGTGTGTGTGTGTGTGTGTGCACGCCCAAAATCCCAGGAGAACGGAGGACAAGGGATTAGAGTGTGGTCATTCCCCTGGGGGTGCTTCTCACTTTCACTCTCTCTATGTCTCTCTCCTGAGAGCGCACACCTGCGATGGCAAAAAATTTGCCTCTCCCCAAACAAGAAAGGCAAAGCATGTGATTTGATTTATAGCTTTAAAGCGGAAAAACCACAACTGTGGTGAAAAAACGGACCGAGGGAGCAGGGACTGGGTTGGAGGGCAGGGTGGAACTTTCCAGGGAGTTGGAAGTGCCCTGTATCTGTGCTCTCTGATGCTCTGACAACCAGCTGTGGGGATATTTAAATTTAAATGATTTACAACTAAATAGATTGAAAAAATTAGCTCCTCCTTTGCAGCAGCCTTCTTTCTTTAAAAAAAAAATTTTTTAGAACTATTTATTTAATTTTATTGTTATTGTTACTAATTTTGACCAGAGAGAGTCAGAGAGAAAGAGTGAGAAAGCAAACCGCCAGGTCCAGGACTTGAACCATGGTTGGCCATGTGAAAGTCCAGCATCCTAATGACCACACCACCTGCCAGTCCTCTTATTTCAAGCATTTCATAGCCAGTCACAGGTGGCCAATGGCTATTGGAACACTTCTATCAACGCAGATGGCGCTGGGGGACGGCAACAGGCTGTGCCTTGCTAGGGTGTGGGTTACACAGCCCAATACACTTATCCACACTCGTGCATGGCCGAGCTGAGACTTGTGCCTTTCACTTGTAGAAGCCACCTTTCAATGTACTGAACTCACTGAAGCTCCCAGGCTGCTGCACTCCGGGTGAAGTCTGCAGGCTGCTTTGAAAAGCCTCAAAGAATTAGACCAAAGGGTGCCTAGAGGCGCGGATAGACAGAGCAAAGTGTTTCTAGGATCCGTGTGCTGGGCTGTGTGGACAGTGCACAGCTCTTTCAACTTTTCTGTAAGTCTGCAATCTTCCTAATGAAACGATGCAGAACAGCCACAGGGGTGCACTGGTACCACCCCTACTTGGGGGGCTGGAAGCTGCATGGGAGGCCATGTCCAGTTTTAGCTCAACCTGAGCACAGTGGGTACGGCTGCATGTGTACGTGATCTCAGCTAACCAGGGGGCCGGGGCGGAAGGACCGTGACATGGGGAGACCCTGTCTCTGTCTCTCTCTCCCTCTTTTATGGAAAAGATTGCGCATGACGGCGCAGTTCAAGTCTTAGATCCAGTGTCTTAGAAATCCACCGGTATGTGTGTGCGCAGTGCCCAAGAGTTCAAGATGAAAATGGAGGAAAAGGGATTGTGGTGTGGTTATCCTCCCCACAGGTGTGTGTGTGTGTGTGTGTGATCTCATTTTCCTTCTCTCTTTCTCTTTCTCTCTGTCTCTCTGGTGAGCACACATGCCCTATAGCAAAATAATATAAAATAAAAAAAATTTAAATGAAAATCATGCTGATGCAACTAAAAAATGATGATGGGGGGGGCAGTGGGTGGTGTGGTGGTTAAGGCCCTGGACTCCTGCATGGCTGACTGCAGCTGGAGTCATGGACCTGGCGGCTTGCTTTCTCACTTTCTCTCTCTCTCTCTTTCTGGTGAGCACATGTGCCCTATAGCAAATTAAATCATCGTCAACATTAATAAAATTAAATGAATAATTCTTTTTTTAAAAAAGTCTTTAAAAAAATAAAGAAAGAAGACTGGGCACCACTGTACGGGGTCGAAGCTGTTTGGGATGGCCGGGGTTCAGACCCCTGGTCTGGGCATGGCCGGAGTGCACCCGGGATCCCTGCTGGCTGGAATACTTGGGGTAGATTGTGTGACAAAACCACGTCAGGGGGCTCTCTCTGCTTCCCTTCTGAAATAAATGAATAACTTTAACAAAAAGAATGATTAGGTGGGAAATCTTAGCTGAGGGAGGTCAGCGAGTAATCACATCCACGCATGCGCTCACGCGGCGCTGGGTTGCGCTGTCTCCGCGCGTGAGCCAGGTTGGGGAGAGGACCCACCTGTGCCTGGACGGGGCGCGGTCCGCGGGAGCCCCCAGCCCGTAGGGGTCCAGCTGCTTCCCCGTGGCCCCGACAGTCCCTCTGACGTCAGGCTGGACACTGCCCGTGCTTGCCCACACGCAGAAAGGCCCCCAAGCATGGTCCAAGAGGATGGGGACTTCGTTCACGGCTGGGGCCCTCCGCCAGGCGCAGAGATGCCCCGCCGTTGCCGACTGACCCCTCGAGTGACCCCTCCAGTGAGAACGCGCTCCCGCCCGCCTGTCCCTGAGCCGCTCGCGGCGCCCGACCTGCGGCCCTCGTTGTGCTCTTGGTCTGCGACGCGGTTTCTCATCCCGCTGCGCTGCTCCCGCAGCACCTCTCAGGAGGCCTCCTCCGGCCACCCGCCGCTCCCCAGCCCTCCGTCATCTTTGTTTCAAGGTTTCTGACGTTTGTAAAGAAAAGAAAGCCGCCTACAGAGGGCAACACGGGGCTATGTATGCGGTCACTCGCGAAGCGCGGGTTGCGCTGTGCGGGCTGCGGTGTCTGTTCTCCGTCTCCCCACGCGCTCGCTTAAAGCAGAGAGGCTGTGTGAGCGCACGTTCCCCGTCTCGGGGCCGCCATCCTCTTGTTTGTCTCCCCTTCTAAACCTCAGGTCCAAGCCGGCTGTTCGGAACCGGGCACAGTTCGTGCTCCACCAGGGCCAACCCCGGCTCCACCCGGTGCACTGCAGCCCCTCCCTGCGCGGCCCAGGCCCAGGTCCCCGAGAAGGTGCGAGTGCGCAGCGGGCACGGTGGGCATCCTGGGGCGTCAGCACCCGCGGCCGGCCTCGAAGCCACGCCCCCGGCCCCGCCTCCTCGGCGCCTGTCTCTTTAAGGGCGGCGGGACCGCGCAGCCGGCTGGGGCGCGAGCCTTGGCCTCGCAGTGCGGCCCGAGCCTGCGCGCCCTGCGCCCCGTGCGCGCCCTTTGCCCCCGCGCGTCCCCGCGGGCCCGGCTTCTCCTCCGTGCCGGCATGTCTTCCGGCCGGCCCCGGCGGGGCGGCGCGGTCCAGGCCCCGGCGCCCACGGCGGGCGGCCACGCGGGGCCATGATCCGGCTCGGCGGCTGGTGTGCGCGGCGGCTCCGCGGCGCGGCGGGCCGGGCGGGCGGCCGCGCCCTGCGGGTGCTGGTGGACATGGACGGCGTGCTGGCCGACTTCGAGGGCGGTTTCCTCAGCAAGTTCCGCGCGCGCTTCCCCGAGCAGCCCTTCATCGCGCTGGAGGACCGGCGCGGCTTCTGGGTGTCGGAGCAGTACGGCCGGCTGCGGCCCGGGCTGAGCGTGAGCATCCCCGCCGGGTCCGCCCGCCCCGCCGCCCTGCCCGCGCCCGCCCCGGGGTGGTGGGGGGCGAGGCTGCAGTCCCAGCCGTGGGCCGGCGCCCTCTGCGCGGCTCCGGCGTCCCGCGTGACCTTGGACAGGTCACCACCCTGCCCTGCGGCGGGGGGTCCCCTAAGGAAATAAGAGCCCAGGAGGGCGCAGCCCTGCGCTCAGGACCCGCCGTCACCGAGCGCCTCTAACGTGCGGGGACTCCACAGCGCCGTGGGCCCAGTGCCCCATCTCGGCCGGCTGCTTCGCCATTGGTGCACTGGCCTTAAGTCGTCTGTTAAGTTACGAAAATGAACGTAAACGTTACAAGTCCTGTGTCATCCACCACAGCCACGTTCCCATCCCTTCCTCCCCACGAACTTGATGGTGCCTTTACTGTTCCCTGCCCTGGTCCGGTGAAAGCATACTTGCCAGCGGTTTTTGAGGCCCAGGGAGGCTGAGTGACTCTGGGCACCACACAGTGAGTGGTCAGGGTCAGGGTGTGGTGAGATCTCCCTCTTGACTTGTCCCCTTGCAATGCTGACCCTGAAGAACGCCCCCCCTTACTCCCTGCGGGGCTCTGCCCTAACTCCCAGGATAGAACGGACCCAGGGAGGGGTGTTTAGAGAGCTGGATCTATCCACTGACACGTTCGTGGAAAGAACAGCGGGCTTTACCATGCATGAGCAAAGCGGCAGGGTGTTTTCCGACATCTGAGGAGCCACCCAGTGCCTCGGCCAGGGGACTTGAGGAGGAGGATGATACCGAGCTCATTCTGCAACCGTCCTTGACGGCGTTCTATCTTGCACGGGGTAGACAGTATTATCTCCACTTTGCAGATGAGGAAACAGGCCCCAAGTCACATGCCAGTCAAGGCCCGAGCCAGCCTTCAAGGCCATGTCCGCCTTCCAAGCACGTGCCGCTTTCCCTAAGTCCTGTTCCCTGTCCTGCTCTTTCTGACTTCAGAAAGGCACCTCCACAATAGTTTGGTTTGTAGAGGGGCAGGTACCGTGGCCCAGTGTTCTGTGAAGCAGAAACTATGCGGGAAGGTGCTGGGTTGGTGTCTCGAGGCTTCCCTGTCCATGCTGGGCATGCGAGTAATCCTGGCTGGCTCGGCTGCGAGTGGATGGCAGCGGGAGACTCTGCTGGGATGCCTGTCTCTTTCTCTCTCTTCGTGGAAGAAATAAATAAGAGGAGAGTAGGGACCAGCAGATGGCGTAGTGGTTATGTTGCCAGACTCCCATGTGGCCAACCGTGGTCCTGGGCACCGTGGCTGGGAAATCACACCGGGCATGTGTGTGTACAGGCCCAAGATCCCGAGAGGAGAGGGGATTGCGGTGTGGGCATCCGCCCTGAGGGGTGATTTCTCACTTTCCTTCTCACTTTCTCTGTTTCTCCCTCTCCTTGGCAAGTGCATGTGCCCTAAGGCAAAAACTTCTTAAAAAAAGAAAGAGGGAGAGGAAGGAAGAAGTGCCATTTCTCTTGGTTAACACCAGTGGCTTCAGAAGGTGGCTTTTACAGAGCCCTGCATGCTGACCTCTGCTGGGCTGCACCTAATTAGAACTCGAAACCAGAGGACATGCCTGTGGGCCCAGCTACGTCAAGTCTGGTCCCTGGATTTCCTCCCGGGTGCTGGCATGCGGCCCACCCCACCTCGGAGAAGGCGAAGCTCTCCCGTGCTCTGTAAGGTGTATGGATTCTCGGTCTGAGGAGCTGAATTACCGTTTTCTGAGCACGAGGTGAAGGAACAGGGCCATGGAGCAGTCTGGGCGGGGAGGGGGCTTGCTTTCGGGGCCATCTGCTGTTTCCACTTCCGCTCCTTGCCTGGGACTCTGGTGGCCGAGCTGGCCCAGTATTTGTGGTTAAAACAAAATCCACCCACCCAGCTTATGGGTTAAGCATTTCTGCTTCACAGAATACTGCTCATCCGCCTTCCCATTCATCTTCGCAGAGCTCTGGAGGGAAGCAGGCAGGGGGACGTGGAGTTCCCCGTCTCTGATTCTGGGAGAGAAGGAGAGGCTCCCTGACACCCTTGGTCGCATCTCACCGTCTCACTGTGCCCCCTCCCTGCCCCTCCTGCTCGTCAGGATCCTGGCGCTTGCCCGGGCCAGCCGTGATGGAATCTCGCCAGCGTGTACCCTTCCTGCCTCGGCCTCCCAGCCGGCAAGGACCATGGAGGTGGGCCTCCGTGCTGCGCTGTTCAGAGTGGGCCAGGAACCAACCCTGGGACTCCCATGCAGCCTCCGCCATGTGCAGCGTGCCCTCCCACTTGTGTCACTGCCTCTGGGCCCATAGGCGCATTTTAACTGACGTAAGATCTTAGACTATTAGGACAGAACTGAGCCCAGAGAGGCCAAGAGTCTTGACCAGGGCTTCACAGCAAGTTGGTGTTGGAGATGGTCCGAAGCACAAGTCCTGACAACGGCACCCTTCATGGCCCGGAGAAATCTTCCTCCTCTGTAGTCTGGCGAGGGCAGCCCTTGTCCCCGTGGGCTGAGGACCAAGGACAGGGTGTCTATCAGATAAGCGTGCATTGGCAGAAGCCTTGACAGTTCTCGAGAGCATCTCGGGGTGGCCACTGTCCTGGGGGTGCCCTCCCCTACTCCTCAGAGGCCGAGCCCACCTCCTGCCTGGCCCTGGAAGGGGTGCTGCATTCTGAGAACAGGCAGGAGGGCTGACTGGGGTTGGGATCGGAAACTGCTGCCTGGTCACCATTTTCTGGGTGGGATCAGGGAGAGTCCGTCCCCATTCTGAGCCTTGGTTTTCTCATCTGTAAAATGAAGATCTGGAGTTTTGTTTTCACCCAGGAGCGGGTGTGCTTGCCACAGAGTGGTAAGGAGGGCGAGGGCGCCCCATCCGCTCGCACAGGGAGAGTGCAGTCAGCCACATGCTGAATGGCCCCTACTGTTGTCCTCAGCCTCCTCTGGCCGTGGCCCTCGGTGGCTCATCAGATGCCCCATGAGGAGTGCTCGTGCCTCATCCCTTCTCCGCGCTCATCCTTTGAGATTTGGGGCACACGCACACGTGCCTGGCATGTTTTGCAAGCTGCTCGGTTGGGGATTCAAACCGTGCAGGCAGCCATGTGCGACCCGGGTCTTAACCATCGGGCCATGGGACTGGCCTGCTTTAAAACTTTAAAAGCCACAGAATTCTTTTCTTTCTTTTTTTTTTTTTTTAAATGCCTGTTGGCAAGACCAGCAGGTGGCATAGTGTTGGGGTGCCAGACTCCCACATGGCCAACAATGGTTCAAGTCCCGAACCTGGCAGGGTGAAACCTGGCGGCTTGAAAACTCACCTGGGCACATGTGTGTGCGTGCCCAAAACCCCAGGAGGAGACTGGAGGAAAAGGGATTACGGTGCAGCCTTCCCCCCCGGGGGATGAGTTCTCACTTTCCCTCTCTGTCTGTCTCTCCAGCAAGTGCACACACCCTATGACAACAGCCTTAAAAATAAAAGTGCCTTTTGGCATCCTGACACTCAAAACAGGTAAAAGCGTTCTGTTCTGGCTGGTGTTGGGCTGGAGCCTGCCCTTATAGTCTCCTTGCACTTCCAGCTCTTGGGTGTGATGACGTGGCTGCCGTGGCAGGCCTGGCCCCCTTCAGTGGCTGCACGGTGTGTCTGGCCACTCGAACAAGTCCGGCAAGCTCCGATTTGATTGGCCTCTGGCCCCAAAGAGCCCCAGCGCTGTTGCCCTGGCATCAGGGTAGCAGTCACAGCCCTGGCACCTTGGCCAGCCTCTGTTGTATCTGCAGACTCCAATCCTTAACACATCCCTCCTGGAAAGGGCCCGAAACACACACCAACTCCGTACACTTCCTCCAGAAAATACCAGGGCACTTCAGAAGGTCCATGGAAGAGAAATGGAGTTAAAGTAGGGGTTTGTTCTGGCACCAGAAGTAGTTGAAATTCATGAATGGTTTTCTCCTAACGCGTTTTCCCTGGACTTCTCGAAGACCCCACATACGTCCTCGGGTGTGTGTTTCACTGTGTGGGGGGGCACACCTGCTGCGGTCGGCAGCCCTTCCCAGCCTCCCACCCTCCCCTGGGGGAGGCCGTGAGATGCTGAGGACCCTGGAAATAATCTGCTTCTCCGATTTCCCAGGAGAAGGCCGTCAGCATATGGGAGTCTAAGAACTTCTTTTATGAACTTGAACCCCTGCCAGGAGCCGTGGAAGCCGTGAAGCAGATGGCCAGCCTGCCAAAGTAAGTCTGGGCCCTCAGAACCCACACCCCCTCCCAGCGTCTCCTCATTCTCTCACCTCTGCCCCCTACCTGCCCCCCACAACCCTCACCCTCTGCTCAGCCCCACCCTGGGCCATGCACACTCGTTTCTTCAGAAATCTAAGACCCAATGGTGTCAGATGCTGCCGGGCCCAGCAACTCAGTGAGCAGACCCTGGCTCCTGCCCTCCGGCAGCCTGTGGTCCGTGGGAGCAGACATTAGCACAGAGCACACAGCGGTGCTGGTCCGGGTGCTGAGGGCTGGGGAAAAGAGGCGTAAGGGGACACCTCATTTAGAAAGCATAGTTAAGGAAAAGGAGGGGGCTGTTCTCTTTTGTCCCAGGGAAGTGAGTGGCCGTGAACAGGAGCCCTCGCTCGGTGAGCTTTGCTCACGGTTGAGGAAGCCACCAGCAGTCACAGAAGACATGCCACCCAAGAACAGCCCTATGGTAGCTCACCCACCACGCAATCCACCTATTCATTTTATTTTATTTTCTAATAATTTACTAGAGGATGCCACACTTGACAGAGAGCAATGGGGGGGGGCATGAGAAAACAGTCTCATGGGACATGGCCACACCACAGTCCCTTCTCCTCCATCTCCTCCTCGTTTTGGAATTTGGGGCACACCTAGTGTGTCTTTCAAGCTGCCAGGTCTGGGGCTCGAACCCATGTGGTTGGCCATGTGGGATCCAGAAACCTTAACCACCATATCACTGGCTGGCCCAAGTCCACCCATTGAAAACTACACATGGGGGACCAGTAGATGGTGTAATGGTTACATTGTTGGACTCCCATGTAGTCGACCATGGTTTGAGTCCTGGACCCGGTGGCTTAAACTCATGCCGGGCGCATGTGCGTGCATGCCCAAGATCCCAAGAGGAGAATGGAGGAGAAGGGATTGCGGCGTGGCCATCCCCCCTAGGGGGGTGATTTCTCGCTTTCTGTCTCTCTGTCTCTCTCTTTCTGGTGAGCGCACGCGCCCTATAGCAAAAACCTCTCCGGAGAAAAGAGAAGAAAACTGCATGTGAGTGGTTTTAGTGTCATTACTCACAGAGTCGGTCGTCACCACTCTCAGTGTCGAACTTCCCTGTCACTCTGAAAGGAAACCATGTATCCGCTAGCACCCCTCCCTGCCTGCCGGCAGCCCCAAGTCTGTCTGTGTCTGTGGGGTTGTACACCTGGACTTTGCCTGTCAATGGCACCCTGCCGTGTGTGGTCCTGGGGACCGGCTTCCTAGACTTAGCATCCACGTCTGGTCACCTGCTGAGTCTCCGTTCTTCCCAGTGGCTGAGTAAATCCCACTGTGTGGACGACCACATCCGTTTGGCCACTCCCCTCGGCGGAGAACGCGGTCCGTCCCACTGCTGTCGTGAGCATTACCGCCAGCAGGGGGCAGGTCCTCGCTCCCCGCGTCTTTGCCAGTTTGTTTCGTCAGAATTGAGCCGTTCTGGGGGCTATCCTATGATCTCGATGCGCTTTTCTGTGATGGCTGGCATGGAGCACCTCTTCATGTGCTTTTTGGCCATATGTATTTTTTTCAGTGAAACGTCTGTTCAAATCCTTTGTTCATTTTTTTTTTTCGATTGGGCTGTCTCTTTTATTGTTGTTACAAGTCATAAGAGTTCTTTACATATTATGATACAAGTCTCTCTCTCTCTCTCTCTCTGTCTCTTCCCCCCAAGAGAAAAAGGAAAGTGCACTGAGAGAAAGAGAGCGTGGGGGTGTGAAGCCGGAGGTGCTTTACCGCCCCACCGAGGAGGATGCATTTCTGTAGAGGGCAGGGTCACAAGGATGGCAGGTACCGTGGTTAACCTCCCTGCCACCATGGCCCTATCAGCCCGTGCATGGGCGTGGACTGCCAGGAAGGGAGGACGCTGGCCAAAGGTCCCTGCAACTGTCTCCTTATTTTCTGACAGGAAATTATCTAAAGGCTGTTCGGGGGCTAACCTAACATTCCCAGCCTTAATCTTTTATATAAAAAAAAGATGGGGTGCGGGTAGGACAAGGGATTACAGGCGACGGTCTGTCTTCTGGAACTGCTTCGAGCTGAGAAGGAGCATTGTCTTTCAGGAGGGTGGGGAGGGGTGTGGGTCCTCTGGAGGCCGGCGTGAGTACCATACCCTCTGGAGCACCAAGGTGTGTGTTTGTTTTTGGAGAGGTTTTCGCTATAGAGTACGTGCGCTTGCTAGACAGACAGAGAGAGACAGAGAGACAGAAAGCGAGAAATCGCCCCCCGGGGGGATGGCCATGCCGCAATCCCTTCTCCTCCATTCTCCTCTCGGGATCTTGGGCACGCATGGACATGAGGCCGGCGTGAGTTTTAAGCCACCGGGTCCGGGACGCAAACCGCGGTCGACTACGTGGGAGTCCAGCGACATAGCCATTACGCTAATTGCTGGTTCCAAGCACCAAGGTGCATTCAGCCTGTTTGGAGCCGATTGTTGAATGGTGTCTTGAGGAAGTGGTTCGGCATTTTTCAGGGAGGAGGTCCTGGAGAAATGGCAAGAGAGGCTTCCCTGTGGCTCGGCCCGTGCAGTGGAGCCAGATCCTGTGGTGGGGCCTGCTGGTCCGAGGTCTGGAGGAGGCCAAGGGTCCTTGTTGTGGTTGGTTGGGGCTCTCGGGGAAGTCCCCCGTAAGCCTGAAATACTCCTTCAGTTGCAGAGGCCACCATTTGGGAGGCCTCCTTTTGTTCTCGGGACCGCTAACAGTCTCGTTCCCTTCTCTATCGACACAAGTCTCTTATCAGATAGATGCTTTACAAATACAGGCCCTCATTCTGTGGGTCGTGTCACTTTCTTGTATCCTTTGCAACACGAAAATTTAAAATTTTGATTGTAGCCCAATGTATCCGTGTTTTGTCACTTGCTTTGGTGTCATATCTGAGAAATCATCGCCTCATCCAGAGTCACCACGATTTATTCCCAGGTTCTCCCTAGGCGTTTTGGTTTGGGCTCTTATGTTGAGGTCTCCGGTGCATTTGGAGTGAACTTTCACGTGCGGTGTGAGGTAGGGGACCACTTCATTCTCTCACGTGTGGAGGTCAGTAACTAAGTGACTAACTGGTGCTGAAGCAGGATTCCCAGGGACCAGAGACCCGGAGGCCCGGCCACAGAGACTGGCCTCTACGAGTTACCTTCCCGGGGGCTCCGGAGCAGCTGCTCTGCTCAGCCTTGTACCAGCTGCTGCGGAGACACAGCGGATGAGGCCAGGGGCCGGGTGGTGGCGTGGCGGCAGAACGTGGCACTCTGAGGCTGACTACACGGGAGGGTTCTGGGTTTGCATCTAGAGATCCTCCCGCCCGTGCCAAGCACGCATGTTCCCGTGATCCAGGGCGGGCTGAAGTTCAGGGAGGCAACTTCAGTGTCGAGGCCCTGCTGGGGTACTGCCTCTTTGTCTCTCTTGTGCATGGAAAAAATAAACTGTTAAAAAATTATGGGGCCAGCAGGTGATATAGTGGCTAACATGCTGGGCTCCCACATGGCTGACCAGGGTTTGAGCCCCAGACCCAGTGGCTTAAAACTCACACCGGCTCTCTGTCTCTGGAGAGTGCACATGCCCTATAGCAAAAACCTAAAAAAAAAAAAAAAATTAATTAGTTAATTAAAAAGCAATAGAAAAGTGATAGTTCTTGCCTTCAGACTTGTGGCTCTGGAGTACTGGACTTGGAGTGTGAATGGAGGGCAGGTGCAGACACAAGGCTGATTCTTGGGGAGGGTGTGATCTTAGAGCTCTTACCCTCGCCAGGTGGGGAGGGCAGGGTTCCCAAGGGGCGGCATGAGCAGTCCTGACTGCCCGCTGATGGACTTCTCTCCAGCAGCTCTGTGTGGGACGTTGGGCCTCCCCGGGCATGGCCTCGGGTCCCAAAGAGCTCGCTTCGAAATGTCTTCAGTGGTCACTAATCCTTTTTTTAAAGTATTTATTTATTTAATTTTATTAGTTATCATTATTTCTTAATTTGCTATAGGGCATGTGTGCTTACCAGAGAGAGAGAGAGAAAGAGAGAGAGACACACACACACACACAGCGAGAGCAAGAGCAAGAGACAGAGAAAGAGAGGGAAAAGTGAAAAAGCAAGCTACCAGGTCCAGGGCTCTGTGGTCAGGCATGTGGGAGTCCAGGGCCTTAATCACCACACCACCTGCTGGCCCTGAGCGGTCGCTAAATTTAAAAATATATATCTTTTAGTTATTCAGGAATACACAAGTATATTATAAAAAAGTGCCAGGGTCAGTGGCTGTGCCCATAGTCCTGGCTACTCACAAGGCTGAGGCAGATCATGAGTTTGAGGCCAGCCTGGGCAACACAGTGAGGCCCTGTCTCTAGGAAGAAACAAAACCCCAAACCAACCTGAGACCGTGGGACACGCATGGAAACACGAGAGTTGTCCTCCTCCGTGTGTACATCTCCTGCAGACCCAGTCCTCTTGTCCCAATTGGGAATTTGCGGTATGCCTTTCCAGACCTTTTAGAATGCACTTAACAGGGCCAACCTCTAGCATGGTGGGTAAGGCAACTCTACAGTTTGAGTCCCAGACCCAGCAGCTTGAAAATCATATCGGTGCACGTACGTGTGTGCCCAAAACCCCAAGAGGAGAATGGAGAAGGGATTGTGGCATGGCCATCCCCCCGGAGGGTGCGCTCTCTCTCTCTCTCTCCCTCTCCCTCTCTCTGTCTTTGACAAGCACATACACTTCAGAGTACATTTTTAAAAAGCACTTACATACATCTTTATATGTAGATTTTTTTTTTCTTTTTTTCTTTTTTTTGGAGAGGTTTTTGCTATAGGGCACATGTGCTCGCCAGACAGATAAAGACAGAGAGACAGAAAGTGAGAAATCACCCCCCAGGGGGGATGGTCACACCACAATCCCTTCTCCTCCATTCTCCTCTCGGGATCTTGGGCACGCATGCACACGCGCCCGGCGTGAGTTTAAGCCACTGGGTCCGGGATGCGAACCACGGTCGACTACGTGGGAGTCCAGCGACATAGCCATTACGCTAACTGCTGGTTCCTTTATATAGAGATTTATAAATTGATATGTTCCACCCAACAGAGTAAGTTTTTTTTTTTAATTGCTAGCGGCTTCTTGTGCTTGAGAGAGGGAGAGAGAAAGAGAGAGAGAGAGAGGGAGGGAGGAGGGAGAGACCATCCCCGGATGTGGCATGGTCACCCTGCAGCCCCTTCTCTCCACTGCTCCCTCCTGTCCAGATCTTGGGCATGCACACACATGCACCCTGTGTTTTCAGAGCTGTGGGGCCAGGATTTGAACCACAGTCAGCAGGAAGGGGAAGGCCCTGGGGTGGCCCTCTCGATCACTAGGCTATGGGGCTGGCCCCAGACTAGAATTTTTAAAAAACAAAATTCTGATAGTAATCGCCTGCTTAAAAGCTCCTTGCTGGCTTCCTGCACAGCAGCATCACGCCCTCACGCGGCCCGGCGCTGAGCTCCAGCTGCCCTCCCTCGGGCCCCTCCTACCTGCTCCTGCCTCACGGGCTGCTTTTCTGCCCCTCGAACGTGTCAAGCTTGTTTCTGAGATGAGGGCCTTTGTCGCTGTGGTTCTTATTTTTTAAAGTTAACTGAGTATTAAGTGAGACCCACATGTATGCATGTGAGGTCAGACATACCCACAGGTGCCCCAGTGTCTCGCCGTGCTGCGATCTCTCCGTCTCTAGCCAGACAGAACCCCTGTGGATTGGGCCCAGTCTGAACCTGGAGCCGTCTCACCGTGGCTGCACTGTAGCACCTTCCTGCTGGCCACCATGGCCCCGCCACGCCTCTGCTCCCTCCTGGAATGTCTCTCTCCTAGTCTGCATGGCTGGGTCGTTCTTCCCGGAGCAGCTTGACTACCACCTGCTTCAGAGGCCTTCCCTGACTGCTGTAACCAAGGGGAGAGGCCCATAGCCCAGGTCTTTCAGGGCACTGCGGGAGTGAAGCCCGAGCCAGAGATGGGAGGCTCCCCCAGGGCTTCCCACCCCACTGCCCTTCTCCAGTTCTCTAGGCTGAAGTTGGGTGCCTGCATTCGTCCCTGCCTCTTTTGGATGTCACCTCCTGAGGTCGGGGATTGTCTTGATCCTGGCTCTATTCTTAGTCCCCAGAGGGAGGCTCAGCATGTAGCAGGGGCTCAGGGTATTTGCTGAATGAGTAGCTGTGTATGCGAGCATTCACGTAATGGCTCGTGGGCTTTTAAAAAAGGCATGGGTGGACTCCTCCGCGTTGTTCTGTGTCTTTCTCTTTCCTGTACCAGTATGTCCTAGGGATCTTCTCTCTCTATTTTTTTTTTTTTTTGCTATAGGGTACATGTGCTTACTGGAGAGACAGAGAAAAAGTGAGAAATCACTCTCCAGGGGAGGATGGCCACACTGCTATCCCTTCTCCATTCCCTTCTTGGGATACTTGGGCACACACACACATGCCCCTGGTGTAATTTTCACGGTGCGGTTTAAGACTTGAGCCGAGGTCAAGCATGTGGGAGTCCAGGGCCCTGCCGCCCCGCCAGCCGCTGGGCAGTATGCTGTACATGTCTCCCCACACCGACACCGCGGCGCCGCTTCTGTGCAGTGATTCTGCAGTATCGCTACACCACGCTTGATTTATTTACTGATTTCCACATGGACGTTCAAGTTGGTTGTCGTTTCCTTATAATGTCAGGACTGTAGTGTCTTTTCTTATTTTTAAACTCATTTCTTATTTATTTATTTATTATTTTTAATTTGCTATAGGACACAGGTGCTTACCAGAGAGAGGGAAGAGAGTGAGAAGGCCCCTAGGTCTGGGACTAAAACCACAGTTGAGCACATGAGAGCCAGCACTCCAACGGCCACCTGCTGGCCCCAAGTTCATTTCTTTTGTGAGAGAGAGAGAGAGAGAGAGAGAGGGGAGAGAGAGAGAGAGAGCCTCCGCCACCAGCCTCAGCCAGCCCTGGATCAGGGGCACGTAGTGTACTCGGGGGAGGGGGTCTCCAGCTGTGAACCAGCTGTGCGTGGCTGAGCCCTGCAGAGCATCCCGTGTAGCCTTGCAGTGAGGTCTCGGTGCTCGCGAGCAGGTGTGTCCTGGTATGGGCGGGTGAGGCCAGAGCCACGGCAGGAATTTAGTGCTACGCGCTATGCTGTCGTAGCAGACGCTGCTCCCCCTTTACACCACGCATAGCGTATTCCACTTGACACGCGCTGGCAGTCTGCGTTGTTCTTTTCTTTTTAATAATTTTTTTGAGAGGTTTTCGCTATAGGGCGCATGCACTCACCAGACAGACAGAGAGACAGAAAGCGAGAAATCACCCCCCACGGGGCATGGCCGCGCCGCAGTCTCTTCTCCTCCATTCTCCTCTCGGAATCCTGGGCACACATGCACACACGCCCAGCGTGGGTTTAAGCCACCGGATCTAGGACTTGAACCATAGTCGACTACAGGGGAGTCCAGCGACATAGCCATTATGCCAACTGCTGGTCCCAGTCTGCGTTGTTCTTTATGACATGCATCAATAGCCGGCAGTTATTTGGAGTGGATTCTAGGAAATAGGTGGTGATGCCTGAATCTCCCCAGTGCTCAGAATATAACGGATTTCTGTGCATGTTGAGCAGTAGCAACCTGAGATGCTTAAAGTGAGAGGGTGCAGAGGATACGGGGCTGGCGCGGCTTGCTGGGCCGAAGGCTGCTGGCGAAGAGCAGTGCGGAGTCACTGGAGGGGGGACTCGAGGGTCCTGAGTGACAGCCCGCGATTCCCGTGGGTGGAGGGGTGACCTCCGGGCTGTGTGGGTGAAGGGGACGGGGTGGGGAGGTGGGGTCAGCTTGTCAGGTCTGTGCCCACCAAGGGAGCAGGTATGGGGGTCACCGTGGGGCGCGGTCGAGGCATGTGTATTTATGGAGGCTAGCAGAACGCCATCGAATGGGAGGACCCGAGGAGGGGACACGGGAAGGGAGTATTTTAGGGACGGAATCCTGGGAAGCTAAGCGGGGACTGAAAACTGGGTCCTGGAGGGCTTGGGGAGAGGATGTGGGCTGGAGCCAAGGGAGGCTAGTGCGCAGGTGTGGCCAGAGGCCAGCTCCGAGGGGAAGGTGGTGCCCACGGCCGAGGGAGGCCCGGGCGGCTGGGATGCCAGTTTCTCTTCTGTAACCACATTCTGTTGCCTGGGTGCAGGTGGGAGTCGGTGGGTAGTGGGGTTCTTTTGGGGCCAAGGAAAGCAGACTTCAGTGCAGGGAGAGAAGCAAAGCCCCCTGAGCCCGGAGCTGCGTGGAGGGGGCGGGCGAGCCCATGGGGTAGAGGAGCCGCAGTGGGGGGCCTCCTGCGTGTCTATCTTGATGAGGCTGAATCAGGGCAGGATGCGAGTCACATGATGCCAGAAACATCCTAGGGCAGGGAGGCGCCGTGTGGCCTCCAGATGTTTTTGTTTGTTTCTATGAGCCAGAGCCAGAGCCAGAGTGACACGCCCCAGCAGGGTCTGGGCAATGAGCTCCTACCCAGCCTCGGCCAGCCAGGGTCATGCCCAGTGTGCTCGGGGGGGTCGCAGGCCGGGGCCCCAGGTCCTCCCCACGTGGACCACCACACCTGGCCCTGATGTGCAGACGCTGGCAGAAGCGGCCCACGCCTGGCTGTGGTGCAGGGAGAGGCACTGAGGTGCATGGGGGAAGCTATTTGGCGGGGAGGAGGGCTAGGAGCCGCAGGCCAGGGCACGGCTGCACGTATGTGGGTCACCGAGGGTGACGGTGAGCCGTGCCGCGGGCTTGCCTGCTGACTGGCGAGGGGTAGAGGGCAGCAGGAAGGAGGGCCCACGGGATGTGGCCCTGGGAGCCAGGGATCCGGAGGGCGTGAGAGGAAGAAAGCCCTCTCCCTGGCCATGCCTGAAGCCTGCAGGGTGTGAGGAAAGAGCTCTTGGCTGCGGGAGGAGAGGCTGAGCGTCCAGAGGACAGGCAGCAGGTGCCAGTGGACAGCAAGGCTGGGAGGGGTGCAGGGAGAGTGGAGAACCAGGCTGTAAGAGAGCGTGCAAAAGAGATTGCTCAGAGGCCGGCAGGTGGCGTGGTGGCTGAGGCACTAGACTCCCACATAGCCGACCGTGGTTCGAGTCCTGGCCTCGGCAGCTTGCTTTCCCACGTTCCCTCTCTGTCTCTCTCTCTCTGACTCTCTCGGATCAAATTAAATAATAATAACAATAAATAAAATTAAATAAAATAATTCTTTTTATTTTTTTGAAGAGGTTTTTGCTATAGGGCGCGTGTGCTCGCCAGACAGACAGAGAGAGACAGAAAGACAGAAAGCAAGAAATCACCCCCCAGGGGGGATGGCCACGCCGCAATCCCTTCTCCTCCATTCTCCTCTCGGGATCTTGGGCACGCATGCACACACGCCCGCCGTGAGTTTAAGCTACCGGGTCTGGGACTCGAACTGCAATCGACTATGTGGGAGTCCAGAGACATAACCATTATGCTAACTGCTGGTCCCGAAATAAAATAATTCTTAAAGGAAAAAAAAGAGATTGGTCAGGGACACAAGGTACAGCTGGGTGACGGTGCTTGCTGAGGGTGTCCAGGACAGATGTCCTGTCGGTGAGCCCTCTGGGACGTGGGGAGGAGCTTGCACACTGGAACGCACCTTGCCTGGCCTCTCAGGGACCTGGCAGCCTGGGCCCAGGGCAGCAGAGGGCTCGCACGTTCCTGGGCTTCTTCCTCGTGGGTCTCTGTGCTTTCCCTTTGCCTGGCATGAGGTGCTGGTCCTCCCTCCAGTCGCTCCAGACCCTGCCCTGGCAGTGCTGCCCTTGCTGCTCAGGCCGTCTTTCTCACAGTGATCCCGGTTCACATCCCGCAGCGGGAACCTGTCTGCCGTGGCCTTTGCAGACTGGCCGGGCAGAGACAGTTGTAAATCAGCGCAGGCCCTGAGCTGGCCACGGGCTGGGAGGTCAGCGTGGCGGCCCAGGGCTGCTGGACAGGGCAGGGTGCAGAGCCGTGGGCCATGGTGACCGACCAGGGCAGCAGGTTCCCCAGGTCAGGGAGGGGCTCAGACTCCCAGGCGGAGCCCCAGGGACGGCGGGAGGGGGATGGCGGGAGGGCAGGCCAGCACGGCTCACTCCTGCTCTCTCCCCCGGCAGCACGGACGTCTTCATCTGCACGAGCCCCATCAAGATGTTCAAGTACTGTCCGTACGAGAAGGTAAGGCCGCACCCTGCTCGACTGCCCCCACCCACGCATCGCGGGCACCCCCAGCAGGAAGGGTGGACCCTCACGGTGCCCCCACCTCCTGGCCCGAACCCCCGGGGGCTCTGGATGGGAAGGTGCCCATCAGCGTCTCAGTGGAATGCCGTCTGTCTGTCTTCACCTGCTTCTGTATTGTCAGCAGAGATATCTGAAACCGAGCTCTGTCTAGCTCACAGCCTGGAGGTCCGTGGTCCAGGGCCTGACCCTGGGCGAGGCGGCGGCATGGCGTGCACGTGCCCTCCTGAGCTAGCGGCCGTCTGTGTGTCTGTGTCTCACTCTCATCTCTTTCCCTCTGTCCCTACACCCACCACAACTCAGCCGTGGGGCCCTGCCCTGATGACCCGTCACACCATGGGACACCATGAAGGGACTAAGTTTTCACTGAGCACCTTTATAGTACGACAAGCCCGAATGTGACATGTGGGGGTGCCCAAACCCCGCAGATTAGCCTCAGATTAGCCTGGGTCGGGCAGGGTTGTGAAGGACAAGCCGGGGCACAGCCGCTGGGGGGCACCTGGGCTCTTGCACTTATTTATGTGAAGAGTTCTTCAAAGGGGAGGTGGGGAAGTTTGTTTCGCTGCACACTCACCGTATTGTCTTTATGGGAAAAATGGAATTGTAGATTGAGGATCTCTTATTCTTTTTTAAAATTATTTTTTAAATTTTATTTATTCATTCATTAGTTTTATTTATTCATTCATTTATTTTAATTTGACCAGAGACACACACACACACACACACACACACACACACACACACACAAAGTGGGAAAGTGAGAAAGGAAGCCACCAGGCCCGGGACTCAAACCATGGTCGGCCATGTGGGAGTGTCCAGCACCTTAACCACCATGCCACCTGCTGGTCCCCATAAGATCTCTTATTCTTAAATGCTTGTGACCAGGAGTGTTTGAGACTTCAGACATTTTTGGATTTTGAAATATTTGCATATCCATAATGAGGTATCTTGGGGTGAGACCGAAGTCTCACAGAATTTATTTATGTTTCATGTACACCTATACACAGCCCAAAGTGATTGTATACAGTATTTTACACCATAGCGTTTTGACTGCGGTGTGGAATTTTCTTCCCATGGTGTGGTGTCTGTAATTCAGGCATCTCCGGTTTTCTGGATTTTTAGGTTGGGAATACTCACCCTGGCCATGTACCAGGTGGTCAGTGTGGTGGTGCCCGTTTCCTGGAGTCAGACTGTCGGGGGCCGCTGTTCGTCTGTGCCACGTGTGGCCTCAGCCCAGGCCCGCTGCCCCAGCCCCAAGTGCCCAGGCTCCATGCTGCTGTCCCTGGGTGCTCGCTTCCCCGTGCCGTCCCTCCCACCCGCCTTGCTGACTTTTGACCCCTTCCCTCGTGCCACGTGCCACGTACTGGCAAGCCCGGCTCCTGCAGACCCAGTACACCTGCGGCACTGGTCTGGGGTCTCCAGCACAGCTTTTAGCAGGCAGATCATCAGGGGTTCTATTAAAGACTCGCACACCTGGGGCCAGCAGATGGCGTCCTGGTTACCTTGAGGGACTCTCACGTAGCCGACTGTGGTTCCAGTTCTGGACTCATTGGCTTGAAAATCACTCGGGCATGTGTGCGTGTGTGCCCAAGATCCCGAGAGGAGAATGGAGGAGAAGGGATTGTGGTGTGGCCATCCCCCCTGGGGGAGGGCAATTTTTCACTTTCTCTCTCTCTGTTTCTCCCTGTGTCTCTGGTGACCACACATGCCCTATAGCAAAAAAACCCAAAAAAACAAAAAACCCCAACTCTCTAAAAATAAAAAACCTCTTAAAAAAAAAAAGACTTATACATCAGGACCAGCAGGTAGTATAGTGGTTAAGGCCACTTAACCACTGGACTCCCACATGGCCAACTGCGGTTCAAGTCTCAGACCTGGCGGTGTGAAACTCTTGCCAGGCACAAATGCATGTGTGCTTAAAATCTCAAGAAGAGAATGGAGGAGAAGGGATTGCGGCATGACTCTCCCCCACGGGAGGTGATTTCTCACTTATTCTCTCTTTGTTTCTCTGGTGAGTGCACTTGCCCTATAGCAAAAAGAAATCTCTAAAAAAACCCAAAAAACAAAAACAACTCACATACCAGGCCAGCATGTGGCATGGTGGTTAAGGTACTGGATCCCATGTGGCTGACTGCGGTTCGAGTCCCAGATTCAGGGGTTTGAGAAATGTGCCAGGCACGCGTGTGCATGCCCAAAATCCTCAGAGGGGAATGGAGGAGAAGGGATTGCGCAGTGTGGTCATCCCCCCGGGGGGTGATTTCTCACTTTCTCTCCCTCTCTCTGTCTCTCTCTGCTGAGTGCACACACCCTATGGCAAAAATATAAAAACAGAACAAAACAAAATAATTAAACCAACTCACACACTAAGCCCGGCCTGCCTCTCCTTCTGCTCCTCTGGAGCCTGAGTAACCTGGGCCAGATGGCAGTGTCTCTCCTCCCGGCTCCCAGGCCTGGGCCCGTCTCCTTCTCTCCATGCTGCCTGGCTCAGGTGTGTCCCCGAGCTTTCTGACCATCGTTCCTAAAGTATGCTCTTTTTCATTTTAGTTGTTTTTTGAGGCTACTGTAGGGTGCTGTGCTCACCGAGGGAGACTTAGTGGGAAAGCAAGAAAGCAGCCCCAGGGGGATGGCCACCCTGCAGTCCCTTCTCCCTTCTCCTCTGGGATTCTGGGCATGCACACACGCCTGGCGTGCTCCTCGAGGCTCTGGGACTGGGATTCAAACCAAGCAGTTGGCGTGTGGGCTCCAGCTCTCTCGTCCTGCACACCGGCAGCTGCCCGTTGTTTCACATTTGTGCGGTTTCTTTCTCTCACGTGTGAGGGGCCAAGCACCGTCAGAGGGTCTTCCACTGTAATTCCACCCGCCCTCCCGCCCCTGCTTCCCAGGGAGCCAGGACCACGGGCATCCCTGTGCCGAGCCCGGACGGGGACCCGGGGCTAGGCTGGGCTCTCGCCATGCCACAGGCTGCGGCCCCTGGGTGTTCTCTCTCCCCCTCCTCGTCCGTCTCTTGGTGACACTTGTGTGACACTTGCTGCCGTTGGAAGTGGTGCCGCGTCCTTGTGGGTGGCTTGTCTGTCACCTCCCTACCTGCTCACCGCTGAGCCCCCGGGCCTAGCTCAAGGCCTGCACATGGCGCTCCTGGTGCGGGGGACAGAAGTGCGAGTTCAGTGACCGCGTCCGCTGCTGCCTGCGTACCGCCTCACCCTTTCCCAGGGGACTTTAAGAAGGCTGTGGAGTCAACCTGCAAGCTTATTTTGGTGCAAGAGAGTTTTCTGAAATCCACACACAGTTTTTCCTTAGCAGGCGTTTTGTGAACTGTTCGAAGACCCCTCGTATCATTGCAGCCAAGGCTTACGACAGCTCCCTGGAAAACAGGGACACTCTCCAGACTGACAGGCGCGGGCGGGGTCAGGGCTCGTGGGGCTGAGGCAGCGCTCGCCAGGGCTGCTGACCACAGGGCTGGTCTGCCCCAGCCCGTCCCCTCCCTCGCTGGCGTTTCCCTGCAGGCAGCCATGCCCCCCATGCGGGGGTGCACAAACAGCACACCGGGAGAGGGCAGGGACGGCAGTCAGGGTCCCGGTCGCGAGGGACATTGGCCCGTGGCGACCCAGAATGAAGTGGGTGAGGACACTGGTTTGCTTAGGGAAGCCAGGCCGTAGACAGCGGGGGCCCGTTTTAGTCCTCTTTTCTGTCGCCAAGCCCTGAACACCACCCTGGGTGGGTTCATCAAGAGGAAGGGTTTAGGGACGAGCAGGTGGTGTAATGCTTATGTCGCTGGACTCCACACGCCGATGGCAGCTTGAATCCTGGATCTGGCGGCTTGAAACCCCACACCGGGCGCTTGTCCGTAGTGTGCAAGGTCCCGAGAGGAGAATAGAGACGGGATTGTGGTGTGACCATCTCCCCTGGGGAGTGATTTCCTGCTTTCTGTCTCCGGCAAGCACACTCAGCCTATAGCAAAAATCTCTTAAAAAAAAATAAATAAAGAAGATGGGTTTATTTAGCTCGTGGTTTGGATGTTCGAGGCCCAGGTGCACATCCGGCGCCGTTCTCCCTGTGGGTCGGGGGCTCTCAGCAGTCTCAGGACAGTGCTGGCTCACGGGGAAGACAGGCAAGGCCGTGCACATCTGCACACTCTCCCCCTCAGACCACCGGTTGGATCAGGGGACCCCCATGACGACTTTCTTTAAAAGTTTCTGTTTTCCTTCTACAGGCAAAAGAGACACAGAGACAGGCAGACAGACAGGCAGACAGACAGGTAGACAGGCAGGCAGAGAGAAGGGCATGCCCCGCAGTCTGGAGCTCACAGTCCACCCCAGCCTCAGCCAGCCAAGATCACGGGCACGAGTGTGGATGAGCTCTGGCTTTTTTTTTCCTCCTTAAAGTTTATTACTTATTTCGGGACCAGCAGTTGGCGTAATGGCTATGTCGCTGGACTCTCACGTAGTCGATCATGGTTTGAGTCCTGGACCTGGTGGCTTAAACTCACACCAAGCGTGTGTGCGTGTGTGCCCAAGATCCCAAGAGAATGGAGGAGAAGGGATTGTGGCGTAGCCATCCCCCCTGGGGGGTGATTTCTCGCTTTCTGTCTCTCTGTCTCTCTCTGTCTTTCTGGTGAGCGTATGTGCCCTATAGCAAAAACCTCTCAAAAAAAAAAGTTTATTACTATCTCTTCTGAGAGAGACACACACAGAGAGAGACAGTGAAAGAGAGACAGAACTGTCCATAGCATCCTCTCTCCACGATCCACGGCAGCCTCCCCCAGCCCAGACTGTGGATTTGTGCCGGTGTTGTGGACGGAGACCGGGTGCTCCCAGAACATTCCTCATGGGTCTGGTTGAGTTTACTGCTCTGCCAGAATCAGGTCCTCTTTGGCCTTTTTTGTTTGTTTGTTTTTGTTTTTGCCATAGGGTGCACATACTTCCAGGGAGAGACAGAGAGAGGGAAAGTGAGAAATCATTCTGCAGAAAGGATGGTCACACTGCAGTCTCTCCTCTATCCTGAGATTTTTGGCACACACACACACACACACACCTGTAGTGACTTTCAAGCTGCAGGGTCTGGGACTCAAACTGTAGTTGGCCATGTGGGATGCGGAGCTTAACCACCATCCACCTGGTGGCCCACTTCTGCCTGTTTAATAAGACTGCATTAAAAAGGTTGGTCATTGTTACTTTTTCTTTTTTAACAAGGCTATTTATTTTTTGCCCTTTTTTTAGAGAGAGATTTTTGCTACAGGGCATGTGCACTTGCTGGGGAGACAGAGACCAAAAGTGAGAAATCAGCCCCCAGAGGGGCTGGCCACGCCGCAGTCTCCCCTCCTCTCCACGACTACATGGGAGTCCAGCAACGTCACCGTTATACCAGCGCTGTTCCCTAGTTTTTGCCTTTTGAGTAAGAGTAACAGGATTGTTAGTAGTGCAGGTGTCTCTTATGATCATGTCCCTAAGTAAGTCCCAAGAAGCAGAGCCCTGGGAGCGTGCGCTGGGGGAGTGCTGGGTGTCTCGCACGGCGTGCCAACTCTGTCACCCCGCAGGGCAGAGCCCTCGCTCCTGCTGGGGCCTGGCCGGTCCATGTGGCTCAGCACAGAGGAGGTGGGCGCTGAAAAGACCTAGCTGGGGAACTGCCAAGCCCACCACAGGAGCTCTGGGGGAAGTTTTTTTTTTTTTTTTTTTTTTTTTGAGAGAGGTTTTAGCTAGAGGGCACGTGCACTCGCCAGACAGACAGAGAGAGACAGAGAGACAGAAAGCGAGAAATCACCCCCCGGGGGGATGGCCACACTGCAATCCCTTTTCCTCTGTTCTCCTCTCGGGATCTTAGGCACACACGCACATGCACCCGGTGTGAGTTTAAGCCACTGGGTCCGGGACTCAAACCATGGTCGACTACAATGGAGTCCAGCGACATAGCCATTACGCTAACTGCTGGTCCCTCTGGGGGAGCTTTCTGTCTGTCTGTTTCAATGAGAGAGAGTGGAGGAGAGGGAGAAGCCCCCTCGCAGGGGCTTGTTGCACTGCAACCCCCTTTCCCCAGCCCCTGGTTCCTCGGGATCGCAGCATCCGTGTGGATCTGGCGTGTTTTCAGGCTGACCTGGGGATGTGAGCCTGCCGTCGGCACGTGGCTTCCTGCCTGCAGTCCAGTTGGCTGCAGTCTGGGCCATCAGGCTGGGCCTCTGTGCGAATTTTGTGGGCGGGTGGCCACAGGGACTGGCTGGGGAGTCGGAGCCAGGAAAATGTATTTGGACGGCCAGTCTCGCAACCGGCAGAGGTGAAGCTGCAAACAGCTCTGGCCCCCTCCTCGCCCCACCCGGACCCTGTGCCTGGGGCAGTGTGGCAGGGCTGGAGCTGGTCCCCGGCCTTCACAGCCAGTAGCTGGACTGCCTGACCCCCACAGAGCCTTCCCTGGTTCTTGCTCTCCAGGGCAGGATCAGCCTTTGGCCTCAGCGGAACTTTTTCTCCTTGGCTGATGTTCCCTGAGGCCCATCAAAGGAGGACCCTGACTGCTGGGAGCCAGCCCTCTGTCACGGGGCTCCAGGTCACAGCGGGGTTACACTCAGGACCCTCTGGCTGCAGGGTGCCACGTTTACACCCAGACCTGTGCAGTGACAGCTTGCTGCTTCCCACCTGGTGTGTCATGGCCACGGGCTCTGCTACACACACCGGGGCAGATCCTGAGTGACAGCTTCCTCCCCGGTACAGCCCTGTGAGGAGGTCCTCTCCCCACCCCATTTTACAGCCGGGGGTCCGAGGCGAGAGGGCCGCAGCTGGAAGGCCGTGGGTCCGAATCCAGAGCCCGGCTCTGCTCCTCCGGGCTGAGCTAGCTCGCCTGACGCAGAGCACAGGTGGCGTGGTTTTTACTGTTACTTTCTCCTCCAAAGACAGTTGGAAACAGAGCAGGGCATGCCCAGTCCCGCGTGTGCGCACGGTATCTCACCCGGCTTGCCCTCGCTTGCAGGGGAAGGTCACGGCCGAGTCGAGCAGGTGCTTGATGTGCCGGGAGCAGGTCCTGGAGGTGCACTCATCTCCAGAGGGCGTGTCTGCAGGTTCCGTGTGGATTTTAAGAATAAATATTAAAGATTCCCACCCCATAATTAAGCCTTATCCTTTTAACCTCAAATAAACATGTAGACTTTTTTTTTTTTTTTTTTTTTTTGAGAGGTTTTTGCTATAGGGCGCGTGCGCTTGCCAGAAAGAGAGACAGAGAGACAGAAAGCAAGAAATCACCTCCTGGGGGATGGTCACGCCGCAATCCCTTCTCCTCCATTCTCCTCTCGGGATCTTGGGCATGCGTGCACACGCACCCGGCGTGAGTTTAAGCCACCGGGTCCGGACTTGACCCGTGGTCGGCTACATGGGAGTCCAGTGACGTAGCCCCTAGGCTAACTGCTGGTCCCGTAGACTGGGTTTTGAACTGAAGACAAGTTAATTTCTTCATGCAGGCACACTGAGCTGTCCGGCGCCCCACTGTGCGCACTCTGTCAAGTCTCCCTCGGAAAGCCTTGCCCTTTCTCTCGCCACGTGAAAAAACGCAGGTTCTTTCCGAGACAGCTGAGGCCGCAGGGCTGCGCACGCTCCACCTGTCTCACACAGGCCGCGTTGGGGCCCACGCCCACGTACAGGACTGGCTGTTCGTGCTGATAGTCATGGGAATGTTCTGGAATTAGTCATGATGCTTGCACAGACTCACGGATATGCTACAAACCACTGAATTGATGAATTTTATGGTATGTGAATTACCTTTCAAAACAAAAGTTGGCTCTTCAGGGGCGTAATTGTTCTGAAACTAACCAGACTATGACAGTTAGATCTGGACATTCTTTTCTTTAATAAGAGATTTTTGCACACCAGAGAGACAGAGAGCCAGAAAAGTGAGAAATCTTCCCCAGTGTGCCACAATTTTTCAAGGGTTTTAGGCTGCCAGGTCCAGGATGCAAACCGTGGTCAACTATGTGGGAGTCCAGCAACTGAACCATTACGCAATCCGCTGGTCCCGATCTGGTCATTCTGTCATTACGAGGATTGTGGGCAAGAGTTCCTGGCACCTTCGAAAGGTCCTGTGTCAGCACATTTACCCTGAAAACCTGCAGCTTCGCGCGTTGTTTTCAAATGGCGTCATCCACCCCTGACGCCTGCACTCCCTCTCTGAGAGGCCTCTTCCGAGGTGAGGCGGGGCTCGGGGCTCCGGGCTCCGGAGGTGCAGCAGCATCGACACAGCAAGGAGCGTGTCTGGCTCGGGCTCTGCTTCTGGTCACCGGCCTGGGGAGGGCAGGGTGGGGGTCAGGGGGCACCCACTGTCCTTTCTGATCCGCACCCTAGGCCATGAATCCTAGCAGTTCTTTAGCTGCCTGCCTGCAGTTTTCCTTATTTACTTGTTTATTTATTTATTTGTAAAAGGATTATTTAATTTTATCATTATTATTATTTTTTAAAATTTGCTACCAGGTACATGTATGTGCTCACAGGTCAGAGAGAGAGAGAGAGAAAGAGAGAGAAAGTGAGAAACCAAGCCACCAGATCTGGGATTTAAACTGGTCAGCCATGTGGGAATCGAGCACCTTAAGTACCACGCCACCTTGTACTTGTGCTTGTCTGTTTTTAAAAGTGTATTTCTTGGGAACCAGCAGTTAGCGTAATGGCTATGTCGCTGGACTCCCACGTAGTCAACCGCGGTTCGTGTCTCGGACCCGGTGGCTTACAACTCACGCCGGGCGCGTGTGCGTGCGTGCCCAAGATCCCGAGAGGAGAATGGAGGAGAAGGGATTGCGGCGTGACCATCCCCCCGGGGGGTGATTTCTCGCTTTCTGTCTCTATGTCTCTCTCTGTCTGTCTGGCGAGCACACGCGCCCTATAGCGAAAAACCTCCCCCCCCCCCCAAAAAAAAAAAGTAAATAAAAAGTATATTTCTTTCTTTCATGAAAGAGCACGTGTGCACGCATGCACATGGGGGAGGGCCTGATGGGGTCTCGTCGCACCGGAACCCCGTTCCTTGAGTTCTGTGGCTGCTCGGGATCTCGGGCTCACGTGTACCTGGCGTGCTTGAGGTTGATGGGACCCGAGCCCGTGAGGCCGCATGGCGTCCAGCACTGCAGGTCAGTTCGTTGCTGCCTGCACACCGAGGCTGGGCCCGTGTGGTTTTAGGTTCTGTCTCGGGCACTCTGTCCAGATTCTGCTTTAGAAGGAACAATACCACCTTCCACTTGGATAAGGTAATTCATCTGGGCTGTACTGTTTATCCAGTGTTTTAGGAACCAACATGGTCCCCAGGGAATAACGGGCGGGGGGTGGGGGGAGGCGGCCTGTCTTTCAGGACAGCAGTTAGAAACTTAGCAAAGGAGTCCCCGCCCAAGCCTTACCTTATACTCAGGCAAAACTGAGCAGCGGGCACAGCAGCGCCCCCTGCAGCAAGGATGCTTGCTTCGCCCATGAGCCTACGACACGTTGGCATCTCGTGGCCCTCGTGCCCGACAGGGACACAGGGTGCTGTGTGCAGCCAGGTTGATCACGGGGAGGCCGTGGATGGCTCGGGGTGGGTGTACAGGAAACCTGCATCTTCCACTCAGTTTTGCAGTGAACCTAAAACTGCTCCAAAAAATGTAATCTGGGGGCCAGGAGATGGCATAATGGTTATGCTGATGAACTCCCACGTAGTCGACCGCGGTTCGAGTCAAGATCTGGCGGCTTAAACTCACACCGGGCGCGTGTACATGCGTGCCCAAGATCCCGAGAGGAGAATGGAGGAGAAGGGATTGTGGCGTGGCCATCCCCCCGGGGGGTGATTTCTCGCTTTCTGTCTCTCTGTCTCTGTGTTTTGGCGCTCACACGCGCCCTATATCAAAAACTTCTTTTCAAAAAATAAGAAAAATAAAATCATGCTGGGTGTGTGTACATGCATGCCCAAGATCCTAGGAGGAGAATGGAGAAGGGATTGCAAAGTAGCCATTCCCCCTGTGGGGTGATTTCTCACTTTCCCTCTCACTGTCTCTGTCTCTCTCTCTTTCAGGCGAGCGCATGCACCCTAAGGCAAAAACCTCTTTAAAAAATCAAATGTGGTTTTAAAAAGCCCCTACAACGAACGCAAGTCCCTTTGGTTTGTATTCTTGCCAGCGTTAGGCACGTCAGGGCCAGGTTTTCCACCCTGATAGGTGTGCGGCGTACCTCAGTGCTGTCATCTTTCCCCCTTTATGAGAAAGAGAGACGGGGCGGAGAGGGAGAGGGAGACCGCTGGGTATTCTGGATGAGGTCTTGCTGTGCCGCCTCTTCCTGTCCCAGCCTCGCAAACGCCAAGACTACAGGCATGCGCACCTGCTCCCCGCCATACTCAGGGTGGCCTGGGAGCAGAACCCCGGCCGGCCTGCGAACAACTCTGTGTCAGCGCTCAGGTCTTCACCAAGACTTCCTCTGGGTCACTTGTGTTTAGTTACGAGAGTTCTTTATATGTTCTAGAAACAAGTCCTTATCAGATAGTGTGTTTTGCAAATATTTCCCTCCAGTCTGTCTGTGGCTTATCTTTTCATTTTCTTAACTGTCTTTTATTTTTATTTATTTATTTATTTAATTTATTAAGGTTTTTTTCATAGGGCACGTGTGCTCACCAGAGAGAGAGACAGTGAGAGGGAAAGTGAGAAATGCTCCCCTGGGGGATGGCCATGCTACAACCCCTTCTCCACTCTCCTCCTGGGATTCTGGGCATACATGCACACACATCTGGCAAGATTTTCAAGCTGTTGGGTCTGGGACTCAAACTGCTGTTGGCCTTGTAGGAGTTCAGTTCCTTCACCACTGTGCCATCTGCTGGCCCCTTAACTGTCTTTTGAGCAGCGGTTTTGTACCTTTAGTTTTTTGGTTTTTTTTTGGAGAGGTTTTCACTATAGGGTGCGTGTGCTCGCCAGACAGACAGAGACAGAGAGACAGAAAGCAAGAAATCACCCCCTGGGGGGATGGCCACGCCGCAATCCCTTCTCCTCCATTCTCCTCTCGGGATCTTGGGCACGCACGCACACGCGCCCGGCGTGAGTTTTAAGCCACCTGGTCCGGAACACGAACCGCGGTCGACTACGTGGGAGTCCAGCGACATAGCCATTACGCTAACTGCTGGTTCCCTGTACTTTTAGTTTTAATATTTAGGTTATGGTCCATTTTAAAGTTAATTTTTAAATGATAGGAGGTAAGAATAGAGGTTCTTTATTTCTTTTTAACACTGGTGCACACCGGGGCTGACCGCCTGGCCCGGTCCGGCTGGCACTGTCGGTCTGTACAATAGGACAGTTTACTGCCCGGCCATGCCTGCCAGCCCAACTCGGGTTGGGGGTGTCCTGGTGGGGCTGCTTCCTGCGCTCGCCCAGAGGAGCTGCCCTGGCTCCAGCCCTAGGTGGCGCCACCTAGGGGAGGGCTGGGTTGGCAGCTGGGCAGCCTGGATCCCGTTGTCTTTCTGTGGGGAAGGCCGTCCTAACTGAAGTGTACCTTTGGGCCTACTTCCGAAACAGACCCTTCCTTTGGTGTACATGTCTGCCCTGTGTAAACACCCCACTGTCTCCATTACTGCAGTTTCATAGTAACTCTTGAAAACAGATGCGTTTTCCAACGCTATTCTTTATTAAAAATTTTTGGACTATTCTAGGTCCTTTGCATTTCTGCAGACATGTTAGAACTAGCTGGTCAATTTCTGCAGAGAGCCTGGTAGTGTTCCATTGCAATTGGGTCGTAGCTGTAGAACTCAAGAATAGTAGATGAGGGGGACCAGCAGTTAGCGTAATGGCTATGTCACTGAACTCCCATGTAACTGACCACAGTTCAAGTCCCAGACCCGGTGGCTTAAACTCATGCCGGGCACGTGTGTGTGCATGCCCAAGATCCTGAGAATGGAGGAGAAGGGATTGCAGTGTGGCCATCTCCCCTGGAGGGTGATTTCTTGCTTTCTATCTGTCTCTCTCTCTCTTTCTGGCGAGTGCATGTGCCCAATAGCAAAAACCGCTCCAAAAAAAAGAAGAAAAAAAAAGAATAGCAGATGGTGTGATCCATGGACACGTACACACCTTCACTTAATAAGTTTATATTTTCTCAGCAGTGTCTTGTACATGTTTTGTTAATTTTTTTTTTTTTAAATCAGAGGGCACATGCATGTGTGGGGGAGAGAGAGAGAGAGAGAGAGAGAGAGAAAGAGAAAATGTCCCAGTGGGGGCCTGGTAACGCTGTAATTTTCTTTTTTTTTTTTTTTTTTTTTGCACTTCTCCATCTAGTTAGTATCTTGGGCATGTATACATGTGTATCTTTCTTTTTAAAAAAGAATTATTTTTATTTAACTTTATTTATTTATTTTTAACTTGAGCAGAGAGGGACAGAGTGAGAGAGGAGGTGGGGAGTGAGAGAGCAAGCCGCCAGGTCCAGGACTTGAACGGTTGTCAGATAGGAGTCTGGCGCCTTAACTACCACCCCACCTGCGGCTCCCCAGCCACGGGACTGGGACTCACACCAGGGCTGGTCACAGGGAACCCGCGTCCTCTGCGTAGAGCTTACCGCACCACGGCCGGCTCTGCTTTGCTGAATTTGTCTCTATTTCATGTTGTTATTTTGGGGGGAGTAGCAGAGAGCCTATTTTTATTTTTTAGTTAAAATTTGTTTTAATTGTGGGAAACACACATAGTAGCAAAATTGACCACTTAAGCCTTTTTTTTTTTTTTTTTTAGGTTTTTGTCATAGGGCACATGTGCTCACTGGAGAGAGACAGTGAGAGGGAAAGTGAGAAATCACCCCCAAGAAAATGGCCACACCTCAGTTCCTTCTCCTCCATTCTCTTAGGTTTTTGGGCATGTATACACATGCGCCCATTGTGAATTTCAAGTTACCAGATCCTAGACTCGAACCATGGTCAGCCAAGTGGGAACTTACCACCTTAACCACCACACTGGCTGCTGGCCCCCAGCTAAGCCACTTTTAAGTGTACGGCTGGGCTTATGCTGATTTTGTAAGTAGTACTTTTCCTTTAATTGCAGTTTTCAAATATATTGAAATGCAAGTTTGTTAATTGACTTGGTTTCCTGCTGCTTTGCCAAATCGATACTTTGAGTCCCATTTGTGTTTTATTTGAGGCCATTAAAGTTCGGTGATCCTCATTCCATTTTTTAGTTTGCTCTGACAGAGCGCCTGTGCCCGTGCGTGCCAGGGTGCTCGGGCCCGGTTCCTCCCTCGGGGCAGCATCCACCTCCCACTGCGGCGCTGTCACCTCCGAGTGGGTCCCTTACGGAGCTCCTCCGCCGTGGTCTGCAGACGGGGCCTCAGACAGAGAAAGCTCGCGGGAAATGAGGGTTACCCAGACTCCACACGTGGATTTCAGGATTTCTTTTGCACCAAATTAGCCTGTACTTTAGTTCCGTTTTCCTGTTACCTTTCCGACGTTCCCTCGTACGTGATCGGAAACTTTTGTGGCAGTTTGACTTCGACGCAGTGTCTGAGCACGTGACTTGATCTTACAGAAATCGGTCAGAATGATTTGGAAATGAAACAAATCCAGGCCTTGTCCATGGGTGGTCTGTGCACACGGCTCTGACGGACCCCAGTTCGGCGTGAGGTCGCGTCTCCTCACTGAGGCCGAGGCCCGCTGGCCACCCTGGCCCTTCCCTCTCTGCACCCGATTCTCTGCCCAGACACCTGACATGTGCCTGCTTTAGGGCATTCATGTTTGTCCAGAGTGAACTCTCTTCCCAGCCTTGAAGAGCAGGCCCCGTGCCATGCCCGAGGCCCTGCCCGCCCTCCACCCTCTGCCCTCCACCCTCGGCCACAGCTCCTGTTGTCTGCACAGCCCATGCCCCACAGCTTGGGGCATCTGCTGGCGGCTGGCCTCCCCCCTAGAGTGAGGACCTGGGACTCTCCAGTTAAAGGCCTCACCTCCACACAACTGGTGGAAGAGCTGCGGGAGAGGGACTGTACGCCCTCTTGGTAGGTGGCTGGGAGGCTTCGGGGAGACACGGGCGGCTGGGGCCTCCGCCTCCACCCACGCCCTGGCCAGGACTGCCTCCTCTCGGTGCAGCCTGTCGTGCCTCTTCTCTGGGGCCTGGTACCTGGAGAAGGTCTGAGGTCCTCAACCTGCTAGGGGGACAGTCCAGCAGGCATGTCTGGCAACCTGGGGTGTCCTGTTACTTGTCGTCGGGATCTTCCTGTGAGGATGGCCAGCAGTCCCCAGGGGGCCACACTGCGGCCTTGGCCGTGAGGCCTTCTGAAGCGCAGGCCCCTCTCCCTAGGGCAGGGCTGGTCCCAAACGACCCTTCTCTTCAGGTGCTGGTAGTTGGCTTGTTTGGTCATTTTGGCAAGTTCTCGTCGAGGCCTGGTCCCTGTCCTCCAGGGTTTACAGGCTGGGGACAGATCGAGGTGAAAGAGGTGATTGACAGACAAGCAGGTGCAATTGTGGCCGTCACAGGGAAGGACGATCAGCTGAGGAGGCGACCGCTGTGGGAGGACAGAAGCTTGCTGGGCTAGTGGAAGGGGGCGTGCCCACATATGTGCATGTGTGTGTGCGCGTGCACAGAGTGTTCCTGCAGAGGAGGTGCACACGTGACGCTGCTGAGGCAGGACAATGTGATGGTCAGGACATTAAGGAAAGGTGCTGTGAGTGGGCGTGGCAGCGAGGTCGCAGCGGGGCTGAGCAGCCGGCCTCACACCCCTCCTGTTCTCTGTGTGCTCTGTGGCTGCAGGTCAGGGGGCATGGGCGGGACCCGCCTCTGCCAGGTGCGACTCCTGGGCACTGACAGCCCTGTGCTTGTCCCCAGGCGGGAGCCAGAGAGCTTTGGACAAACGATGCTGCCCCTCTGCTGCTTAAGACCCCGCAGTATGACGGCCTGAGTGCCGGGGCTTGGTGGCGAGGGCAGAAGTTAGGAGGACGAACCGGGTGCCTTGCCTGACCTGGGAGCGGGCAGAGCCGGCTGCGCTGGAGCACCTGGCCCGGACCGCTTACCGCTGACCCCAGGGACTGCCAGTGCCTGGTCCCCCACGGAGCCAACAGCTGGGCGTGTGCAGGCTGCCCCGGCATGGGAGGCAGCCAGGATTCCCCTGTGCAGCCGGACGGCACTGCCCTGGGGGAAGAAGGGCACTCCCTCTGGGCGTTTGGAGCGGGGATTGAGGTGCCCTTAGGAAAGGGGGAAGGGGACAGAGAGCCCAACGGCATGGAGAAGGTGCCTCCTCCCACCCCTCAGCCCCCCTGCTGCCCACACTCCGCACCTGGCCTTCTTGTCTGTGCCCGCAGATCTGGAACATGTGGCTGCTTGAGACGTTCTCCTGCAGCTCCTGGGCTTCCTGGAGGAGGTGCCCCCACAGCTGCCTGGTGTTTTCACACAGTCCCTAACTGGGGCATAACCGCACCTGCAACTGCTCCTCTGCTAGCCAGCGCCTCTGGAAGCCCCTCAAGGGCAGGGGCTGCTTTATTGTTATTTATTTTTCTACCTTACTATATTTTCTAATTTACTATAGGGCAAGCACACTCACTGGAGAGAGAGAGAGAGAGAGGGATGGAGAGGGGAAGCGAAAAAGCACCCCCAACCTCCGGGTGATGCTTGGCCACTGTCCCCTGTCTGTCCTCTCGATTTGGGACATGCTTGCAGAGCCTTGTGTATTTTCAAGCCTCTGGGTCCGGGACTCGAACTGCACAGTCGGCCATGTAGAGGCCCGCCCCCGTTACCACCACGCCACCAGCTGGCCCAGGAATGCCTTTTGCCTGGTGTTTTGCTTCGTTGTGTAGGCCTCACAGAGTGGGGCCTGCGGGGTCGTGGGTGCGGCAGGTGCAGGCCCGGCTCTCCTTTGCTCCCTGGGTTTAGGGAGCCGGCAGTCCCGGAGGTGGAGTGGGGTGGGGCCAGGCCTGGTGTGAGGCATGCTGCTGCTGCTGTCTAGACACAGGGGCATGGACAGGTCAGCCGTCGCCCTGAGCACCACACTCGGCCTAGAGCTGTGCAGAGCTGGTGCCTGGGCCCGACCTGCCTCCCTCCCAGCCTCCCTCCCTCGGTGTTGGAGCCCATGTTCTCGGCCACCTGCCTCCTGCCCGGCTCGCGGCCTGTTCTCGGGTGTGACCTCGCTTTCCTCCCTGTCCTGACCTGCAGTACGCCTGGGTGGAGAAGCACTTCGGGCCCGAGTTTCTGGAGCAGGTCGTGCTGACCAGAGACAAGACGGTGATCTCTGCCGACCTGCTCATAGACGACCGGCCGGACGTCACAGGCAAGTGGCCACGCGCCTCACGTCCCCCGTGCTGCCACCCGCTCAGCACACCAGGAGCTCTCGGGCTTCCCTCCTGTGCCAGGCACCGGTCCCTTCCCCGTTGGCAGGACCGGGCTGCCTCGGCGTCTGCGGTGTGACTGGGCATCCCACCTTGGCCTGGCTTGCACAGGCGGCTGGGCGGGGGAGGGGGCAGGAGGGGGAGCTGGCAGCTCAGCCAGGCCTGAGTGCATGGGTGGGGCCGCGTGGCCGGCTCAGCTCCTCTCTGGTGCCGACGCAGGGTTGGGAGCTGGGAGCTGCACCAAGCGCTCCACGTGCACTCTCGTGCACAGCCCTCCCCCTTGAGACCGTGCTTTACGGGTGAAGAAAGCGAGTCTCGGCCGGGCAAGGCGCCTGCCCAAGGACACGGGGACCCGGTCCCAGGTGCCACCCCCCGGCTCCAGATGCTGAGCTCAAGCCTGCTTCCCCCCTGCAGGGGCCGAGCCCAACCCCAGCTGGGAGCACGTCCTCTTCACGGCCTGCCACAACCAGCACTTGCAGCTGCAGCCCCCCGGCCGCCGGTTGCACTCGTGGGCGGACGACTGGAAGGCCCTTCTGGACAGCAAGCGGCCCCGCTGAGCTGGACAGGGCTCCCGCTGCCTCCGGATGCTGATCTCAGGGTCCCAGCTCAGGGCCTGGGGGCTCGTGCCCCCCTGCCAAGGCACCCCTCGCCCGGCCTGGCCTTAACCTGTCTCCGGGGCAGGGCTGGGCCCCACAACCCTGGATGGAGATATGTGCCCCCAGCAGTTTGGACTGACCTCAGGCCATAGACCTCTGGGTCCTGACAGGGAGAAGGCCGCAGCCCTCTGCCCTCCCTAGGTAAGTTTCCAGAATTGTCCAGACACCGGGGCCCAGGTGCACCGCCGAGGAAGCCAGGAACGCGACCTGCAGAGACTCCGGTGGGAACGAGCCCCTCAGCGCAGCCGCCCCTCTGCCGCCTGCCCCGCCCAGGCTGGTCTCTCCACATGGCACTCACATGTCAGCACACACTCGGCCAGGCTCTGTGCTGGGAGGTGACACTGGCCCTGCCCCACAGCTCCGAGCTTTCCTGCCCATCTCACCTGGGGCCACTCAGGGCCGGCAGAGTCTGCGTGGGGCAGACCTGGGCATTTGTGGAATCATGCTGAATAAAGCTGTCACCTGTAGCCACAGGCCCTGGCCTCCTCCAGCCCTGCCCCAGGTCCCTGCACCTGCCCCTCGGGGAAGCCAGCTGCACCTCGTGCGTTTGGTGGCCTCCTGGCACTTGGGGGCCCTGGAGGGTGTGCCCCCTACCTCACTCAGGGCAGGCTGATGGGCTGCCGGTGGAGCCACAGCCCCCAGTTGCCCAGCACTGCCGAGGTGTAGACCCATCCTGCCTTCCAGTGCCTGCCTCCCGGGCCCTGCCCGCCCGCCCCTCCTGCCCCGCCCTCAGGCCCTCCTGGTCTACACTGCCCACTCAGCACCAGCTCCCTAAGACCCGGCTCTGCAGGAAGGCTGGTGTCAGAGCCGCAGCCGTTCCATCTCCGGGGAGGGGACAGCGTGAAGCAGCCACCTCCCTGCTGCTCTCCTGGGAGTCCTCAGGCCCCTCCACATGCCCGTCCACTCCCATCGCTGCTTTGGAGGAGTGGCCCACACCCTGACCCCCGGTTCCGGGTCCTCCTGGCGGGCTGTTCGGTGTGACGTGCTCTTTGTGCTGTGGGTTGGGGTGGGGGTGCAGGAAGAGGACGTGGCAGGGCCCTGACCTTGTGGCTCTCTGGATCTCACATGTGTGGCCAGGAGGAAGGGCTCCTCCAGCCCCGTCACCCGGGGTCGGTTTGTGCCAAGGCCCGAGGACGGTGGTGCAGACCGCCCAGCCCCGCCCTGAGGGCAGCAGTAACACAGAGGGGCCGAAGCCTGTTTCTGTCGGGCCTGGCCTGCTGATGGCAGAAACTGGGCCGTACCAGTCGGCTCTCTCACACGTGGGCTTCTTCCCGCTTCTCCAGGGAGCACCCCAGGCCTGGGTGACCACAGGGGTGCCCGTGGGACTGGCATCTGGTGTCTAGTCCATCCTCGCCGAGGACCAAACACCTTGTGGAACCGCTGTGACCCCTCTGTCCACACATGTGTGACACCCCCAGGACAGGAGCAGGAGGCCCCGAGACCTGCTCAGCGTCCCCCCCTCACCTCCCACCTTGTTCCCTTATGACTGTCTTCAGTTTACTTCTCCCGTGAGAGAGACAGAGACAGACAGAATCTCCCACACCGTCTTCACGCCAGGGTCTGCCCCCAGCCTCAGGCAGCCCCAGCATGGGTGTGCACCGGCCCCATATGCACAGGGAGGACCTGGGCCTCGAACCCAGGACCTTTCCCATGTAGTCCAGCCATGTGATTGCTGCAGCACCGCCTGGCTCCACTCTGACTCGGGCTGTGCTCCTAGCCTGTGAGCTGTGTGACCTCTGGGCAGGACCGGGGTCAGCCGAGGGTCCTGACCAAGCCTGTGCAAAGGTGTGGTGTTCAGAGCCCTTTAGGAGAGCCGCTTCCCAAACCTCTGCCTTTACACCGACCGCGCTGCCCGGTGTCCCACAGCGAACTGCGGCGGTCCTCTACGCCGCTGTCCCTGGCCTGGGGAGGCCGCCAGTGCCTAACTCACTTAAAGCAGGAGACATAACTGCAGGGCAGATGCTTTGGACAGCGCTTCAGGGTGTCGCCTCCACAGACAAGCAGTCTCAAAACCGCTCACTGCCTGAGGACAGGAGCAGGGGCAGTGGAGGGCCAGGGACCCCGGGTCCAGAGGGGGAGCTGCTGGGTGGGGGGCCGCCTGACCAGAGGCTGTGGTGTTGGGTGTAGGGTGCAGTGCCGTGTGGCCCAGAGCGTGGTGCCCTCATTGTCTCGTGGTGTCCCCAGCAGCCTATGACCTCGGCCAGAACCCAGTTTCATAATCCTTTTGTCAAAATTCACCTGACTAGAATGCAGGTCACTTCGGAACTCGGGATGCACGTGTTTGCTTTAGAACCGGCTTCCAAGGCACGGTGTGTCGCCTCGTCCCCACCTTATGGTCCTGGCTGGCCTCCCAATGGCTCAGCCCCGAAGTCACGATCCACTCCTTTGCAAGTACAGGAAATGCGGGCCGGCCGGTGGCCTGGGGTTAGGGTGGTGGAGTCCTGAGCCGGCAGCTTGAGAAACACCGGCCTGTGTGTGTGGGCACTCGGACTCCTGAGGGGACAGGGAGGGATCGTGGAGTGAGCACGCCTGTGCAGGGCGCTCCCACGCGCTCTCTGTCTCTGTCTCTCTCTGTGTGCGTCTCCAGCGAGTGCATGCATCTTTTAAAAAGTACATTCGAATACTCAGGGGCTCTAGGAACAGAGACTGGAGACAGCAAAACCCCTTGGAGAGACCGCCGGACGTGCTGTGACAGCTGGTGGGAGCCCCGGGCTGCAGGCCACGGTGTCAGAGTGCACAGGCGGACAGGCGCCGCAGGCCACCCCTCACTGCCCTTTCAGGGTGGACATCCGATGCCATTGTCTACCCACTGGGACACCCCACTCCCACCTGGCCTTTGTCCACGTCCATCTGTGGCTTCCATGAGCTGTGCCCGGAGAACGGGCCCCAGGAGGCTCTGGTGACACTGCCCACACCTCGCCCCTCCACCCTGCGAGGAACCAGAACACCTGCCCCGGGCCCCACAAACCTCAGCGTCTGTTCCCTGTGCTGGGGTCTGGCAGGCATGCAGAGTACAGGCCGCCTTCAGGGGGACCCTCTGGGGCCTCCGAGCTGAGAGCCCTCCAGTTCGAGCCCAGACAACCTCCATCTGGCCTGCGGGAGGCCAGCCAGGCTTTCCTGGGCTCGGGGTCCCAGGCCCTGCAGCTCAGACAGGCTGTGCCTGGAGACACTGCTGAGGGCCCGGTCCTCGTCGGCACCTGCCAGGTGTGGCACATGTGGCAGAAGTGTGGGCCACTGCCCTCTTTTCACTCTTCCCAAGAGCCCCTGAGCAGGGCCGTTCCGCTCAGTGGAGGGAGGCTCTCAGCGTGTGGGTTCAGTGCCCGGGCCGCGCTGCCTCAGACCCAAGTCAGCCTTGTATCTCTCAGGAGGCCTTCCTTCTGACACGGCTCTCAGCCTGCCAAGGCCACCCGGGAGGCCGTGCTCTGTTCTCATCCTTCCCGGGAAGCGGGCATGGTTACACGTGCCTGTGGTCCCACTGCTCGAGAGAACGAGGCCGAGGGTGGTGGTTAGAGACCTGCCTGAAAACACACAGTACACGCAGACGCACCCCCAGCTTCCTGGGGGGTCAGAGTCCTTCCCACCGGGTCCCTCCTCCAGAGCACTGGCCGCAGGGCGTCCCTTCTGCAGGGAGCACAGGGCTCGCTGGCCGGGGCTCGCTGGCTGGGGGCTCGCTGACTGGGGCTCGCTGACTGGGGCTCGCTGGCCGGGGCTTGCTGACTGGGGGCTCGCTGGCTGGGGGCTCGCTGGCTGGGGGCTCGCCGACTGGGGGCTCGCTGGCTGGGGGCTCGCTGGCTGGGGGCTCGCTGGCTGGGGGCTCGCTGGCTGGGGGCTCGCCGACTGGGGGCTCGCCGGCTGGGGGCTCGCTGGCCGGGGCTTGCTGGCCGGGGCTCGCTGGCTGGCAGTTGCTGGCCCTGTCGTGTCACTGCCCTGGACCAGCACTGCAGGAGGAAGGACGAGGCTGCGCCTTCCAGTGTCTGTCTTGTCAGAGACGCCAGGTCAGTAGGTGACCCCCACACGCATGGCGACTGTGGTGCAGGCTCCCTTGCTGTGTGCAGGCTATAGGAGCAGCCGGCACGTCCCAGCACTGCACACCCTGCCAAGTCCCCCAGCTTAGGCCTCGGTGGGCAGGGGTCTGAGTCCCCGATGGCAGGCAGAGCGCTAGCCGGCCTTCCCTGCCTCTCAGCCAGAGCTGCCCACCTCCTGGGCAGGAGCTCACTGCCCCCGCTTGTCTCCCTAACTTGTTACGGGCCTGTCACTCAGGTGTCGGACACGCAGCTCAGACCCGCTAAGGGACACGATGCTACGTCTCTGTGTCCCTTCCTTTGGCTGCAGGTGCACCGCACATGGGCTGGCCGCTGGGCTCCTCACCCCCTTAGGGACAGAGGCTCAGAACAAGCAGACAACCCCCAGCAGGGCTCAGAAATGGCAAGTGCAGTGTTAGGGACAAACCCCGTGACAGGTACAGTGACACACTTCCAGGGAGGGGCCCAGCCCGACGGCAGCAGACCTGGGCTTTGCACGGCGTGTCCGGGTCGGTCAGCACACCAGCGCCCGTGGCAGGCAGCCTGGCCCGCCCTCCCACCAGGGCCGCTTTGGGAGGAAGAGAGCTGCAGATTCCCTGGAGGCTGGTGTGGGGCCGGTCCTGCCAGGTGAAGCCCACTTCCAGCATTGTGCCCAGGCTCCGGCTGCACTGCACGGGTGCGGAGCACTGGTCTGCCTTGCTGGGCGCCGCACACCTGCTGTGCTGCTCCCTGCCGGTGGGGGTCGCGGTGCTCCTGGCGGTGCATGTGCAGGGGCGCCCGGCTCTCAGGAGGGGCGCACCCACGTGGACTTGGCCAACAGCACACGGAAATCCTTGGGTTTTGTAGTTCATTTATTTTTAAATTAAGGATTGATTTCTTCCATGAGTGAGACAGAGAGACAGCTCCCCCTGCAGGATCGGGATGTCACGACCCGTCCGCAGCCCCAGCTGGCTCAGACCATGGCACGTCTGTGCCTAGTGCACTTGGAGGTCTGTGGACACCAACTCAGAACCTTCCCTGTGGTCAGCCTCACAGGGCACCATGTTCACTGTGTGCCGTCGGCACCACATGCCTTTACAAAGTTCACTCATGTCTTTCAGGAGAGAGAGACTTCAAAAAGGTGTCACGTGCCCGGATCCCCCTCCAGCCAGCCAGGGTCACGCGTGTGCCTGGTGTGCTCAGGGGACGCGGGACCTGAACCCCAGGCCTCCCCATGTGGCCCTGGAGTTGCACACAGCCCCTTCCTGCACACGCAGCCAGCCTGCAGTGCGAGTCCCGCTGAGCTCTGAGGCGGACACAGACAGGCGTGCCCTGCGGTGGCGTGTCTTTCTTCACAAGGGTCCCGGATGCTAGGGTGGAGGGAGGCCTCGGCACAGCCCCGCCCACGCGCGGCTGCGCACACCCCGGAGCAGAAGGGCCAGCCCGGGTTTGCTCACACCAGGCAGTGGGGGAGGGCGAGGCGGCCCCGCCCCAGGACTGTGTGTGGCCAGCTGGAAGGTTGTCGTAAGGGCTGGTGGTGAACGGGCTCCGTGCTGACCTCCTGGCCTGAGCCTCAGTGCTGTTTTCAAAGTGGCATCACGGGCAATTTAAGAGTATTTGCTGGGACTTGGGGGCTGGCAGGTGGCATGGTGGGTAAGGTGCTAGATTCCCACATGGCCGACTATAGTTCAAGTCCCGGACCTGGTGGCTTGCCTTCTGACTCTCCCCCTCTCTTTGTCTCTTTCTGGTCAAACTGAAGAATAATAATATACAAATAAAGTTATATAAAATAATTCTTACGGAAGTATTTACTGGGGACAGCAGGTGGCATGGTGGCTAAGGTGCTGGACCCCACATGGCTGGCTGCAGTTGGAGTTCTGGACCTGGTGGCATGAAACTCATGCTAGGTGTACATGCACATGTGCCCACAATCCCAGGAGAAGAAGGGATATGGCGTGGCCACCCCCTGGGGGGTGATTTCTCACTTTCCTTTTTACTGTCTCTCTGGCTGGCCCATGTGCCTTATGGCAAAACCTTATTTTAAAAAAAGAATTTACTGGGCCAGCCTGTGGCATGGAGGTTAAGGCAAAAGTCACACCCGGTGTGAGTGCATGTGTGCCCAAAATCCCGAGAGGAGTGAGGAGAAGGTCGTGGTGTGGCCACCCCCTGGGGAGGCAGTTTCTCACTTTCCCTCTGTCTCTCTCTGGCACACACCCTATGGCAAAATTAAATTAAATTAAATTAAATTAAATTAAATTAAATTAAATTAAATTAAATTAAAAACGAAGGGCATCCACCGTGGGGCCAGGTGGTGGTGCAGGGGTGGCGCGACTGGGCTCACGTGGGGAAAGTGTGGGTTTGCGTCCAGGACGTCCCTGAGCTCACTGGGCGAGCGTGCGCCTGCGGTCAGGCTAGCCGAGGCTGGGGGCGTCGTGGAGGGAAGAGTCCGTCGGGGCCGCCTGTCTGTCTGTTTCCCATGGAAGAAACAAACGAGTAAACTCAGAGTTCCTGCCCTGGGGCACCTGGCGGCGCCGGCTGGGTAGCCGGCGGTGGTGAAGACGGGCGAGGATGGAGGCGGGGTGGGCTGTGTGTGAGCGCACATGGTGGAGCCAGGCTTCAGGGCTGGGGTTGACGGCAGCAGGTGCGGCTTCCTCGCTGTCTGGGTCATGGCTTCTCCCTCAGCAGGGAGATCTGAGGATCTCTCAGGGTCACAGCGTCAGGGCCCTTCCCTGGGCTCCAGCTCTGTCCCGGACACCGACAGCACGCACGCAGTCACAGGGCCGCCCTCCCGGACAGTCCCCTCGCAGTCGTGTGTGTGGACCGAGGGCGCGCAGCTCGCTCGCGGCGGGCGCGGGCTGTGACTGCTCACGTCCCCTCAGGGCGCAGTGAGCCCGGGCTGAGCAGGGCCTGGGCGCCCAGCGTGCAGCACAGCCGTGGTCAGAGGAAAGGTGCAGGCCAGAGCTGCACTCCCAGGAGTGCGCGGGCCGGGCACGGGGCGCAGGAGGAGGAGCAGGACGGAGGCTTCCTGAGTGCCCGCCTCCTGCCAGGGGCTCACACGGGGTCTCCAAATAGACAAGCGAGGTGCGTGCTCTGGGAGAGCTATGCACGGAGTTCACTTTTTTTTTTGCACCAAAATAAATACATACTTTAATTCCACTTTCTCACAAACTTAAAAAAAAATTAGAGTGCGCGTTCACTCACCAGGGTGAGATACACAGAAGAGGGGACGTGAGAAAGCACTCCCTGTGGGGTGGCCACTCTGCTGTCCCTTCTCCGTCTTTCCTTCCTTTGGGGACTGTGGCCTCGCACAGGTGCCCCACGTGATTTTCAGGCCGCCAGGTCCAGGACTCCAACTGAAGGGTCAATCGCGGGGTTCAGCCACCTTAACTCCCGTGCCACTGGCTGGCCCTCTGACCCTCTTTGAAGCCCGAGTCCGCCATGGAGTTGCACCTGGTGGACATGCCATGCCCGGGCCGGATTTGCAGCGTCTTCCCGTGTTCCTGCCATCCCACTGCCTCAGGGAGATAGGGCCGGGTAGGAAGCTCGCGAGGCAGGGAAGGAGGAGGCCTGGGGAAGTTCCCACGAGACAGAGGGGGCCTCTGGAGGGGTCAGGCCCCAGGAGGGGACCCCACACCCCAGGCCTGTTCTCACACCTGCCGGGGGTGGGAGCAAGAGACACACCTCACGGGCTGGCAGCAGTCGAACACAGGTGCTTGGTGGAGCCCCCAGCCACTCCCTGGGGCCTGGATGCAGATGGTGGATGTAGATGGGTGGAGACGCAGGCAGGAGCTGGGTGGGCGACCTCCTGGAGGGGAAAGTGCCCGGGGCTGAGGACTGCAGGGGGACCACCCACACAGCCAGACAGGCCCCTCGTCCTGGGCAGGAGCTCGGCTTGGACACCAGGTGACAGGACCAGGACCCCACGCAGAGCCAGCTCCTGGTTCCCAGGTGTCCTCAGCACAGAAGAAAAAGGGGTGCATCAGAGTGTAGAGGGGGTACCAGCTCCTCCAGGGGGCAGGACCCGCAGAGCAATCCAGCTTTTCCTGAGAACCTGAGCTAGGCTGAAGACGTCCTTTAGATGTAGAGAGATTGGGCGACAGTTAGAAAGCAGCCAGTCTGGGACCAGCAGTTAGCATAGTGTCTATGTCGCTGGACTCCCATGTAGGCGACCATGGTTCCCGTCCCAGACCTGGTGGCTTAAAAAACTCACGCCGGGCACGTGTGCGTGCGTGCCCAAGATCCCAAGAGGAGAATGGAGGAGAAGGGATTGTGGCATGGCCATCACCCCTAGGGGGTGATTTCTCGTTTTCTGTCTCTGTGTCTCTGTCTGTCTGGCGAGCGCACGCGCCCTATAGCAAAAAAAAAAAAAAAAAAAAAAAAAAAGCAAGCAGCCGGTCTTTCCCAGGGCACCTGCATGGCCGAGCGTGAGCGGCCGGCCTCTCCCCGGGAGTCTGCATGGCCCAGCGTGAGTGGCCGGCCTCTCCCCAGGCACCTGCACGGCCGAATGTGAGTGGCCGGCCTCTCCCTGGGTGCCTGCGTGGCCGATCATGAGCGCGAGCGGCCAGCCTCTCCCCGGGCACCTGCACGGCCGAGCGTGAGTGTGCACTTTGACCTTGTTGCACACCTACTACCTCATTGTTAAAGGTTTATTTCTTCCACGAGTGAGAGAGAAAAGAAGAGAGACAGAGACAGAGAGATAGCAGCCCCAACAGGGTCCCGGAGCACGCTGCACTGGGCTGCAGCCGGACCTGGCCGTGGGCACCGCGTACCGGAGCGCTCAGGGCGTCTCAGACGGACCGGACCTCCCGTGTGGGACTGCGTAGTGTCGTGCCTCGTTGTGCGCCATCCCTGGCCCCCACGTCATCTCACTTAGTCTTCCTAACCCCACACACGGAGACTAGGGCTCAGAAAGGCTTGTTGACAAGCTCCAGGCCACACAGCAAGCCGGCTGGGCTGGGAACTCAGTGCCAGAGCCCGTGGCAGAGGGAGCGGCCCGGGACAGGGCGTCTGCAGAGTGGGGGCTCAGCCCTGCCGCCAGCAGCTGGGTGACACCCTGTGCTGTCTCCACTGCTCAGAGCCTGGGTCGGCTTCAGGAGAGAGCGGCAAGAAACACGGACGCCCACTCAGGACGGCTGCTCGCTCGGGGATCGGGGTCGTGTGCACAGCAAAGTGGGGGCTGGGAGCCGGAGCCCCAGCTGAGGGAGAGGGGCTTCCCTGGGAACCAGGAGCCCTTCCAGAGGTGGCCCGGGTGCGGCCACCAGGGGGCAGCACGGCCCCTCAGATCCAGTGTGCTCAGGTGCCTGATGGTTCGCTGGGGCTCAGGCAGCTCTGGAGACGGGAAGGCCCCAAAGCCCGAGGTGATTTACTGCCGCCCCTCCCAGGCTATTGCAGACGAGCCCGGGGCGGGGTGGGGGGGGGGGCAGGCTGAGAACCTGAGCCCAGCCAGCCAGGCCGAGGCTTACCTGGCCTGCTGCGCCTGTGGGACATCTTGTCTCCAGCCACGCCCCTGACATGCCCCACTGTCAAGGTTTATTATTTATTTTAAAAAAATTGTCTAACTTTATTTATTAGTATCATTATTTAATTTGATCCGAGAGAGACCTAGGGAAAGTGAGAAAGCAAGCTTCAAGTCCCAGGTCTGGGACTTGAACTGCAATCAGCCAGGTAGGAGTCCAGTGCCTTAATCACCACGCCACCTGCCAGCCCCACCAGCTGAAGTTTTGAGGAGGATTACAGAGGAAGTCACTCTGCTTCCGGGCTGGGAGTTGGTGTGGGTCCCAGCCGGGTCACCCGCCAGCAGCGGCCTCCTTGTCGGGGACAAGGAGCAGACGCCCCAGCTTGGCACTCAGAGCCCTCCGGCCCGCCCACCTCTGGCTGGGCTCCTGGGAGGTCCCTGAAGCTCGCACTTGCGTCTTCACACCTGCCGCTTCTCTCTCGCCCTTTAAACTTTTATTACTTATGTTATTCCCAGGGCACCGTTGAGCTCCTCCGGCTTGTCCCAAGTTGCTTGGTGCCAGGCACCACAGTCGCACCCAGCCCTTAGGTGGCCCAGGAATGGCGCCCAGGCCTCCCGAGTGGCCCGGGCCTGTAGGGCACAGCGTCTCCCAGCCGGGCCCCTGTCCTTCTCTGTGCTGGAGCGACCTCTGACTGCTCGGTGGGAGGCTGGCCTCTGTCTCTCCAAGCCCACGCCATCTGCAGCACGCGGGTTGGCCGGGGTCCGCGGCGGCGTTCATGGGCCTTGCATTTACCCAGAGCTGCCTGGGCCGTGCCAGGCTGAGAACGAGGAGCGGCCAGGCAGCCCATGAGCTGTAGGGCTCAGAGGACTCGCCTTCTGTCCTGGCTCCCACAGGTCCCCAACCAGCTGTGGTTGTGACCAAGTGACACTGAAGGCCAGGACATAGAAGCAGGTTGAGGTGGCATGGTCAGTGCAGGGGAGGGCCCAGATCAGTCTGGAGACCTAGGCTGCTGAGGCTGCTGGGTTGTTGGGGTGTCTGTCTGTCTGTCTCCCTTGCTCCTAGAAGAAATGAACTGGGAAGAAATGCATTCACGTCGCGACTCTAGGCTGCTGGGAAGGTCGTGGTGAACTTTTCTGTTTTGCCATGCAAAAATGCGTCACGGCTTTCCCAACAGCCCCATACAGCATCCGTCCAGCAGACGCCGCTCTGCCGCTGACAATTTGGAAGAAATTAGAAACCTTTGGGCCATAGCGTAGCACAACAGTTTACACCAGCTCTTACATGGGTGACTGCAGTTCGAATCCCGGCCCAGTGGCTCAAGAAACATGCTAGGTATGTGTGTGCGCTCCCAAATCTGACAGGATAGAAAGAGAAGGGACTGCTGTGTAGCCATGACCCTTGTGGGGTGGGGGGGTGCTTTCTGGCTCCGCTTATTCACGCACACGCTTTCTGGCATTAAAAAGAGAGAACGAGCTGACGGGTGGCATGGTGATTAGGGCTCTGGATCCCACACAGCCAGGTGCATGGTTCGAGTCCTGGACCGTGTGGCTTCAGAACACGCTGGGCCTGTGTGCGTGAGTGCCCCATATCCCGACAGGAGACTGGAGGAGAAAGGACTGTGGGGTGGACATCCCCCTGGGGGTGATTTCTCACTCCCTCCTGCCGTCTCTCTCATGTGCCCTATGGCAAAAATATTAAAAAGAGAGAAAAGAAAAAGAAAAACTTGCAAAAATCCCCAAAACCCAGAAATAAAAATTCCCTGACCAGCTTTGGCAAAGCTGGCCTGACCCTCAGGCTGGGGCCTAAAGGAGGGTTGGGGTGACCAGCTGCATCAGCGTAGAGAGGAGCGGGGGCAGAGACCCGGCCGCGCTGCAGCCTGGCGGCCGGGGCAGTCCGGACTCCCATGGCGGCGTCAGCGTCTGCGCTGGCTGGAAACCTCCGTTTCTCTAGCTCTGAGAACCTGCGGTCAGGCGAGCTGCAGTTCTCAGCAGGGCCACTCGGTGGAGCCAGAGGACCGTCTCTGGCTGCTGGTCCTTCCACCTCCCTGGGTGGGCCCTGGGCCGGTGGTCACTGCAGAATCAGACCTGCGCGTGTTCTGGTCCACCACGGTGTCCTGCCGACCATGCAGGGCAGGCCTGGGACCTCACCTACTGCCGGTCCAGGGGGCTGTGAGTCACCCAGGCATCTCCACAGAGAGCACTATGGAGGCATTGCGGGTCCAGAGATGGACCAGGAAAGGCGGCTGGGGGCCTGATGGGCCCAGGGAGAATGCAGTGGCTCAGAGATCTCTGGGCCTCTGCTCTTGGGGGGCCTCCAGGCAAACCAGACATCGCAAACGGGCAGCCCTCAGGCGCGTCTTCCTAGTTTGCAGTATTTGTCCTAGGGTGCATGGATCTCAGGGGAGCCCCGCTGGGGGCAGGACCCAGCCCCGTGCTGTTTCCTCCGGCATCCCCACCCCTTCCTTTGGCCTCTCCTCCCGGCTCTCGCCGCCCGGCCCGCAGTCCCCTTCTCTCCCCCACTTATCCCGAGCTGAGCCTCCTCCAAGCCCTGCCAGCCCCAGCCTGCCCAGCCAGACTGCCCTCACCGTGGACCTGCAGACCCCGCCGTTCGTGCCGGTGCGGCCCACTTATCTCAGACAGACCCCCGGCCAGGGCTGACTGTCCCGTGTCAGGAGGAGCCCAGGAGGTGTGGGCCCGGCGCTTACCGACGCTCGCTCCGTCATTCATCTGCCAGTGTGATGGTGCAGTGGGGACGCCTCGAAAAATGTGTAAAATTGATGCTGAGAGCGGAGGGTCTCGGTGCTGCTGGGGCTCCGACCCGCAGTGTGGACCGTGCCTGGTACCTCGAGGCTGCAGGGACACGGAGCCCAGGCCCTGGTCAGTCTGTGGCATGGTCTGTAGCAAAACTGAAGCCACCTGGGTGACTACAGGTTCAGATCCCCAGGTCGGCCTGAAAACACACTGGCACATGCACGGGGCACGCAGAGGGCCTGAGGGCCCCAGGAGGGCCATCGAAGGCGACAAGATTCTGTCGAGGGTGGTTCCCTCTCTTTCTCCTGTGTGCACCCACACTCTGCGTCACGGATCAAATCAACTTGCAGAAAAAGGGGCCAGCAGGTGGCGCGGTGGTTAAGGAGGCTGGATCCCCCTGCAGTTAGAGTCTGGACCTGTGCCTTGAAAAACATGCTGGGCAGGCTGGCAGGTGGCGTGATGGTTAAGGCTGTGAACTCCCACATGGCCAGCTGTGGTTCAAGTCCTGGACCTGGTGGATTACTTTCTCACTTTCCTTCGGTCTCCCTCTGATCAAATTAAAACAATAAATTAATAATAATAAATAAAATTAAATCAAGTAATTCAAAGAAAGAGAAGAAAAAGGAAAGAAAAACATGTTTGGTGCGTGTGCGTGCCCAAAGTCCTGAGAGGAGAATGGAGGAGGAAGGGATTGTAGTATGACCACCCCCCGGGAGTTTCCACTTTCCTCTCCGTCTGTCTCTCTCTGCGAGTGCACCTGCCACATGGCAAACACTAAAAAAAAAAAAAAAAAAAGGCCAGGCGCAGCCGTGGTGGCGCAGGCCTGCTGGTGCAGGCCCGCTGGTGCAGGCCTGCTGGTACGGGCTGTGAGATGCCGTGCTCCGCCCGTCGCGAACACAGGAGGCCCGGGCTCTATTCCTGGTCCAATCTACAGCTGGTGAGGTGGCAGCGTCTGTCGTGCCAGCAGCCTGGGAAGCTGAGGCAGGAGGATTGTGAGCTCAAGGCCCACCTGAGCCACTGTAGCCAGAGTCTGTCTGGGGAAGAGTCGGCGGGGGAGGCTGAGGCAGGAGGATCTGCTGAGGCACTATCTTAGGAAAAAAAAGAAAAGTCCCAGAGGCATACAGACCCAGCAAGGTGCCCGCAGCTGCCTGGGCCACGCTGAAGCTCTTCTGTTGTCCCAAGTCCCCTCCTAGGAACAAAAACTAGATATTTACCATTCACAGCCATGTCAGGAAAACTAGAAGGGTGCTCTTTGCAAAGCGGGAACTGCAGAGCCCTTGAAGGGAGAAGGAGCTGGGGCTGGTGGGGGAGGGGCACGTGGGGGCGGGGTAGCTGCAAACCCCCAGGAATGCTGCAGGCCTCAGGGGGCGGGCTGGGGTGGAGAGGGCCGGGCCCTGATGGAGTGGTGTTAAGCAGGAGCCACTCACAGGTCAGATCCCCTTTCTAACCCCCCCCACGTGCATGCACGCGCACACACACACATGCGTGTATGCAGACACGTACACACATGCACACATGTGCACTGTACACATACATGCATATATGTGCATACACACACGCATGCACGCACACACGTGCACACACACACACTGGGGTGATGAACAGAGCACGGGTGTGTGTGCTTCGAGGGCGTGGGGAGGAGTAAGTGTGGGTGCTCAGAGGAAGAGGCAGACAATGTCCTAAAAGGCTGGAACAGGGAGCTCCGAGCACAGAATATTAGGGGCAGCCGTGAGCGGAGGCAGGGGCACGAAGCTTACAGACAGGCTGGCAGTGAACCCCGACACCACAAAGAGCCCAAATGACGGGCGGCAAACTCCTACACAGGAGCGGAGCCCTCGCAAGTCACGACACGTTTCTAGAAGAGGTCTCAGAAATACCCTCCGAGAGATGGCTGAGAAGACGGGGACCTCACAGAGGGCAACCGTGGAATCGGGGAAACTAAAATCTGTCGTTGAAAAGATGAATGGGGTGGACAGAGAGCAGACACAGCTGACGAGCAGGTGAGAGGACCGACCTCGGGACTCCCAGGCGCGGGCAGGACCACGAGGTGGATGGCGGACCTCTGCCCCTCTGTCCCTCTGTCTCTGTCTCTCTTTGGTGAGCCCATGCACCCTACCACAAAACTAAAGAAAAGAGGGCTGGCAGGTGGAGTGGTGGTTGAGCCACTGGACTCCCACAGGCCGACCATGGTTCAAATCCCAGACCTGGTGGCTTGCTTTCTCACTTTCACTGTCTGGTTAAATTGAAACAAATTATATACAAAATAAAATAAATAATTCTTGGGAAAAAATAATAAAGCACTGGCTCGCTTACTGGGCTCCATCCAGAACTGGAGGCTCAGGAACTGAGAGCCGAGGAGGTAGCGGCCTCCTGCAGCCCTGGGGCCATCCTGGGGCCATCCTGGGGCAGCAGGGTCATTCTGACTCAAGCTGGGAGGGACATCTGGGTCTCTCCGGCCTCTCACAGCCGAGAAGGGCCCTCTTCTCCCCCTCAGTGCGGCTCCCAGGGCTGGGGGAAGCCGGCATCACTCCCAAGTCTGCCGGGTGGTTACATGATGTGGGGACTTTCAGCCTGGGGCGGGATGGTGCAAGCCGGGTTGATTTTATTTTTTAATAATTACTTATTTAACTTTATTTTTTACTTTTTTAAAAGTTTGTTATAGGGCACGTGTGCGAGAGAGAAAGAGAGAGAGAGAGGAAGTGAGAAAGCAAACTGCCAGGTCCAGGACTTGAACCACAGTTGGCCATGTGGAAGTCCAGTGCCTTAACCACCATGCCACCTGCTGGCCCCATTTTTGAGAGATTTTTGCTATAGGCATGTGCACTTGTCAGAGAGACAGAGGCAGAGAGAGAGAGAAACTGAGAACTCGTCTCCTGGGGGATGGCCACGCCACGATCCCTTCTCCTCCATTCTCCTCCCAGGATTTTGGGCACCACACACAAGTGCGTGGCATGAGTTTCAAGCCACCAGGTCCGGGACTCAAACTGCGGTCACCCACATGGGAATTCAGCACCTAACCACTGTGCCACCTGCTGGCCCCTTTAACTGCAATTTGACATGAGCGATCTGTCTGCTCTACACACGCTGTGGGGCGGGTGCCGTGACCTGAGAAGTTCTGTGCTCCTGTGCTTGGCCCTCGTGCCCCTGTGAGCAGCCCCACGCCCTCCCCACAGTGGGCTGTGGCCACTCTTCGTGGCCTGGGCTCCTCTGAGCTGGCATTGGGACGTGACCAGAACTCACAGCCACGGCCCCCGGGGTTCACAGTGGACAGAAGAGACAGACACAGCAATCCCTACGGACTAGGTCATCGGTTTCAGCTGTGCTAACTGCTGCCAGGGAGGACAGGCATGAGGCGACACGAGGCCTGGAGGGCTTCCCTGAGGAGGCAGCTGTCTGAGAGCTGCCCTGCCCTCCCTGGTTTCCTCACACTTCACACTGGCTATCTGAGGTCAAAGTCAGATGCGTTCCAGGATCACTGAGGCTGGGGTCAGTCTCCTGAGGGCTCCTGCTCCGCCCTTGCCCTCCCAGCTCCTGTCCTTCCTTCCCAGCCAAGGCAGCTCCCGTCCCCTTCTGCTCAAAGCCCTCCCATGGCTCCCACCTCACTGAGCAGAAGCCACAGTCCTGGCCACAGTCTGGTTCTTCACCTGTGCGTGCCCCCTCGTTGGACCCCTCCCTGCTCTCACGCCACAGTCTTCGCTGTGCTCTTCCAACGCGTGCAGCCTCCTCCCTCAAATGGTGCTCAGGTCTCAGGCCCTTCTAAATACCCTCTTCCGTGTAAAGGTGGACACCCCCCTGGCGCTGCCTGAGCCTCCCCTTGCCAGCATTCACACCACGCACTGCCCCGAGTCATTGCCGTCTCCTCTCCCTGTCAGGCCACAGCTCTTCTTTTTCTTTTTATTTATGTATCTATTTATTTATTGAGAGGTTTCTGCCATAGGGTGCGTGCGCTCGCCAGAGAGACAGAGAGAGACAGAGAGACAGAAAGCGAGAAATCACTCCCCGGGGGGATGGCCACGCCGCAATCCCTTCTCCTCCATTCTCCTCTCAGGATCTTGGGCACGCATGCACACGTGCCCGGCGTGAGTTTAAGCCACCGGGTCTGGGACTTGAACCGCAGTCGACTACATGGGAGTTCAGCGACATAGCCATTACGCTAACCTCTGGTCCCAGGTCACAGCTCTTCTGCTCTTGTGTGTCCTTAGATCTGTTTTGGTTCGTAGGAGGAGCTCAGTAAATACTAGACAGAGGAGACAGGGACATTTTAACTGGACACGGCCCAACAAAGCACCAATGATATTCTTCACAGAAATAAAAGAAAAAAATTCTAAAATTCATATGGAATCACAAGAGTGTCTGAATAGCCAAAGCATTCTGAGCATAAAGAATGAAGTAGAGGCATCACACTTTCTGACTTCAAAGTATGCTCCAAAGTTACAGTAACTCGAACTGCATGGCGACGTCATAAACACAGATGTATAAACCAATGTAAACAGAACCAGTAGATGGGGTAATGGTTATGTAGCTGGACTTCCATGTAGTTGACTACAGTTCAAGTCCTGGACCTGGTGGCTTAAAACCCATGCTGGGTGCATGTGTGTGCGTGTCCAAAATCCCAAGAGGAGAATGGAGGAGAAGAGGTTGCAGCATGGCGATACCCTGGGGGGATGATTTCTCGTTTTCTGTGTCTCTCTGTCTCTCCAATGAGTGCAAGACACCTATAGCAAAAACTCTCTAAAAATAAATAAATAAAATAAACCAATGAACAGAATAGAGAATCCAGAAATGGATGCACCCATTAATGGTCAAATGATTGTTTGGCAGAAGTGCCAAGAACACGCATTGGGGAAACGACAGTCGTTTCAATAAATGGTGCTGGGTTGGGCCAGAGGTGGCATAACGGTTAAGGTAGCCAGATCCCACATGGCTGACTGCTGTTTGAATCTCAGACTCCAGTGGCTTGGAAAACATGCAGGGCACATGCGCTTGCATATCTAAAATCCCAAAAGGAGAACTGGAGAAGGGATTGCGGTGTGGTCATTCCCCATGGTGGGTGCTTTATCACCCTGCCCTCTCTCTCTGGAAAGTGTATGTTCCTTGCAGCAATTTTTTTTAATGGTGCTGGAGGCCTGGATATGCATATTCAGGAGAGTGAAAGTAGACTCCTACCTCTTATTAGTTATAAACATCAGCTCAAAATGGTTGAACACTTAAACATAAGACCTAAAACTATGAAACTAATAGAAGACATATGTGAAAAGTTTCGTGACATCATTCTGGGTAAGAATGTTTTGTGTAGGACCTCAAAAACACAGATAACAAGAACAAAATTAGACAATAGTACTACATCGAACTAGAAGATTATCAACAAAGAGAAGTGACAGCCTACAGAATGGAAAAGCATTCGCAAACTGTGCATCTGACCAGGGACTAAGATCCTGTGTACATAAAGAAGCAATTCAGCAGCAAAACCCACAAATAATCCCATTTTAAGATGAACAAAAGGTTTGAACAGATATTTTTCAGAAGGAGACATACAAATGGCCAACAGGTATATGAAAACATGCGGAGTGTCACCCGTCGCCAGGAAGTGCAGATCAGAACCACAGCGAGATCACGTCTCCTCCCAGTTAGAATGTCCATTATTAAAAAAATGAGAACAAATGCTAGTGAGGCTGTACAGAAAAGGGAACTCTTGTGCGCTGTCAGTGGGAATGTAAATTGGTGCAGTCATTACAGAAACCAGTACGGAGGGCCCTCAGAGAACTAAAGCTGGAGCAGCCGTGTGATCCTGCGTTCCCACTGGCAGGTGTACAGCCCACGGAGAGGACCTCAGCTTGTGGAGGAGACAGCTGCACCCCAAGCTTATTGTAGCACTCTTCTCAATAGGCAAGACAGAGAACCAACCTCTGCCCATCGATGCATGGATGGACGGATAAAGAAAACATGTATATTCATGCTGGAACATGGGCTCGCCATAAAAGCATTGAAATCCTGTCACTTGCAGAAACTCAGATAAACCTGGAACTTGTTTTGCTAATGAAATAAATTAGGCACAGGAGGACAAGTGCTACACAATCTCACTCATTTATGGGAGCTAAAAGAGTTGGTCTTTTTTATTTAGTTTGTTTTCCTGTTTGTTTTTGCTATATATAGGCTTGTGCACTCACCAGAGAGAGCGAGACAAATACAGAGTGAGGGAAAGTGAGAAATCACCCCCCAGAGGAGATGGCCACACCACAGTCCCTTCTCCTCCATTCCCCTCGCTGGATTTTGGGCATATACACACACGCACCTGGCCTGATTCTCAGGCTGCTGGGTCTGGGACTCGAACTTCAGTCAGCCACGTGGGAGTCCAGCATTTTAACCACCACGCCACCTGCTGACTCCAAGCGTTCATCTTACAGAGAGTAGACTGCAGTACCCGGAGGCTGGGAATGGCAGGGGGAGGGAAGGATGGGAACAGAGTTACAGGTAGGCCCTGCAGGTAACAATACGCTGTGTATTTCAGCAAACCCCCGAGACAGGGCTGTGGATGTTCTCACCACAAAGAAACGACAAACGTTTTCCAGGTGGTCGATAACGCGTTTCTCCGAATTGTTCATCCCTCATTGTATGCACGTACGGAAAGTCACACCATACCCCATAAATATGCACCCCATAATAATGGTACGTTACTGTATGACCGTTTAAAAAAAATAAAAAAGGAGCAGTAGGAAAGAGCTCGGCCGGGGGCGGGGGGGGGGGGGGACTGTGTTGAGGGATTATTGTAAAGGCGCAGGGGCGGGACAGTGAGGACGCAGGGACGTGGCTCTGCCTTGGCCTCGGCCGTCCCCGCCAGCCCCCCGCCCAGCGGCCCCAGCTTGTTAAGGCATCTTGGGCCATCAGTGCCCTGTTCCCATACACTGACCTGCGCACACCCCGTTCCCCTGGGCAACTGTAAACATCTTCAAGGTAACAGCCGCCTTCCAGTAAGTATCTGGACATGGATAAATAAATAACTGAAACTCAACCAACCAATCTCACAGAGAGGGAAAGCCCAGGGTTAGGGGAGGCCACGGGACCTGTTTCAACCCAGAACTCCAGACAGGCAGGTGTAGGTGGCCAGTTGAGTGAGGCTTCCAGGAGTCAAAGGGTGTATTTAAAGGAGCCAGGCAGGCAGGAAGAGAAAGTAGATCTCCATGGCTCTCCTGCGAGATGCAGTACCTTGAAAACTTGGAGGGCTTCCTGGAGGCAAGTCCAAGGTAGCTGGCTTGTCCTGGCCACTGCGGAGCTTCTAGCCTCTCCTCCTAGAACCCGGAGATCTGGGCCAGGTCCTGTTGGGCCTAGACACTGTACCCCATTTCCCTTCTGACAGCGGCTGCCCTCCTCAAGTGCCCAGGCCTAGCGGGAGCCACCGCGGGGCTGTTGGGCCTGGGTTAATCCATCGGGTCATCGCCGCTGCCTGAGCCCTGATCCTTGAGCTGAATATTCAGGCGACTCCTGGCCTCAGCCCCTGCCTGCGTCTGAGCGGCTCTATTTTTAAAGCCCTGAGGATTGCTGACGAAAATGTTTAAAAAGAAAGAAAAAATTGAAAATGCAAAAGCCTGGTGCCAGCTGTTTTGTTGGGAAAGCAGGGCGACCCCTCCGCTGGCCCCTGCCCCCAGGAGAGTGTGTGTATGAGAGCCGGGGCGTGGGGGGCCTGGGTCAGGCCTGGCTTTTCCATTCGCTCCTGCGAGAGCTCGGCCCAGCCCTGTCGGCTCCCGTGCCTCAGTCTCCGCTACGCCTGAACAGAGGTGTGGCAGAGCTGATTCTCCCTCGTCTGCCGTTGGGCAAGTCCAGAACTTCTTCTCTGTGGGGATGGGTGTGGCGGGGCACCTCCTCTGTCCTATGTCCCCCCTTCCCCAGCCCTTGGAAAGCTCTGCTCTTTCACCAGGAGGAAGGCTCCCGGCAGGCACCTGCAGTGAGGCCGGCAGGCCTTGGGGTCAGGAGTCGGCAGCCCTAAGCCCTGGCCTTGAGCCACAGCTCACGGGCATGTGATCTTCTGCAAGGGACACTCTCTGGCGTCAGTCTTCCCGTCTATTGAAAGGGAGATGCGAAGTCCGCTCACCGCGCACTGCGTGGCAGGAGCCCGCTGTCAGCGTCGTCGATGCGGCTGATGACACCTGGAGGTGCTTCAGTGCCGCCAGGTTTTCTGTGCCTCCATCCGGTGCTGAGCACGTCGCTCACACGTGGAGTGGGCTGGCCGCCTGGCTGGAGTCATGCTGGGGGCCGGGGCCTCTCAGCTCTCCGTCCTGGAGCGGGCTGGCTTTGCGCTGGGAGTGTCAGCAGGTGTGGAGCATCTGCTAGTCTGTGTGGCCCCTGAAGATCTACAGATATGCCTCCCTTCAACCCAGACCCGGGGCATGGAGCAATTCAGACTCGGGTGTTGTTACACAGCATAGAAGTAACCTCTCCTGACTGGTACCTGATAGAAGATAATAAAGTAGCATGAGTTAAATGGCCCCGTATCTGCCAGAGGGCACGTGCATTCACCAGAGAGAGAGAGAGAGAAAGCGCCCTCGGCAGGTGCCGACATGCTACCATCCCTTGTCCTCCGTCTCTCCCTCCCCGGAGGCTTTGGGGCATGCACACCCACGTGCCCAGCGTGGATTTCAAGCTGCCGGGGCTGGGGTTCTAACCATGGCTGGCCGGATGTGTGTAGCTCCCAATGCGTATCCCTTAACCACTGTGCTATGAGTCCAGCCCAAATGGTCCCCACTGGATGTTGGGGACGAGGACATGGAGCATCTAGTTAAGCGTCACCCCTTGCACGGTTTCCTGTACAAGCAGGCCCTGTGACGAGGATCTGCTCACGGGAGTTTACACGGAAAATGACTCCGGGAAGCGCTGAGTGGGGGCGTGAGCTGGAGGAGGGGCCCAGCTCCTGGGTGCAGGGATGAGCAGGGGACTGCTGAGGCCAGCTGGGGTGCAGCCCTTCTGGGGGCCTTTGGGCGACCACGCACAACATGCTCCAGAGTCCGGAAGCCCCTTGGCCCTTCTAGCTGCGAGTCGAGCGCTGCTGCAGGAGTGCCAGCTGCCAGGCCCCGGATTGCCCTGGCGCATGGTAGGGCACTTGCGGCCGCAGAAAGTCCCCAGGTTGGGACCAGCACTTGGTGTAATGGCTATGTCACTGGACTCCCATGTAATCAACCACAGTTCAAGTCCCGGACCCGGCGGCTTAAACTCATGCCGGGCATGTGTGCGTGCGCAAGATCCCGAGAGGAGAATGGAGAAGGGATTGCGGCGTGGCCATTCCCCCGGGGGGTGATTTCTTGCTTTCTGTCTGTCTCTCTGGCGAGCGCACATGCCCTATAGCAAAACAAAACAAAACAAAACAAAAACCAAAAACAAACACAAAAAAACAACTCTACAAAAAAGAAAAAAGAAAAAGAAAAAAAGAAAGACCCCAGGCAGAGGCCCCACTCACCTGGCGCCTACGCCTCCAGAGTTAAGTTAAAAGCGGTCCCTCAAACCCACTCTGCCTTCCCCCGTGGGCTGCAGAGGGCGGCCCCGGGCACAGGGGACAGGAATAGGCAGAGCACAGAACCGTTCCCGAGGCTCCCCGGGACACTGGGGACTTCTGTGTGCTGTCCCCCAGGGATGCTCATCACAGACACTGACTTCAGGGGAGCACCGGCTGGTAAAGGCCTGGATCAGGGTTCGGCAACTTCTAACCTGGCTCTGCCTTCGTTAGCTGTGTGACTTCAGGTGGTCACTTTGCCTCTCCGGTTTTCCAATTCTCACCTTTAAATGGCTTGGCTGGAATCGGTGGGTGGCACGCTGGTCAAGGCACTGGATTCCCACGTGACCAACTGTGGTTTGAGTCCTGGAGTGTGTGGTTTGAAAATCATGACAGATAAGTAAGTAAATAAATAAACAAATGTTTTAAACACGGCTTGGCTGCAGTGGTGTGTGCGAAGGCAACTCTATCAGAGGTGGCGGTCACGTGGGAGGCCCAGGCTCGGTTCCTGGCCCTCCTGAAGACGCTGGCATGGTGGCTGCAGCTACGGTCCTGGCTAGTCGGGAGGCTGGGGCAGGAGGATCAGGGGAAGGGGACCCAGGCTGAAGCTGTACGAGAGCAGAGTGGATTGGGGTGGAACGCCTACCAGCAGTATCTGCAGGCCCAGGGCTGTGTCTGCGTGTATAGGGCGTGGGCCCCTGGAGAAAGTTCTTCTGAGCTGCGGGCTCTGTGAAGGTGTCCTGCCTGGTGTGGGTGAGACCGCCATGCCTCCTGACCCTGTGGGCATGAAGGCTTTTGGATTTGGGGGATGGAAACAAAAAGGCCTTTGGAGACACCCCTGAGAAGCCTCTGACCGAGATGACCCAAGAGGGCAGGTTGGAGGTGTGGGGTCTCCAAGACGCAGCAAACCAGGCTGTGGGGTCCTGGGAGGCCAGACTGGAGGCTGCCAGTCAGTCGTTCAGCGAGGTCTGAGCAAAGGATGAAGGCCCGGCCACGATAGTGCATGCTGTTGACGCTGCTGCTTGGCAGGCTGAGGCCACCCGGGAGCCCTGGGTTCAATTCCTGGCCCACTCTAAAAGCTGGGAGTGGAGGGGTGCACCTGTGGTCCCAGCTTCCTGGGAGGCTCGTGACACAGTGAGACCCCATCTCAAACAAAAAACAACCCTACTGTGTGCACACACACAAAAAAGGAGACAAGATTCCAAAGACCAAAATTGTAAATGAAAGAATATTATTATGGATTCTATAGAGATAGGAAAGATTGTAAGACAGCGTTACAAACACTTGCACGTCAGCACATGGGTGATCTATTGAGTAGGATAACCTAGATGAAATAGGTCATTTCTGGAAACACACAACCTATCAAGACTAAATCACAAGGAACCAGAAATTAGAATAGATTCGTAACTGGTAAGGAGTTCGAATCACTCATCAAAAATCTCCTTAATTAATAAAAGTCAGTTAAGGGCCCAGCAAATGGCGTAATGATGATGTTGTTGGACTCCCACAGGGCCGAATGTGGTTCGAGTCCCAGACCCAGCAGCTTGAAACTCATACCAGGTGCGTGTGCGTGCGTGGCCAAAATCCTGAGAGGAGAATGGAGGAGAAGGGATTGTGGCATGGCCATCGCCCCCTAGGGGGTGGTTTCTCACTTTCTGTCTCTCTATGTTTCTCCAGCAACTGCATGTGCCCTACAGCAAAATATCTCTCTTAGAAAGAAAAAAATAAGCCAGTTAAAAAATATCTCCTGACCTGGGACCAGCAGTTGGCATAATGGCTATGTCGCTGGATCCCCATGTAGTCAACTGTGGTTCGACACCCGGACCCGGCAGCTTAAACTCACGACGGGTGTGTGTGTGTGCCCAAGATCCTGAGAGGAGAATGGAGGAGAAGGGATTGTGGCATGAGCGTCCCCCCGGGGCATGATTTCTCACTTTCTGTCTCTCTCTGTCTTTCTAGTGAGCACACGCGCCCTATAGCAAAAACTTCTCTCTCTCAAAAAAAAAAAAAAAAAAAAAAAAATCTCCCGACAAAGGAAAGTTCTGGACCTGATGGCTTCTCTGGTGAAGTCTGCCGAACATTTAAAGAAGAACTAAAATGGGGACCAGCAGGTGGTGTAATGATTACGTCATGGGATTTCCACATAGTTGACCACAGTTCAAGTCCCAGATCCGGCGGCTTAAAGCTCACGTTGGGCACATGTGCATGTGCGTCCGAAATCCTGAGAGGAGAATAGAGAAGAAGGGGCCTTGGTGTGGCCATCTCGCCTGGGGCGGCGATGTCTCACTTTCTGTCTCTCTATCTCTCTCCGCCTCTCCAGCAAGGGCACGCGCCCTATAGAAAAAAAAAAACCCTCTGGGGGATAAAAAAAAAGAATCAGTCTCAAATTCCTCCAGAAAAACCAAAGAGAGGGGAACCCCTCCGACACAGCCTACGAGGCCAGTGATGCTCTGATGCTGAAGCCAGACAGAAATACCCCAAAGAAGCAAAACTACAGACTGACAGCCCTTATGAAAATGGATGCAAAAGTCCTCAGCCAAAGACCAGCAAACGGCTTCCGCATAGCGCTCACGGACGGCTCAGCATGTGAAAACCAGGCAGGGACATACCACATTCACGGGTGAAGGGAAGCGCACATCATCGTTTCGATTGACATGGGAAAAGCATCTGGCAAGGCCAGCAGGTGGTGTGGAGGTTAAGGTGACTGGATCCCACATGGCCAGCTGTGTGGTTCGAGTCCCATACCCAACGGCCTGAAAACACGGCAGCGTGTGTGCGTGCGGGCCCAAATTCCTGAGCGGAGGAGAAGGGATTGTGGAGTGGCCACCCCCCCCCCCCGGAGGGTAATTTCCCCTTTCCTCTCTCTCTCTTTCTCTCTCTCTCTTTCTCTGTCTCTCTCTCTCTCTCTCCAGAGAGCACACATAACTTATAGCAAAACTAAAAGTAAGTAAATAAATTTGAAAAGCACCTGGCAAAATCCAGTCCTTTTGGGGCCAGGTGGTGGGGCAATGGTAACACCACGAGACTCGCATGAGAGAGGTCCTGGGTTTGTGTCCTGCCGCCTCCCTGGGCACTCCGCATTAGTGTGTACGCGCCTGTTATCTTGGCCAGCGAGTTGGGGGTGGATTACGGCATGAGGATCCTCTTTGGGGGTGCCTATCTCTCTCCTACAGATATAGGAGAAAGATCTGTATCTGTAGGAGAAAGCCACCATGCCACCTGCTGACTCCGACGTGCTCCCATTTTAAAAAACTGCTTTATTGGGGCCAGTGGGTGGCATGGTGGTTAAGGTGCTGGGCTCCCACATTGCTGACTGCAGTTCAAGTCCCAGATCCTGTGGCTTGAAAAATCACATGCTCCAAATCCCAGGAGAGTAGAGAAGAGGGGAGTGGCCGCCCCCCAACTCCCCAGAAGGTGACTTCTCACTTTTTCTCTGTCTGTCTCTCTCTGGCAAGTGCATGTGCCCTATGGCAAAAAGAAAAAAAATGCTTTATTAAGATGTAATTGACGTACCATGCAATTCACTCATTGAAAGCGGACGATTCAATGGTTTGTAGGATGTTTGCTTAGTTGGGTAACCATCACCAGAGTCAACTTTAGAACATTGTCATCCTCTCAGGAAGAAATCCCAGGGACCAGCAGGTGGCAAGGTGGTTAAGGTTCTGGACTCCCACATGGTTGACTGCAGTTTGATTCCCAGACCTAGTGGCTTGCTTTTTCACTTTCTTGCTCTCTCTCTCTATGCCCTGTAGCAAGTTAAAAAATAATAATGATTATAAATAAAATTAAGTAAGTAATTAAGAAAAGAAATCTTGTATCTTTTAGTAGTCACTCCCCACTCCTCACCTCCCCTTGACTTGCAGCGCTAGCCTGTTACCCACTTCCTGTTCCTAGACTTCTCTATCCTGTGCACTTCCTGTGAGTGGAATCACACACTCTGTTCTTCGTGACCTTTTAGATCACTTAGCACAGTTTCCAGCCACGAGGCAGGATATATCGGAACGCTACTCTCCTTTTTAAACATGATCTGCTCGTTTGCAATCTTCCTTCCCCAGTTTCCAAGTAGCTGGGACTACCGTGTGCACTCTGTGCCCAGCTTAGAGCCCCACTCCTTCCTGCATAGATGGACCACATTGGCTTATCCACCATCTGTCAGAGGACATTCCACTTTCTACCTAGTGAATGTTGCTGCTGTGAGCGTACGTGCACACATTTCTGTGTGGTCATATGTTTCCTGTGCTTTCTTTCAAAGCTTTAATGTTTTGCTTTTGCGTATAATTTTTTTTCTTTTATTTTTGCTATAGGGCACATGCGTTCACCAGAGAGAGAAAGTGAGACTCATCTCCTGGGGCAATGGCCATGCTGCAATCCCTTCCCCTCCATTCTCTGGTGTGTAGATTTACTGTCCATCTGGGAGTTAGTCTTTGTGTGTGATGTGAGGTTGGGATTAGACTATGTATTTTTTCCATATGGCTATCCAGTCGATTTGGCTCCAATGATTGAAAGCATAATTTTTTTCTCATGTAACTTTATCATAAATTATGTAACCTGTATGTGTGCATATGTTTCTGGAATCAGTTCTTTTCTTCTATTTGATCATTCTTATGTTGCTACTACACTGTCTCATTGAATAGAATTTTATAGTAGGTCTTGAGAGTGGATTGTGTAAGCCTTCCAGTTTTGTTCTTCAAAATGGCCTTGATTGCTCTTGACCTTATGTATTTTTATAAAAATTTAGAATCAGCTTGTCAATTTCCTCAAAAATGCATGGTGAGGTGTTTTTTATTTTTATTTATTTATTTATTTAGAATTACTTATTTATCATCCTTATATTTTAAAAATTTGTTATAGGGCATGTGTGCTCACCAGAGAGAGACAGAGAGAGAGAGACAGAGAGAGAGAAATCAAGGCACCAGGTCTGGGACTTGAACTATGATCAGCCATGTGAGAGTTCAGTACCTTAACCACCATGCCACCTGCTGGCTTCATGCTGAGATTTTTGGCTAACATTGTCTTAAATCTACAGATCAGTTTGGGTACTACTGAGATATTTAGAGCCTTGAATATTCCATAGTATCTCTCTCTGTTTGGGTCCTTTAAAAGTTCCTCTCAATATGTTCCACACATGTTAGTATAGATGTCATGTATCTCTTATAAGAACACATGAACCAGGGGGCCTGTGTGCTCACCAGAGACAGAGAAAGGGAGAGAGAGCAGGAAGACAAAAGCACCCTCCAATGGGCTTGGCCACCCTGCATTCCCTCCCGCCATTTCTCCACCCCGTTGGAATTTGGAGCGTGCACACACATGCCTGGTATATTTTCCAAATTGGCAGTGCGGGGATTTGAACTGCTGCCAGCCACGTGAGATAGAGCCTCCTTAAACTCTCGGCTCTAGAGCCAGCTCTCATATGTATTTCGGTTGATTTATTCATAAGAGGCTTGTTTTTGTTGTTATTATAAATGGCATCTAAAAATGTTTGATTTGTGTCTCAGACAGGAGGAATAGGTTCAAGAGCTCTATTATACAATGTGGAAGTTATAACCAATAACGACATATGAGGAGACTTCAACAATTCATGGAAATGCATATTATGAAAAAAATGCGTGGATTCCAAAATGTTTTTGCATCAAAATAAACTTGTACTTTAGGGTGTTTTTCCACAAACTTTTTGAAGTGCCAGCTGCACGTGCGTGTGTGCCCAAGATCCTGAGAGGAGAATGGAGGAGAAGAGATTGCAGCGTGGCCATCCCCCCCGGGGGGGTGATTTCTCGCTTTCTGTCTCTGTCTTTCCAGTAAGTGCACATGTCCTGTAACAATACCTCTCAAAAAAAAAAAATAATAATCAGATGACAACTGAATACACAGTCTCCTAAATTCATAAAACCCAAGCCTCACAACACTTTAAAAACTTATTTATTTAATGTTATTTATTATTATTATTGTTTCAAGAGAGATTTTTGCTATAATGCATGTGTGCTCGCTGGAGAGACAGAGACAGAGAGAGCCTGAGGACTCCGTGAGCTAGGCTCGTCCTTTAATAAATCCTGCATGTGGGGCCGGGGGAGGTGCAGTGGTAACACAACCAGAATGACGTCGGGAAGGTTCTGGTTTGAGTCCTGAGGTCTCTGCACACTGGGTGCCTCCATCTGTGATTCGGGCCAGCTGTGACTGGGGGTGGATCAAGGCATGAAGACTGTAGCCCCCCACACTTTTGCTTTTATGGAAGAAATAAACACATGCACTGTTTTTTTTTGTTTTTGTTTTTTTTTAATTTAAGAGGTTTTTGCTATAGGGCGCGTGCACTCACCAGAAAGACAGAGAGACAGAAAGTGAGAAATCACCCCCCCGGGGGGATGGTCACACCGCAATCTCTTCTCCTCCATTCTCCTCTCAGGATCTTGGGCACGCACACACATGCGCCCGGCGTGAATTTAAGCCACCAGGTCTGGGACTCGAACCACAGTCGACTACATGGGAGTCCAGTGACATAGCCATTAGGCCACCTGCTGGTCCCAAACACATGCACTTTAAGAGAAAAACATCCATACTTAATGAGAATAGGACAGTGTGGAATGGGGGAAGTGAAGAGAAGAGGATAGAGAAAGATAACAAATGAACAATAGAGAGGTAGGACATTAGTGAGAAACAGATATGGCTTATTAACTGTTGATGTTGACATGTATAGTATTCTCAACTGGATTTGTCTGAGAAGTATTTCATGATGGGCAAAGTATTTGTACAAGCAACATGAGAAATAGCGATGGACTGTCTTAAAAAATAATTAGAATAATAATAATGATTGGGGAAAACATAGAAAAGATATTGAATGTTGAAGCGGGGAGATTAATGCCTCTGTACTGACTGACATGCATGGCATTCCCTTTTGAAAAAGTAATGTAATACAATGTAAAATTATATGTAATTCAATGTAATATAAAGAAGAATATGATGATAATAAAAAAAAAAAACTAACAAAAAAAATAAATAAATAATCTTAAAAAAAAAAAAAAAAAAAAAAAAAAAAGAGAAAAACATCCTTCATGTCCCTGAGCTGCCTGCTGTGGACTACCGTGTGCAATGCAGAAACTGACGGGTGCACGCCCTGTCCCTGTCCGTACTGTGCTGCTGACCTGGGATGGCGATTTATAAAGAACAGAGGTTCGGGCCAGCCTGGGGCCCGATGGTTATGGTGACAGGATCTCACGTGGCCGCCTGCGTGGTTCCAGTCTCTGACCTGGCAGCCTGATAGACACAGCGAGCACGTGTGCCCAGGTCAGAAGGGGGAGGTGGACGAGAGGGCCTGCAGCGCGACCGAGTCCCGAGTGCCGGTCTGTCTCACGTCCCCTCCCTCTGTCCCCCTCTATGGAATAAAGCTGGTTTTGTACGGTACCAGAGCGGCTGAATGTTCATGGACAAGTCTTGAAGATGCCGCCCAAAGGAACAAGTGGCTCAGGAAAAGGGGGTAAAGGGGGAGCAGCATCTGAGAGTGGTTGGGGTGACAGGAAGGCTCGGGGCCCCAAAGGTGGTGGCCATGCAGCAGGGGCCAGGCACATTCCACGTGGAGGCATGGCAACGTTATGGAAGCCACGGAAAACTTAAAGTCCGGGATGAGAGTCAGCGAAGTGGCCGCACAATACAGTGAAGATGGAGCCAGGCGAGGGGGCCACTTGGGTCGGGTGACCAGAGGGTCCATGATGGGACCATTTCAAGAAGCAGCATCTGCCTTGCCCGTCAGTGGGATGGATAAGCCTGTGTTACAGACCCGCCAGCTAAGACAACATTTGGATATCACATCATCACAGTTGAAGGGAGAAAGTAAAATGATATGAAAGACTAATACAAGAATAAAGGTGTACGTGGGTCCTGTTTCCGGTGCTGGGAAGTCCAGGAGCACGGGCCTGGGCCTTGGCATCTGGCCGGCCTCTGTGCTGTCACCACGCGGCTGAGAGAGCAGGCAGGCCAGGCGCCATGTGCAGAGAGAGTGAGAAAGGGAGAGAGGAGCCGGCCTTTGTCTGGCACGTGCTCCCAGCTGATTGGGTGAGGCTCCCCTTTTAAGCTCCACCTCTTTTTTCTCTTCTCTCATTTATTTGGCTGTTTTATTTAGATGCTGTACATCTTTACAGCGCACAAAGTGGGTCTTCCCAGCATAAATACACATATGAGTCTAGTCAAAGATGTCACCATACACGTTATCATCACCAGGTAATTCTCCATGGTCGTGCTCTCTCACTGTTTTGCTTCTTTTTCCCCCAGTTCCCTCCCTCCCACCTCCCCCACCCCACTGCCCACCTCCTCCCGACGTCTCTGCTGTCTGCAGTTGCTCTCCGCGTATTTACACCTTCCGATCTTCCAGTTTCTGCCGTAGAGTGCAGACATTTGCTATGTATTAAGGGGGACATACAATGCCTCTCTTTCACAGTCTGGCTTGCTTCACTCAGCATTAAATCTTCCATATTCGTCCACTTTTGATCAAATGCCAGGGTCTCATTGTTTTTTATGGCTGAGTAGTATTCCATTGTGTTTACGTGCCACACTTTTGCAATCCATTCATTGCTCTGGGACATTTGGGTTGATTCCATGTCTTAGCTATTGTGAGTAATGCTGCAATAAACAGCAAGAGTGGAATTACTGGGTTGTTGGAAAAGTCACGAAACATTTCTACATAGAAGAATATAGAAAAATGTGGCAAGACTTACTGACGACCCAGTAGTTCCTTCTGTAGGATTTTGGGGAACCTCCATATTGTTCTCCACAGTGGCTGTACTAAGTTACATTCTCTCCAACAGTGTAGGAGGGTTCCCTTTTCACCGTGCTTAGTCAGCACTTATCATTCTTTATTTTTTAAAGAAATCTTAGCCATTCTGACAGGAGTCAGATGGTATCTCTTGTGGTTTTGAGCCGCATCTCCCTTACGATGAGGGGTGTTGAGCATTTCTCATGCGCTTTTTGGCTGTCCATATGTCTTCCTTAGAGCGTTGTCTGTTCAGCTCATTGGCCCATCTTTTAATTGGGTTGGTCTTTTATTATTTTTTTTTTTCAGGTAAGCCACTTACGTTCTCTGTATATTCTAGTTATCAGTCCCTTAACTGAGGCGTAGTTTGCAAATATGTTCTCCCATTCCAAAAGCCCTACCTCTTTTTGTTTTTAAGAGAGATTTTTGCTGTAGGGTGCATGTGTTCACTGGAGAGACAGAGACAGAGAGAGACAGAAAGCGAGAAATCACCCCCCAGGGGGGATGGCCATGCCACAGTCCCTTCTCCTCCATTCTCCTCTCAGGATCTTTGGCACGCACGCACATACGCCTTGCATGAGGTTTAGACCACCAGCCCTAGGACTCGAACTGCAGTTGACTACGTAGGGGTCCAGCAACATAACCATTACGCCATCTGCTGATCCCAGCCCCACCTCTTAAAGGTCTCACCACCCAAAGCCCTTAACCAAGTAATGACTTTTAAACCTCCCGGACATGAACTTTTGGGAGACAAAGCATCATCCAAACCACAGCACGCCACCTCCCCAGTCTTCCCTCCTCCATTTCAGTAAATGGCAACATTATTTCTCACTGTCCGAGCCGGGATCCAACACTCAGCCTCCTCTACCCCCTCCCTTCTCCACTCGGCCCCATCTCGCTCACAGCTCTACCTCCCGATCAGCTCGCGGGTCTGCCTGGCTTTCTGTTACGTGGCCTGCCTTCGGGTGCCCCACCTTCGACATTCCTGCGCTCGCTCTCTTGCCCTGTAGTGACCTCCCTGAGCTACACACTAGGTCACTTAGGCCTGGCGGAGCTCCTCGGCCTCCACCCAGCCCATGCTGTTGCTGGCCCGGCCTGTCTGACCCCCATCCGTGTGACCCAACTCCTTGCCCTCTGTACAGCAGCCCTGCCTTTTCGTTCTCTTTCTTTCTCCCTCCCTTCCTTCCTTCCTTCCTTCCTTCCTTCCTTCCTTCCTTCTTTCTTTCTTTTTTTTTTAAGATCTTTGCCATAGGGTGTGCGCGTTCACCAGAGAAACACACAGAGAGACGGAGAGAGGAAAACTGAGAAATCACCACCCCGGGGGAATGGCCGCTCTGCCATCCCTTCTCTAGTCTCTCCTCGGCATTTGGGCACGCACATGCGTCAGCGTGGCTTTCAAGCTGCCAGGTCTGGGGCTCAAGCTTGGCTGGTCACCCGAGGTCCAGCCTTGCCGCCACACCACCTGCTGGCCCCGTGCTGCTCGCTTACTGTCAGGCTTTGCTGGAGCTGTCTCTGCTGCCTGGAGCCGTCTCGTTCTTTCTTCCCACCTCTCCTCGGCCTCAGCTCTCAACTTCTGGAGAAATGGTCTCCGATCTTCTTCTCGGTCAGCTCTCACGGGCCTTTACCCCCACCCCACGCCGTACTTTGGGGCGTTTTGGCTGGTAGTTGCCTGCTCGGTCTTTGCCACTTATAAGCCGTGTAATTTTGGGCAAGTTACCAAGTCCCTCTGGACCTCTGTTGCCTTATCTCTAAAAAAAAAAAGTGAGGGGACCAGCACTTAGTGTAATGGCTATGTCGCTGGACTCCCACGTAGTCGACCGCGGTTCGCGTCCTGGACTCGGTGGCACGCACACCCGCTGGGCGCGTGTGCGTGCGTGCCCAAGATCCCGAGAGGAGAATGGAGGAGAAGGGATTGCGGCGTGGCTATCCACCCTGGGGGGTGATTTCTCGCTTTCTGTCTCTCTCTGTCTGTCTGGCGAGCGCATGTGCTCTATAGCAAAAAAAAAAAAAAAAGAAAAAAAAAAACTCTCAAAAAAAAAAGTGATAATGTTTTATTTATTTATTTTTGCCATAGGAGGTGTGCAGTCATCAGAGAGAGACAGAGATAGTGAGAGAGAAAGTGAGAAATCGCCCCCCGGGGGGATGGCCATGCCACAGTCCCTTTTCTTCTGTCCTCCTGGGATTTGGGGCACGCACGCACACGTGCCTGTCATGTTTCAAGACACTGGATCTGGGACCTGAACCTCAATAGGCCACGTGGAAGTCCAGCGCCTTAACCACCATGCCACCCGCTGGCCCTGGTGATGTTTGTTTCTGCACAGCCCAACCATGTAGGGAGCAATATGGAATAGTGGGGTTCCGTCCGGGTCAGCGTGTACACACGGGTGTGTGTGCCTGTGATCCTGGCTGCCGGGGAGGACTGGGAGGAGAATGGCGAGAGACCCTTCTGAGGGCCCTTCCTTCTGTCTCTCCCTCTCTCTCTCACTAAATAAATAAACTTAAAAAAAAAGTAATGTTTGATCTTCCAGATTCTGCCTCCACCTCCCACTCTGCTCCATCCCTGGGACACTGACCTTTCAACCTGCACTCCCCTGTCCCCCCGGGCAGGCGCGGGGACACACCATGGGATGAGAAGACAGGCGGCCAGGGTGGCCAGGGTGTCTCCTGGGCCTGCCCCAGTTCAGCCGTGCCTCTCACAGTGGGGCAGCCCTTGGGGTGTTTCCCCAAAACTCATATGTAGAAGCTTAGTTGTGTGGTAAAGGTTTAAGAGGACACGTAATACCCTCGTGGTGCCTGAAGGTGGGGCCTTTGGGAGGGCTCAGGGGACGAGGGCGGGCCCGTGACTGGCTCAGGGACCCAGGGCTGCCGGGTTTGTCAGGAGGGAGAAGGGGACCAGAGGGCACCCCGAGCTCTGTGCGCCTTTCTCTCGTGGTGTGTGCCTGCCCACGGGAGCTCCTCGGACCGTGGAACGCGACGGGAGGTTAACGCCACGCCGGAACGTGAGCACCCGCAGCCGCCCCTGCAGCCTGGGTGAGCCTAACTCCACGTTTGCTCGCGGAGGGCTTAATTCTGAAGGCAAAATCCCTCCGGGGGGAGAGGAGACAGAGGGGTTCCCACAGCACTGTGCGGCAACTACCCTTGGCCATAACCAGGGCGGCGTCAGCTCCAGGTGGGGCGGTTGCGGTGGTCTTTGTGCAGGCTGCGGCCTGGCGGAGTTCCCCAGACCAGGTCTACAGGCAAGTCTGTATGAGAATGCCCTCCTCTGTGCCTTCCAGGCCCGAGTCAGTCAGTCTGGATTCCAGGGGCACCACTTTCACTCTGAAGGACTTCCACATCCCTGTTGTGGCCTTGGAAGACCCACAGACGTGGCCCCTGGAGCCTGGACATCCAAACCGCGAGCTGAATAGACCTTTAGTCTCTTAAATGAGCAGACTCAGGTACTTCCTGCGACCAGCAATGGGACGAGCAGGAACACTGTCCCCAGGCACCTCCATTGTCCCCACACCTCTGCGAGGGCACGAAGTCGCTGTGCAGATACGTGGGCTCTTCAGAAAGTTCGTGGAGGGGCCAGCGGTTGGTGTGGCAGTGAAGGCAATGGACTCCCATAGAGCCAGCCATGGCTCAAGTCCCAGACCCAGCAGTTTGAAAATCATGCTGGGCACATGTATGTGCATGCCCAAAATCCCAAGAGAAGAAAGGAGGAGAAGGGATTGCCACATGGCCATCCCCCAGGGGGTGATTTCTCACTTTTCCTCTGCCTCTCTCTGGAGAGTGTACATGCCCTGTGGCAAAAACCTAAAAAAGAAAAAAAAAGGCTCATGGCAAATTAATATTATGAAAATGCTATGTGTGGGTCTTTAACAATTTTTTGCACCAAAATAAACTGGTCTCCTTTTTTTCCCTCTTTTTGGAGAGGTTTTTGCTATAGGGTGCATGCGCTTGCCAGAAAGACAGAGAGAGACAGAGAGACAGAAAGTGAGAAATCACCCCCCAGGGGGGATGGCCACACCGCAATCCCTTCTCCTCCATTCTCCTCTCGGGATCTTGGGCACGCACGCACACGCGCCCGGCATGAGTTTAAGCCACTGGGTCTGGGACTCAAACCGCGGTCGACTACGTGGGAGTCCAGCGACATAGCCATTACGCTAGCTGCTGGTCCCATAAACTGGTCTTTTAATTCCATTTTGCCGTGAACTTTTTGGGGTTCCTCCATCTTTGCCCGAGACATGCGCGTGAACGCTCTCTGGGTGAACACCCTGCAGTGTTGAGAGGATTCGCTGAGCCACCCACGCCGTGCCCTCGGTGCGGAGGCTGGCGGGCTCCGTCTCGGCTCTCCCTGCTCCTCCCTCGGCACGGCACTGTCAGCCTGGTTCTCGAGGGCTGATTTTTCACCTGTGTCTGCCAACAGGCCAGCTCTGCAATGCAGAGACCGCCCCCGCTGTTTCCCAGGAGTCCCTGAGTGCGTGGTTGACGAGAGCATCTGACGGCACAGTGCTTCTCGCCTGACACAGGGTCGTGGTCAGGAGTGTGAGAGGCAGACGTGCCGGCCACCCCCGTGCAGCTGTTCAGGCTGTGCACTGTAAAAGCTGCCTGGCCTGGGAGCAAGGGGACCTGGGATCAGCCCGTGCGCTTCCACCAGGCCACGCTCCAGAGGAAGAGGGTTTCCCCCCGTAATTTGTGCGAAGGGATTTCACGGACTAGTGGCCCCTGGGTCCCTAGCCTCTGAATAGAATGCTCGCGATGCCCAAACGCAGCCTGTGTTCATCGGTGCAGGAGACCCCACTCCCCGCCCGTGTTCTACCCCGCCCGGGCCCTGGGCTCCGTCCTCATGAGCTGCTCTTCACCTTCCAGGAAGCCAGCAGCTCGCCACAGAAGGGCCTGGCTTGAGAGAGGCCTGCGGAAACCAGCAGGGACAGGCTCTCCAGGAAGGCCTCGGTCTGACCGTCAGAGCGGCTGATCCCAGATACACAGGGTGCCAAGGCCAGGGAGTGCTCAGGCCAGGAGCAACCAGTGGTGGGCGGCCGCAGGAGACTGGCCCAGGCTTAGAAGTGGACCCGCAGGGACTAACAGGCAATTAGCACCCGAGCGCTCCCACTCCCACTGAAGCCCATCAGGCACGGGCGGCTCTAACCAAATCCCATCTTGAAAAGCTCTATTTAGAGCCTGCTTAATATAAATCATTCCTTAAAGAGGCACGGCAGGGAGAACATTTCCCAGCAGGAGTTTTGGTGAGTGGGCCGGAGAGGTGGCCAGTGCTGCTGAGAAGCTGTGCAGGTGGAGAGGTGGGGGCGGTCAGCTTTCAGCCCAGCCTGTTCTGGCTCGTTCTGTTCCAGGGCCCCCTCCCACGCCTCCCAATGCCTTTCATATTTGGAGCCCAGAAGGGTGGGCCGTGGGCTGGCCGTAGAAAATGCAGATTCCCTGGCTCGGCACCAGACCTGTGGCAGCAGAAGCCCTGGGGGTTGGGGCTGCTGCGTCTTCAAGAGCCCTGAGGGGCTTCCGGGGCCCTGCGGAGTAGAGACGCTCTGCCCAAGAATGATGGCGGAAGTGCCCTCGTGCTCTGCTGCTGTCCGAGCTGTAGCGTGGACGCAGCTCGTCCGGGGCTGCTCCAGCTCGTCGGCTGGCTCAGTCCGGACTGCGGCCGAGATCCTGCGTCTCTTTGTAAGTTCTTGCTATCAGGCGCAGGCGCTTGCCAGGGAAAGGCAGAGAGAGGGAGAGCGAGAAGTCACCCTGCAGGGAGAGGGTCATGCCGCAGTCCGTCCTTCTCCATGCTCCTCTCAGGACCTTGGGCACACACACACGCACCTCGTGGCCACGTGGGAGTCCAGCCACGTAACTCCCTACCACCTGCTGGTCCTCAAAATTCAGCATTTTTAATAAAGCTCCGGCTGCAGCTAATCACAGAGTCCCCTGCCAGCAGCCAGCGAGGCTGGAGAGTTGGCCACCAAGTGCTCTCTGTGGCCACGCCCTCGCTGGTGCCCTCCCTTTCATCTTCCCGGAATCACCTCACTGATCTTATTCGGCTGCTGCTAATGGTGGGCATTGGCATTTGCTTTTTTTTTTTTTTTAGAGGTTTTTGCTATAGGGCATGTACGCTCTCCAGAAAGACAGAGAGAGACAGAGAGACAAAGTGAGAAATCACCCCCCAAGGGGGACGGCCACACTGCAATCCCTTCTCCTCCATTCTCCTCTCGGGATCTTGGGCACGCACGCACACTCGCCTGGTGTGAGTTTAAACCACTCACTGGGTTCGGGACTCAAACTGTGGTCGACTACATGGGAGTCCAGCGACATAGCCATTACGCCATCTGCTGGTCCCAGCATTTGCATTTCTAAACACCTTCATTGACAAAGAACTCACACAGATGCCGCTCAGGGCTCAAGGGCACTGCAGCAGCGCAGGTGGCCCATGTGGGGAGGGCCTGGCCTGTCCTGGGGCCTTCCTGAGCACACCTGTGACCCAGGCCGGCCGAGACGCGGGTGTTTCTCTGTGTGAAGAGCCCGTTGGGGTGTCTGTCTCTCTGTCTCTGTCTCTCTCTTGCCCCTGAAATAAATAAATACATACATTTTCTTTTGAGAGAGAGATTTTTGCTATGGGATACATGCACTTGCCACAGAGAGAGAGAGGGAGAGAGGGAGAGAGAGAGAGAGAGAGAGAGAGAGAGCGAGCGAGACATCACCCCCAGGGTGGCCATGCCACAATGCCTCCTTCATCCTCCTCTCGTAATTTTGGGTACATACACACATGCGCCTGCCATGAGTTTCAAGTGGCCAGGTCTGGGACTTAAACTGCGGTTGGCCATGTGGGAGTCCAGCGACATAACCAATGTGCCATCTGCTGGTCCCATACATAAACTTTTTTAAAAAGTGTACAATTCAGGGGCCAGCAGGTGGTGTGGAGGTTGAGGCGGCTGGATCCCACATGGCTGACTGTGAGGTTCAAGTCTTGGACCAGGCAGCTTGAGAAACACACCAGGTGTGGGTGCACGTGTGCGTGCATGCCCAAAATCCCAAGAGGAGAATGGAGGGGAAGGGATTGAGGTGTGGCCACCTACCCTGGGGACGCTTCCTCACTTTCCCTGTCACTTTCCATCTCACTCTGGTGAGCACATGCACCTTCTAGTAAATCTTTTTTTAAGTATACAATCCTGGGACCTGCAGATGGAGTAATGGTTAGGTCACTGGACTCCCACATTTGAGTCCCGGACCCGGTGGCTTAAACTCATGTTGGGCATGTGTGTGTGCATGCCAAAATCCCAAGAGGAGAATGGAGAAGGGATTGAGGTGTGGCCATCCCCCCGGGGGGGGATTTCTCTCTTTCTGTCTCTGTCTCTGGCAAGTGCACGCGCCCTACAGTGAAAGTCTCTCTAAAGTGTGAATTCAACGCTCTCAGTACAGTATCAGATTTGTACAGCCACCACCCATGGGCTTTACCTTTGCATCATCCCCAACCCTCTCGTCAGCCATCGCTCTCTGCCTCCCGCCCCCCAGTTCCGGAAAGCCGCGGCACCCCACCTGTCTGTACGGCCCCCAGGTCTGGACCTCCACGTGGATGGACTCCCAGGGCCTGAGGCCTCTGGGTCTGGCCGCTCTCACTGCACGCCACGCTGTCGGGGCTTCGTTCCTTTTCATGGCTGAGTAGAGTCCGCCGTCTGGGAAGGCCGCCCATGTCTGTCCACTCTCCATCGATACAAACCGGGCTCGGGCTGCTGTCGGGATATTACCAACACTGCGGTGTGAGCTTTTGTCTGCAGGGTCGCTGGAGGGGACACATGGTGCCCTGCCGTCTCCCCTGACGTCAGTCCCCAAGCTTTCCGCCTCCGCGCCTGTCCCAGAGCCCAGGAGGCAGCAGCAGGGGAGGTGGAGGGGCGGCTTGTTTCTGCGGGTCTCCTTCTGGGATCCTGGATGTCAGCCTCAGCTCACCTCCTGCTGGGGGACCCTGGGCAATGCGTATAACCCGCACCTCAGTGACACAGGGCGGGTCTTTTTTTTTTTTTTTTTTGGAGAGGTTTTTGCTATAGGGCGCGTGCGCTCGCCAGACAGACAGAGAGAGACAGAGAGATAGAAAGCAGGAAATCACCCCCCAGGGGGGATGGCCACACCGCAATCCCTTCTCCTCCATTCTCCTCTCGGGATCTTGGGCACGCACGCACACGCGCCCGGCGTGAGTTTAAGCCGCCGGGTCCGGGACTCGAACCGCGGTCGACTACGTGGGAGTCCAGCGACATAGCCATTACGCTAACTGCTGGTCCCAAGGCGGGTCTTTTTTTTTAAAGGATTATTTAATTTTATTTATTATTATTACTTTAATTTGACCAGAGATAGACAGAGAGAAAGTGAGAAAGCAAGCTGCTAGGTTTAGCATTTGAACTGTGGTCAGCTTTGTGGGAGCCCAGCGCCTTAACCACCACGCCACCTACAGACCCCCCAGGATGAGTTTATTAAGAGCTGTGGGGGCTGGCAGATGGCACAGTGGTTAAGGCGCTAGACTCCCACATGGCCGACCATGGTTCACGTCCTAGACCCAGTGGCTTGAAAATCACACGCAGTACCTATGGGTACGTGCGCCAAATCCCAAGAGGAGAATGGAGGAGAAGGGATTGCAGTGTGGCCAGCCCCCGGTGGTGATTTCTCACTTTCTCTGTCTCTCTGGCAAGCATGCCTGCTGTATAGCAAAACAAACAAACAAACAAACAAAAACAAACAAACAAAAAAAAAAACCCAAAACTCTATTAAAAAAATAATTTAAAAAAGCTATGTCTAGGGGATGGGTTGAAGCTGGGAAAAGTCAGAGGGCTGGGAGTGTCATCAGGGCACGGGAGCCACAGGAGAGAGTGAGCTCACACGGGTGCTGCCCCGCGGTCACTTGCCAGGCCCTGTCCCTTCGCCTCCGCCCACAGCCGCTCACCCAGCCCGGGGGCAACTGCCGGCATTTCGGGTGACGCAGGCAGATTGGGAAGGGAAAGCCCCGGCCCGGGTTGGCAGAAGCATCACGCACAGCTGTAAGCGTCACGCACAGCTGTAAGTGTCACGCACAGCTGTAAGTGTCACGCACAGCTGTAAGCGTCACGCACAGTTATAAGTGTCACGCACAGCTGTAAACGTCACGCACAGCTGTAAGCATCACGCACAGCTGTAAGCATCACGCACAGCTATAAGTATCAGGCACAGCTGTAAGCATCACGCACAGCTATAAGTATCAGGCACAGCTGTAAGCATCACGCACAGCTATAAGTATCAGGCACAGCTGTAAGCATCACGCACAGCTATAAGTATCAGGCACAGCTGTAAGCGTCACGCACAGCTGTAAGCATCACGCACAGCTATAAGTATCAGGCACAGCTGTAAGCGTCACGCACAGCTGTAAGCGTCATGTACAGCTGTAAGCGTCACGCACAGCTGTAAGCGTCACACACAGCTGTAAGTATCAGGCACAGCTGTAAGCGTCATGCACAGCTGTAAGCGTCACACACAGCTGTAAGTATCAGGCACAGCTGTAAGCGTCACACACAGCTGTAAGCGTCACGCACAGCTATAAGTATCAGGCACAGCTGTAAGCATCAGGCACAGCTGTAAGCGTCACGCACAACTGTAAGCGTCACGCACAGCTGTAAGCATCAGGCACAGCTGTAAGCGTCACGCACAGCTGTAAGCGTCACACACAGCTATAAGTATCAGGCACAGCTGTAAGCGTCACGCACAGCTGTAAGCGTCACGCACAGCTGTAAGTATCAGGCACAGCTGTAAGTGTCACACACAGCTGTAAGCATCAGGCACAGCTGTAAGCGTCACGCACAGCTGTAAGCGTCACACACAGCTATAAGTATCAGGCACAGCTGTAAGCGTCACGCACAGCTGTAAGCGTCACGCACAGCTATAAGTATCAGGCACAGCTGTAAGTGTCACGCACAGCTGTAAGCGTCACACACAGCTGTAAGCGTCACGCACAGCTATAAGTATCAGGCACAGTTGTAAGCGTCACGCACAGCTGTAAGCGTCACGCACAGCTATAAGTATCAGGCACAGCTGTAAGCGTCACGCACAGCTGTAAGCGTCACGCACAGCTGTAAGCGTCACGCACAGCCATAAGTATCAGGCACAGCTGTAAGCGTCACGCACAGCTGTAAGCGTCACGCACAGCTGTAAGCGTCACGCACAGCCATAAGTATCAGGCACAGCTGTAAGCGTCACGCACAGCTGTAAGCGTCACGCACAGCTGTAAGCGTCACGCACAGCCATAAGTATCAGGCACAGCTGTAAGCATCACACACAGCTGTAAGCGTCACGCACAGCTGTAAGCGTCACGCACAGCTATAAGTATCAGGCACAGCTGTAAGCATCAGGCACAGCTGTAAGCGTCACACACAGCTGTAAGCGTCACGCACAGCTGTAAGTATCAGGCACAGCTGTAAGCGTCACGCACAGCTGTAAGCGTCACGCACAGCTGTAAGTATCAGGCACAGCTGTAAGCGTCACGCACAGCTGTAAGCGTCACGCACAGCTGTAAGTATCAGGCACAGCTGTAAGCGTCACGCACAGCTGTAAGCGTCACGCACAGCTGTAAGTATCAGGCACAGCTGTAAGCGTCACGCACAGCTGTAAGCGTCACGCACAGCTGTAAGTATCAGGCACAGCTGTAAGCGTCACGCACAGCTGTAAGCGTCACGCACAGCTGTAAGTATCAGGCACAGCTGTAAGCGTCACGCACAGCTGTAAGCGTCACGCACAGCTGTAAGTATCAGGCACAGCTGTAAGCGTCACGCACAGCTGTAAGCATCACGCACAGCTGTAAGCGTCACGCACAGCTGTAAGCATCACGCACAGCTGTAAGCGTCACGCACAGCTGTAAGTATCAGGCACAGCTGTAAGCGTCACGCACAGCTGTAAGCGTCACGCACAGCTGTAAGTATCAGGCACAGCTGTAAGTGTCACGCACAGCTGTAAGCATCACGCACAGCTGTAAGTATCAGGCATAGCTGTAAGCGTCACGCACGGCTGTAAGCGCCACGCACAGCTATAAGTATCAGGCACAGCTGTAAGCATCACGCACGGCTGTAAGCATCACGCACAGCTGTAAGTGTCACGCACAGCTATAAGTATCAGGCACAGCTGTAAGCGTCACGCACAGCTGTAAGCGTCATGCACAGCTGTAGGTATCAGGCACAGTTGTAAGCGTCATGCACAGCTGTAAGCGTCATGCACAGCTATAAGTATCAGGCACAGCTGTAAATGTTGCACCCACGGCTTCTCAGGACCCTGGGAGGCAGTGTGACCTCCAGCCACACAGGGCCAGCCCCCGCCCCGCTCTGAGCCGGGGCCAGGCCCCAGAGCTGTTTGGGGTATTGTACCCCATGCTCGCCCAGCACCCCCGCAGTCCACCTCTGGGAATTGGGCTGCACTGGCGCTGCCACCCTGGGATGTACCTGACTCGGGCATGGACAGGGCGGGCCCCCCACCCCACCCCCAGGACAAGGAGCCGCAGCACTTAGGGTTTAGGCACCGCCTCTGCTCGCAGCGTGGGCCTTGGGCAGGTGCATCTCGGTGGCTGTGAGGGTCACTGTCCGGCCGTTTCACGCTCCCGGGACCTCTGCAGAGGCATTCTTGTTATCCCCTCCCTCAGGGTGGGAGGCGGGTGCAGAGAGAGGAGCCCTCTCCGTGCCTCAGTATCTCTGGCTACGAGATGTGGAGACTGGGGGAGGAGAGGGTTGGGGACCTCTGGGGGCACGTCCAGTCCTCGCGGCCTCTGACCCGTCCTGAGGGTCTGCGGCAGGGCAGGGGCCAGCGCCGGGGAGCCGGGCAGGAGGGAGGCTTTTCCCTGGTTCCGCTTGTTCCTCCCAGCAGCAGGGTGGGGGCCTTGGGCTGCTGCGGTGCCACCGAGGTGATGGAGAAGGGCGAGAAGGCAGCCGGGAGGCCTGACCGAGCTGCAGTGGCGGCCTGGCGGGGTGGCAAGGCTGGGCCTCGCAGCGGGCATCGAGGGCGCTGCAGCTCCTTGTCCTGGTGGGCCGCCCCGCCCTGCCCATGCTACATCAGGTACGTCCCAGGGTGGCAGGGCCAGTGCAGCCCAATTCTCAGTCCCAAGAAGGGCACGTTTCCAAACGAGAGGGATGGAAGGGGGGAGAGGGAGCCGGGGCCAGGCCAGGTCTGCGGTGGGGTGGGGCTCTCCCCGTCAAAGTCCATGGGCTCCCTTCCTCCGGGTCTTTGCCAAACTCGGGAGGTGCGCGGGCCCACCTGGAGCTGGGGCTGCAGTCTCTGGACACATAGGAGGCCCACAGGGGGCGTGGGGGAGACCAGCTGCCCACATCCAACCAGGCTCCCACCAATCATCTGCACTGCCCTGGCCCCTCCCCACTTCACTCCCCCCACTCTCTTCCCCCTCCACCACCCCCCACCCACTGTCCCCACACCTCTGCCCCTCCACCACCCCCCACCCACTGTCCCCACACCTCTGCCCCTCCACCACCCCCCACCCACTGTCCCCACACCTCTGCCCCTCCACCACCCCCCACCCACTGTCCCCACACCTCTGCCCCGCCCCCACCCCCCACGCACTGTCCCCACACCTCTGCCCCTCCACCACCCCCCACCCACTGTCCCCACACCTCTGCCCCTCCACCACTCCCCCACCCACTGTCCCCACACCTCTGCCCCGCCACCACCCCCCACCCACTGTCCCCACACCTCTGCCCCTCCACCACCCCCCACCCACTGTCCCCACACCTCTGCCCCTCCACCACTCCCCCACCCACTGTCCCCACACCTCTGCCCCTCCACCACTCGCCCCCTGCCCCTTCTGCCTCTCTCTCTACCCCTCCACCTCCTGACTCTCCACCCCACCCTCAACCCCTCCACTCTCCATCAGTCCATCTCATTTCTTTTCTAAGAATTATTTTTATTTAATTTTATTTATTCATTCATTTATTTTAATTTAACCAGACACACACACTTAGGGTGGGAAGGAGTGAAAAAGCAAGCCACCAGGTCCAGGATTTGAACCGTGGTTGGCCATGTGGGAGTGTCCAGCGCCTTAACCACCACGCCACCCCGCTGGTCCCCGTGGCTCATTTTTCGACTCATTTCAAAGTAAGCTGCCAAAGTTCACCCTTAAAACTTCTACACGCCCATCATTAACTGGAATTCAGTGTTAACCGTTACTTGGAGATAAAACACACAGTAAAGTGGACACGTGTTAAAAGCAGCGGTCACAGTCCCGACAGGTGCACACGTAGAGTTCGAGCCTCTCCTAGGCAGAGCGTGTCACCTGCCCAGGGATGGACCGCCCGGCTCTGCGTGGTCACAGCGAGGACGTTCCACCCAGCCCCAGAACACCTGCCGTCTGACCTTCCCCACGCTTGCCTAGTTTCCTGCCCTGGAACTTCATGGAAACAGAGACACGCGATTGCGCTTCGTTTTCACGGCTCCCTTCTTCAGCTGAGCAGTCCTGGCCCTGAGGCCCTGGTCTTGCTGTGCGCTGGCTGTCGCCCCCCCTAACCGCCGAGCGGCTGCCACTGGGACTTTTAGGAACAAAGCCCTCTGTGCGCGTGTCTTTGTGTGGACGTGCTTCTGTGTACATGGCTGGGAGCAGAGGTGCTGGCCATCCTTCTTCTTCTTCTTCTTCTTTTTTTTGAGAGTTTTTTTTTTTTTTTTTTTTTTTTTTTTTTTTTTTTTTTGCTATAGGGCACGTGCACTCGCCAGAAAGACAGAAAGACAGAAAGTGAGAAGTTACCCCCCGGGGGGATGGTCACGCCGCAATCCCTTCTCCTCCATTCTCCTCTCGGGATCTTGGGCACACATGCACACGCGCCCGACGTGAGTTTTAAGCCACCGAATCTGGGACTCGAACCATGGTCAACTACATGGGAGTCCAGCGACATAGCCATTACACCAACTGCTGGTCCCAGCTGGCTGTCCTTCTTTTACAAGACCAAGAGAAAGAGGAGGAGTGGAGAAAGAGGCAGAAGGACGGACGGACGGACGGACGAGCACGAAGCGCAGCTAACCAGGGGCAGGCACTCAGAGCCCTCACCATCCCCTTGGCAAAGGAACTATCATGGCCAAGGACAGTCCTGTGCAGGCTCCGGGGAGAGCCTTCATGTGGAGACAGACCTGTCCCCACCCTGGCCCTGCCACCTGCAAACTGTGACCTTGGGCAAGTTGCCCAACCCCTCGGAGCCTTCGCGCCTCCTCTGTGCACTGGGGACAACGGTGGCAGTCATGCGGGGCTGCTGGGGGACGTCCCTGAGAGGTGGGCTGAGACCTGGGTCTGCACGGCCCCTCTGCCCACCCACCTAATCCTGTTTGCCCTTCAAGACCCAAGGTCCAGCTGTTCCCGAAAATCTGAACGGAAGTGAGATGCGGACACCCCTGAGATACTTTCCATGGACCTCTTTGACTTTGTGTCTTTGTCGTAAGGTGTTGGCACTTACTGGAGAGACAGAGAGACAGAGAGAGGGACAGTGAGAAAACGCCCCCGGGGGATGGCCATGCTGCCCCCACTTCTCTTGCACTCTCCCGGGATTTTGGACGCGCACGCACACGTGCCTGGGTGGCTTTCGAGCCACCAGGTCCAGTTCTTAGTCTGCGCTTGGCCATGTGGGAGTCCAGCGCCTTCACCGCAGTGCCCCCTGCCAGCCCCGGAGGCCTGTGTCTCAGTCTCAGGGCATATACTGAGGCGTGGGACGGCTGGGTCACGTGAGAGGACTTCGGACAGTTCAGGGAGAGCACGGAGCTCCAGCACGGGGTGCCTGGCGATGCGTAGCTTTCCCTAGTGCACAGTCCTGAGAGCTGTTTCCAGCCCCCGAGATGGTAACCCTGGGCCCAGCTTCTCGGGGAGCCACCGCCCCGTGCTGTTTTGAACACTCGTGGGTGGGAGGTGAAGGCGGAGGGGTTTGCAGTGCCTGAGGGAATCTCAGTAAATGAGACCGTGGTGAAAACGGAGTCACTGAACCGTCTGACTGTCCCCTGCCGAGCCCGCCTCCCGCCATGGCGCGTCGTCTTGGTGGGGGCATCCGGACCTTTCCAAGTTTCCTTCCCTCCCCTCCTGACGTCCAGCAGCTTCCTCTGACAGGGTGGTCCTCTGAGGCTAGCCCCTGCAGAGCCCTTCCGGGACGAGGTGGGGCGTCGGCGCCCTCCGGGCGATCCCCTCCTGGCCAGGCCAGGGGTGTTGCGAGTGGGAAGGGCGCTCTCGGGCCCCGCCCAGTCCCACGCCCCCTCCCATGCCAAGGGCACTGGGGCCCCAGAGGCAGCCACGCTTCTGGGGCTCACCAGGACGGCCAGATCTGGGCATTCAGCCCATTGCACGGGAGCCCACCTGGGAAGCTGGAGGAGAGAGGGAGGGGAGGTGGGAGCTGGGAAGTCCATCGCCCACGCAACACACACCTCCTCTAACCTTGCGAGGTGCCGTCTACGAACGGACAGTGCATCGCCGTCCTGGGGTAAGGGCTCTGAGAACCCTCTACACCAAGTGTGGGGCCTCTTGTTCAAAAACCATGAGGAATTTCAAGGCATGGACAGCAGAGGCCCTTCTGCCTGCATGGGTCACAGGCCACAGAGCCTCACGGAGCGGCCCTCTCAAACACCTCTGCTCCCCCCAAGCCCCGCACAGGGAGCCGAGCGTGGGTGGGCTGGGCTGCCCGTGGGCTCTGGGGCCCTGCCCTGAGGACGACGGCAGGGACACGGGTGAGAAGAGGCCTTAGGACACACCGACGCTATGCTGCCCAGAGAGGGCCTCATAGCCACCTGGGGTCCTGGGGGCTTGGCTTCTTCCCACCTGGGGCTCCCCCAGCTCTGCCCCTTGGGAGCGAGGGTGAACTGAGCAGGAGCAAATGTGAGAGAGGTCACCAAGAGTTCATGGAAAATGAAGATTGTAAGAAAAGTATGCCTGGGTGTCAATTTTATTTCTTTTTTTAAAAAAAATTTACCTAGGACCAGCAGTTAGCGTAATGGCTATGTCGCTGGACTCCCATGTAGTTGACCACGGTTCGCGTCCCGGACCCGGTGGCTTAAAACTCACGCCAGGCGCGTGTGCAGGCGTGCCCAAGATCCCGAGAGGAGAATGGAGGAGAAGGGATTGCGGAGTGACCATCCCCCGTGGGGGGTGATTTCTCGCTTTCTGTCTCTCTGTCTCTCTGTCTGGCGAGTGCATGCACCCTATAGCAAAAACTTCTCCCCCCCCTCAAAAAAAAATTGCCCTAGTGTGCATGTGCTCACTGGAGAGAGACAGAAAGCGAGAGAGAGAGAGGTGAGAGATCACCCCTGGGGGGACGGCCGTGCTGCAACCTCCTCTCTCCATCCTCCTCTCGGGATATTGGGCATGCGCACACACACCTGGCGTGTTTTTCACGTTGCCAGGTCCAGGACTTGAACCACACAGTTGGTCATGTGGGCTCCACCTGGTTGGCCCCTGGATTTCAGATTTTTTTGCATGAAAATAAATTCATGCTTTAATTCCATTTTTCCATAAACTTTCTTTCTTAAAGTTTATTTATCTTCTTCATGAGAGTGAGAGTTAGAGAGGGGAAGAAAGGCACCCCCTACTGGGCCACGTGTCCCCAGCCCAGCCAGGACTGCAGGCCAAGCACCAGCGCACACAGGCTGACCTGGAGCTGCCTGCTCAACCCTGGCTCAGGCCCTGACCGGGCACTGTGCACTGCCGTCCGCCGGGCAGCCCTCGCTGTGCACTGCCGTCCGCCGGGCAGCCCTCGCTGGGGCACTGCCGTCCGCCGGGCAGCCCTCGCTGGGGCACTGCCGTCCGCCGGGCAGCCCTCGCTGGGGCACTGCCGTCCGCCGGGCAGCCCTCGCTGTGCACTGCCGGCCGCCGGGCAGCCCCCGCTGTGGCACTGCCGGCCGCCGGGCAGCCCCCGCTGTGGCACTGCCGGCCGCCGGGCAGCCCCCGCTGTGCACTGCCGGCCGCCGGGCAGCCCCCGCTGTGGCACTGCCGGCCGCCGGGCAGCCCCCGCTGTGGCACTGCCGGCCGCCGGGCAGCCCCCGCTGTGCACTGCCGGCCGCCGGGCAGCCCCCGCTGTGCACTGCCGGCCGCCGGGCAGCCCCCGCTGTGCACTGCCGGCCGCCGGGCAGCCCCCGCTGGGGCACTGCCGGCCGCCGGGCAGCCCCCGCTGGGGCACTGCCGGCCGCCGGGCAGCCCCCGCTGGGGCACTGCCGGCCGCCGGGCAGCCCCCGCTGGGGCACTGCCGGCCGCCGGGCAGCCCCCGCTGGGGCACTGCCGGCCGCCGGGCAGCCCTCGCTGTGCACTGCCGGCCGCCGGGCAGCCCTCGCTGGGGCACTGCCGGCCGCCGGGCAGCCCTCGCTGGGGCACTGCCGGCCGCCGGGCAGCCCTCGCTGGGGCACTGCCGGCCGCCGAGCAGCCCTCGCCAACGACTTCCTTGGGAATCACCGGCCAGGCCTAACTGCCAGCAGAGTAGGGACCAGATGGCAATGCCTGTGCCTGCCCTGCCGGGGCCCAGCGCTGCCCAGCCGTGGGGGTCACGGGCGCTGGGACCGCAGTCTGGGAGTTGTCCTTGGGACCGCTCTGCGCCTCCTAGGCCCGTGGCGACGGGCTCTTTGGGCCACACTCTTCTGGCTCTGGCTATAACTTTTTTTATTTGAGGCAAAATACGCACAACATAAAATGTGCTGGACTGCCTTCCTCCCCGCAGCCCGGGCAGCCACCAGTCTGCTTTCCGCGTGTCTGTGGAGCCGGAAACCCTCTGCCACACGCCTTCCTCCAGGCCTCCCGCCAGGCGGGTCTCGGGCACTTCCGTGAGTGCCACGTGTTTCAGGACCCGGAGCCTGGAGCCACGGTCGCCGTGTGGGGCCCTGCTTCTCCGAGCCCGGGTCCAGTCTCTGGGTCAGCACCACTGCTGCATCCGGTAGGGCCCAGGCCCCTGACGGCCTCCCCAGGCCCTGCCTCTGGGCATCTCTGACAGAGGTTGAGGGTAAGCAGCTCGTCCCACAAGGACACACGGACGAGCGTGCCCAGGTGTCCCCGGGGAGAGCTCCAGGCCCGGGTAGCCCGGTCTGTCAGCAGCATGCCCGTGGGCGGCCTCCCCTCCGTCTCACTGTTTCACGCCCTGCCATGACTCCTGGGACCTTCCAAGGAAACCACTGACCCTAGGATCCCATCTCAAGGTCAGCTGCTCTGGGTTCCCAACCTAGGACGTTCCACTCAGACACCACAATGACAGCAGGACAGACAGCAAGCGGTGAGAATGACCCGGTGGTCAGGAAGAAGAGAGGCCTGGCAGACGGCCACAGACAGACCATTAGGGCAGGGGACAGGAAGGAAGGTAGGTACATGGTTATGAGACAGGAGGGACGTTCCAGTGAGACGGGGGACACGCCATACACCTAACACCTGACAGACACGAGGAGGCCGAGGGACTGGGCCTGCACCAGTTGGAACCAAGATGGCGCCAGGAACGACGCTGCCTGACCTCAGACTCATCGTGCCCTCACTGTATGGTGTTGGCACACTACATGACACTCTCACCTGCCCCATGACGGTTCAAGGTAACCATGGCAATGACAGGACCTTCCCTAATAAGGCCAGAAAATGGGAGGGACAGCGGTTCCAGGAAAACCACCGCCTCTTGCCCAGAAAAGTCATGAATAAACCACCCCCGAGTTAGCCTGGGATTAAGCCAAGCCATGCAAGCCAGACACCCGCCGAAGTTCGGGGTGCCTGCCCCTGGGTGGCCCTTCTGCCTGTCCTGCCAGGGAACAGCCGCCCCCTTCCTCTCGGAGAAGGCATGGGACTGCTCGCCCGTCTCTCCTCACGTGGCCCCACCTCTGCGTGGCCCGCTCTGGGCACTCCCTGAGAGCCGGTGCTCACCCCCCTCGGGGCTCACTCTCCAGTTCTTTCCTCCGGGAGCCTGGGACCCTCCCGTCCCGGGTAGAGACCCCCGTGGGTGGAGTCTCCCTGGCAGCAATTAGACAGATACGTAGCCAGGCAGACAGATGGCGGATGGGCACAGACAGGCGGCCTGACAGATGGTTCTGGATGGGCTGCCAGCTGGGCTGCGGCCTGGGGCAGAGTTCACGCCCTCGGCTCTCTGAGTGCACTGCTCTTCCAGACTCTGTCCTGCTCCTCCTCGCGGCTGAGGCCCCAGGCCTCACCCGCTCAGTCCCCTCAGGACTCCCCCGCACTCGTTCCTCTGCTCTTCCCTCTCTGAGCGAGCCGTTTGGTGGCAGGGGTCCTCATTTTTGCATTAATTCCAGCTCCTGGCAAGGGGGTTCCCCCCCGACGGATGTCCCTCCTGCTCTGGAGGGAGGTTTGTGACCAGCCGGGTGTTTGTGGGGGTGCCTCAGAGCCCTGGTAGCAGTCAGTACACTGGGTAGAAAGGGGGTGATGAGGCAGGTGGCGGGTGGTTAAAGCGCTGAACTTCCACGTGGCTGAGGGCAGTTAGAGCCCCAGAGGGGACAGCTTGAACATTACACTGGGCACGTGTGTGTGTGCGCGCGCGCCCCAAATCCCAAGAGGCAAATGGAGGAGAAGGGGTTGCTGGGGGTGGGGAGGGGGTTGTTTCTCACTTTCCCTCAGTCTCTGTCTCTCTCTGTCTCTTTCCAGCGACTGCATGCGCCCTATGGTAAAAACCTAAACAGAAAGCAAGTGGGGGGCCAGCAGGTGGTGAAGTGTTTAAGATGCTGGACTCCCACGTGGCCGACTGTGGTTCTGAGGCAGGAGAAAGGTAGCTAATGGAAGCGGGTGAGGGGGCTGGAGCGGCCGCCATGTGGCTAGAAATCCGATCAGGGCAGAGAGGTAATGCCGGCAGGAGGTTAGTGGGGGTGTGTAGCGGATTAAGCCACATTTGCTATAGCCGAGGAGATGAATCAGCCGGCCCAGCCGTATTAGACACAGCCAGTGAGACATCAGCGGGCCCAGCCAACCTCCAACCCACACGACCGGGATTAAAAATGGTCGATCCTGCTGAGCGCCTCCCGAGCCTCTGTCCACTCGGGCGCCGCTTCTTCTTGGAAGAGCACAGCCACTTCTGCCCATAAGCGCCCTCTTCCTTTCACTGTTGGCGTGCCTCCTTCAATTCTGTGTCCAAAGGCCGAGAACTTGGATATCATCACAGAAGCTGTCCCGCAACAGTTCGAGTCCCGGACCCGGAGGCCTGAAAATCACGCCAGCTGCGTGTGCACGCGTGCCCAGAGTCCCCAGAGGAGAGTAGACAAGAAGGGATTGCAGCATTGCCATTTCCCCCAGAGACATCTCTCAGTTCCCCTCTCTGTCCATCTCTGTCTCTCTCTGCAAGTGCACGTGTCCTATGGCAAAACCCTAAACAAAAGGAAGAAGAGAGCAGGCGACGACCTCAGCCCCCGAGTGAGGCCTCACGGGTGCAGGCCTTGCCGGCCTTGAGCGAAAGCCTCGCTGCCTCCGGCCCTGCTGATGGCTCTCTGAGGAAGTCCCCATGGATGGGGAGGAAACCGAGGCTCGGGGAGGAGGCCTCTGCCCAAGGCTCTCAAGTTCCAGGGGTAGCAGCCTCACTGGAGCAGCACCCAGAGGGGGTCCACGTCAGGCCAGGCTCCCACCTCGCCCGGCAGCCCACGGCCCTGCGCTGGTCCTGTCCCGTCCCCACCCTCACCTGCCACCTGCCTGCCTTTCCTCTCCGACGCCTGCTCCCGCCACACCGGCCTCTCCTGGCTCCTGGACCCTGGGCCCACCCACCTCAGCCCTGCACCCCTGCTGCTTGCCTGAGGCCTGAAGAAGGGAGACTGGCTTCCTCCGGGTCCCTCCTCCCAGGAGGCCTTCCGGGGCCTTCTCATCAAGAGGGCAGCCCTCCCACCCACTGCTCTCAGCCACCAGGACCCCGTGACACCGTCCCCACATATTTGGGCCTTCACGTGTTAGCCAGCGGTCTCTTCTCACTAAACCTGTCCCCACAGGACAGGCACTGTGCATGGTTTGTTCGGTGTCACCTCTCCCATGCTGAAGCGGTGCCTGGCGCATGGCGGGTGTCCAGGAAACGTTTGTTTAATGAAGGAAGGAGTGGAGATTTGCATCTAGGTAGTAGGCACTAAAGCGAACAAACAAAAAGCACCCTGGCCCGCAACCAAAGCAGAACCGCCAGTCAGACTTCAGCATTAAAAAAAAAGTGTTTGCTTTTTATCAGGGAGATTTTGAACAAACACGAAGTCTCGAGGTTGGCATAACATGTCACCCGTGTGACAACTGTCAGCCGTGACTCCTCGCTTCCTGTGTGCCTTCACCCCTTCCGCCCTTCCTGGGTTATTTAGTAAAAAAAATTACCCACAGATGAACCGACATAATCTAACAAGTGTCTGTGGACCAAGAATGCGGGCTGGGGCCGGGCAGCGCTGCAGCAGGAGAGGGCCTGTGTCCAGGGCCTGGGGCCTCCCTGTACACGCCAGGCACGTACACGCACCCGTGACCCAGGCTAGCTGAGGGTGAGGGTAGCCTGCAGCACGAAGATCCTGCTAACGGTGTCTCCATGGACGAAAGAAATGATCTTAAAAAGGAAAAAAGAGGGGCTGACAGGTGGCATGGTGGCTAAGGCACTGGATCCCACATGGCTGACCGTGATTCGAGTCCCAGACCTGGCAGCCTGAAAATCACGCCAGGTGTGTGTGCATGCACACCCAAAATTCCAGGAGGACAGTGGAGGAGAAGGGACTGTGGCATGGCCATCCCCTCGGGGGCGATTTCTCACTTTCCCTCTAACTCTCTCTCCTCTCCACCGAGCACACAAGCCCTGCAGCAAACACCTTAATAAAGAAAAGAAAGAGGGAACCAGCAGTTAGCGTAATGGCTATGTCGCTGGACTCCCCCGTGGTCAACCGCGGTTCGTGTCCTGGACCAGGTGGCTTGAAACTCACGCCGGGTGCGTGTGCGTGCGTGCCCAAGATCCCGAGAGGAGAAGGGATTGTGGTGTGACCATCCCCCCTGGGGGGTGATTTCTCGCTTTCTGTCTTTCTATCTCTATGTCTCTGTCTGTCTGGCGAGCGCACACGCCCTATAGCGAAAACCTCTCCAAAAGAAAAAAAAAAAAAAGAAAAGAAGGAGAAGAATAAGAAAAGGAAAGGAAAGGAAAGGAAAGGAAAGGAAAGGAAAGGAAAGGAAAAGAGGAACAGCCCATGACATTAAGGTGGCTGGCTCAGGGTGATCACGGTGCCTGAATACCGTTTGGAAAGCATGGCAGGAGCGTGTGTGTGCTCCAAATCCTGCAAGCAGAGAGAAGTGGAGGAGAAGGAATTGCGCCTGACCACGCCCCAAAGGGTACTTTATCACTCTCTCTCTCTCTCTCTCCCTCTCTGTGTCTTTCTGGCAAGCACGTGTGCCCTCTGGCAAAAACTTAAAAAGCAGCAGCATGAGCCCACTTGCGGGGCCTGTGGCTGGCTGGGGCTGCCGTCTCCGTCAAGGCTCGGCTCCGCAGCTGCTCCCGAAGTCGCTCAGGTGGCTGTGGCAGGATCGTCCCTCCCAGCTCTGGCCAGAGGCCTTCCTCTGCAGAGGATCCCAATCCTGCCCTTCAGAGAGACTGCCATGGGGCTGAGCCGCAGGGCCCGCGGCTGTGACCAGCTTGGTCGGGCACCCTCTGCTCTTCCCTCCCTTCCTCCTTTCTTCTTTCTTCTTCACTTTCTTCCTTTCTCTTGGGTGAGAGAGACAGAGATAGACATGCAGAGAGACAGCACCCACAGCAGGGTCCCCAAGCCACTGTCCACCCTGATCTCCAGCAAGTTCCAGATCATGGCACATGCCAGAGTACTCGGGAAGGCCTCTGGGACTCACCGCCTGGCTGAGCCTCGCAGTGTCGTGTGTCCAGGTCCCGGCGTCCAGCTTCTAAGACAAGCCCTGCCGAGCCAAGCCGCACCTCCTGGTCTTTGGGTGAAGTGCTCTCTTCCCCTTCTTTTCTTTTCAGCCATGTGGGATCCAGCGCCTTAACCACCATGCCACCTGCTGGCTGAAAGAAATACCCTTTTTAAAAAGTTCATGGATTATTTTGGCCAAAGGGCATGTGCCCATGTGTATACATGTGAGAGAAAGGGAGAGTGTGAGTGTGCCCTCTGCCCCACAGGGCCCTGGTCGTGCCACAATCTTTTTTCCTGCAATCCTCCATCCTATTGGGATCCTGGACCTACTCATGTACGCTGGCATGTTTTTCAAGGTGCTGCGGCTGGGGCTTGAACCATGGTCAGCCATGTGGATCCAGTTTCTTCAGCATAGCTCCATACCTCTACACGACGGGCCTGGCCCTAAACTGGTGCTGGAATTCCATTTCCCAGGAACTGTACGAATGCCCCTTGCATGTGTAGTAGTGAAAGTCCACACGTGTCTGTGAGGCCAGTGAGCAGAGTCCGAGCCGCGGTCACCTCTGGGGACAGCCAGGGGCAACGGAGACCCAGGGTCCACTGCTGTGTGAGCTCTTCAGACAGCTGCAGCAAGCATAAAGATAAAGGAGGTAGGTGAGCGGAAAGGTGTTGGCCGCAGTGTTTTCTATTTCTGGCCGCACGTTTGCTGTATTTGCTAACTTTTAAGAATGAACAATGAAACAGACAAAGGGAACTGGGAGTCTGGCTTTTGTTTTAGGCACTAGAGAGACAGAGAGACAGGGAGAGGGTAGGTGAGAAGTCCCATGGGGGGGCAGCCACACCACAGTCCCTTCTCCATTCTCCTCTCAGGAGTTTGGGCGTGCACATGTGCCTGGTGTGTTTCTAAAGTCACCGGATCTGGGACTGGAACAGTGCAGTTGGCCATGTAGGATCCAGCGTCTTAACCACTGCGCTACCTGCTGGCCCTCTCAATTTTTTCCCCTTTGGTTTTTTTGTTTTTTTTTTTTTTATAAGGATATATATATATTTATATATCTCCATGACTCGTCATATATGAAACATCCCAGCTAGTATTAATTGTAGTCAATTTATCCATTAATGGTATTACACTGATCATTATTAAAATCTGTTCTAGGTAGGGACCAGTAGTTGGCATAATGGCTATGTTGCTGGACTCCCATGTAGTCGACCGTGGTTCAAGTCCTGGATCTGGTGGCTTAAACTCACACCGGGCTCATGTGCGTGTGTGCCCAAGATCCCGAGAGGGGAATGGAGGAGAAGGGATTGCGGCGTGGCCATCCCCCCTGGGGGGTGATTTCTCGCTTTCTATCTCTCTCTCTGTCTTTCTGGCAAGCACACGCGCCCTACAGCAAAAACCTCTCAAAAAAAAAAAAAAATCCATTCCAGGTATATATATTGAAAATATTTTCTTTTCCCTTTTTGCTGAAGATAGTACAGTACTTTGGAGAAATTGTACTGCTCCTTTCCGTGTTGGTATGTACATATATACACAGTGTGTGCATCTGAATCTGTAGCTCTACACGCGTGTTATAGACAGCTACAGACACACGCACATATGTACACGCACGCGCGGCGGGAGGCTGGGCCTGTGTGCACACTCACCAGCACGCATCTGGGAAACAACACTGCAGGGGACCGGCCCGCGGCTTCTTCGCCTGTTGCTGGCTGCACTTTGTCCCCCTCTTGAGCGTGATTATGTAAACGGTTTGATATTTCCCTGACCCTACAGTGCTCATCTAGACAGCAGCGACCGATGTACCTCGGATGGAAGCCTTCTTTTTGTTGTTGTTGTTTTTGTTGGAGAGGTTTTGTTGTTTTGTTGCTATAGGGCGCATGCGTTCGCCAGAAAGACACAGAGAGACAGAGAGACAGAAAGTGAGAAATCAGCCCCCAAGGGGGATGGCCATGCCACCATCCTTTCTCCTCTCGGGATCTTGGGCATGCACGCACATGCACCCAGCGTGAGTTTAAGCCACCAGGTCCAGGACTCGAACCACAGTCCACTACGTGGGAGTCCAGCGACATAGCCATTACGCTAACTGCTGGTCCCTGGATGGAACCTTCTTACACATCGTTTCTAGCGCTTTCTGAGTTTTATCTTCCATTCTTCTAATGTCTTCCATTGTCAGATGGATCCATTTGTCGATCCAACATAAAAGCTGGCGAAGAAAGTTTGTAAATACCCTTTTTTCTTGCTTGTGAATGAAGTTTCCTACTCTGCCTCTCAGCCCCCACCACTCGAAGCTGATGGGCACCAGCTTACAGGCACACCTCTGAGGACAGTCAGGGTCGTTCGCCAGCTCCTTCTTCCGGCTGGGCCCAGCGGGCCTCGCTCGGTCTTGACTGGACGATGCTGGGCCCTCGTCTGCTGGTCCGACTTGACTTCGGTCTGCAAGACCTACGTGGACAACGTCAACAGCCTTCCACGTATTTGGATCTAAACCCTGGACGTCTCTTAATGTTCCCAAGTCTGGTGTATGCCTTGTTTCCACTTTAATGAAGAAACCATCTCTCATGCATTCATTCGGGACAATCGTCACGCATGCCAGGGCTGCTCTGAGACACCACGGGCCCCTGGAGCAACCATCCTCACGGGTGCAGGAGCTCCGCTCTCGACGTGATAGTCTGTGTGTACAGCGTCCCTGTTCTCCATCCTTTCACAAGGCCCTTGCCTTAAGCCTTCGGTTTCCTCTCCACCGCCAGCCTCCGTCACGTCTGCAGCAGAACGCAGCGGCCCAGCTTGGTCCTCCGGAACGGGACATGCTGGGACCACACGGATTCCTTAATCAGCACCATCTTCCCAGACCCCTCGCAGCTGCCGCCGCTACCTCCTCTGCCACCGCCCCCCCATATTTTTTTAAAATTTTATTTATTTATTTCTTCAATAAGCAAGAAAGAGAGAGACAGAGAGCGCGACAGAGAGAGACAGGATCGCCGACGAGGCCTTCCCCTGCATCTTCCCCCACCCTCGCCCAGCCCTAGCTCGTGGGCGCACACATGCCTGCCATGCTAGGGAGGCCCCCAGATCCGAACCCCGAGCTTTCCCACGTGGGTGTGCTCCACAGAGCGAGGCGTTTTACTGCTTTGCCACAATCGGGCTCACTGCCCCCCCCCCCCCCCGAACTCACTCTCGCCTTGATGTTCAGAACACAAAACCCCACATGTCCGAGCCCCCACTTCCCCGTGTCCCTAAGACAGAGTGAAGGGGCTCCCAGGCCTTCCAGGGCTGGCCCGGGCCCAACTCAGAGCAGTGGCCCAGGCCCGGCTTTGGGCCCCTCCTCCCCGAAACGCTTACAGGCCTTTGACTAGGGTGCAGGGAGAGGGCATGCGAGGCTCGCACACGGAGGGCAGAGGCAGCTCTGCCGGGTCGCGCTGCCGCCCACGCCCACGCCCATGTGCTCTCTAAGCCGTTAGCTACAGCGGCCCCCAAGCAGGTGGCAGCGAAGACCCCTCAGCCATCACCTCCTCAGTGCCGTCATCCCCCTCAGCCATCACCCCCTCAGTGCCGTCGTCCCCCTCAGCCATCACCCCCTCAGTGCCGTCATCCCCCTCAGCCATCACCCCCTCAGTGCCGTCATCCCCCTCAGCCACCACCCCCTCAGTGCCGTCGTCCCCCTCAGCCACCACCCCCTCAGTGCCGTCGTCCCCCTCAGCCATCACCCCCTCAGTGCCGTCGTCCCCCTCAGCCATCACCCCCTCAGTGCCGTCGTCCCCCTCAGCCATCACCCCCTCAGTGCCGTCGTCCCCCTCAGCCATCACCCCCTCAGTGCCGTCGTCCCCCTCAGCCATCACCCCCTCAGTGCCGTCGTCCCCCTCAGCCATCACCCCCTCAGTGCCGTCGTCCCCCTCAGCCATCACCCCCTCAGTGCCGTCGTCCCCCTCAGCCATCACCCCCTCAGTGCCGTCGTCCCCCTCAGCCATCACCCCCTCAGTGCCATCATTGCCCGCATCTGCCATCTCGCGTTCCACTCCTCGGGACCGCAGACACCTGTCAGGCCCTCCTGGTGGGAAGCCTTCCAGGGAGGCCAGGGCCACGCTCCCACTCCTGTTCCAGAGCAGTGGAGGGTCAGAGAGGACACGCGATCCTGCCCCAAGGTGACGCTGGAGTCTGGCAGAGACAGGCTGGGAACATGGCGCCCCTCAGAAGTGGAGGCTCCCCCCGCCCCCACACCCTGCGGAAGGATGTGAGGTGGCCTTTGGGAGGAGACGAGTTCCACTTGGCTGTCACTTTGCTCTGCCCACTGCTGCTCCCTCCCCTACCTCAGGGAATGGCCCCCCGACTCTCCATGCGGCTCTGGGGAGGCTGCCAGGCCCGGCCCGGCCACCACCTCGCTTGCCATAGCAGTGAGCAGCCCGTCGAAATAGGAGCACGGGCCGCATTTCCCGAAAAGCATGTGAAAAGTTATGAATCAAGGGCTGACCTTGTGGCCTAGTGGTTAAGGCACCAGATCTCGCATGGCCTATGCACCGTTAGAATCCCACGGCCTGATGAACTGAAAATCATCCTGCCATGTGCACCCGTGTGCGGGCCCCAAGTCCTGAGGAGTGGGCCAGCAGGTGGTGTGGGGTTCAGATGCTGGAACCCCACAGGGTCAACGGTGCGGTTCCAGTCCTGAGCCCGATAGCTTGAAAATCACGTTGGGCACGTGTGAGTGCATGAGCCAAATCCTGGGAGGAGGAGGGAAGAGAAGGGACTGCAGCACGGCCATCTCCCTGGGGAGTGACTTCTCTCTCGCTCTCTCTCGTAGGAGTGAGCAATCCTATAGAAAAGATATCCCGACAGGAGAGAGAAACAGAAGAAAAGGCTGTGGTGTGACAGTGTCTCACCGTGGTGGCTGTCTCTCTCTCCCTCTTTGTCTCTCTGGTGAGCATGGCATCCCCGGTGGCTTGAAAGTCATGCAGGGCGCGTGTGCGTGCGTGCCCAAGACACTGGGGGGAGAATGGAGGAGAAGGGATTATGGTGTAGCCAACCCCCCCGGGGGGTGATGTCTCACTTTCCCTCTCCCCGTCTCTGTCTCTCTCTTTCTCCAGAGAGCACATGCACCCTAAGGCAAAAAATACTCTAAATAATAATAACAATAACAATGAAAGTTATAAATACAGATTGTGCAATTAGAAGCAGAAAGACACAAAAATCTGAGTGTTACAATGGACCACAGGATAAACTCACACCAGCGAGATGCCAAAGAGGGTTTGTTCATTCTTCTCAAAGAGAGACAAGCAGGCAGGGCTCGAGTTGGGATCCAAATGTATAGGCACAATGCAAGCTATTCTTATTACTTATTAGTTATAAGAGTAAAGTCGTTATCATCTTATTCCTCGGTTGGAAGGGAGGGCCGATCCATGAAGAACCATCGAAATGCCCTGAGCACTTGAAACCAGGCCAGGGGAACTGTTAGAGGCCAGAGGAGTGCACCCCAGAGCAGAGAACCCAGCGCCGACACCTAGGCCCTCCCGCCGCACCTGGCTCTACCCTGCCATGCTTCCCCCGCACACATCCGCCCACCAGCTCCAGGGGCCGAGTCTGTGTCTATTTACCACTTTTTTCTGTTTGGAGATGAGAAAACTGAGACCTAGAGAGATACACAGGCTTTCGCTAGGTCCCACAGCAGGTTGGGAGAGTCTGCGGGACTTGAACCCAGGCCTGCAACGTTGGAACCTAGGTCCTTACCATTGCTCTACCCGTGCTGGCCTGCGCTGCCCGGAAGTCCTCTCATTCCAGAGGTTGTCCAAGGGGTCCTGGTTGACAGGGCCATGCAGACAACACAAGCTGGTAGGAGCCCTCCATTGTGCCACTGTACTGGCCTGCTCTCCATTTCTCTGCCATGAACTGCTGTTATTACGGTACCCTGCAAGGGTACAGGGCCAGGGAACCTGAGACAGACTCCCCCACCTGCCTGTCCTAAACTAAAATTAACATATGTTAAATTGAGTTAGTACAAGCCAAATTAGCGTTAGTAACATATGTAAACTAAGTTAGTTTAAGGCTACTTTTACGTAAATACTTCTTGTTAAAGCTACAGGCCAAAGTTAACTTATATTAGGCCAAATTAGCACAAGAATTCACTGATTAACAGACAAAGAATTTAGCAAATAAATATAGGGACCCGTGGGTTAATAGAGGGAGGAAGGACAGATATGGCCAATAGTGACAGGATAAACAAACCTGAAGGCTCCAGGGGGAAGGGTAATTATCTTAGCTAAAAGTTCTTATCTGGTCCGAGGCAAGCAAGGGATAGCACCTAATTACAAGCAGTTTCTCCCCTGTGCGCTGTTAACTATGAAAAACTGCTAATAAAACACCCTGTGTTGCCTCCTGAGCTACAAGACCCTCTCACCTGAAAAGGCCCTGTCCGGCAATCAAGATTTAAGGAGAAAATGCACCAAATAGACGCCTTCATCCTGAGAACTGTAATTGATTATACCTGATCATATAAGACAGACATCATGTTTATGATTATTGTTTCTGTGCCTTGAATTCCCTGTTTCGTAGAGTAAATCTTTTATTTCTCCCTCACCCCTCCTACTCCTGTAAGACACCCCTCAATAAATACGTGTGTTTGACAGCCGCTAGCGCGGCAGCCTGGAGCTAGCTCTGTGGCCGGCTGAGAACATGCTAAGAGGCACTGAGGTCTTAGTCTAATTTTTGTTTCTGTTCACCTGCGCCGCCTCCGACGCGTCAACCCACCCCTGCCGAGGCTGGACCCCAGCACCTGGTGAAAGCAGTCATCCCTCCTCTGCATAAGGCCCTCCTGTGGGACTCACAAGTGACATGGTGGTTAAGGTGCTGGTCCCCACATGGCCGACCACCGTTCGAGTCCTGGACCTGGCAGCTTGCGTTCTCACTCTCTCTCTCTCTCTCTGTCTCTCTCCAGAGAGTGCACATGCCCTGTAGCAAATGAATAATAAATAAATAAACAAATCTTAAAAGAAAAAAAAACCCTCCTGTCACTGTACCCACCCAGATCCTTGCCTGCCACACGGGGAGGCCAGAACTCTAAACAGCAGAATATGGAGAGAGGACACAAGGCCTGCTGTGAAGTCCTGGTAGGTGGGAAGGCAGGTCATTTCAAGTCCGCCTCCTCTAACGCCAAAGGTGGGGCCTTCTGTGGAGGGGTACTGCCTGCCCAGTCTTCGGTCTGGCCCTATATGCAAGTGAAGGGCTGACAGGGTTGGCTCTGATAGGTGGTTAGCGCTGCGGCTCCCCACTGGCCCAGCTGAGGCGGCCCCTCTCCCTCCTCAGCTCTGGCCCCAAAGGCAGACTTGTCTTATAAGTACTGGTCTTACTGGTGCTTGTCTGTTTTTACTCTCTCTCTTTCTTTCTTTCTTCTTCTTTTTTTTTTTTTTTTTGGGGAGAGGTTTTCACTATAGGGCGCGTGCGCTCGCCAGACAGACAGAGAGAGACAGAGAGATAGGAAGCGAGAAATCACCCCCCAGGGGAGATGGTCACGCCGCAATCCCTTCTCCTCCATTTTCCTCTCGGGATCTTGGGTATGCACGCACATGTGCCCGGCGTGAGTTTCAAGCCACCGGGTCTGGGACGTGAACCGCGGTCTACTACGTGGGAGTCCAGCGACATAGCCATTACGCTAACTGCTGGTTCCCCTTTCTTTCTTCTTTGTAAGAGAGGTTTTTGCTGTAGGGCACATGCACTCACAGCAGAAACAGAGAGACAGAAAGCAAGAAATCACTCCCAGGGGGATGGCCACGCTGCAGTCTTTTCTCCTCCGTTCTCCTCTCAGGATCTTGGGCACGCACGTACACGCACCTGGTGTGAATTTTAAGCCGCCGAGTCTAGGACTCGAGCCATGGTTGACCACATGGGGGGGGGGGGGGTCCAGCGACGTAACCATTAGGCTATCTGCTGGTCCCTCTTTTTCCTTTTTTATTTTTATTTGTACAGGACTTGTGTTGGCCAGAGAGCGAGAAAGTGAAAAAACATCTTCCAGGGAGACGACCTTGTCCCTTTCCTACCAAATCAGGTCTGGAGGCTTCGGGGCCCTCTGTGCCCCAGGGACCCAGATCGCCCCTCTCCTGGCTCTCCTGTGAGTTCCCACCCTCCCAGGACCCCAGGTTGCTAAGCTCCTGGCTCTGGCCTGTGCCATGGGAGGGGACTCTCCCGGCTCAGGAGCAGTGCTCGTGGACAGACGCACGCGTTGCTGCCGGGCCTTCCTGTGCCCACAAGCTGTGGCCCTGACTTCACTGACTTCTGCACCGCGCCCCCACCCTGCCCAGGTGTGACGGGTGGAAAGACCAGGCTCCCACGTGAACACACGTCCGTGCACATGGAGCGTGTGTCTGGGCTCCAGACGGGGGTGTTTGCACAGTGAGGGGCACACGGCATGTAACTGAGCACCCTGGGCACCTGCTGGGGGCCACCCCCGGCAATCACCCCGGGAGGAGCAAGGAGTGGAGCAGGGGCCAGGCTGGGGGTCTGCCCTGATCCTAGCAGAAGGGGAGAAGGGGCTGATCCTAGGAGCCGTGGAAGGAATGCATACTCCAGAGAAGCCTGCCTGTCGGTTAGAACCCCCGGGGTGGGTGGGCGTGGCTAGGCAGAGGCAGGGGTGAGGCAGGGCATCCACAGGCAGGGCGTGCAGGACGCTGGGAGCCTAGGTCAGAGGCGACTGTCCAGGGGGAGAAGGGAGCTCCTGAGTGAAGGAGAATGGGAGGACGCCCCCTGAGGGGAGGGAGTCAGGCAGGCTGGCGGCCCACACGACGCCCTGGCAGGAGGTAGCAGGAGTGCCCCGACAGCGGCTGCGCCCGATGGCACCACGCTCACCAGCAGAGCAGAGGCTGGATTTCACCGCCCGGCCCCCTCGGCAGGGTGCTTCGAGCAGGCCACAGTCTGCACAGCTGAGCACGCGTCCCTGGGGGTGTGTGGGGGGCAGGCTTGTGGATTCACGTCAGAGCGAGGTCCGCTCCCGTGTGAATGTGGGGACTGTGGCACCCTGGGGCGAGAAGAGGCTGGGAGGGAGCCGGCAAAGGCCTAAGCATGTGCAGCTCGGCACCGGGAGGCGTGTGCCTGGCGAGGCCGTGAAACAACACCCCTGCTCTTGGGGTGGGCCGGGGTCCACACGCTCACACCCATGGTGGCAGCACAGCGGGAGCCTCGCGTGAGCATGCCGTGGCAGGACACCACGAAGGAGACCAAAGGACAAGAGAGGCTGCTCTCCAGCTAAAGGGGACCACGCGCCCACTGAGCAGGTTTCCAGGGGTCGGGCTCTTCGTAAAGTCGGAAGTGACTCTCCACTCCCAGATACCTACGCGAAGGACTGGACCCAGGTACCCAGATAAGCCCTATGCGCGATGTCTCTAGCAGCACCGTCTGTAATAGCCAGAAGGCGAAAACCCTCCGCTGTCCTCCAGTGGCTAAACGGGGAGTCCACACGGTCTATCCACGACGCGATGTTATGGGCCGGGAGAGGGAGTGAGGTCCTGATCCCCACGGCTGCATGCCGAGCCCCACATTATGCCAGGGAGAGGGGCAGTCATGCAGGGCCACGCGTGTGCTCCCGTTCAGCCAAGAGTCCAGGCGGGCAGGCCAGGGACACAAAGCGGGGCTGGGGGAGGACTGCGGGTGGAGACGGGGTTTTCTCTGGGAACAGGGAGAATGTTTGGAGATGGGGGTGGTGACTCACGTCATCACGAGTATGCTAGACACCACGCATTTCTCACTTTTAAATCGTCGCATGAATTCTATCTCAATTAAAAAATTGATTAAGAAAACGAGCGGCCAGTGGGCAGAGCACTTCACGGTGCTCACTAAGCACCAGGGCAGGGTAGCGTCGAGATACTCACCAGCAGGCCCTGTGAGACAGACCGCCCGTGCTGGCCAGTGCTGGCCGGGTGGACAGTCTCTCAGTGTCCTGCACCTGGATTTTCTTGTCAGCAGGACGGAGCCCAAACCTTCCAGCTGGCAGGAGGATGACGCAGGAAGACCCAGACGGGGCCAGGCCCAGCCAGCAGGCAGGCATGGAAGACAGGTGTCCAGCTGTCTGCCTGCCTCTGATTATTTATCAGGCCGCTGGGAAACAAGGCCCCAGAGCCCAGAATAGCAGCGAAGCCAGGCCATCCAAACAGAGCTTTTAAAAATACAACTTCCTTGTGTTCACATTTGACCTCAGGTGTACTGGGGGGGAACAGCGGAAGTCTGGCTGAGAGGCCTGGAGGACGCTCACAGCTGGCCGGCGCCCCGCACCGCCGCGCTGGGTGGGAGGCTGCTCTGCCTCGGCCGCAGGGTCCTCTGCGAGGAGCACACCGTTAACTCTCTGCCTCTCTGCGCCCACTCCAAGGGCAATTTGGCAGCTGCTGCCCTTGGGTTAACACTGCAGACTCCAAGTGGGGCTCGGGAAGGCGCCGGTGGCACGGTGGCACGGGTGAAAAGTGAGCCCTGCACCCACCGCCTGGAGGCCGCCAAGCGAGAATCCCCAGAGCCAGGGGGGTGGGGGCCGCTGCCGCTGCCAGCCCTCCCTGCCCTTCCAGGCCCACGCTGGCCCCCCCAGCCCCGGGAGCCTGGCCTGCAGGTTCCCGGAGCCCGCTGGCTGCAGACCCGAGCCCGGAGCTGGTGCTGAGGCTGGCTTGTTTCTGGCCCTCTGCTGCCAGGCTGTTCTTCCCGGAGGTGGCCTCCCCTGCCGGGCAGTGGCACCAGCCCTGAATTCTAGTATCTGCTCCTTCCGTTCACCTCCAGGCCTGGGGGACCCCTGAGCTGTTGCCCTATCAGGGGGTTGTGGGGGGAGTGTCACTGAATCTTGCCAGTCTCTGGATGGGACGCCCCGAGGCCTTTGTCCTGTCGTGTGCTGCTCCCTGGGGGACGCTGTTACCCCGAATCAGGCCGGAGGGGAGGCTCAGCCTGAGGAGGGCAGCTGCCTCCAGGCCTTGCTGCCCGGTCCAGTCAGGCTGTGCTGGTCAGGCCCAAAGTCTTCAAAAAGGCTGGCCCAATGGCTGCCCACGGCCCACAGGCGCCCGGCGCCGTCCGCACGCGGGCCGTTTTCCCAGCTAGCTGAGGAGCGGGCGCGTTCATTCTCACGCTCCAGATGGAGAGTCCAAGGCCCAAGGGCTCCGGAGCTCGTGCAGCGTCTGAGAGACAGGGGCCGTCCACCAGGTCGGACACCTCTCCGTCTCCTGATCTGGCACTTCGGGGCCCCCCAAGCTGCCCTCCCAGTCAGGGGAGCGAGGGCGGGGCTGGGGCAGTGAGCGGGGACAGTGCAGGGGGTGGGGGGTCGTGGCAGGGAATGGGGAGTGGGGACAGTGCAGGGGGAGTCGGGGCCGGGAGTGGGGAATTGGGACAGGGAGCAGGGAGTGGGCAGTGGGGGCTGGTAACGTGCTAACAGCGAGGGCGAGGCCGAGGGCGAGGGCGAGGCCGGAGCTGGGGCAGCAGAAGCAGAGCCAGGACAGTGGGGAGTGGCAGAGGTGATGGTGGAGGTGGCTGTTGTTGCGGGCGCTGTCGGGAGCGTAGTGAGGTGGGAGCTGGGCGGTGGCGAGGGAGTCGCCGCTCGTCATGGGCGCTGTCCGGAGGTCTGAGCTGGCTGGCTTGTCTCTTCAGCCTCGACTTCCCAACCAGAGGGTGGGCAGGTAGAGCCCCGGTGGGGCTGCAGTGGGTGTTGGAGAGAAGGGGTGCAGGGCTGAGCGGACACGGGCACTGCTCAGTAGAGGGTGGTCTCCGTCCCACCTCCCCTCGACCGCCTACCCCCCTCCCCCGTTCTGAGGCTCCACGAGACAGGCAGAGAGGGGCCCCGGGACCCTGCAGCATCCCGGGACGGGGGGCCTGGTGGGGATTGTGTCCAGGTGCTGACTGGAGTCGGGAAGTGGAGCCCAGCACGAGCTCTGGGTGTGTGGCTGGATCACCCCTCTCTACTGGCCCAGCAGAGGCTGCAGAATTGGGGGTGCTCGTTAGATTCTGGACCCTCCTTAAGGATACGTGGGGGTAGCAAACTGGGTCCCAGGAGACCTAGACACAGACCTAGATTCTGGAAACCACGGCAGTGCCGTGCAGGGGAGGGGGGTGCAGGCCCACTGGAGACACAGCTGGCGACACCTGCCCTGCCCCGACCTATGCTGTGTCTCTGACGGACAGTCCCACTCCACAGAGCACAAACTGCCCTAAACCGAGAGCAGAGCCTAACCCAGAGCCTGGCGGACGTTCACAGGAACTCTGCAGGCTGGGCCCAGTACACCAGCCTAGCCAGACCACACGGCAGCGCACGGCGGGGCGCAGCGCCGGTGGGCGCGTGGGGCAGGGCGTCCAGCTCCAGGCCCACGTCCTGGGAGGCCTGCTCCCTCTCTGGCTGCTTCCTTGCTCAGTGACACGCTCACACGGAGACGGCTGTCTTGCGCTTCCTCTCAGAACTGCCTCTTCCAACAGGATCTCACCGGGAACCTCATCCGGAAGAGCAGGCAAAAGCTGGAAGGGGGTGTGGGGGGCCCCACCGACCCCAGCCTCCTCCGCTGGGCACTGGACCCCACAGGATGCAGGCGAGCCCCAGCGGAGGTGGATTTCCTGGGGCCCTGGCCAGCACGTACCTGTCCCGGTGACGTAACTCCTGATGGTGTCACGGGAGGTCTTGTGCCCAGCCCTGCTCGGAGCTAAGCCTGGCCCGCGTGTGTCTGGTGACCTTTGGTGTCCTCAGGGACATGCCGTGCTGAGGCAAGCGGGCAGGCAGATTACAGGGCTTGGACGCTGTTGCCAAACAGTCCTGGGCAGGCAAGAGGAAAAGGAAAACAGAGCCAGCTCCCTGGTGTCCGCTGGAGAAATCCTTTCCCGAAATAGCAAGGCCAGAGGCCGGGTGGAAAATCCCGAGGGCCGGGGTGCACGCACCGCTGCCCTGGGGAGAAAGTGCCCGTCCTCTGTGGGCGATCGGGGGAGGACCAACCTGGCAGGGCTCGCTCCTGCTTTCCCGGCAAGAGGGGAGTGGAGGAACTTAGCTCACGGGACTGTGTTCCAGGGAAACGCAGAGGGCCGGGACAGCCGCTCCAGCCCTCACTGCCGGTGTGACTGGGGCAGCCTCATCGTTTAGCTTGCTAAGATTCGGTCTCCGCATCTGAGATGGCCGTACTGGGCCCAGCCTGCAGGGCTCCTGTGGACACCCGTTAGGCTCCAGGAGGCAGCTGGTGCAAGGAGAAACGTGGGGACACAGCGCTCCTCCCCCCCGGGTGCCATCACCCGCCAGGGGCTAGGCCACCCTCAGTTTCCTCATCCGTAAACGAGGGTGCTTGCTTTGTGACAACCGAGGCCCGCCGAAGACCGTGACCCAAAGTCAGCTGCTGGGGCCGGGCGCCCGCGGCATCAGCCAAGCCCTGAGCATGACGGAGCTCAAGAGGGGGTTCAGGCCCCCAGGCTGGCGGGAGGCTCCGAATGGCAAGGGCAGCCAGGGTCAGAACTGGGGCCACGCCTCGGTCTCCTGCCCTCTGGTCTTTCTGGAACCCGGATCTCCTGCTGCCTAATGTGCGTGTCCCGCCACCCGGTTCCGGAGCAGCGTCCAGGGTGGGGCCGGCAGCCCTAAGTCTGCCTGCTCCATGCTGGGAACCGTGATTGGCGCCTTCAAGGCAAAGGCAGCTTTGCAGACGTGTCTAAATTACCCCAGGACAGGGAGGTTGCCCTAGATTATTTGGAGGGTCCTTCTAAGAGGGACGCAGGAGGGTCCAAGGAGGAGACGGGAGGGTGGGAGCAGAGGGCAGAGGACCTGAAGGTGCTGCGGCGTGGAGAGGGCGGAGGGCTGTGAGCCTAGGGCTCAGTTGGCTCCAGACACTACAGACCGTCCCCTCCGGCTGCGGAGGGCAAGGGACAGACCCTGTGGGCCTCCGGGAGGAGCACAGCGGGCCCCGCACCCTGGCCTCAGCCCCGAGGCTGTGCTGCTCCGCTCCACGCATGTTCTGGAATGTGACGGGAACACTGGCCTCCTCCGCGCCCCGCCCGCTGACGCAGCCCTCTGCCGGATTCGCACCACGGCGACGTCAGGGCCAGCCCTGGTCGTTCTCTCCCGGAGGTAGGCCCAGAGGTCAGCCCGGGCCCTGTGACCCTCCCCCTGGCCACTGTGATTGGGCCAAAAGTGGAATCCGGTCTGAGACGGGCAGCCGAGTTTGTCCTGGGAATGTGGACTTGGACATGAGCCCTGTCTCTGTGGTTCAGTCTCCCTGGGTGCCGCGGGCCACCATCTACCTGGGAGACACTGACCAGGAGCAAGAAGAGGGATGGGAAGAGACACGAGGGTGACAGGGGACGGAGCAGAGGGACGGGAAGGCAGGGGGTGAGGCAGAGCACCTGGGACAGGCACAGGAGGAAGATAGGGACACCCAGGAGACCAGGAACGAGACCCCGACAGACACAGAGACCAGGGAAATGGAAAATCACACACACACACACACAGAGTTAGAGAGAGAGAGAGAGAGAGAGAGAGAGAGAGAGAGAGAGAGAGAGAGAGAGAGAGAGAGAGAGACCTGGAAGGAGATGAACCCGACCCACGTGGGAGCCAGGTGGTGGTGTCGTGGTAACACAGGGCTGTGCGAGGCCGACCCACGCGGGAAGGTTCTGGGTGCGGGTCTAGAGAGCCCTGACACCCCAGGAGCGCACGTGCCTGTGATGGGCTGAGACTCCGAGCGGATCACAGCATGAAGACCTGCTTGGGAGCTGTCTGGCTCTCACTCACAGAAGGGAGAAGTAAATCAACTGTAACGAGAGACAGAGACAGAGAACTAGGAAAGGAAGGAGCGCGAGAAAGCGGCACGCAGGCCAGCAGCCGGCGTGGTGTTTAAGGGGCTGAATCCCACGTGGCTGACTGTGCAGTTGGTCCTAGACCTGGTGGGTTGAAAAACACGCCAGATGTGTGTGCATGTGTGCCCCAGATCCTGAGAGGAGAACAGAGGAGCAGAGATTGTGGCACGCCTATCCCCCCGGGGGGTGATTTCTCAGTTTCTCTCTCTGGCAAGCACACGTACCCTATGGCAAATTAAAAACAAAAACAGAGACATGGAGACACAGAGAGACACAGAGAAAGATGCTGAGACAATCACATCCACGCACGCTCACGCCAAGTGTCCTGGTTCCAGGTCCCTGGGTCCAGGTGCAGGCGAGCTGTGACAGTGCCCACCTCAGCCTTGGAGAACGTCCCCTGTAGCCCCCGCAGTCTGGAGGGGCAGCTGAGCCCCGCCCCACCCCCACAGCAGCTCCCCCGCTGCCTTTGGGCCTGGTCTCCTCTGCTTATGCATTGCTCCTGCTTACTTTTTTCTTAAATTTGTTTCGTTTTGAAATAATTTTAGATTTATACAAGAGTTGCAAGGAGACTTTCCATTTGCCTCTCATCCAGTAGGCTTAGTGTCTACACCCTGCAGAACCATGATATTAATACAATTCTCCAAGCAAAAAAGTATTGTTAAAACACTACCAAGGCCAGCAGGTGGCATGGTGTCAGAGGTGCTGGATTCCCACGTGGCCGATGGCGATTTGAGCCCCGGACCTGGCAACTTGCTTTCTCACCCCCACTCCCAACCCTCTGTCTCTCCCTGGTAAGTGTATGTGCCCTATAGTAAATTAAAAGCTAATAATAATAGTAAATAAAAATAAATAACTAAATAATTTTTTAAAATACCACTAACTATAGACTGTACTTGGATTTTGCCAGTTTTTCCAGGACTGCAGGAGTCACCAAGCTCTTTGTGTAAGGAGCCAGACAGTATTTCTGGATTGGGGAGCCACACAGTCTGTGTTGCACTCACTCCACTCTGCCACTGTAGCCCCAAAGTACCAATGGGCATGACTATGTGCCAATAAAACTTTATTGACAAGAGCAGGCAGAGGACCAGGCTTGGCCCATGGGTCATAGCTTGCTGATCTTCAGACCTGGTCTTTTCCATTTTCCATTTCTTATGTCTTGTATATTTTGCTTTTTTTTTTTTTTTTGCCATCCTTGATTCCCTATCTCTCACCTTCTGACATGTCCCACCCTCCTCCCACATTGTCTCTGGTATCCATGGTTGCTTTCTATGCCTTGTCCCCCACTTTATTGATTTGCTAATGAACTTAATTAGTCTAAATATTTCCAATAGCAAGCGCAGCTGATACATACATATCCATGAACCCAAGTCTGACTTTAGGCATAAACCTCAGTGAGTAGAATGAATGTACTATAAAGTAGTACCTGGCTGGGGCTATATAGCTTACTGCAGTCATCAAATATGCATTTTTTTTTTAATTTTGATAAGAACAGTTTTAGTGTTTTTTTTTCTCCTGAAACTTTTTTTTTAATTAATTTACATTCATTCCCTGAGCATCATCACAACATACTAAATGTGGTTTCCCATCTAGAATAAACTGCATAGTGGCTTAATCATGCATGTTATCATCAATAATATTCCATTTCTAGTTTCATATATATATATATATATTTTTTAACCCCATGTCTGACCCTCTGTCCTTTCTCACTCTCTTATTACGCTATCTCTACTGTCTACAGTTGTCTTCAAGTCCTTTTCCCCCAACATTTTGTTGATTGCACAATAGCATAAGTAATCTAACTACTTTCAATAGCAAGTTCAGCTGGTAATTTCAAGAAAAGCAGTTTTGAACTGGTGAGGATATTTCCTTGAAACTTAAAGCCTAGAAACAGGTTAGTATTCTGTTCAAATAGTAGGTATATGAACCTATTGACAGCTCAAGACAGGACAAAAATCCTTAAAACCGGACAACAAAGCTTAGAAGAAAAGCAGCAATATTTCAGTCAAGTCACAGAATGCTGTTTCATCAGTTCAGTCTCGTGTACTTAATCTTTCTTCTGTTGTGGTTCAATCTTCCAGACTGAATTTTCTGGGATATAATATTCATCTCCAGACATTGTCCCTACAATTAAGTTGCCCATTTTCTTAGTTTTTGAACTCTTATTTCTGTGCGTCTGCATTTAATTTTACTGGCATAGCACTCCCTTAAGAACTTCTTGGAGATCTGGTCTGGTGCTGGTAAATTCTTTCAGGTTTTGTTTATCTGAGAATGTTCTTGTCTTTTCTTCCCAAATGAACAATAATCTTGCCGGGTACAGTATTCTAGGTTGAAATTGCTTTTCCCTTCACACTTTGAATATAATTTCCCATTCTTTCCTCGCTCGCATTGTTTCTGACGAGAGGTCTGCTGTTAGTCTGATGGGATACCCTTTGTAGGTAACTTGCTGTTTTTCTCTTGCCAATCTTAGTATCTTGTCTTTGTTTGTGGTTTTGGTCAATCTGGCTATAATGTGTCTTGGAGAAGATCTTCTTGGGTTGATTCTCTTTGGGGTCCTTTGTATTTCTTGGGACTGAATCTTTGAGTGCCTCTCTAGGTTTGGAAAGTTTTTTGGGTTTTTTTTGAGAGGCTTTTTGCTATAGGGCGCGTGCGCTCGCCAGACAGAGAGAGACATAGAGACAGAAAGTGAGAAATCACCCCCCAGGGAGGATGGTCACGCTGCAATCCCTTCTCCTCCATTCTCCTCTTGGGATCTTGGGCATGCACGCACATGTGCCCGGCGTGAGTTTTAAGCCACCGGGTCCAGGACGTGAACTGCGGTCGACTACGTGGGAGTCCAGCCACATAGCCATTATGCTAACTGCTGGTTCCCATAGGTTTGGAAAGTTTTCTCGCAGGATTTCATGGAATAGATTATCAATGCCCTTATGAGTCTCTTCACCTTCTGGGATGCCTATTATCCGGATGTTTGGACATTTGATGGTATCTAGTATTTCTCGTATATTATTCTCAAATCTTTGGGCCATTTTCTCAGTCTTCGTGGTGGATTTTTCTAGGCCAGCAATTTACTCTTCTACATCTGAGATTCTATTTTCTGTATGATCTAGTCTGCTTTTAATACTTTCAAGGGAGATTTTGACTTCCTATATTATAGCTTTCACCTCTAACAGTTCCATCTGATTCTTTTTTAAAGTGTGTAATTCCTCTTTTAGATCTTGCATGAATTTCCTCACCTCCTGGAACTCGTCAACTTCTTTCTCCTTCCTCTATCTGCAGTTCATTGTCTCTCTTCTCTTCCATCTCTGTTAGCTTTGCCATTATGAATGTTCTAAATTCTTTATCAGACATTTCCATGATTTCCATTGAACTGTGTGTGGATGAAGAGGAGCTATCCGTTTCCCTTGGAGGAGAGGTATTTTCTGCTTTCCCATATTTCTTGTGGTCCTGCAGCGATTTCTAGTCATCTGGTGGATGGTCGGGTTCTTCCCAAACTTGGAAGTTCAATCTGAGCATTGAGGAACGTGCAGAAAAGGAAACAGAAAGAGAGAAACAACAGCAACACAACAACAAAAAACAAATAAGAAACAGAGAAAAAGAGAAGAAAAAATGAAGAGAAAAACTTTTAAACAAAACAAAAAAATTAATATTTAAAAATATTTCAATAGGGACTAGCAGTTAGCGTAATGGCTATGTTACTGGACTCCCATGTAGTCGACTGCAGTTTGCGTCCTGGACCCGGTGGCTTAAAACTCATGCCGGGCGCATGTGCGTGCGTGCCCAAGATCCCAAGAGGAGAATGGAGGAGAAGGGATTGTGGCGTGGTCATCCCCCCTGGGGGGTGATTTCTCGCTTTCTGTCTCTCTGTCTCTGTCTGTCTGGTGAGTGCACGCACCCTATAGCAAAAACCTCTCCAAAAACAGAAAAAAATTTTTTTCAATAAAACCCCAAAATGGCTAGTTCTCAGGAGCCATGAAGGTGTCTCTTGAAGAAGGCCTGTTTGTTACCTTTTGCCGCTCCTGGGTTGGGAGGGGAAGAGGGAATTATTAACAAGATAAAGGGATAGGAGGGGCCAGAAAGCCCAGAAAATGCCTCACCTTAAAAAATTCTGAAAAGCGGGGAACCAGCAGTTAGCGTAATGGCTATGTCACTGGACTCCCACGTAGTCGACCGCGGTTCGCATCCCGGACCCAGTGGCTTAGAACTCACGCCAGGCACGTGTGCGTGCGTGCCCAAGATCCTGAGAGGAGAATGGAGGAGAAGGGATTGCGGCGTGGCCATCCCCTCTGGGGGGTGATTTCTCGCTCTCTGTCTCTATGTCTCTCTCTGTCTGTCTGGCGAATGCACACGCCCTATAGCGAAAAATCTCTCAAAAAAAAAAATTCTAAAAAGCAAAAACTAAAAAAAAAAAAAAGAGGGAAGACAGTGACAGAGACAGAGGTAGAGGTAGAGAGAGACAAAGACAGATACAGAGACAGTAGGCCTGAAAGGGGTCTTCCTACTACGCGAGTTTTGTGTATTGGAGGCCGAATTATCAGTGGGAAATCTTCATTTCTCTGTTTCCTCCAAAATGGCTAGTTCTCAGGAGCCATGAAGGTGTCTCTTCTGAGGGAAGACTTTTTTTTTTTTAACTTAATGTCTTTAAGAATTTCCTTCTTTCTTTCTTTCTTTTTTTTTTTTTTTTTTTAGTTTTTGCTATAGGTAGGGCACATGTATTTGCCAGAGAGAGAGAAGAGGGGTAAGAAATCGCCCCCCTCAGAAATGGCTACACCCCAATCCCTTCTCCTCCATTCTCCTCTTGGGATTTTGGGCACACATGCACACACACTTGGTGTGATTTTCAAGCTGCTGGGTCCTGGACACACACCACACAGTTGGCCATGTGGGAGTCCAGTGCCCCTACCTCCATGCAACCCGGTGGCCTCAGTTTTCTTCGTTTCTGATCTGTCAGATTTCCCCACTGTGGCCAGTCTTCCTTGTCACTCATCTTGACTGAAAGCTTGGTGACTAGTGAGAGGCCAGCCGCCAGGCAGAGAGCACCCCCCGCTCTGGACCAGGCTTACCTTTTGTACCATACTCACCAGATATTTTGGAAACTGTCACTCTATTTGGGTTTGTCTGGTGCTTTGTTGTGATTAGATGAGGTTATGCATCACTAGAGAAATCACTCGGAAGTGATAGTGTGTCCTTCCCGGGCGTCCCGTTAGGAGGCCCGTGATGCCAGGGTGTCTCACTGCCGGGCACGGACCCAGAGTGGCGTCTGCCAAGGCTCTCTCCTGTAAAGCGCGTACCTCCCCTGGTAATGAGTGGTATTTTGAGGGTGGTACTTGGCACTTGTGCAGATCCTGTTTCTCCTCCGACCTTCTCCCACTGTGCGCCTTGACGTTCGGATCAGGTCTCCCTCCTCCCTCCATCCCCTGCAGGTGTACGTGGGACTCTTCCCCATTTGCTCAGTCAGTCATTGATTCATCAGTAAGGCTGTGGCTATCTCCGTCATCCAGAGAGGGAAAAGCGAGCCCCGTAACAGCCCTGGGCTCGTTGTTCGATGGCTGCAGCCGGGAGCATTGGAGCTCCTTCTGCTGGCTCCGGCGTCCTCTCCACAACCCTATCGTTTTAGAGCAGGCCTCGACTTGTGGCACCGTGCGGTGCTCCAGGCTCATCTGGTCTCTCCCTGCCCCAGCGCTGCTGCCTTCCTCCTCCCTCCACACCCACTCGCCCTCCCAGGAGGCAGCTCCTCTCTGCTGCTTAGCCATGGAGGCCCTGCTGCTGAGCCTCCACCCGCTCCCCTGCCCCCACCTCCCGTGGCTCCCAGCCGGCTGGCACCTGCCACGTGCTTCATGGGCCCATGGGGAAGCCTCTCCGAGGGGTGCTTCCGAGCCCCCTGAATTCACTACTGGGTTTCTCCTCACGTGTTGAGGACGGGCCATGCTCCTCCTACAGTGGACAGGGCAGAAGACCACCCAACACATGACCACGGGTCTGGGCCACTGGAACCGAGAGGCAGGCAGGGCTCCGGCTCACAGGTGGAGATCGCCAGGCCTCGCTGGATGGGGTGAGCCTGCTTGCAGGAGCGCACTGCCAGATGGACATGGAGAACTTCCGAGCTCTCCCCGACCCTCTCCGGTCAAAGCCAACGTGGCTGAGGCTGTCTGCCGGCACCCGAAGGCCATTGGTCACACCTGTGTTAGTCTGCCGTCCGTTCACATACTCGTTCATACACTCAGCAAGTACCTGGTGAGCATCTACCACGTGCCAGGCTCCGTCCCAGGGCTGGAGGGTAAACAGAGCAGGCAGATTTTGCCCTCATTTTAACAGAGAGAGACAAAACCTAGATCTGTGTGGGGCGCCCTCAGGCCGGTGACGTCAGGGCCCACTGTGCCTGGGCGTCTCCCCACGTGCATGTTCTCCGGGGCTGTGGCTGCACCCGCGTGAGCAGGCCAGCTTGGCGCGTCCCCTACTCTGATTCTTCACTAGGTTCCGAGTGACCCCGTGACACGTGGCCCCTTTTTCCTGCCAGCCCCTTTGAATGGAAGAGGTGTTATTAGAATCCTGCCAGACACGGACGGGCCTCTCAGGGTCGTGTGGTGTTCAGGCTGGGGTCCTAGGAACCCCTGGGTGTTGGGGAGGGGTGCTGCGGAGGGTCCTTGCAGAGGCGCACATCCTAGCGTCACCCTGCTGGAATGACTGTGTCATGCACTGGACTTCCACGCGGGGTTCACCTGGAGAAAGGAGTGCGGTGCCAAGGCGGGACAGTCCCGTCTGGCTCCTGTGAGGTGAGGTGGCAGTGCGTCTGCTGACCTGGATCGGCTGCCTGGATCAGCCTTGAGGGCTGCCAGACTGGCCGTGGGAGGGAGCCCTGGACAGGCGTACCAGGTGGAGGGCGGCAGGCTTGAGGAGCCCTGAGAGGGCACATGTCAGTCAGGGATCCTCCGACCACAGACCCAGCATCTTATAGGTCTATGCTGGGTGAGAGTGATGGTCAGCCCTGCAGAGGGCTGCGTTTTATCGCCGTGCACTGGTTGCCCACCCCTGTAATTATTTTAGAAAGATTTATTTCATATTTATCACTTTTTTAAAAAATTGCTACAGGGCATGCATGCTCACCAGAGGGTGAGAAACCAAGCAGCCAGGTCCGAGACTCAAACCACGGTCAGCCATGTGGGAGTCCAGTGCCTTCACCACCACGCCACTTGCTGCTCCCCGACCATGCGACATTTTTATGGATCCTGCCAAAGTGCCCCCAGAAAAGATCATACGGATTTGCACTCCCATCAGTGAAGGAAAAATGAGTCCTCTCTCCAGCCCTGCTGGCAGTGGGGTGACCCCGACCCTTCCACCTGACAGAAGGGAGCGTCTTGCCTTCCTCGACGGGTCTGGATGCCGCCCATGGGCATGCGCTTCCAGGCCACTCACAGCTCTCTCTTCTGCAAACTGCCTCATGCACCTGCTGCTTTTCAATGGGCGGCTGACATCCAGACAGATGTGGGTTTATCCGAGTTCACGAAACCCCGCACTCAGGCTGCCCCATGGTACAGCGGTAACGCCGCTCGGACGAGCTGGGTCCCACCGCAGCCACGGCTCGCACAGCTGACCGGGCAGCCTGCTGCACTCCAGCATGCCCGAGTGCCCAGGATCCGGTGGGCTGGAGGGCCGGAGGAGGGGAATTGGTGACCAGGCTCCATGGAGGGCCCTCGCCCGCTCTCACGCACACGTGCACACACGTACACTCTGTTACGAATTGTAAAACATTAAATATAACAAAATCCCGTTCGCTCCACTACGCCTCTCGCCATCCGTGTTCGGAGCTCAGTCTCTGTTCACTTTTCTGTTGATAAAACAGTACCCGTCTCAGGCCGGGCTCCCCCAGAATCAGATGCTGGGTCCAAGATTCGAGTCCCCTAGAGGAGACGGGCCGTAGCGCAGCAGTCAAACGCCACGTCCTGGGAGGCGACCCACACGGAAAGGGCCCAGGGCTGTGCCTGGAGACCTCCCAGGGTGCACGGGCACACGCGCGCCCTGACCCGAGGCTGGCTGAAGCTGGAGTGGCCCACAGCCGTGAGACCCGCGTGGGGGCGCTGCCGTCCCTCTAGTTCCCGGGAAAATAAATTAATGAGCTTAAACGATTTTTTTTTTATTGAATCACATATAATTTTACAGTGTATTATATTTCTTTTTCCAGAAGGAATACCATTCATATCAGTCAATACAGAGACATTAAAATCCCCATCACCATCATCCAATAGCTTTTCATTTTTTTCAGATTATTATTCCAATTTTTTTAAAACATTCAATCACTATCTATAGTTTTTCTTGTAAAAAGACTTTACTCAAGGGGACCAGCAGTTAGCGTAATGGCTATGTCGCTGGACTCCCACGTAGTCGACCGCGGTTCGAGTCCCGGACCCGGCGGCTTAAACTCACGCCGGGCACGTGTGCGTGCGTGCCCAAGATCCCGAGAGGAGAATGGAGGAGAAGGGATTGCGGCGTGGCCATCCCCCCTGGGGGGTGATTTCCTGCTTTCTATCTCTCTGTCTCTCTCTGTCTGTCTGGCGAGCGCACACGCCCTATAGCAAAAAAAACCTCTCCAAAAAAAAAAAAAAAAAAAAAAAAAAAAAAAAAAAGACTTTACTCAACATGAAATACTTCTCTAACCTGTCCAGCTGAGAATACCATACACGTCATCATCAACAGGTAATAAACCATATCTGAATCCCACTAATGTCATGCCTATTTGTTCTCTTGCTATCCTTCTCCATACTCTTCTCTTCTCCTGTCCCATTCCACACTGTCTTCCCCCTCCCATCCTTGATTCCCTATCTCTCACCCTCAGCCATCTCCCATTCTCCTCCCACACTGTCTCTGGTATCTAAGCTTGCCCTCTATACTGTTTTTCCCCACACCTTGTTGAATCGCCACCGACCCTAAGCAATCCAAATACCCTCATAGCAAACACAGGTGAAACACACATTTCCATGAACACAAGTCCAGCTCTACGCATCCTATAAAGTAGCACCTAGCTGTGGCTACATGTCCCCCTACAGTCATTGAGTGGATATATATATATATTTTTTTTTTTTTTTCCTAAAACTTTTTTTTTTTTTTGGTAATTCAATTAACATTCCTTCCCTCAGCATCATCACAGCATACAAAATGCAATCTCCCATCCAGTACACACTGCGCAGTGATTCAATCATGCCCATTACAAAAATAAATTTTCCATTACTAGTTCCTAGAATCACTTCCACCCCACTTTCTGACCCTCTGTCCCTTCCCACCCTCCTTAACAATAGGGAACATAGATTCTGTTCAGGGTTGGATTAAGGGTGGGTCTCGTGCAGTTCCGCAATTGTAGGTGAGTCTCCATGTAATACCGTTGCAAGCGGTTTTGGTAAGCAGAGATGATTATCAGTTGATGCGGCACAGCATCCATCTTGTGACCACCGGGAATGGTGTTGTGGGGATCTGCAGCGTGAGTTATCCTCGGGTATCTGGCTTCCTTAAGAATGGTGGAGTAGATCTTGTTTTTCCCTGAAGTAATGTAGGGCCATCATCTTCTCATTGTCCATAGGTAGCGAAAATCCTCCTATACAATATACTTCTCAATTGGTTTAAGACAGCTAAAGTTTCTTTCTGTTGCTTATAGTTGCAAGTTCTTAATCCTTGTTTTCGGCCTCAGTTTGCCGCCTGCGGCCGGCGGCCACGCTCAGGCCCAGGGGCCACGCGCAGGCCCGGCGGCCACGCGCAGGCACCCGCGGCCATGCTCAGGCCCAGGGGCCACGCCCAGGCCCGGGTCCACATGCAGGCCTGGCGGCCACACGCAGGCCCGGCAGCCATGCGCAGGTGCATGCCCGGCGGCCACACGCAGGTCCAGGGGCCATGCGCAGGCCAGGTGGCCACGCACAGGCACAGGCCCGGCTGCCATGCTCAGGCCCGGGGGCCATGCACAGACCCGGCAGCCACACACAGGCACAGGCCCGGCGGCCGCGCGCCATCGCCGGAGAGGCGGCGGGGGCTGGGCAGCCCAGGCTGCGGAATGCGAAGCAGAGCCCGCCCCGGGCCGGCGCCCGCCCCAGGCCGGAGAGGCAGTGGGGAGCCGGGCAGCCCGGGCCACGGAACGTGAAGCGGCGGGGCCGGCGCCCAGAGCCCCCGCGCACGCACGGCGCCGAGAGCCCCAGAGCCCCCGAACAATTTTTATAAAACCCCAAACACTCCTAGAAGAGAAACCCAGCCAGGGAGTGAGTAAGCAGAACGGGGTGGTAGGTTTTAGGGATGTCCCAGCTCAGGCCTGATCCTGGGCAGCTCTCAGGCCTCAGGACCGCTCTGTGTGACCAGCAAGAGCTGAGGCCCCTGCTCCCTCGCCATCGGTCTGCAGAACGGACAGTGGGGCCCCTGCTCCCTCGCCCATCGGTCTGCAGACCGGACAGTGGGGCCCCTGCTCCCTCGCCCATCGGTCTGCAGACCGGACAGTGGGGTACAGGGACCTAAACTCCCTGGGTGGCGAGGGGTCCGGTGTGAGCCCAGGAGTGACTCCCTGAGGGAGGCCAGGTGTGAGTGTGAAGTGCAGAATAGTGGGGGCGGGTGAGGGGGCAGGGACATGTTGGAAATAAGACGAGCGGGCCAGCGGGTGGTGTGGTGATTGAGGCGCTGGATACCACATGGCCGACTGCAGGGTTCAAGTCCTGGATCTGGCAGCTTGAAAAACACTCCCGGTGCATGTGCATGCATGCCCCGAACCCTGAGGGGGGATGCAGAAGGCATTGCAGCATGGCCGTTACCCTCTGGCAGGGGTACCCTCTCAGCCCTCTTTCTCTCTGTCTCTCCAAAGAGCGCATGTGCACTGTGGCAGAAATAAAAAGAAAAAAATGAGATGAGGGACAGACATGATATCCTTGCTTGACCGATACCAAATGCCTGCACTCCGTGGCAGACGTCGGAGGACCCAGAGATACAGTCCAGGGAGGACGGGCACAGACCCAACTGTACTGGGGGGGGCTCCCAGAGGAGGCACTCAACAGGCACAGGTCTAGGTCCCGTCCTCGCCCTGACAGTCACCTCCTGCATGAATACTTTGGGAAAACATTGTGGGGGCCAGCAAGTGGTGTGGAGGTTAAGACTCTGGACTCCCACAGGGCTGACAGAGTTTCGAGTCCTGGACCTGGCAGCTTGCTGTCTCACTTTCCTTCTCTCTCTCTGGCTAAATTAAAAAATAACAATAATAATAAATAAAATTTAAAAATACATACACTGTAGCGATGCACAACAATTAAATGTAAATAAGAAATCAAAAAAGAAAAAAGAAAATGATGTGAGGGTGTCTGAGAAAGGCCCCGATTCCCTTTGGGGAGCACTCTGCCCCACGGCCCAGCCTTTTTGGTTTCCATGGTGCCCCAGAAGGGAGCTCTGCTGGTGCCAGCAATTAGCATAATCCGTCCTGCGGCCAAGATGATTGGTGCAGGGCTGTGTCCTTGGAACAGTTCCTGCCAATGAGAGGCAGCCCAAGGTCTGCCCATCCTCCTGCACTGGAGGTCACAGGCTGAACCTCAGCTTCGAGGCCCCCATGTGCCAGAGAACGTGTGGGTAGTTTCAGGGCTCTTTTTTTTTTTAAGAGATTTTTGTTATAGGGCACATGTGCTCACTGGAGAGACAGAGACAGAGACACAGAAAGCGAGAAATCATCCCCCAGGGGGATGGCAATGCCACAATTCCTTCTCCTCCATTCTCCTCTTGGGATCTTGGGCAGGCACACACACATGCCCATCGTGAGTTTAAACTACTGGGTTCAGGACTCGAACCACTGTTGCCTATGTGGGAGTCCAGTGACATACCCATTATGCCATCTGCTGATCCCTGCCCAGCATGAGTTCTATGCAGCTGGGTCCAGGAATGTACCGTGGTTGACTCTGTAGGAGTCCAGTGACATAACCATTAAGCCATCTGCTGGTTCCCGGGCTTTGCTTTTTTTTTTTTTTTGAGAGGTTTTTGCTATAGGGTGCGTGCACTCGCCAGAAAGACAGAGAGAGACAGAGAGACAGAAAGCAAGAAATCACCCCCCGGGGGGATGGCCATGCCACAATCCCTTCTCCTCCATTCTCCTCTCGGGATCTTGGGCACACACGCACACGCGCCCGGCGTGAGTTTAAGCCACCAGGTCTGGGACATGAACCACGGTCAACTACGTGGGAGTCCAGCGACATAGCCATTACGCTAACTGCTGGTCTCCCCAGGCTTTGCTCTTTGATGGGCGCTGCTGAGAGCGTTCTTAGAGCTCGGAGCACGAGTGCACCCAGGACTGGAGCCGTGGTTCAGGCGTGAGCGTCCTGCTTGGCCAGACGATGTGTTACTGCTCACTGACCGCACATAACCACGCCCACCACCACGAGTGGGCTGCTCATCCTCCAGACCCGGTGTTGTCAGACTTCTTACCTTTCCAAGCCCGTGGGTGTGAGGGAGCTCACTCTGCTCCTCCTTGGCATTGTGCTTCCTTCCAGATTTCTCTCCCACCGTCGTTTCTCATGTAGAAGTCAGCTGCTCTCCCTTCTGTCTGGAACGCCACCCACCCTCCCACATCCGGCCATGATGGCACCTCCTCCAGGATGCCTCTCCTCATTCTCCTCCCTCCATGGCCACCCAGACTGCTGTTCTTCTCAGCGTCAGCACGGCTGCATCACCGAGAGAACCACGGCCTGGCCATGCTTTCCTCCTCCCCACCCACCACCCCACTCCCGCCCACCTAGCCACCAGAAGAGGTTCAAAATGGTTTCTGTTTTCCTCTGTCTGCTTTGGGCGTATGCCATGCCAGGGATTAGAGTCCATGTGAGCCAGGGCCCCGAAGCTCTGCCCCAGCTCCCCAGGCAACAGGGACCTGTGGGAGAAATCCAGGCTGAACCCCCGACCCCGCACCTGCAAGAGAGAGCAGAACCTGCCGATGCCTCCTGTGCTCGCGGTGAGGAAGGAGGCACGTCCACTGTCCTGTCCTGGGGACGCCCCAGTAGCGGGGACACCCCAGTAGTAGGAACACCACAGACTCTGGTGCCTGATTGCTTCCACCCACCCCAGGCTCACCAACGGCCTTAGAAACGGGCCACTGTCCGCTGCGTCCATGCTGGGTGTTCCTCTGCCAGGGAAATGGGCCCGTCAGGGGAGGCTGCCCCTCTGCCATGGAAGGCAGTTCTGACGTCGACACCGTTGCTGGGGCTGCAGGGTTGCTGACTGTTGTGTTCCAGAGGCGCAGGTGGAGCTGGCTGCCCCAATAACACACCCTAACCAAGACGGAGCCAGGGTATCCATTTCCCCCATGAACGATAAAGCCAGGCAGGGCTCAGCGTGCACCAGACCCGGGCACCACCTGCAGGGGCGATGGGTCAGTCTCTGCTCCCTCTGCTCTTTCTGTCTATGGAGGAGAGGGGGGCCTGGCGTCTTGGTGTGGAAGTCCCTCATCTGCCACTTTGTTCCTGATCTAGAAGTTTCTAGACCTGGGGTTTTTGAGGCACTGGTAATTCCCAGTTACCCCACGCAATGGACATTTCAGGGACAACATGGGGGGGGGGGGGCCTTAAGGTCCCGCCAGGGAGTTTAGGCAAATTACTCACCTGAGCAGAGCCCGCTTCTCCATCACAAAGCCGAAATGGCCATGTCTGCTCTCTCTGCCTCACCATGTCCCGTCTGTAGATCAAAACTGAGGCACCCCTGCAGAGGGGTTCCCGCCTGGGGACCTCTTGGCCATAAAACATGACCCAGCATGGAGGACTCTTGAAAACATGACCCTGGGTGGAAAAGCGACACATGAAATCCCACGTACTGTATGATTTGTTTATGAATGTCCTGAGCAGGCCCTCCACAGAGACAGAAGGATGCTGGTGGTCGCCAGGGGCTGGGAGGTGACGGTGGAGGGACCGGGAGCGGGGGCTAGAAGGTAGAGTGCTTTTTCTGGGGGTCGATGAATGAGTTCCGACAGCAGGCAGAGGACACGGCACAGCTCTGCAAATCCGCTACGGACCATCAGGATCTGCACCTGACGTGGCGGCGTGTACGGCCTGCGAGCTGCACCACAACGAAGCCATTATGAAGAAGTAAAGGGGCCCAGGTGTGGTGGCACAGTGGTCGCACAAGCCCCCTGCAAGGCTGGAAGTCACGTGGCGCCCGAAGTTCGGATCCCAGGTGGGCCTGGAAACATGCTGGGCACGTGCGTGGGTGCCCAGGGTCCTGAGGAACCAGAGGGCTGGGGGGATCTCGGCATGTCAAGACCCCACCGAGAACGCTCCCCGCAAACACACACACACACACACACACTCGTGCACATGCCTATCATGAAGAAGAAGCAGAGGAGCAGGAGGAGGAAAGAGAAAGAGAAGAAATAACTGGGTACCTACGTTACTATTTTGTTGTTTTGTTTCAGGGTTAAATATCTGTAACAAACACCCCACAGTTGCAGTGGTCTAAGTAGGAAGGAAGGAAGTTTGTGCTTACAAAGAAGAATTCAGGAGGCGGGTAGCCAGGGCCAGCTCTGTGGCTTTGAGAGTGGAGACCTCAGGCTCCTTCTCTGTCTCCCACACCACCCTCGCACATGGTGCTCCCCTTCCGAGGTGACTGCATAGCTGCAAGTAGCTGCTGGAGCGCCAGCCACTCAGACCCGTTCCAGTAAGAGAGAAAAGGAGAGTGCACAGGCCCCCCGCCCACCTCCAGTTCCATCTCATTGGCCAGAACGCAGTCACGTGGCTTTGCCCTGCTGCAGAGGAGCCTGGGAATACAGCCTTTCAGCTGGCACCTTCCTACCCTGTCTAAAATCAGAATCTATAGTCGAAGAGGCAGGGAAATAGGTACTGGGTGGGAAAACATCAGTGCCTACCACCGTTTCGGGGTGAACTTCTGATTTGAGTTTGTTTTCCTTATTTGTGATAGATCACGTATGTGCACATGTGAGCGGGAGAGCGAGGTGGGGAAGCACCCTCCACAGGGTCTGGCCACGCCACCACCCCCTCCCGCAGCCCCGCAGTCCGTCAGGTCTTGGCCCTCGAGTGTGTGCCTGGAGCACTTCAGGCTGGCCCGGCGGGGGGCTGGAGCCTCGCCCACCACGGAGGACCGGGCCTCTCCTGAGCAGCCCAGCACCGCTGGGCCCTGGCTCCAGCCTTGACGTTCCCTCTTGTGAAAGGCGAGTGTTGAAGAGCAAGCACACACACCGAACACCTTGCAGAGGAGAGTGAATGCACCTGTAAGCTGGGCCCGCCCCTGGGCCTGCAGAGCCCACGCGGCTCCACGGGCAGACCCAGCGGGAACGCTGGTCTGAGGTGGTTTTGCAGGTGCCACTGCTTTGAAAACAGCTTTGGGTAAAATAAGGACAGTCCTGTGTCCAGCAGGTGGTGTGGTAGTTAAGGTGCTGGCCTCCCATGTGGCTGACGGTGGTTTGAGTCCCGAACCTGGCGGCTTGAAACTCATGCCAGGTGTGTGCATGTGTGCCCAAGATCCTAGGAGGAGAATGGAGAAGGGACTGTGGCGTGGCCATCGCCCCTGGAGGGTGATCTCTCACTTTCCCTCTCTCTGTCTCTCTCTGGCAAGCACACATGCCCTGTGTCAAAAACCTTAAAAAACAAAAGATAATGACAGCGTTGAGTCACGGTGAGGTGGGGCATGAGAGGACACAGGAGGCCTGGCCACCAGGAGCACAGCCACAGGAGGAGGCCGTGGGCACACCTGCCACATTCCTGCCTCTGCCAAAGTGCGGGAACTGCATGGAGGCGCTGGACTCCCGGGCCGTCGGGCAGGTAGGGTGGGACAGACAGGCTGAGTCACACTCCCCATTGCGTTCTGTGTTTGTATTTTTTTTTTTTTTGGAACATAAACCAGACAGGGCAAAAGTGACAGATGTAATCTGGTCATGAATGAACTAGGACAAGAGCCAGCTCACTCGGACGTAGCCTGCTCTCTGCCCCCCTCCACTTCCGGCAAAACAAGAGCCTTTCGTTCTATTGGGCACGGCTCCTGGAGCACGCGCTGGTGAGCCCTGGCCAGAGCTGTTCTTCCAGTGGGCAGGTGCCCACGGAGCCCGACCACGATGAGTCCTGCAGGGGACGCTGAGATGCAGCAGAAGGCGTGCTGCCGGGCGCCAGCCGCGCTCTGGGATAGGCGAGGCCTGCCGCCAGGAACAGGAGGGCTCAGGGGCGAGGGCCCAGACCCCGTCGGGGAATGCCAGGCCAGAGGGCTCTAGTGTGGGCCCAGCAGGCCAGGGCCTGTTCATGCCACACCATGGACTCACATTAAAGATGAGGCTCTTGCAAAGCTTTCTTCGTAGAGACATCACTTTGCTGTCAGTCGATCTCTCAGCTTTTTTTCTTTCTTTCTCTCTCTTTCTTTCTTTCTTTTCTTTCTTTCTCTTTTTTCCTTTCTTTTTCTTTTTTTCTCTTTCTTTTCCCCTTCCTTTTTCTTTCTTATTTCCTTCTTTCTTTCTTTCATTTGTTTAAGTTGATGTATTCATTTATTTCAAGAGAAAGGCCGAGGAAGGCCTCCCGACAGGGTTTTGGCACCACGATCTACATGCAGCCGCCGCCAGCTGGGCATGTTCACAGAGGCCTCGGGACACGGACCCAGGACCCCCATGGGCTGTGCCACTGCCCGGCCCTGTCATGGGGCCGCGTCTTGGAGTCAGATGAGCCTGTGTCAGTTTCCTGCCCCAGGTACCTGTCGTATCCCAGTACGCAGTGGCTCAAAGTAATGCCTCTGACTGGCCCTGAGTTTGGGTGGCCCCGTCGGTGGCCCTCCCATGCCACGTGGCTCTGGCCAGGGCTCACCGAGGAGTACTGCGCACACCGCTGGTGTGGCCCAGAGGGTCCAGGACAGCTTCCCTCACACGCCTGGAGGCTCAGAGGCAAAGGCGGCAGGGCCAGGCTCCTCAGGCCCCTCGTGTGGCCCCTGCAGCCAGGCAGATAGACTCCCAGCAGGAGGCTCAGCGCCCAGAGCGAAGACGTGGACCCAGAAAGTGGCTCTTAATCAGAGGCTCTACCTGCTTATCTATTTACGTTACGGATTTCCCTCACCTCGCCCACAATGTAAAATGAAGATGGGCGGCAGCGTGAGCGGTCTACACTCAAAAACGGCCCCAGTCCCCACGCCTGCCTGTGGCCACATTGATGTGACTTTGCCGTTTCCCCATCTGAAGGCGGAGTCTAGGGTTGGCCCCACCGTGCACTGGAGTTGGATCCACATGCCGATCGCAGTGAGAGTCAACCTGGCCACTTGAAAAACACGCCAGGTATGTGTGCATGTGTGTCCAAAATCCCGACAGGAGGGGAAGTGGAGGAGAGGGGATTGGCCCCACTGGGTGGTGACTTCGTCCGTCTCTCTCCTCCTCCCTCTACTGAGCGCACACCCTGCAGTAGTAACGATGACGGCGGTGATAAGCCGTGGAGGCTGTCTCTCCGCCTCCCACCCAGAGCTGTCTGTGGCCCTGGAGGGCGGCAGAGGTGGAAGCACGGTAGCTCCAAGCCTAGTCAGAGCTGTCAGTCTCTCTCTGTCTCTCTGTCTCTCTCCTCCCTGCAGTTGCCATTATGATATGCCGGGCGAGGCCGCTGGAGGACGAGGTCACGGAGGGCTCCTCGCCTACAGCCCGCCGTGTGGGTGACCGCTAAGACCAGCGCTGCCCTGCCCGTTTACACAGGGTCTCGCAGTGTGGCCAGGCCAGCCCTGAGGTGCGAGGGTCCCAGGCGCATGTCGCTGGGCCTAGCCTTTAGGAGGGACTGGGAACTGAGCCCGGTCCAGCCCGGGGAGCATGGTGCCCTAGCAGCATGCCCTGAATGTGGACCAAGAGGATATTTCAGGGCCAAGGAGCCCCCCTGCCCTGAACTCCTATGCCGAGTCCTCCCAGCTCTGCACACCTGAGCCTGTCTAGATCCAAATGGAGGCTCCCCACCAGGACTGACAGGCAAGTACCCGGGGATTGTCTGCCGGGCCCTGCGTAATCGGAGTGGACCGCCCAGGGCCCTCACAGAGTGCCTACTTACGCCCAGCTCTGTCCCAGGGCTCGGGACGTGCCAGCGGAGGAGGCCGGGTCCTGCCCGTGTGAGGTTGCTCCGTGGGAAGGGGTGAGAGCTGCCGAGCCGGTGCGATGGACCTGCCGTGGCAGATGGCGGTGAGAGTCGTGACGGAAGAGGGGCTATGGGTGGGAACTGGGGTGCTGGGTGGTGGGGTGCACTTGGAGAAGGTGACCCCGGGTGGCCCAGGAAAAGTTCACAGGAGGAGACGCTGGAGCAGATGCGGAAAGAGTCAAGCCTCCGACGTCTCCGAGCCGGGGAGCAGCAAGTGCAAAGGCCCTGCGGCAGGAGGGTGCCGGGCATGTCTGAAGAACAGCAGGGGGTGTGGCTGTGTGGCTGAGCGAGGGCCCGCGCGGGAGAGAGGCCAGAGGACACCACTGAGCCGGCCTTCGGAGACTTCGAGAACCTGGGAGTCACTGTGGATTCTTTTTTTTTCTTATTAATTAATTATTATTTTTCAAGTTTGCTATAGGGCATGTGTACTCTCCAGAGAGAGACAGAGGGAAAGTGAAAAAGCAAGGTACCAGGCCTGGGACTCGAACCGCAGTCAGCCATGTGGGAGTCCAGCGCCCTGACCACCCTGCCACCTGCTGGCCCCTGCTATGGATTCCTAACTGGCCTGCCTCTCTGGCTGCTGCGTGGGGCTGGTGAGATGGAGGAGGAAGCAGGGAGACCCATGGCAGCAGCTGGGCCGGGTGAAGCAGAGACGGGCTCTGGTTCTGGACCCACGGTGAAGACAGAGCCGACGGACTTCAGGATGAGGGCAATTCAGAATCTTGTGAAACACTGGATTTCAAATACGAGTTTTGCTGCCCCCCAAAAAAATGGAAATCCATGCATAGCTTTCATAACACACATTTCCATGAACTTTCTGACAACCTGCTCTGCTCAGCCTCTTCAGCTGTCCCACGACCTGAGGGACATCAACTGCCCACGTGGCCACACAGTCCCAGTGGCAGGTTTATTAGTACTCTCGGGGTCGGACAGGGCCTCCCTGCGCCATGGGCCTCCTGCCTCAGCTCCCGAGCAGGGACCACAGGTGCCCACCACCATGCCCGGCTTTTAGGGGGGCTGAAAATCCATCCTGAGCCTCCCATGTGACAGTCACGACAGAGGGGTGTGTGTGTATGTCTTTTAGAGGTTTTAGCCTTAGTGTGCTGCATTCACCAGGGAGAGAGACAGAGACAGAGACAGTGAGAGGGAAAGTAAGAAATCACTCCCCTCTGCCGCCAGGGGGACGGCCACGCCGCAATCCCTTCTCCTCCATTCTCCTCCCAGGATCTTGGGCACGCATGCACACTCACGCACCTCGCGTGAGTTTCAAGCCACTGGATCCAGGACTTGAGCTGTGGTCGGCCGTGTGGGAGTTGGGCGACCATAACTGCTACACCATTTGCCAGCCCTGGGTTTTGTTTTTAAAGTTGACTTGTTTCCTTCACACGAGAGAGAGGGAAAAGCATCTCCCATGGGTCTCGGGCTGCCGGACCCACAGGCGTCCCAGCCAGACAGTCTCTGGGTGCCCTCCTGCCTGCCCAGCTCGATGGTGGGGGACGAACCTGCAGTCCTTGGGAGGATCCGGCCTCACCTGAGCCGCGGGCATGTCGCTGCCGGGCCACCTTCCCATGGGGTCAGCCCCGCGGGGCCCCACGCAGTACTGCTACGCCACTGTCTGGCCCCTGCCCGTATTCTGAGTCGGCTCTGATAGACCAAAGCATTTCTTTTCTTTCAGATCGGTACTTTGCCGTGTTCCCTTCCTGCCGACGACAGAATAGCACCTGAGTTCTCCACACTGCCTACGACCCTGGGGCTGGCGACAGGGAACCACCGACTGGTTGGAGCGCGTGCAGAGAGGACCAGGAGGGGTGCCCAGCATGTCCCTGAAGTAGTCTTGCAGAAGAAGTAAGATGACAAGGCCGTGCCCCTGGGCCTCCCAGTTCATGGACAGCATGGAGCACAGGAAAACACAGGACACGCAGGGACAGGAGAGCCAGCCCTCCCGGCTTCGTCCACGAAGAAAGCACGAGGGCGCACAGAGAACGGGGCACCCCCAGACCCAGAGTGTGGGCCGTGCGGGCCCTGTCTTGGCTGGCACCACTCAGGCCAGCTGCAAACGTTCATCTAGCACGCGGTCAGGGAAACCGAGGCACCACTGGGTGTCTGACAACAGTGAGAAATTGCTGACATTTTTAAAGATACGATTATGGTTTCGTGCTAGTGTTTAAGAAAGGGCTGGAGCCGGCAGGTGGTGTAGTGGTTAAGGTGCTGGACCTCCACATGGTTGGCCAGTTTGAGTCCTGGGCTGGCGGCTTGAAATTCATGTGTGCATGCGTGTGTGCATGCCCAAAAGTCTCAAGAGGAGAACGGAAGTGAAAGGATTGTGGTGTGGCCATCTCCCCTGTGGGGTGATTTCTCACCTTCTCTCTCTCTCTGGCAAGTGCACACAACCTATAGCAAAAATTCTCTCTCAAAAAAAGGGGCCCTTACAGACACGAAGCTATGTATAGGTGAAACTATGTGGTGTCTGAAGTTTGCTCCAAGATAATCCAGTTTGGGGGCTGGACAATTGCACAGTGGTAAAAAATGATGCTTTGTGAGGCCAACAGGTGGCATAGTGGTTAAGGTGCTGGACTCCCATGTGGTTGACTACGGTTTGAGTCCCAGACCCAGCGGCTTGAAACTCACACTGGGCATGTGTGCGTGCATGCCCAAAATCCCAAGAGGAAGGTAGAGGAAAATGGACTGTGGTATGGCCATCTTCCTCGGAAGATGAGTTCTTACTTTCCCTCTTACTGCCTCTCTCTGTCTCTGTCAAGTGCACACGCCCTATGGCAAAAAAAAAAAAAAAAAAAAAAAAAAAAAAAATCATAGAAAAATAAAACAAAGCAAGTGCTGTTTGGCGAGATTGCCCACATGGGGAGGTTCTGGGTTTGTGCCCGGAGACCTCCAGGAGTGCAGCTGGCATGTGAGTGCTGTCGTCCGGGACTGGCTGGGTGGGTCTCAATGTGAGGACCTTGTTGGGGTGCTGTCTCTCTCTCTTTGTCTAGCTCTCATTCATTGAAGGAAGGAAGGAATAAATAAATAAATAAATAAATAAATAAATAACTTGGGGAACTTTTACATTTTAAAATAGCCCTGTTTGTAGGCCAGCAGGTGACGTGGTAGTTAAGGTATTGGACTCCGACATGACTGACCGCGGTTCGGGTGTCGGACCTGGCAGCTTGGACATCACACCGGGTATGTGTACGTGGGTGCCCCAAATCCCAGGAGGAGAAGGGAGGAGAGGGGACTGACGCATGGCCACGCTCCCATAGGGGTGATTTCTCACTTCCTCCCCTATCTCTGTCTCTCTCCGGTGAGTGCATGCCTCCTATGGCAAAAACCTAAAATAAGTAAATAAATAAATAAAATCATACTGCTTGGGGAGGAAGGGACTGCGTGGATTACCAACGACCACCGTGGGGAACTGACTGAAGTTCAGTGATGGCACGTCGGGCTTCATCGGGGTTCATTATGCTACTGCTTGTACTTCTCTGCATGCCTGAAATTTTCCATCACAAAAAGTCAAAAAATATCCATTTTAAGCTTTCTGGTCCCCCACTGCCCTGGGGATGAAGGCCACCCTCTCTCTTCACACATGCCCCGTGTGTTCGACAGTGGTGCCCCGACCCCTGCCTGGGCAGTGCCTCCACGTGCCCCCTTCCTGCGTTCTAGTTCCACCAACCCACTCGGGGCGGTCACCCCCTCACTGCCTGTACTTTCTCCTCCAGCCCGCATCGGTTATTTCTTTCCCAGTAAGTGTGCATTTGCATCGTTCAAAAATGCCATGCTGTGCCAGTGACCTCCCTCGTCCTCCCTGTCCCCAGCAGAGAGGTTCTCGCTGTCTTCATTTCGTGTCTCCCTCCAGGGTTGTATGCCTGCAGGAGCAAGCAGCACCAACGCTTACTCCTCCTCTCCTCACGGCACTGCCGCCACCCCCTGACCCTCACTTTCTTTGAAGGTTTTTGCCATAGGGCGTGTGTGCTCACCAGGAAGAGAGAAAGAGAGAGAGAGACAGTGAGAAGGAAAGTAAGAAACCACTGCCCAGGGGAATGGCCATGCTGCAATCCCTTGCCCTCCAACTTCCTCTTGGGAGTTTGGGCACACATGCGCCTGGCATGATTTTTAAACTGCCAGGTCTGGGACCCAAACCCTGGTTGGCCAGGTGGGAGTCCAGCGCCTTAACCACTGCACCACCTGCTGGTCCCATCCAGCCTCCATTTTTTGCAAGAAAAGTGCATTTTTATTTACCATAATCTGGAGAGTCTTGCAGATCAGACCATTGTGAGCACCTTTATTCTTTGATTTAAATTTTATTTATTCATTTCTCCCGCAGGAGAGGAGGCAGAGACTGAGACAGCACTCCCAACAGGGTCTTCATGTCTCAACCCACCCCCGTCTCAGCCAGCCGGATTGCAGGCATGCACGAGGCACTCTCAGGGTGGTCTTGGGGTGCGAACCGAGGACCTTCTCATGTGGGTCCGATTACATCACCGCTGCATTGACACCAGGCCCCATAGCGTCTCCTTTCTTCTTCTTAGTTATAATTGCTAGAGGGTTTGTGTGCTCACCAGACAGAGACAGAGGAAGAGATGGGGAGCATGCATCCCCAAGGAAGCATGCTCGTACCGCAATCCCGTCTCCATTTCTCTGTCTTGTTGGGATCTGGGGCATGCGCACACGGCCAGATGTTTTTCAAGCCACTGGGGCCAGGACTTGAATCCTAGCTGGCCATGTCAGAGCTGGCTCCCTTAACCAGTAAGCTACAGGGCTGGCTTTACCGCAGCACCGTTAGTCTTGTATTTATTTATTTATTTTTAATTTGCTATGGAGAATGTGGGCTTAGTGAAGAGAAAGAGAGAGGTCACCCCTGCAGGGACGGCCACACTGCAGTCCCATCTCCTCCATTCTCCTGTTGGGACTTTGGGCATGCCCAACGTGTTTTCTAAGCCCCAGGGTGAGAGACTCAGGCCGCTCTGTCAGCCACGTGGGGCCCAGCTGCCCCATCCAGCAGGCCACGGGCAGGCTCCGGCGTCTCCACTCTTCCACGCAGTGTACGCCACTCCCCCGTGGACGTGCTCGGTGAAGTGACGCAGCCGCTGCTGACCAAAGGCCTGCCCACGCAGACGCTTCGCTCTTCCCAGAGGTGCCGCGGGGCGCCACGTGCTCCCATCATTTCCAGCACTCCCTCTTGGCCGCCCCTCTACGCCTGCCTGGCCCCGCCCCGGCCCTCTGACACAAAGCCTGCCCCCCACCCATCCCTGCCCTCCATTCCTGCTGGCTTTTGGCCCTCCAACCCCTCTCCCTTCTTCAACTCCGGGTCGTCAGGGAAGTCATGACGCATTTTTGCATAGAAAATAGAATACGTCATGACTTTTCCAACCACCCAGTGAATATCACATTCCCGGGGCGGGGGGAGGTAAAGACGTGGGTGTTGGAACAAGGCAGCAGAAGCAGACCGAGTTCGAATCTTGCTTCTTCCACTCAAGAGGGAAGTTCCTTCACTCCTCTGATGCTACTTTCTCTATGCAAAAGGCACGTGAACTATCTTGTCGGGCTGCTGTGAAGACGATGCGAGATGCGGTGTGTGCAGACTTCTGAACACCGCCTGAACTGTAGAAGATGCTAGATGAATGGTTCTATGGTTACCATCACCCTTAACATGGCATAGCTGGTCTTTCTTTCAGTCTCCCATATGCAAATCGTATTGCTAGTGCCTAAGTTACACGCCTCTCAACGTTCCCCCCAGCCCACGCAACTGAAAATTAATTTCTCTTTTTCTCACACCACTTTGAGTATCCAAAGGGACTAGTAAGGAATGTATTTCACTGAAGGGGTAGAAACCCCCTAATATATAGAGGTTATTGCGAATTTGGGAGGTTGACACCTACTGACATTGATCCGGCTACTCAGGTAAATTTCCCTTCTTCTTCCATCATCCTCATTACATTGCTCATTGGTCTTTAAGCTTGTTACCTCTAAGTTGCAAAATGGCTGCTGTGACTCCAGCCATCATACCACCTTTAAAGCCTAGAGAAAGGGATGGCTTCAGTAACTGTTTTCTAGAAACCCTCTGGTACATTTCCATTGTTTCCAACTGGGTCACGTGCCCACCCCAAGGCTGAGACTACTTTCTCTGAAATCTAGAAATCTCCCTTCCATCCCTGGATAAGATCAGGGTTTTATCAGCAGAAAGGGAAGAATGCCCTGGAAGGGAACTGTCATGTCTGCTATGCTGACGCTCAGACTCAGTCTGCTGTACCTCTCTGTGGCCAGAATCATTTTCTACCTTTTACCACAGTTTTGTCTTTCTCCCTTACTAGGCTGTGGGCTTGCAGCGACAGGTTCCTCCCGGGCCCTTCCACACCCTCCACAGAGCAGGGTAGACACCTGCATGCAGAAGGGTGGCGGCTGCAAGGACAGAGGGACCTTCTCAGAGCTGCTGTCTGGGTGTAGGACACAGGATTCCGATTTGAGAAGCTCCCTGGGAAATGTGAGCTCTGCGTGCCAGTGGCGCGGCACCGCGACCCAGCGCCGAGACCCCACCGTCTATTCCCACCCCTGCGGGCTTCGAGTGTCTTTCTGTGGCTGTGACAGTGGGAGGCCACCCTGCCCTCATCCTTCCCCCATTCCTCTTCCTGTGCTCATCCCTCACCCCTGCTTGGTGGCTTGGGTTTTGTCACTCTGCACTGTGCGCCCGTGGGTTAGCCGGAGTTGCCGAGAGTGAGTCACTGTCTGACATCCTTGGGGAGAGGGACATTGCCAGCACAGGGCTGGCTGCACCCTGAGCACACTGCCCGAGGAGAGGCCGCCGGCTCCTGCTCTGGGAGGCCGCAGCCTCCAGCTGGCTGTGAGTGAGTCCCTCCCACAGGCCACAGGACGCCCCCCGGACCCCAGGGCTGCCGCTGAGCTGCCAGGCCGCTGCCCTGACCTCCGAGCCCCGTGGGTTAGCAGGCTTCTCCCACATCAAACACCCCTTGGAGGTGGTAGACGCAGGGGCCAGCTCCACATCTGCGTCTGAGCTGCAAATGACGCGGCCACACGACGATGAAAGGAAGACGCGGAGGGACGGCCGGCCTTGGCTGCCCTTCCAGGCCCGGCGCCCCCGCCCCTGCACTCCGTCTGGCTCCCTGCATTCACGAGGGCCAGGAGCCGGCACTGCGGTGAGACACTCCGGTGAGTGGAGTCTGCGTCAGCCTTTATGGCCACGTCGCCGCCGACCGCAGTTCAGGGTGTTCGGATGTGGTAAGCTCCAGCAAGCCCCGAGCCGGAGTGGGGCCGGCCTCGCTCGCCTGAGGGTTCCCAAGGCACGGCTCAGGTTTTCGGCAGCCCCTGAGGCTCACCGCGGTGCGACTCTGCCGGCCAGGGCACCGAGCTGGAGTCTGGGTGAGCAGGCGTGAGGCCAGGCCAGTCTTGGTCCCTCCGGCGTCACGTACGAGCTGGCACAGCCCTGTCACTGTGAGTGACAGAGCGGTGCACAGGACATGTCAGGACTTCTGTGCGCCTGGGCCCGCCTCCCCTACCGGCACTGGCATGTCCATCTCACATGTTCCTGGGTATGGAGGACGCCGTTCCAAGCAGGCTCAGCCTCTCTCCCTCAGTGCCATCCCCACCCCTATACCCTGGGCCACGCGGGTACGGCGTGCTGAGTGTGCAGAGGGGCAGGACAGACCTGGCTGGCACAGTGCGCTGTTACACGGGGCCACTCGAGGCCGCCCCACCCTGCTCCACAGAGGGGGCTCTGGGACGATGAGGGTCCTCAGGAGCTCAGTGTCAGGCCCCGCGGGGTTCCTCCCGGGTACCGCACTAGTCTCTGTCGTGTTGTCAAACAGAACAACATGATGTTCCATGATGAAGAATAGAGGTTTATTTGAGTTACGATTCTGGCTCCTAGGAGGCCTGGAGGGGGGCCCTGATCCTGCCTGACCCCTGGTACTACTCCCCAACGTGGGCGACTGAGGCAGAGAGTGAGAGAGCACGCCGGTAAACCAGATTCCCTGCCCGCTCTGGCCCTCCACACTCCCAGCTGACGAGGTGGTGCCCACTGAATGGGGCCTCCCCTCAGCCCAGTCCTCAGAGCAGAACCCGGCCTTTTCACAGGGAGCCATCAGCTGGTCCCTGAGGGCTGTGACCTTAGGAGCCAGCACCTCCCGCTAGACTCCACCCTTAAAGGGCTCACCACGACAGTCACCCAGTTCCAGAGCATGGCAGCGCTCTCTCTCCCGCTCAGCGGGCCCGGTCACGTGGACAGGAGAGCACTACGTCGATAGTCGACTCTCCTCTCCCTGAAAGGCCAAGAGGAAGTCAAGTTGGGGCCAGAGGAAAGGAGGCACCAACCTTCAAAAAAAAGAACTCCTGGGCCAGCCAGTGGCATGGTGGTAAAGGCGGCTGAATCCCACATAACCCACTGCATGGTGCGTGTCCCAGACCCGCTGGCTCAAAAAACTTGCCAGGTTGGGACCAGCAGGTGGCGTAATGGCTATGTCCTCGACTCTCATGTAGCCGACCGCGGTTCGAGTCCCGGACCCGGTGGCTTAAACTCACGCCAGGTGTGTGTGCGTGCCCAAGATCCCGAGAGGAGAATGGAGAAGAGATTGCAGCATGGCCATCCCCCCTGGGGGGTGATCTCTCGCTTTCTGTCTCTGTCTCTCTCTGTCTGGCGAGCATACGCACCCTATAGCAAAAACCTCTACAAAAAAAAAAAAAAAAAAATGCCAAGTGTGTGTGTGTGTGTGTGTGGGGGGGGGGGGTGGGTGTGTGTACGTGATCCCCAAAGGAGAAGGGATTGCAGTGTGGCCATTCCCCTAAGGTGCTTTCTCATCTTCTGCCCCCACTGAGAGCGCACACATTATCAACAAATTTAAAAATAAAAACAGAGAACTCCTTTTTGGATCGCTTCTGCTGCTTGGACTGTTCATCTTTGGGTGAGGCCCTCAGACTAGCTCAGGTCCTGTGGGGCCCGGGAACCCTGCTGTCACAGTCGCAGTAGACAGCGTGGCTAGTTTTCGCATGGCTTGTTTTCCCACCTCAGCCCGTCAGGGTCCTGGCTGCCTGTACACTGCGTGTTCTCAGTCCATCCTGGGGATTCGAACCCACATTGGTCCATCCTGGGGATTCAAACCCACGTTGGCCACATGGCTTCTAGCACTGCCATTCAGTTGCTACCGACGGTGCCACCAGGTGGGGCCCACATATTCTCTTTGACTTCTGTCTGCAGGAGCAAAACAAACCGAAGCTTAGGGAAAACAAGCGGAACGGGGGCAGGGGGCAGGGCAGGGCAGGCTTGGACACTGATTCACCGTGGCAGGAGGTCCATTTGGAACAGAAACCCTGCCCAGCGCTTTCCTCACTCAGCCCTGAAATCACAAACAACCCCTTGGCCAGGGTCCTAACGAGCTTCTGACGAGCACAGCCTGCCCCTCTGACACAGAAAGTGCAATTAGACATGCACAGCTGGCTGTGAAGTGCCAGGTCGGGCACTGGCGCTGGAGCGCTCCCCGGATCCACCCGCCCGGGCCTTCTTGGGAAAACACTGCTTGTGCTGGTGAGGGGTGGTACTGGCCAGCGGCACAGGGACAGCACTGTGTGCTGGCTTCAGGGCCTTGCCAGGGAGGTGAGCAAGAGGTGTGCGTGTGTGTCTGTGTGGTGTGTGTCTGTGTACTCATGTGTGTCTGTGTCTGTGTCTGTGTCTGTGTGTCTGTGTACGCATGTGTGTCTGTGTGTGTGTCTGTGTATGCATGTGTGTCTGTGTGTGTGTGTGTGTGTGTGTGTGTATGGTGGATGACATCTATTCTCATTTCTCTTTTTCTTCTTTTTTTGCCATAGGGTACACATGTGTGCTTGCCAAAGAGACAGAGAGAGGGAGAGGGGGAAACCACCCCCAGGGCGGATGCCACCCTGCAGTCCCTTCTCCAGTCTCCTCTCGGGATTCTGGGCACACACGCACAGGCGCCTGATGTGACTTTCAAGTCACCAAGTCGGACTCAAACTGCAGTTGGCCACGTGGGAGTCCTGCACCGTAACCACCATGCCACCTGCCTGCCCCCATTCTCATTTTTCTGTTGTAGAAGGATTGAAGTCTGTAGCGTGTTGGTGGAAGCAGAGTCTCATGGGGCAGAGGCTGAGTAGCGCGTGCCGGCACTAAAACCCAGGCTGCGGGCAGACCGCGGCACAGCACGGAGACCTGGCCTTCCGTGAGTCTGACCACAGAGCCCTCCCGACTGCTCCAGGCACCTGTGCCCAGGGTGGCGCTGCTGAGGGGGTCCCAGTGGTGAGATGGTGTTCTGTCTTTATCTCTCACGGGAAAAAATAACTAAGCTCTGTTTGTTTGTTTTTGGCCAGAGAGTATGTGCATTCCGGACAGAGAGAACATCACCAACGTGGACCTGTCAGTCACGATCCTTTTGCAGCCCCTGCTGAGGGCGGAGAGACAGGGTGCCCTGAGGGGAAGGGCTGTGGCCTGAGAAAGGACAGGCAGAGAAGAGTCGGGGGCCAGGCGGATCCGAAGTGTCTGCTGAAAAACAGCGCGGCCCCAGGCCCCAAGCCGGTCTGTGCGCATTCTTTCCCAGGGGCCACGGAGCACCTCGTGGTTCCAGACAAGCCTCTCCTGGCCTCCTCTGGCTAAGGCTCAGGTCTCCTCCATCGGGAAAGCCGGCAGTGGAAGGTGTGTCTGCTTAGAGCTTTCCTTGCCCGCAGCAATAGCGCAGAGACCACTGTTTAAGGGGCTCCCTGCATTTCTCCTCCATCCTTCCTGTCTAGCAGGACTCCAGGCACGCTTGGACATGTGCCTGGCGTGTTTTCTTCCCTTTTAAAAGTTTTATATGTATGTATGTATGTATTATGTATGTATTGTGATTTTCAACCTCCAGGTCTGGGACTCGAACCGTGGTCAACCATGTAGGAATTCAGCATCTTCACCACCATGCCGCCTACATACACATCCTGCCTGGTATGTCTTCAAGCCGCTGGGGCCAGCATTGGAACTATGGTCCGCCACGTGGGCTCTGACCCCACACACAGCCCTTGACCGGCTATGCTACTAGGCCAGCCCCAAATAAACTCCAACGGAGAGGAAAACGTCGAGGTCCCAAGTCCAGCAGCCTGTGACCTTGGGACGGGGTCATCCCCTGGAGCCCCGTCATGGGCATGGGTGAAATGAGGCTAGTGATAGGGAGCCCCTCCCCCAGCTCTGCCGGAGAGTGCTGGTCCTGCCTAGAGCGCGGTGGCGGCCCTCCCCACCGCCCGGCTGTTTAGAAAGCGCGGCGGGCATTCTAGTCCACTGAGGGGCCACTTCCCAGGGTCTGTAAGTGCCGGGCAGAAGCTGGTTGTGAGCGCACAGAACACCGCCCGCCCTCGCAGGGCTGGAGGACAGCTGGTGACAGTCCCCAGCCGGGGGCGGGAGCATGCAGGGGGCAGCGGGCTGGCTCCGTCTGTGCTCAGTCTCATTTCCACGGGCTTCTTCCTTAGGGGGTGAAGGGTGGCTGCTCCGCGCACAGCCAGTGGGGGTGAGTGGCTGGTCCAATGGGGCTTGGAACAAGGAGGTGACCTCCTCCCTTGGTTGGCGCGTTCATACCACAAGGCACTTCTCTCCTGGGCAGTCATTAGACCACGTTTCTAATCCTGAGGCTGGACTCCCACCTCCAGTCCACGTAAGCAAAAGCAACACCCCCAAAACCGGCTCTGCGGCGCAGCGGTAACGGGCGGCTGGAGCCATGGCAGAGCCTCACTGATGGTGGTGGGCCCAGTCCCCAGTCGGCCCGTACACACGCCTGTGTGGCTGTTCCAGCCCTGGCTGGCTGGAAGGGCCGGCACCGGGGCGACTGCGATGTCGGATCTTGTTGAGGGGCTTTTCTCTCTTCCCCGTCTCCCTATCTCTCCCTCTTATTAAAGAAATAGTTAAAAACAAAAAGGGGGTTCCTTTCTTACGTAGCGGATGAGAGCAAAGACGGGTCAGGCCTAGCTGGGTCCGGGTGCTCGCTCCTGTCCGTCCCCCGTGGCGTCAAGCACACACACTACATCACCAGCTAGTGACGTCAGAGTAAGAAAGCTCTTCCCCGGACCAGCACCCGCAGGGCATGGGGCACCACACTCGGCAGACCTGGGCCCACGCCCGCCCGGAAAGCCAGGGGCTAGGTGATCTGCAACCTCACGGGATCCACGGGGCTAGGCGAGGCGTGGTGTAGACAGAACCGTCAGTCAGCGAGACTCCGGACAGAAAGGAGGAACAGACTGCGGACACGCTGGCTGACGGTCCTCACCCTTGCCTGTTACCAGGAAGGCTTAGAATGGCTGGTCTGGGACACCTGGAGGGGCCGGCCCAGCTCCTTGTATTTGGAAACTGAGACGTTCGGAATGGATCCTGAATACAACCCAGGGAGTGCGGACCAAGTGCTCCCAGGAAGGGCCGACCCTCCGGTGCCCTGGGAGCAGCTCCAGGGGGTGTCCGGTGAGCCTCGTCCTGGCGGGGTCTCCTCCCTGCCGAGCACGGCTGCTCTGTAACCCTGACAGTGCAGAAATGACATCCAGGGCGAGGCGACTGCCACCCGGCCCTCCCCAGGGTTCGTGCTGTGGCCGCCATGATGTACCCGTGCGGACTCACTGTCCCACCTGCCAAAGGCCGGGGAAGTCCTTGGGAGAGCTGCTGGCTGAGGCCTCCCTGCCCCGGGCCGACCGGCAGGGAAGGACTCAGCGAAGGGGTGGAGCCTGAGCCAGCTTCAGCGGCCCCTTCCACGTGGCGACTTATTTCTTTCTTCGGAGAGAGAAATGCGGCGCCCCAGCCAGGTCTCCAGACACTCCTGGCTTCAGCCAGCCTGCGTCAGTGCGTGCTGGTGTGCAGAGGGAGGCCCGGGACAGAAGTGGGACCTTCCCCTGTGGGCCCGATTGCATCACTGCCATGCCCCCAGCTCACGGTAACCATGATGGCTGTGATCTGCCCGCACGTCCCCCCGTGGGGCCCCACCGGGTGATCTGAACCCAGCCTGGTTTTCCAGAGGAGCCGCCTCGCCTCCGTCACTCGGGCTGACACCTGTGCCCTCTGCGAGGAGCCTCCTGCTGACCTGGTGTGCAGGCCTTCACCTGCCCGTGCTGCTCCTCATCCCCCCAGGCGCTCCACTCCCTCCTCCCACTGCGGACCCAGAACGGACAGGGAGCCAGCGGCTGGGCGCTTGCTCAGGATGTCAGCCAGGACGGACAAGCAGGGGTCGAGCCCTGGCCCAGGACTTCCACCGCCTGCTTCTCCAGCTCCGGCTCCCTGTGAGGTGAGGCAGGGCAGGGCAAGTGACCGCAGCCTCCAGGGCATGTGGCCTTGGGGACAGACACTTCCCCAAAGGAAATGAGGCTGTTGGGGAGACTCTTGTGAAAACCTGCAACTGACCACGTCCGTTAGACACCGTCGGGCTCACTGGCACCGTCAGGGGATCAAGCCCCTCATGGCCGGGTCCACGCCCTCACACAGGTACCGCCCCTGGATCGAGCCCCTCAGCCGGGTCCACGCCCTCGTGCAGGTACCGCCCCTGGATCGAGCCCCTCAGCCGGGTCCATGCCCTCGCGCAGGTACCGCCCCTGGATGGAGCCCCTCAGCGGGGTCCATGCCCTCGTGCAGGTACCGCCCCTGGATGGAGCCCCTCGGCCAGGTCCACGCCCTCGCGCAGGTACTGCCCCGCCATGCCTCGCTGTGCACCTCTGACAGGTGTGTCCCTTCCACTAGTCATCCTTCGGCAGAGTGGGTCTCACCTCTCTGGAACAGCCCGCCGGGCCGCTCTGCCTCCGTGTGCAGAACACTAATCCCGCAGTCTCCGTGTCCTGCTCCCCTCCTTCCCTTCGGCCGGCCGTAAGTCGCCTGCAGATGGACTGGACCCAGCGGCTGCGGAGGGGTGACGCTAGTCTGTCCTCCAGAGGGGGGTAGCACCTGCACCCTGCAGTGGGCGCCTGCAGGGGAATCCTGCCATCTCCTGGTCCGTCTACAATAGCCCCGTCTCTTAGGGACAGGGTGGTGGGAGCAGGGAGGGAGGAGGCCAGCGTCCACAGTGCCTGGTTGGGAAACCTTCCTACAGAGGCAAACAGGAGCCGCTCCGGCCGCCGTTCACCCCGGGAGCAGCCGGCGAGGAAAGGCCGTGCCCGAGCAGTGTCCCGCGGTGTCGGGGCAGGCACGTGTGTCAGGAGGACGGCGCGGACACTGGCGGCCCCAGTGATAGGATGCCTGGCTCGGTTCCTTCTCATGGCAGCAGGAGCTAGCGTCAGGGCCAGCGGGCCACGGGTAAAAGGCCGTGCTCTGCCGTGGCCCACGTGGGGAGAGTCTGGGTTCGCGTCCACGTGTGTGCCCACCATCCCGGCCGGCTGAGGCTGGGGGCGGGTCGCGGGGCCAAGATTCTGTTGGGGGCTCTCTGACTTTCTATCTAGCTCATAAACTAAATAAATAAACTTTAAAAAGACAAACCCATCCCCCCTGGGGGTGATTTCTCGCTATCTCTCTCTCTGTCTCTTTCTGTCTGGTGAGCACATGCGCCCTAGAGCAAAAACCTCTCCAAAAAAAAAAAAAAGACAAACTCGGAAGATGAGCAGCGCCTACTGCGGGTCAATGACCTCAGTTGGCTCGGGGCCTCCCGCGCTCTAGGCCTGAGACCTTGTCTGCAGGGGCCGGGGGCAGGTCCCACCTGAAGGGAGGTCCCGCTGGCGGGTGCTGTGCTGGAGGAGCCTGCTCTCCCCTCGGGGCCCTACTCTTGCTCGTGCAGGCGGCTGAGGGAGCTGGGCTCTGGGCGTCCTTGTCTGGGCCACCCTCCTGCCCAGCTGTACACAGAGTGCCTGGGTCACAGCCAGCCGGGGGCTGCCGTAGGGTGCTGTGTCCTACCGTGGCACCACGGCTCAGCCCCTTGCCGGAGGGTTCTGGTGCGATTCCTCGGTTAGCAGCTGAGTTGGCCTCAGCGTGTTCGAAACTCAGACCTGCTTGCTGTGGTCTGGACAGCCCTCCACATCACAGCTCACATGTGGCTGTGGTGGGACTAACAGGGTGAAAGTGTAATCCGACCGTGGTCGAAAGGCAGGGACGAGGGTCACCAGGCCATCGCTGTACTTACTCCTACTGACTCTGGGCGGGTTTAATAGGAGTGGGGACCAGACACGCGGACATCAACGCACACGCTCCTGGCCTGCCCTGTTGTGATGCAGGCAGGAGACCCTCGCTAGATGCAGCCCCCGGACCTTGGGCCCCAAAATGTGTGCTGAATAAATCTCTGTTTTTACACGTTACCCAGATGCAGGCGATTCTGTTATTAACAATGGAACGGACTAGAACACCACACAGACTCTGCACTGTGAACGGCACCCCGACCTGGGCACCTGGACCTTCGGGAAGCAGAGCCCTGGCGTCTGAGGACCCCTGCCCTGGCGAGGTGGAGGCCATCTCTAGGTAGGGCCGCCCAGAAGCTGTAGTTCAGCAAATCCTAAGAGCAGAGCCAGGACAAAGTCTAGTTTGGGAATCAAAACACTGAATGGATCTAGAAATGGGGATGAAGACATTAAATGCAAACATTTTGAGCAGAGGTGAATTGTGACCCCTGCCCTCAGAAAGATGCCTGTCCCTGCTCGGAGTAAGACTCCGGAGGGGTCATCTCAAGAGAAAAAGGAAAGTGTATTGAGAGAAAGAGGGCTTGGGGGTCTGAAACTGGAGGTCCTCAGCCCCCGCCCACCGGGAGACATGGCGTGTTTGTCTGGGAGGGCGGGGGTAGGAGAGTGGCTGGCACTCTGATTAGCTGACTTGCCACCGTGACCTCGTGGGCCCATCTGTGGGTGTCAGCGCCGGTGAGGGAGGGCTCTGGCCAGAGGGTTCTGGAAAGATCTCAGCCACCCTCTCATCCCTGATGGGAACGAACCCAAAGGTCAGTTAAGGGTTGATCTAGCAACGTCCACAGCTCAGGAATCGAGACCACGACCTTACTGGGAGACAGGGGCTTTGCAGGTGCAGTTGAGGACCTTGGGGTGTGATCGTCCTGAATTATTCCAGGGGTTCCAGATCCAACGGCAAGTGTCTGTATGAGAGGCTGAAGAGGGCGAGACACAGAGACACAGGAAGACGCGTGGAGACAGAGGCAGGGACTGGAACGCCTGCAGCCACCGGAGGCTGGAAGAGGCCGGGAAGCTCCTCCCTGGGAACTTTCAGAGTGTGCGCCCTGCGCGAACCCTGATTCGGGACTTCTAGACAATGAGAAATGTGCGTTGTTGTAAGCCAGGTCCTTTATTACGGCAGCCCCAGGAAACGGAGGCCGTGGTCTTTGCAGAACCTGCAGAAGAAAAGAAAAGAAAAGAAATAAAAAGAACGAGGCTAGTTCCATTGCCTAGTGGTTATAGATAGAGACAGATCCTCCACTGCCAAGTACAGTTTGGGTCCGAGCCCCAGCAGCTCGAAGAACACGCATGCATACCTGACAACCCAGCAGGGATGGAGAGACCGTGGAGAAGGGATTGTGATGTGACCACACCCCACTGGAGGGCGCTTTCTCCCTCCCCCTCTCTCTGTCTCTGTCTCTGGTGAGTGCATTTGCCCTCTAGCAATAAAAAAAGGAAGAAAGAGGGGCCAGTAGGTGGTGTGGTAGTTAAGGCGTTGGTCTCCCACATGGCCAATCACTGTTCAAGTCTCAGACCCGGCAACTTGCTTTCTCTCTTTCTCCCTGTTTCTCGCTGGTCAAATTAAAAAATAATAATAACGAATAAAATTAAGTAAATAATTCTTTTACAAAAAGGAAGAAAGAAGGAAAGAGAATGGCTGAAAATGACTCAAGAAAGAAGCAATGACCCCAATTACAGCACTCTTAGCTTGTTCCCAGAATGAGCTGGCTCCCTCTCCCCCCACTTCCTTATTTCTTTTCAATGCTCCCAGAAGCCCAAGGACGATAGGGACCCGGGGCACCTGTCTTGCAAGCTGACTGATCACCAGACGTCAAAGGCCACCACCGTCTCCTTCATGCTCCCAAAGGGGACTACTCATTACTGCTAGCCCCACCTTGTTTGGAAACTATTTAAAGCAGTTACAATACAGCACTGAGTCATGTCTAAGCCATTCAGTACCACTTAGAAACAGACTTCAACAAGGTCTTTGCCAAATGATCCCACGATGGCTTTGTTTACTAAGTTCAGATTGTAGATCGGGTTAATTTAAAACAATCACTAAAGCAAATCATGGATTTGAATGAACAGAAACTCCGAGGCTCTGGGGCTGTTGGCTAATCTGATCAGTTTCCAGGACTCGGGCCAGGAGTGAGTGCAGTGGCCCCATAGGTGGACCCACAGGGGGAGGTCCTGGATTTGTGATTGAGGATAAGGATCGTGGCTCAGGGACCCTGTCGGAGATACCCCTCTCTCCCCCCTCTCTTGGTCTCATGAAAGAGATGAATAAATAAACTGAAAAATAAAACATTTTCTGGTTTCAAAGATCCAGATCCTAGCGACGGCCCGCTGCGGTGGGACAGCGGTAACGCAGTCCCCTGCCACGCTGGAGCCACATAGGAGGCCCCGGGTTTGCATCCCGAGGTTTCCCTGCACAAGTGGGCATGATGCCTATGATCCCGGCTGGCTGAAGCTGGGGGTGGGTCGTGGCATGAAGATCCTGCTGCATGTGTCTGTCTCTCTCATTCTCTTTCAGAAAAAAAATAAACTTTAAAAAGGGGGGTGCTGGCAGGTGGCATGGTGGCCAAGGACAAGGCCAGCCCCCTCAGTGACTGCCCTGGGGCCTGCCCCCAGATGCAGCCTCCATCTGGAGTTCTGGATTCCCGTGCTTGTTTTTGAGCTTTGCGTGAGTAGGATCACAGTGCTCAGCCGTTTTGCAGCGGGTTTCAGCGTGGCACAGGTGCGAGCCATTTGTGCTGCCACAGCTGAGGCTGAGGCTGCTCACCTTCCTTGCTATCCTGCCTGGATGCACTACGACAGGTGTACCGTCTGCTCTACTGTGGATAATGGTTTGTCCCCCAAGGGTTCATGTTCTGAACATGGTGCCCAGTGTAGTGGCTTTGGGAGATGGTGAGACCCTAAAGAGGTGGGCCTAATGTGAAGGTACCATCCAATCAGCAGGGTCCATGGGAGGGACAAACAGAGGAAGTGGGAATTCGTTTCCTCTCTCTGCTTCCCTCGGCCACATGGCCTGTAGGACCAGAGACTGGCCTGATGCCAGCCCCATGACTTTGGATTTTCCAGTCACCAGAACCGTGAACCAAATAAACCCCTATTCTTTATAAGCCAGGTGTGTCTGGGCGTCTCTGTGAGCAGCACAGTGAGTGCGACTGCAGTGCCCGTGCTGTGAGAGGCATCGGGGTGGTGCTGCAGGAATGGCAGGCAGTGATACAGTGAAAAACACCATGTTCTGTGGGGCAATTCCACATAAGAAGCTGCCAGCTCTGTCAAGACGCCCCTGAATACACTGGGCACGTGCTTACCTATGCATCAAGGCTGGCCGGAGGCTGGGCGTGTGACAGCATCAGGACCCTGTTAGGAGCACTGTCTCTCTCTGTGGCCCTCATGCATAGAAGAAATACATAAACGTTAAAAAAAGAAGAAATGCATGGGCCAGCCAGGTGGCATGGTGGCTAAGGTGGCCAGAGCCCACCTGGCCGACTGTGCAGTTCAAGTCCCAGACCTGGTGGTTTGAAAATCACGCTGGACGCATGTGTATGTGTGCTCAAAATCCCATGAGGAGAATGGAGAAGGGATTGTGATGAGACCATCCCCCCAGGGGTGATTTCTCACTTTCTTTCTCTCTCTCTCTCTCTCTATCTCTGGATGTGCCCTATAACAAAACTAAAAGAAAAGAAGGAGAAGGAGAGGAGGAGGAGGGAAGAAGAAATGCCTTCGTGCTTAAACCAGTAGAGCGGGCCTGTCTCTTACACCCGAGCCCCTGGGTTGATGCCGTAGGGATGTGGTCTTATTGCTCCCATTTGACAGAGGAGGAAGCAGAGAGGGTTCAGCACTTGCCCCGGGTCATTAGCTACGGAGGTACAGAGTGCAGTCGTGGACCACAGCCAGCCCTCTGAGCCAGGGGTTGAGGGACCCGAGTACATCTCCACGGTCGTCCCAGCACTGCCAGGCCACACAGCAGTTCAGTGGCCTACACCCACCTCCTTGATGAAGTCGGCCGGGCCCGAGGGCGTGGGGCTGAGACCTGCTGACCCCAGGCTGCGTGGGCCATGCTGTCCCCGGCTGGCGCCCTGAGAAGGTCAGTGCCGGAGGCCTCTGGGTTGTGGCTGTGGCAGCTTCAGCCCTTTAGAGGGGGCTGCTGTGTGCGCTTCCTCCCGGGAGGCTCCTGGGCTGAGCTGGGCAGCCGTCCTGGCCTCGCGAAGTGCCGGTGGAGAGAGGGATCCCAGACAGAGTCACCGTCGACCTCTCACGTGAATCGAAGCTTGGAAATGAAGCTTCTGGTGGCCAGTGTGCGCGTCAGGGGCATGTCCCAGTCCCCTCACCCCCTGGCAGTCCCACTGCAAACAGCAGGAGGGCATCCAGCGGCCGAAGGAAGGGCAGGAAGGGGGGTGCTCGTGCTGCCAGCCTGGCCTGCGTGATGGGCCCCCATGACTCTTCGGAATGGAGATCGCTTCCTTGCAGGTGAAGCTGTGGGTCAGAGGCCAGGTTCGCAGCCCAGCAGCCCCTTCTGCGGGAGCCCTCGCTAGACAGCATGGATTGATTTAATCTATTTCTTCCCTGAGGGAGGCAGAGAGAAACCCCCAACAGTGTCTTCACGCATCAGCCCAGCCCGGCCAGCCTGGGTCGCAGGACACACATGCACACCCTGTGAGTACAGGGAGACCTTGGGATGTGAACACTGGACCTTCCCGTGTGACCTCGGCATCATTTAGCGATGCGTTACCCTTGTGCAACTGCGGCTGGCCTGCACATGGCGCTAGAGTCCCATCACTCCTCTGGAAAGCAGCAATGAGGGCCCCTGAGGCGGGCCAGAATAAGCGGTGACTGAGAGCGTGTCCACAGGGCACTGAGGCTGAAAGGAGGGGCGTGTGGGCAGCCTGGGCACTGCGGGTCCAGGGTAGGCGTCGCACCTCCCACGAGTGCAGACAGCCTGAGCTTCCTCAGCCTCCCTTCCAGGGGGCTGCAAATGGAGTTGTGGTCTCCAAGGTGTGGTCTCAGATCAGCCACAGCTGCGAACTTGCTAGAAATGCGAACTCCCAGGTTCCTAGTGAATGAGAAGCTCCGTAGAGGGACACAGCCCTCAGAGGGGATTCTGACGCATGTTTAGGGGGAGCTCCATGGGCAGAGTGGCACCAGTGAAGCAGGCATTATGATCGGTTCCTTCTTAGAGCTGAGGGGACAGACACAGGCATCAGCCAGTGCTCAAAGTTACACTGTTAGCAGGAGGGACTTAGTTCAAATTCAGTGCAGCTGTGAATAACATAAGCAGAACCCCAAAGAGCCATGGGCTAAGCAAAACAGCTTATTTTACCTTCATGGCCCAAGGTAACTGCTGGGGCGCCAGCTGTTACACCCACATACTTAGGCAGCAACAGAACCAAACAGGGAAAGGACAGTCCTGCCCTGTCTCTTTAAGGACACTGCCTAAAATTTTATAACAGGCTCCAGCTTCGCCCATTGGCCACTGCTTGTCAACAGCTTCACCCACGTAGAGACTGGAGAAAGACAGCCTTTGTTCCCAGTGACCACAGGGGCAGGTAAAACTTGAAGCTCTCCTGCCAAGGAAGAACCGCTGTGTCAGGGAACAGCGATGCAGTCTCTGCCCCAAGGCCAGATGAGATGAATGATTTCACCATCTGAAGTCCTGATTTTATTTGAATGCGTCTTTGTCTTCCCCTTTTGCCCACAGCAATGGCTGGCAGGTGGCAGGCACCCTGAACTTGTCATTGAATGGAATTGTTTTGTTTCTTTTTTTTTTTTTTTTTTTTTTTTTTTTTGAGAGGTTTTTGCTATAGGGCGCGTGAGACAGAGAGACAGAGCAGGGGGGGGATGGCCACGCCGCAATCCCTTCTCCTCCATTCTCCTCTCGGGATCTTGGGCACGCACGGGAGTTTAAGCCGCCGGGTCCGGGACTCGAGACACGTGGGAGTCCAGCTAGCCATTACGTAACTGCTTCCCATGAATTGTTTTGTTTCTCACTGAGGAGCAGGAGCTGGTATTTCTGACAGGACGGAGCCCCCACCCTCCTGCCCTGGCCTTACAATTAGCTGGGATTACGGGTGCTCACAGCCGCACCCAGGGTGTTCAGGTTGGCCAGGAATGGAACCCAGGCCTCCCGTGTGGCTTCCAGCCGCCCAAGGGCAACTAGGCCTGAATGTAAATTTCTAAAAGATGAACTTAGGTAATACACGTAGTAGGAACTCATTTGGGGTCTGGCATACAGTAGGTACTCAGAATGTGGTCACTGCTATTTATTTTTATTTATTTATTTTTAGGTTTTTGCCTTAGGGCACATGTGCTTGTGGGAGAGAGAGAGAGAGCCAGACAGAGAGAGGGAAAGTGAGAAATCACCTCTTCCCCCCCCCCCCCCCCCAGATGGCCACACCACAATTCCTTTCTCCTCCTTTCTCCTCTTAGGACTTTGGGCACACATGCACGTGTATCTGGGGTGATTTTCAAGCTGCTGGGTCTGGGACACTGTCAGCCACGTGGGAGTCTGGCACCCTAACCACCTGCTGGCCCCGCTGCTATCTGTTGCCACACCTCTCACTCTCGATGCCATTGGCCACAAGAAGCAGGGATTGCACGCGAGCCTCGGTTCCTGATCCGGGTCTCTCCTTGGGCTTTAAAAGCCACCAGCACTGTCTAGCTGAGTCTGGAGACCACGCTGGCCGCGGTCCAGCTAAGCAGCTAGACTGGCGGAGAACATTCCCACCGCCAGTTCTTCCCAGCCTGAACCGAGCCTGGGAGCACAGCTGGGCTGGGGCTGCGGTGACGGGCGCCACCTGCCGAGTCGCTGTGCGTGGCTTCTTCCTTGTTGGTGTCACCTCCTCGGGTTCCAGGAACCTGGTGACCCTCCTTACAGCACTGCGGGTGCCCACCCTTGCTCCCGGCCGTTGGTCGCAGTTACCCGATTCCGCCCACCCAGGTCAGGCCGGAAGGAGCGGGGGCTGTGGGCACGGGCTGCTCTCCCTGCGGAGGGCCACTCACTGATGGGGCCCAGAAATCCACTCTAGCATAGAGCTTGACATTTGAGCCCGGGCAGATGGGCCTGATTCAAACACGCACACGCACACGCACACGCTATCATCGAGCTGGGAACACTCAACAGCCCTTGTGGGGCTGTTCAGCCACAGCTGCCCTAATTACGGAAAACGCTAATTCCACAGGATTTTTCAGAGCGAAGCAAATTTTTAGAAAGAACTGTCCTCATTTAAAAAGCATATGAATAGTAAAGGCTAAGAGGTTCATTTCACTTACTGATAGCGTGGATCGTATCCATTCCTAAATCTTGCTTTGTGTGTGTGTGTGTTTTTGTTTGTTTTCTCTGGGTTTTTTTTTTTTTTTTTTTTTTTTTTAGGTTTTTTTGTATTGTTTGTTTGCTGTAGAATACATGCATATGCCAGAGAGACACAGAGAGAGACAGAGAGAGACAGGGAGAGGGAAAGCACCCCCGAGGGGGAATGGTCCCACTGCAATCCCTGCTCCTCTGCCCTCCTCTCAGGATTTTGGCACGCTTGCACTCACGCCTGGTACATTTTTTTAAGCTACCGGGCCCAGGACTCAAACTGCAGTTGGCCACGTGGGATCCAGCTGCTTTAATTTGCCCGCCACCTGCTGATCCCCCTAAATCTTTTTTTTTTTTTTTTTTTAGTTTATTTACTTCCTCGCACTCACACTTGTTCTCCCCATCCCCCAGGCTTCTAGCAGCCAAGATCGGGGCTCTCCTGCGTGCACCCTAATATGTTCAGGTCAACCCAAGCGCGGGACCCAGAGCCTCCCACATGGCTCCAGCATTGCCCTGGCACCGCACCACCATGGCTGAGCCACGTTCCCATCGTTCATCCGAACTACCTACCTCCTACGGCAATTTGAGGAGCAATGTGCTGACGTCCTTCGGGAACGGAGGAGAGGTGCTCTGGAGCACCCCGACCCCACAGCCCGCACTTGCAGCTGCTCCCCATTAGCCCCTGGGCCCTCCCCAAGAGCTCGCAGGTGCTCCCCCTCGTCCCACCCCGCCACTCCCCATGGCTGCTTGCCACAACTTCATCTCTCCTCAAACATGTCTTCTCAACATTCAGGATGCAGCTCCAACGTCCCCTCCCTGGGGAAAAGCTGTCCAGTTAATCCTGTCACGGTCTCTGCCCTATGTCCTCAGAATCCCATCTGAAATCGTCTCGTATGCATTGGTCTGCTGGCTTTTGTTTATCTCCCCATGAAAGCATGTGCTCCGTGAGCTGGGGGCTTCCTCTCCTGCACAGATGTGTCTTCTGCGCGCACACTCCGCCCCGCATCTAGGGCAGTGCTGGGCACTAGGTGGACAGAGGGCGATCGGGACATGGGTTTGAACAACAAGAAAGCAATCTATTGCTTGAGGAACTAGCAAACGTATTCAGCAACGTGTAAGGATTGAGGGCTTGGGATCGCAGGTGCGCAGCAGGTGTGCAGAGCACAGCCGGGAGTGCTGGAGCCCGTCAGCGCCTGGAGCAGATGCGCAGTAGCACTCGGAGCCCTCGAGTCTGAGTCCCTGGAGCAGGCTCGTGAGGCATACCTGGAGCCCTGGGGTTCCTCGGTACCTAGAGCTGGTATTTTGAGAGGACTTTTGATGCCCAAGAAGCTTACAGGGGCCATCAGATGGTGTATTGGTTATGTCGCTAGACTCCCATGTGGCTGACTGCAGTTCAAATTCTGGAACCTGGGGCTTGAAACTCATACCTGACGTGTGCATGCCCAAGATCCAGAGAGGAGAATGGAAGAGAAGGAATTGAACTGTGGCCATCCCCCCTGGGGGGGTGATTTCTCTCTTTCTGTCTCTCTGTCTCTGTTTCTCCAGTGAGTGCATGTATCCTACAGCAAAAATCTCTCTCTAAAAAAAAGTAAATAAAGAAACTTACAGATTAGTAGGAGAATATATTGAAGTAGTCAAATACCTATCGATAATGTGTCGTGTCAGCTAGCCATGGCCAGAGGTTAAAAATACAGTAGGTGCTCCAAGGGGCACTCCCCTGGGGACACCACGGCCACTGTCCTCGGAAGCAGGGCACGGGGAGGCCCATTGGTCAGCACCCTCCTCCGCCACCTCAGGGGGCGCTGACCTCTGCTGGCTTCTAACTGTAACCCTCACATCTGGGTAATCAAGCCCACTCCTGGACTCTCTCAAGTGGCCGCCCCTCAGTGGCAGCTCCCTGTCCCTCTGCTCTGGGGCCTCGCTTTGAGCAGCTATTGCCACAGTGGAGGCCCCAGCTCTGCCTGCACTCACGCCCACTTTGACCCAGGTGGATACAGTATCAGCCAGTGCTCCGTGAGGTCCGTCCAGCAAGGCTGGGAGCAGGAAACACAGAGGGTGAGGCCCGAGGCCCCATCCTCATCCCACGCCTGCAGCCTTGGCTGCTTCGCCAGCCGAACCTCTCCCCACTTCTCCTCTCTCGGCAGGCGGAGAGGCATGGCGTCAGCAGCTCAGCCCTGGGCTCAGGCCTTCTCTCCCAGCACACGCCATTTACACAGATGCCATGTGTGCGGCTCAACCTCACCGCACCTCTCTTCACCCGTCAGGAGAATACCAAGTCATCTGTGAGGCTGGAAACTGAAGAGGACTGAATGGAGAACGCATGTCGGGCTCCTGAAACTGTGCCAGGTGGAGGGTGGCACTCAGCCACCCCTGCTGCCCTGTGGCTGCTGCTGGGTCACTCCTCCGGCCTCCAACCAGAGAACCAAGGCAAAACACTCCCCCCTGCCCGGCCTTGCATCGCTGTGACAGTTGCGTTACAGACAAGATTGCCTAGAATCCTCCCTCTCTGCTGAGGACTGAGGACACGTGTAAGCTCCCTGGCTCTAACACAAACAGGGTAACAGGATCAAGGCTTCTGAGAGTCAAGCTGCTAACTCACCGTATCCAGGGATGTGTGGCACCTACCCGTTCTTCCTTTCTCTGAAAACGTGGGAGGGCTCCTGAGCCACTCATCTGGAAGTCTCTGGCCCAGAGTAATAATGGAAATGTCCTATGGAGACAGTGTGGCATAGTTCAAAGCCATACCCTCCTGGGGGGGGGGGGGGCGGTCTGTAGGATCAAATAGTATCACAGAACTTTGCCATAGACCGCTTGTTCCGTGACCCAAGAGAGCCACAAAAAGCTAAACTTGAACTACAAGATGGAGCCTTAGTACTCTGCAATATGTAGTCCTGCTGCTAAAATTCTGGGGTTGAGTCTATGGATAATAAAAGATCATATAGAAGTCTACCTGGAATGGACCTTAGGACTAGCCAACTCTCTCCTTTTCCTGATGTAAAATAGGTCCACCGTGGCTAATAATAAGCACCATCACCACCACCATCATCTCCACCATCATCATTATATTATCACCACCACCATCTCCACCATCATCATTACCGTCCCCCACCACCACCACCGCCATTATCACCACCATCACTATCCCCACCACCACTACCATTATCACCACCATCCCCATCCCCACCATCACCATCATCACCATCCCCCCCCACCATTATCATCACCATCCCCATCCCCACCATCACCATCCCTACCACCCCCCATCCCCACCACCACCATCCCCACCACCACCACCATTATCACCACCATCACCATCCCCACCATCACCACCATCACCATCCCCCCCACCACCACCATTATCACCACCATCCCCATCCCCACCATCACCATCCCTACCACCACCATCTCTATCCCCACCATCACTATCCCTACCACCACCATCACCATCCCCCACCGCCACCACCATTATCACCACCATCCCCATCCCCACCATCACCATCCCTACCACCACCATCCCACCACCACCATTATCACCACCATCACCATCCCTACCACCACCATCACCATCCCCACCACCACCACCATTATGCCCACCATCACCATCACCATCATCAACATCCCCTCCACCACCACCATTATCACCATCATCTCCATCCCCACCATCACCATCCCTACCACCACCATCACCATCCCCACCACCACCACCATTATCCCCACCATCACTATCCCCACCATCACCACCATCACCATCCCCACCACCACCACCATTATCACCACCATCCCCATCCCCACCATCACAATCCCTTCCACCACCATCCCACCATCGCCATCCCTACCACCACCATCACCATCCCCACCACCACCACCATTATCCCCACCATCACTATCCCCACCATCACCACCATCACCATCCCCACCACCACCACCATTATCACCACCATCCCCATCCCCACCATCACAATCCCTTCCACCACCATCCCACCATCACCATTATCACCACCATCACCATCCCTACCACCACCATCACCATCCCCACCACCACCATCATTATCCCCACCATCACCATCCCCACCATCACCATCATCAACATCCCCCCCCACCACCATTATCACCACCATCCCCATCCCCACCATCACCATCCCTACCACCACCATCACCATCCCCACCACCACCACCATTATCACCACCATCCCCATCCCCACCATCACCATCCCTACCACCACCATCCCACCACCATGATTGTCACCACCATCACCATCACTACCATCACCATCATCACCATCCCCACCACCATCCCCATCACCATCACCATCATCATCACCACCATCATCAGTGTCCTCACACCACCATCACCGTCATCAGTGTCCTCACTACCACCACCACCACCATCATCATCAGTGTCCTCACACCACCACCACCATCATCAGTGTCCTCACTACCACCACCATCACCACCATCATCAGTGTCCTTACTACCACCACAATCACCACCATCATCAGTGTCCTCACTACCACCATCACCATCACCATCAGTGTCCTCACTACCACCATCACCACCACCATCATCAGTGTCCTCACTACCACTACCACCATCACCACCATCATCAGTGTCCTCACTACCACCACCATCACCATCATCAGTGTCCTCACTACCACCATCATCACCATCATCAGTGTCCTCACTACCACCACCATCACCACCATCATCAGTGTCCTCACACCACCACCATCACCATCATCAGTGTCCTCACTACCACCATCACCACCATCATCAGTGTCCTCACTACCACCACCACCATCACCATCATCAGTGTCCTCACTACCACCACCACCACCACCATCAGTGTCCTCACTACCACCACCATCATCAGTGTCCTCACTACCACCACCATCACCACCATCATCAGTGTCCTCACTACCACCACCATCACCATTATCAGTGTCCTCACTACCACCACCATCACCATCATCAGTCTCCTCACTACCACCACCACCATCACCACCATCATCAGTGTCCTCACTACCATCACCATCACCACCATCATCAGTGTCCTCACTACCACCATCACCACCATCATCAGTGTCCTCACGACCATCACCATCGCCACCATAATTAGTGTCCTCACACCACCACCATCACCACCATCAGTGTCCTCACTACCACCACCCATCACCACCATAATTAGTGTCCTCACTACCACCACCATCACCACCATCATCAGTGTCCTCACTACCACCACCATCACCACCATCATCAGTGTCCTCACACCACCACCACCAGCATCATCAGTGTCACTACCACCATCACCACCATCATCAGTGTCCTCACTACCACCACCATCACCATCATCAGTGTCCTCACTACCACCACCATCACCACCATCAGTGTCCTCACTACCACCACCATCACCATCATCAGTGTCCTCACTACTACCATCACCACCATTATCAGTGTCCTCACTACCACCATCACCACCATCATCAGTATCCTCACTACCACCACCATCACCATCATCAGTGTCCTCACTACCACCACCAGCATCACCACTATCATCAGTGTCCTCACTACCACCACCACCACCACCATCATCAGTGTCCTCACTACCACCACCACCATCACCCCCATCATCAGTGTCCTCACTACCACCACCATCACCACCATCATCAGTGTCCTCACTACCACCACCATCACCACCATCATCAGTGTCCTCACTACCACCACCACCAGCATCATCAGTGTCCTCACTACCACCACCATCACCACCATCATCAGTGTCCTCACTACCACCACCATCACCACCATCATCAGTGTCCTCACACCACCACCACCAGCATCATCAGTGTCCTCACTACCACCACCACCACCATCATCAGTGTCCTCACTACCTCCACCATCATCACCATCATCAGTGTCCTCACTACCACCACCACCATCACCACCACCATCACCACCATCATCAGTGTCCTCAAACCACCACCACCACCATGATCATCACTGTTACCACTGCTAACACTTATTAAGCACCTACTGTCTTCTAAGTGCAGCGCTAAGCAGGAATTACTTTTAGAAATTACTTCAGTTCATCTTCACTGAGGTAGCCCTCTGAGGAAGGTATGATCATTATTAGCCCCAGTTTATCCATAAGGAAATGGAGATTATACATGAATGTACTTCAAAGAGTTCTTGGGAAATGGAATTAGAGTATGAGTTTATTTTGGTGCAAAAAAATGTTTCAGTTGTGCAGGTTTTTCATAGTCTGCACTATGACACAGCTGTGGAGCTGGGCCACAGGAGGCTGGCCCTGAATATTCACCCCTCAGTCCCCTGCAGACTCAGACTGCTATATCCGGTTTGCCCAGGTTTTTACCAGGACACAGTACACTGTGCTCTACTCTGTGATTAAAACGTACGATATGTGCGCATGCACACGCCCTTCTGTATAAAAAGCCGTCTAACAACATTAAAGAGTTTTAAAATAAAGAGCACCCTCAATACTGCCACCAAATAATTACTCAGGGCTTTGAAGATTTACTGTTCCTTTTAAAGCCTTCAAGGATCATTGTCAAAGGATTTTACAGCCAGGAACCTAGTCCCCTCCCTCCCTTTTTTTTTTTTTTTTTTAATTTTTAGAGTTCTTTTTGCCTTAGGGCATGTGTACTTGAGGGGAGAGACAGAAACAGAGAGAGGGAAACAGAGAGAGAAATAGCCCCCCAGGGGGGATAGCCACACTACGATCCCTTCTCCATTCTCTTCCTGGGATCTTGGGCTTGTATGATGCTTGACATGATTTTCAAGCCAGCACGTCCAGGACCCGAACCACGGTCAGCCTGGTCGGCCATGTGGGAGTCCAGTGATGTACCCGCTACGCCGTCTGCTGCCCGTCCGCCCCCTTTTAAGGTTTTTGCCATAGGCTGCGTGCTGTCACCAGAGGAGAGAGACAGTGGGAGGGAAAGTATGAAATCACCTCCCTACACACTACAGGGCATGGTCATGCCACAAGCCCTTCTCCATTCTCCTCCTGGGATCTTGGGCACACACACACGTGCCTGGCATGATTTTTAAACCAGGTCCAGGACTTGAACCACAGTCAGCCATGTGGGAGCCCAAGGCCTTAACCACTATGCCACCTGCTGACCCCTCCTTTTTACTAACGAAGAGCCTGACACGTAGAGTTATGTGATGGATTTTACACGGGGGAAGTAGAGGTGATGCCTTGGCAGACACAGTCTAATCTTAGGGATTTTAAAAAATTATTTATTTACATATTTCACGAGTGAGACAGACAGGCACTCTCCACAGCACCTGCATGCTCCGATGCACCCCCGCCTCGACCCGCCCTCAGAGCATGGATGCACATGCCCCCGTGTGCAGGTTCTCAGACGCGAACCCAGAGCTTTCCCACAGATCAGCCTCACAGAGCGTGGAGCAGGCGCTGTGCCTCCCTCTGGCCTTGCTGGAGAGAATCGTGCTCAAAAGCAAGCTGTTCTGGGACCAGCAGTTAGCGTAATGGCTATGTTGCTGGACTCCCACGTAGTTGACCGCGGTTCAAGTCCCGGACCCGGTGGCTTAAACTCACGCCGGGCGTGTGTGGGTGCGTGCCCAAGATCCCGAGAGGAGAATGGAGGAGAAGGGATTGCGGCGTGGCCAACCCCCCGGGGGGTGATTTCTCTCTTTCTGTCTCTCTGTCTCTCTCTGTCTGTCTGGCGAGCGCATGCGCCCTATAGCAAAAAAAAAAAAAAAAAAAACTCTCCAAAAAGCAAGCTGTTCTTTCTTCATCCAATCACCAACTCATAGAACTTTGGTCATTTTCTTAAAGACTGACTATCAAACAGAGTTAAATTTTTATCAGGGTTGTTAGGAAAGTCACAAACAAGTCAATCATCAAAAACACGTGAAAATGTCCTTAATCTATAGTTTTTGCCAAAAACTGCAAATATCAAATAACAGTATTCTCCTTACTGCCACTGTGTCCCACAAGGCCACCGCCACTGAAGCCGTCACGTGCGTTTACTTCAGGACGCCTCAGCTGATCAGACAAAGAGGGAAAGAGGTAAGCATTCTGAAGGTTAAAAAGCAAGAGATGGGGCCAGTAGGTGACGTGGCGGTTAGGGCAATGGACTCACACACGGCTGCCGTGGTTCGGTTCCCAGGCCTAGTGGCTTGAAACTCACGCCGGGCACATGTGCATGTGTGCCCCAAATCCCAGGAGAATGGAGGAGAATGGGCTGCAGTGTGACCATCCCCCAGGGGGTGTCATTTCTTACGTTTCCTCTCACTGCCCCTCTCTGGTGAGTGTATGTGCCTTACAGTAAAACCTTTAAAAAAGGCAAAGGGCAAGAGACAAAGTTACCAATTGGTGGTGGTGTGGATGACTACCTAGAAAATTCAAAAGGATTGATTAAAACTCATTACAAAGGCAGACTATAGACAGAAAGGGAAAAAAAAAGAAAAAGAAAAGAGAAAATAAAAGAAGAACAGAACAGAACAGGCGAGGAGAGGAGAGGGGAGGAGAGGAGAGGAAAGAAAAAAGAAGAAAGGAAAGGAAAGGAAAGGAAAGGAAAGGAAAGGAAAGGAAAGGAAAGGAAAGGAAAGGAGAGAAAAGAAACGAAATTAGAATGACTTACTGGTTGGGCCAGCCTGTAGCATGAGGGTTAAGTACAGCATTCCATATGGCCAACTGCACACTTCAAGTCTTGGACCCGTTGCCTTGGAAAATATACTGGGCACATACGTGTGCAAGCCCAAAATCCCAAGAGGAGAATGACAGAGAAGGGATTGTGGTGTGACCATCCCTCCTGGGCAGTACTTTCTCGCTTTCCCTCTCTCTCTCTCTCTCTCTCTCTCTCTGTCTCTGGCAAGCACATGTTGCTTAAAGAAAAAAATTTAAAGAAAGACATATTGGCAATATTCTATTTTAAAACCACATGGTTTATGGGAACCAGCAGTTAGCGTAATGGCTATGTCGCTAGACTCCCATGTAGTTGACCGCGGTTCGAGTCCCGGACCTGGTGGCTTAAACTCACGCAGGGCGCGTGTGCGTGCGTGCCCAAGATCCCGAGAGGAGAATGGAGGAGAAGGGATTGCGGCGTGACCATCCCCCCTGGGGGGGTGATTTCTCACTTTCTATCTCTCTGTCTCTCTCTGTCTGTCTGGCGAGCGCACGTGCCCTATAGCGAAAACCTCTCCAAAAAAAAAAAAAAAAAAAAAAAAAAACCCACATGGTTTAAATCCTGGTCAAGGTGGCTTGAAAACAGGCCTGGTGTGTGTGCATGTGTGCCCCAAATCCCAACAGGATGTAGTATCGAAGAAGCGATTGCAGTGTGACCACGCCCCACTGGGGGTGCTGTCGCCTCTCCCCCCTTTTTTCTCTCTTTGTCACTCTGTCTTTCTCTCCAGTGAGTGCATGCACCCTTTGGCAATTAAAAAAAAGACAGAAGGAAAGTTCGCCGTGGCCGGCTCGGTGGCCGGCAGTAACGTGCCGCTCAGGAGCTGCTGTCCATGTGGACGTCATGGTGTGGGGGCCAGCTGACTTCTGCATGCCACCAGTGGTCCCGACTGGCCGGGAAGGCTGCTGGTAGTAGGTCGCAGCACGAGACCCGTTGAGGATGCTTGTCCCTCTCAGGAAAGTAGACAAATTTTTTAAAAAGTGCGCACTGGAGCACTTATTTTTTACATATATTTTTGCTACAGGGCATGTGCGCTCACCAGAGAGACAGGAAGAAAGTGAGAAATCCTCCCCTCCCCACCCCACCCCAGGGATGGCCACACAGCTATCCCCTCTTCTCCATTCTCCTCTTGGGATTTTAGGCATGCATGCACAAGCGCCTGGGGAGAGTTTCAAGCCGCCAGGCCCAGGACGTGAACTGCGGTCAGCCATGTGGGAGTCCAGTGCCTTAACCACCATGCCGCCTTCTGGCCCCTTGTATATCTTTCTTCTACAATAATGGCGGCTTGGGGTGTCAAACTGACTGGACTAAGGAATAGCTAGAAATCTATAAAGCGTTCCTCAAGGTATGTGGGGGTGTTTCTAGAATGGATGACTAGTGTGTGTAGACTAGACCTGGAAGATCTGCCCTCCATGTGTGCGAGCACGTGCCCATCAACAGGGACCAGAGAGAGCCGATCCAGGACATGAATAGGGCTCTTCTGTTTGTTTTGTGTTTTTGTTTTGTTTTGTTTGGCTAAAGGTTGCATGCGCTCCCTGGAGAGAGACACACACAGAGAGAGAGAGAGAGGGTAAGTGAGAACACAACCCCCGCCCCGGGGTGGCCACACCGAAGTCCCTTCTCCTCTACAGTCTTGGGATTTCAGGCATGCATATACACGTGCCTGGTGTTATCTTCACGCTGCTGGGTCTGGGACTCGAACCGCGGTTGGCCATGTGGGATCCAGCGCCTTAACAACACCACCTGCTGGCCCCCAGCTGGGTCTCTTGAGAGAGAGTAAGATAGACTTCTGTTGCCTCAGACATCAGAGATCAAGACTCACCCCTTCAGACTCCAGGATTTACACCAGTGCCCCCCACACACCCAGGTTCTCGGGCTTTCAGCCTCGGACTGTGGTTCCATCATCGGCTGCCCTGCCCCTGAGGCCGGCGGACTGGACTGCGCTGCGCCCCCAGCACCCAGGGTGTCCAGCCTGCACACGGCCTGATGTGGGGCATCTCAGCTGCCATCGGCACGTGGGCTGAGTCCCATACAGACCTATTGGTTCTGTGTACCTAGAGAACCCTGGTTAACACAATTATTTTGACCAAAACCACGTAGCATACACTTTATCTTCCTAACCATTTAAATATAGCCCAGCAGCAGCATGCATGACCGCATTGTCGTGAAATAGCTCTCCGGAACTTTCTCCTCTTGCAAATCTGAAACTGTATACCCAGTAATTGAGGATTTCCCATTCCCCCTCCCCGTCGCCCCTGGCAACCACCATTTTACTCTGTGTCTATGAATGTGACTGCTTTAGTGGCCTCGCATGGGGTCAGCCAGTGGTGTGCTGGTTGGGACAGCTGGGTCCCCCATGTGGCGGACTGCACAGCTCAAGTCCCAGACCTGGTGGCTTGAAAGGGCATGCATGTGCCCAAAACCCAAAAGGAGAAATGGGGAGAGAGGATGGCGGGTGGTACTTTCTGTGTCTCTCTCTCTCTGTGTATGTCTCTCTCTCTGTGTATGTCTCTCTCTCTCTCCCAGTGTGTGCACCCATGTTTTAGCAAAATTTTTAAAAATGCAGAGACAGACAGACACTTCCTACGAGGGGAGTCAGGCAGTGTCTGTCCTCATCCTGATGACCATAATGTCTGTAAGTTCTGTCCATACTGAGCATGTGACAGAGTTCTGTCCCTTTTGGGGGCGGAACGACGTCCCACTGTGGGCAGATTTTTGTTCTCCATTTGTCTGTGACGAGGGGCGTTCCTTCCCCGCCACTGTGAGCAGAGCATGCGCGGACACCAGGGCACATCGTTTGGGACTCGGCTTCCAGTTCTTTTGGACATATAGGACAAGTGGGTTTGCTGGGTGCTACGGGACCCTGTGCTTAGCTGCTGGCTTTCTGTGACTCTCCTGCCCGCAGAGCCACCTGAAATGCACGGGACAACTACTCGAGACACAGAGATGACAGAGGGAGGGCGAGGTCAGAGAGAGCTGAGCCTCGGAGCCTCTGGCCCTCCGCTTTGACCTGAAACAGGAAGGAGTGTGCTGTTTTTCAGAAGAGACAGCAGAAGGGTAATATCCTTGGGGCATGTTGATTTCGGTTATGAAGAGAAGTATTGCCCGAGGACCCTCGGAATTGAAAAACAGACCATCAGATAACACACCGGTCTAAGCAGCCTCCTGCTGCTCACACGCCGGAGAGCCCGAGGTCAGCGAGCGCCTCGTCCCCTAGGTGAGCCACCACGCAGGTCCGGAGCGCACCGAGCCTGGTGCTCTGGAGCGCGAGCTCCCGCTGCTCCTAACAGCTGTCCCTGGAGTCTGTGCCGTTCTGTCGGTGCTCTCCCACCAACAGGGCCAGGGCGTGCTCGTCCGTCCTCACCAGCGCTGCCCATCTCCCAGGGAAGTTGTTTTTCCTTCTCTCTTCTCTTTTCCCTCCCCGCCCCTCCTTTTTATCTTTTCTTTTCTTCTCTTTTCTTTTTCATGGGACAGACAGAGAGAGCCCCTACACAGTGCTCAGTCATGCTGCAACCCCCTTCCTCCCAGCCCACCAGGATCCTCGCCATGCGTGCATTCACTTGGTGCGTTTTCAGCCCAGCTGGGCCAGGGACTCAAACCGCGGACAGCATGTGGCTTCCAGCTCCACAGTCCAGTATGTTACCGACTATGCCACAGAGGCTGGGCCTATTTTCTTTTCCTTTATTTCTTTTCTTTTTTTTTTTTTGAGAGAAAGTGAGAAATCACCCCCCAGGATAGGTGGCCACACCATAATCCCTTCTTCTCCATTCTCCTCTTTAGACTTCAGGCACGCGCACACACACACACACACACACACACACACACACACACGCAGCATGTTTTCTTTTCTTTCTTTTTTTTTTTTTTTTGGACAGGTTTTTGCTATAGGGTACGTGCGCTCACCAGAGAGATAGAAAGCGAGAAATCACCCCCCAGCAGGGATGGCCACGCCGCAATCCCTTCTCCTCCATTCTCCTCTCGGGATCTTGGGCACGCACGCACACGCGTCCGGCATGAGTTTAAGCCACTGGGTCCGGGACTCGAACCGCGGTCGACTACATGGGAGTCCAGAAACATAGCCATTACACTAACTGCTGGTCCCCCCAGCATGTTTTCTAAGCTATTGTGTCCAGGACTTGAACCAGGCAGTTGGCCATGTGGGATCCAGCCACCTTAACCACCAAACCACTGGTTGATCCCCTGTTGCTTTTCTTCCTTGATAGTAGACATCCTGGTTGGTGTTTTGATTTTATTGCTTTGATGATCACTAACACCGAGCGTCTTTCCATAAGCTTTTTGGTTATTTGCATATCAGCCTTGGAGAAATGTCTGTTCAAACCCTTTGCCCATTTTAAAATTAGATTCCTTTTTGTGGTTGAATTTTAGGAGTTCTTTGTATAATCTTTTTTTTTTTTTTCCGCTATAGGGCGCATGCACTCACCAGAGAGACAGAGACAGAAAGCCAGAAATCACCCCCCAGGGGGGATGGCCACGCTGCAATCCCTTCTCCTCCATTCTCCTCTTGGGATCTTGGGCACGCACGCACATGCACCCGGCATGAGTTTAAGCCAACGGGTCCGGGATTTGAACCACGGTTGACTACATGGGAGTTTAGCGACATAGCCATTACGCTAACTGCTGATCCCTGTGTAATCTTTATCATCATCACTGCCCCCATACCAATCCAGTGCCAAGGCCACAACTTGGTCAACACTTTCCATGAACCTGTCCCAGCCATCCATAGGTGGGGTCCTGGTAGCTGTCCTGTGGCATGCTGGAACTATCCACTCCCTCTTCCAACCTACACCCTATGGCCATCAATTCTGAAATCCCATGCTAAGATCCTTCCCAGGTCCATGCGGGTGCCAGCTCTCTAGGTGTGGGCTCCCAAATAGAAGATCCCGAGGATTTACTTGGAAGGTGACCCAGGAGAGAGTAGAGACTGACGGGGGGAGCAGCCAGGAGCTGCGGGCGCGCCCATGCAGTGACACATGATGCATGATCCTGTGGGCCATTCCACAGGGGCTGGTTGCCCCTCTGCCGATGGCCCGAGAAGCCTTAGGAGGTGCATCCCTAGAGGACGTCTGAGGGACACGTCGGCCCCACGGTGTGAACCGGCTCGCACGTCGGAATGCACGTGAGTGTCGCGAGGCGTCTGCATGCTTTGTGCTGATGCTGCGGTGGTCCCAGTGCAAGGGCTGCGTCAGGGCTGTCGTGGGGGCCTGGGGATGGGACGTGCTGGAGAGCGAATTCCACAGCTCTAGTTGGAGTGGCACGGTGCCAAGAGGACTCGCAGGCAGGCCCGAGAGGGGTCCACCGCAGACGCTGTCCTAGCTCCCCGGTCCCTTCCATCTTCCAGTCCCAGGATGAAAGCTCAACGTACTCAGGAGACGGCCCCCCTCGCTGGGGCTAGGGCATGCGAGTGGGCAGTGTGCAAGGGGAACACACACAGTGTCTATCCTATCCAGCCTCCTGTCCCTGTGCAAATACGGGGCTGTCACTGATGACTCCGAGTTTTTCAGGAGTTGGAAGTCGAAGTGTTTCTGTAAAGTCTGTAGTTTTTTTTTTTTTTTTTTTTGGAGAGATTTTCGCTATAGGGCGCGTGTACTCACCAGACAGACAGAGAGAGACATTAGAGACAGAAAGCAAGAAATCACCCCCCAGGGGTATGGTCACACCGCAATCCCTTCTCCTCCATTCTCCTCTCGGGATCTTGGGCACGCACGCACACGCACCCGGCGTGAATTTTAAGCCACCGGGTCCGGAACGCGAACCACGGTCGACTACGTGGGAGTCCAGTGACATAGCCATTACGCTAACTGCTGGTTCTCAAAAATCTGTAGATTTTTTTTTTTGGAGAGGTTTTCGCTATAGGGCGCGTGCGCTCGCCAGACAGACAGAGACTTAGAGACAGAAAGCGAGAAATCACCCCCCAGGGGGGATGGTCACACTGCAATCCCTTCTCCTCCATTCTCCTCTCGGGATCTTGGGCACGCACACACACGCGCCCGGCGTGAGTTCTAAGCCACCGGGTCCGGGACTCGAACCACGGTCGACTACGTGGGAGTCCAGCGACATAGCCATTACGTTAACTGCTGGTTCCCAAAATCTGTAGATTTTTTAAAAACTGTCTGAGCCAAACAGAATGTGTTTTTGGCCTAGTGCGTGAAGCCCAGGAGAGCAGGACCTAGCGCCACTTCCAGCTGCGGCCGGCCTCCAGTGACACTCAGGACCCGCGGCCCCCGTGCGCTGAGCGGACGTGCAGAACCACACGTGTCGCTATAGCTGGAGACATCGCTCTCTAAAACCCACGTTGGCCCATAACCAGCCTCTCCCTCTCCCTGCTGAACCTCCTTTTCACATTTACAAACTTAAGAGACTTTTCTAACTTCTTGAGAAACTATTCAGAAATTTCAATCACTTATTTTTTTTAACTCCAGGGGGGAAAAAATGAAAGCTCTTCCCTTTCTCGTGTGTGGTTGTGTATTTAGACTGTAAACTCACCTGGTAGGAGCGTGCTTGGATTTCTGTTTGGAGTGTACCACAGACGAGGGTGTGACGAGGTGCCCTTTGAAGTCCTTCTCACGTCTCCAGGGACTCTCGGAGCCCACGCTGGCAGCTTGTATTCTGCTGCTGACTAATCTGGGTTTTGCAAGATGCCCATGACCAAGGGAGCAGACACACACACAATCGCAACTAGGGAGAGGACGGTGGCAGGGGCGGGGGTGGGGGTGGGGCCCACAACCCTTTCTGGTGACTTTTTACCTTATTATATTTATGTTTTTATTTATTTTACTGTATTTTATGATTTCATGTTTATATTGTTTTAAATTATTTAAATTTTGTTTATTGTTATTATTTTTAAATTTGTTGCAGGGCATGTGCACTCACCAGAAAGAGAGAGAGAGAGAGACAGGAAGTGAGAAAGCAAGCTGCCAGGTCCAGGATTCGAACCACAGTCAGCCATGTGGAAGTCCAACGCCTTAACCACCATGCCACCTGCTGGTTCCAGTTTCTTATTTACATTTGATCATTGCACATCTTTATAGCATAAAATATGGTTTTCAAGGCATGCATGTAGTGCATGATAATCAAATCAAAGATACTACTGGGGCCAGCAGGTGGCATGATGGTTGAGGCACTGAACTCCCACATGGCCATCTGCTATTCAATTCCCAGACTTGGCAGCTTATTTTTTCACTTTCCCTCGCTCTCTGGTGCCCTATAGCAAATTTTAAAAAATTATAATAATAAATAAATTAAATTAAATAAATAGTCCTTTCAAAGCAAAAAAATAATAAAATAAAAAACAAAGATATTACCACACATGTGGCTCCTTAAGGTAACTGCGTTGCCAACCAGTTGCTTAACTGCTGATGATGCAACGGCAGAGGGAAGACTAGGAGAGGGAGGGGTGATCACTCAGTACTGAACTGGACGTCAGCCATCAGACTGGGCAGCCGGTGAGATCGTTGGAGAGCTGTGCCTTCCTGCTGCACATGCCCTTCGCCGCCAGCCGGGCACGCTGGGCCTCGCGCTCACCCCGCAGGCTCAGCAATCCCAGGGGCTGCACGCCAGGTCTGCACGCGGGGCTGTATGCAGAGATCAAGAGCCGAGCCCGGAGGTGGAGGAGCACGGCAGCACACTGCGCCCAGCGCTGGGAGCTGTGTGGGAGACACAGCGTCCCTCTCAGGGGCCGATCAGGAGGGTCACGACACCGAAAACCTCCCTCTCCTTCTTCTTTTTCTTAAATTTTGCCATAGGGCACATGCGCTTGCTGGAGAGAGATGGAAAGTGAGAAAGCACCCACAGGGGCATGGTAACACTGCAATCCCTTCTCCATTCTCCCCTTGGGATTTTGAACATCACACATTTGTGCACACGTGCCTGGTGTGTTTTTCAGGCCACCTGGTCCAGGACTCAAACCAGGCAGTTGGCCATGTCTAGCTGCTTCAACCACCATGCCAATGGCTGGCCTGAAAAGTATTCCCTCTTCTTTTTCCATCTCTCCCTCTCTCTGGAGAGCCAGTCCTGGAGCCTATGGGTAAGAGAAGCCAGATCCTGGGGCCAGCAGGTGGCACAGTGATTGAGGTGCTGGATTCCCACACGGCCAGCCACAGTTTGAGTCCTGGACTCGGCACCTTGAAAAATCACTCGGGTACACGTGCATGCGTTTCAAAATCCCCAAAAGAGAATAGAGGAGAAAGGATTGCACCATGGTCATCTCCCCTGAGGGCATGGTTTCTCACTTTCTCTTTTTCTGAATCTCTGTCTCTCTCCTTTCCAGCAAATACACATGACCTATGACAAAAACCTAAAAAAAAAAAAAAAGAGAGAGAGAGAGAGAGAGAGAGACACCAGATCCCACATGGCCCATCATGGTTTAAATCCTGGCCCAGCAACTTGAAAAACACACTGGGCTGGGGACCAGCAGTTAGTGTAATGGCTACGTCGCTGGACTCCCATGTAGTCAGCCGTGGTTTGCGTCCCGGACCCGGTGGCTTGAAGCTCACGCCGGGCGCGTGTGAGTGCGTGCCCAAGATCCCGAGAGGAGAATGGAGAAGGGATTGTGGCATGGCCATCCTCCCTGGGGGGGTGATTTCTCACTTTCTGTCTCTATGTCTCTCTTTGTCTGGCGAGCGCATGAGCCCTATGGCAAAAACCACTCAAAAAAAAAAAAAAAACCATACTGGGCATATGATATGTGTCACCCAAATTCCAAAAGAATGGAGAGATGGAGGACAAGGAACCGTTCCCCATGGGGGGTGCTTTCTTTCTCTTGTTCTCTCTCCGGTGAACACACATACCCCCGGCAACTTAATTTTAAAAAAATAGGAAAAGGAAGATCTAATACCTTTTCTATTAGCAGAAAGAGGATCAATAATAAATTATTTTTCCTTAAAAAACATTGAGGGCCAGCAGATGACATCGTGGTTAAGGGGGCAGGATCCCACATGGCCGACTGCAGTTTGAGCAGACCCAACCGCTTCAAAAATATACCGGGTGCATGTGTGTGTGCCCAGAATCCCAAGGAGAGTGGAGGAGAAGGGATTGTGGCGTGGCCGCTCTGGAGGGTGCTTCTCTCCCTCTCTGTCTCCAACAAATGCACAGGCCCTATAGCAAAACAAATAATAATAACGATAATAAGAAGCCAGAGAGATTTCAGAACAGCTAGAAAAGGGAGGCCCCAGAGGAAGTAAAAATTGCTTTGTTTCAATAGAAATGGCTTCCACTGATTTTTGAAATCCTGCAAGCCCTCACCTATTACTGCCCTTCGTATGAATAAGCTTTTTCTCTTTGACTTATTTTTTTTTCTGAGTGCATCCTTTTTTATTTCCCTAGGATTATTTTTGCTATAGGGCATGTGTGCTTACCAGAGAGAAAGTGAGAAATCCCCCCCCAGGAGGATGGCCACACCACAATTCCTTCTTTTTTTTTTTTTTTTTGGAGAGATTTTCGCTATAGGGCGAATGCATTCACCAGACAGACAGAAAGAGACATAGAGACAGAAAGCGAGAAATCACCCCCCAGGGGGGATGGTCACGCCGCAATCCCTTCTCCTCCATTCTCCTCTCGGGATCTTGGGTACGCACGCACACGTGCCCGGCGTGAGTTTTAAGCCACCAGGTCCAGGACGCAAACCGCGGTCGACTACGTGGGAGTCCAGCGACATAGCCATTACGCTAACTGCTGGTTCCCCCACAATCCCTTCTCCTCCATTCTCTCGGGATCTGGGGCACACATGCACACGTGTGTCAGACATGTTTTTTCAGGTCACCAGGTCTGGGACTTGAACCATGCAGTTGGCCTTGTAGGATCCAGTAACCTTAACCACCACCCATTGACTGGCCTTCTGAATGTATTCTTCTATTAAAAACACAGGTTGTAAATAAATGATAACTTGCATGGGAAGTTAACTGCAAGAGGGAATAAAAAGCAGTCACAAGGGACCAGCAGTTAGCATAATGGCTATGTCGCTGGACTCCCATGTAGTTGACTATGGTTCAACCCGGTGGCTTAAACTCACGCCGGGCACGTGTGCATGAGCGCCCAAGATCCCGAGGAGAATGGAGAAGGGATTATGGCGTGACCATCCCCCCTGGGGGGTGATTTCTCACTTTCTGTCTGTCTGTCTCTCTCCATCTTTCTGGTGAGCACACTCGCTCTGTAGCAAAAAGCTCCCCCCCCCCAAAAAAAAAACCAGTCACAAACAATACGACCCCTCGTTGTTTAACAAACTTAGGTATACATGTAAAAAGTAGGAGGTAGACAAGAACATGCTAAGCATGACTATCTCTAAATGGTTGAGAAAAGTTCATCTTCTGCATGATTTTTTCCACTTTTCAAAAAAACTCTCCATTGAGACCAGCAGTTAGTGTAACGGCTATGTCGCTGACTCCCATGTAGTCGAGTCCTGGACCCGGTGGCTTAAACTCACGCTGGGCGCATGTGCGTGCATGCCCAAGATCCTGAGAGGAGAATGGAGGAGAAGGGATTGTGGTGTAGCCATCCCCCGGGGAGTGATTTCTCGCTTTCTGTCTCTCTCTCTCTCTGTCTTCCTGGAGAGTGCATGCACCCTATAGAAAAAGCCTCTTGAAAAAAAAAAAAAAAAAAAAAAAAAAAAAAAAAAAAAAAAAAAAACAACTCTCCATTGAACTTTTTTTTGGCTAATAGATTTTTAAATAAAAAACACATTTTATTCATTGGAAGACTTACTGAGGACACCTGTCACTGCCTTCCAGAATATTAAGGAAGCTGTTGATAGGATGCACTGAGGGCTGGTGACGCGGTGTCCTTCCCCACAGTGAGAAGCCCGGGGACTGGTCTGTGATCGGCAGACCGACCTGTCGGAGCTCTGCGCTCTCTAGCTGTACCCGCTGCTTCTGATGCCGCGGCCTCACGCTGTGCATATGGCGACGCCTCTCCAGGGCTCACACCCACACTCCATCGAGGCAGAGGTAGCAGCCCCAGCCAGTCTACTCGTCCTCAGAAGAATGAAAGCTTTTCTGGAAGCTCCCCTCAGCTGCTTTCTGCTGATTATCCCAGGGAACCGGGTTGGTCTCCTGGCCACGTCTGGACCAGCGGCCAGCCGAGGACGGCAGATGGTTGTGACCAGTTCCGCTCGGCCACGCTTCATCTTCTAGGGCTGGTTAGAGGCACGGGGGACACTGAGTAATGTCCGACAGCTCCCCCGCATTGCCGCGTTCGGCTGCGCTGTAGACAGGGCATTTATGCCTCTCCTCCTTCCCCAGGGCAGATCTAAGGGGCAGCAGCTGCTCACTAACCTTGACTAGGCCTCACGAATGGCCGAGGCTCTGGGAACGGCTGCTGAGCCACGGCAGGGGAGATGGAAGACGGAGGCCGCCTCGCTGGCAGCTCGGGTGCCAGAAGCACATTCAGACAAGGGGCAAGTTTCCAAAAGGGGCGTCTTGGTGGCTGAGTGTCGGGGGCTTTTAGGAGGGAGCGGGGTCTGAAAGGATGTGGTTTCACTAGCTCTTCTCGTAGATGCTGTTATCGCTGTGAAACAACTGCTGTCACATGTGTTTTGCGTTTGATTAACTTTATGTTCAAACTTTATTAATAGGGGTTAAGGCTCTGGACTCCCGTATGTCTAACTGCAGTTCGAGTACCGGACCTGGCTGCTTGCTTTCTCACTTTCTCTCTCTCTCTTGCTCTCTGCCCTATAGCACATTAAAAAATAATAATGATAAATAAAATTAAATAAATAATTCTTTTAAAAAAGCAAAACAACTTATTTATAAGACCCCCAATGGGATCTCGATGCTACTATGTGCACCCAGGTGCGGCCTGCCCCAGACCACGGCACGTGGGTACATGTGGGCTCAGGAGTGTCCAGGCGTGAACGCGGAGGCCCCTCATGCGGGCCAGCCCTGCAGAGCATCGTGTCTCATGGCTGCGCCGCCATCTGGCCTCGGGTTTGTTTTTGAGTGATTTCACCACAGGGAAGAGGGGGCTGAGCCAGTTTGGATCTCAATCTGAGCTTCTGGAGGATTTTGTTTTGTCATCCATGTGCTTTTAGCATCTTAAACGCTGAACACGGTGCCAACCCCCAAATCTGTTCCCGCCGCCTCCTGCCATCTGCCGTGGCCTCGCCTCTCTTAGACGATCATCCGCTATTATCGCCTTTTCTATCTGCCCACCCAGACCTTTAAGAGCACTTTCCTCGAACGTCTACTCTTCCCACCCCCTCTGCAGGAGCTGAGCTGGCCGAGCTCCTTGGCCAGGCCCATGCTATTCAGGCCTACGGGTGACATCTGCCCATGGGACACGCGGGTTGGGGGAGAGCGAATCTCTGTGCTGGGGAAACGAGTTCTTGGCTGACGCTGACGAGCCCGGCCACTCACATAACATCCTGGTTTATCCGTGAGATGAAAAGCTCCTGGGGGCCAAACGGTGGTGCAGCCGTCATGCAGCATTCTGCAAGGCTGACCCACAAGGAGAGGTTCTGGGTTCAAACCTGCAGACCTCCCTCGGTTCCCTGGGCACATGCACGCCATTATCTGGGGCTGCTGAGGCTGGGGGTGGATCGTGGCATTAAAAACTCATTGGAGGTGCTGTCTCTCTCATTTACGGGAAACACAAATAAGCTAAAATCAGACAAAAAAGCTAAAAGCTTGCTAAGTCAGCCATCAAACAGCCCTCCTCACACCCTTTATATCCGTATAGTACCAACACACGGCTTCGCACGGAGCAGGGATTTCGCAACTACTTTAAAAAATATATGTATTCTCTAAGAATTATTCACTTAATTCGATTTATTATTATTACTCAGTTTGACCAGAGAGAGACAGAGACAAAGAGAGAAAGCAAGCTGCCGCCCCGCAGTCCATCACATGGGGCTGCAGTGCCTTAACCGCCACACCACCTGCTGGCCCCCGGTTACTACTTTCTAACATCCTACCCGGACCACGGGAGCAATGCTAATACTGCTGATGATAGTGTGGGTCTGCTTGTGCTTGGTACCAAAATGATGGCCTAAATGGGGAGACTGCAGGAAAAAGAAGCAACACGAGTTTCTATCTGCTCGACTGCTCTCAGACGGACTCTTTCTGCACTGCCGGCTGGTCTGGAACCGTGTGCGTGTGCACAACTCCCAAGATGCAGCAGGTGAGTAAGAGAGCCCAGGGAGTGTCCTGGAGAAACGAGTAGGGGGCACGCCTTTCAGCTCCATGTCCAAGGTGCCCCCGAGCGCCAAGCCCATACCTGACACTGCGCCTCTGTCCTCTGTCCCCAGACCCCCCAAGGTGGAAGCAGCATTACCCCTCGGCTACTCTAAGACACTCAGTCCAGAGTGGTTGTATCACTCACCCAAGATCGCGGAGCTGGCACTTGCAGGTGTAGGCCTCATACTTCTTCCGAGCTGTACCTCCAGGGTTGCTACGCGAGGAGTGCTCTCGGATCAGATGAAGAGGGGCGGGCCTGTGGCCACTGTGGGACCTTGGCCCCCTTCTGAGGCACAGGTGACCCCTGTACCTTTATTCCTTCCCCGCTGACTCAGAAACCCCTTGGGCCTAGTCCATCTGGCTGCTCTCCCGGGCTGGCTGGCTTGGCAGTCTAGGCGGCTTGCTCATGGCTCCAGATGTGGGAAGTCCAAGATCGAGGTGCCGGCAGATTTGGGGTCTGGAGAGGGCTCCTCCTGCTCCCACGTGGTGCAGGGCAGACAAGCTCTCTGAGGTCTCTTTTGTAAGGGACCTAACCCCACTCATGAGATCTGTCTTGTCTCCTAATCCCATCGCCTTGGGAAGCAGGGTTTCAAAACAGGCACTGGGAGTGACTCGGACATTCAGACCATGGTCACACACTTGGCTCCACCGCACAGTCCCAGCGGCCTCAGAGGACACTGCCGTCTCCCAGGAGGCTCGGCCTGCTGCCCGCTCTGCCCTCGCCTTGCTCCCGGGGAGACAGCTCATTAGAGGCGTGGCAGTCACGATGGGCCGTGAGCTCTGCTGCCAGGGAGATTTCAAAAGGTGCCCATGCATTTCCCAAGCAGGAAGCTCCTCTGGTCCCTAGACGGGGCCTTCCTGTGGCTCTTCCCACACTCTTCTCTCCCTGCAGTTACAGCGGTCCCCAGCCAGGCAGTTACATAAGCGGCCCCCTTGCCAGCTGTCACCAAGGCCACCTGGAATACTGAGGCACACACACACCAGCAATGGCTGGTGGGAGGCTCACCCCCGTGTGCTCTCACCCCTCTCCACCTGCTCCGATGTTCCCGAAGCAGGGAAACCACAGCAAGGAGCATGTCCTGCACATTTAAAAGCAGCTGAGTTGCTGGGGCGCTAGCACAGCAGGCCGGAAACGACGTGACCTCTGGCAGCCGACTGGCCCCGTGGTGCCTAGTGTCCCCATCCGGCTCTCCCACCAAATGGCAGCACAGCTCGAGGGGAGCCGGCTGGCCTCCTGGCCTCCGCCTCCTCAGCTCCAAGGCAGTGGAAGACCGATAGTCCCCCCTCCCCACTCTGCAATGCCAAGTCCACCCTCCTGAGGACTGGCCTGGCACTCCCTCCTCCCGACTGTAGGACCCAGGCAGGCCTCGCCCTGAGCTGCTGCCATCCATGCTGTGTAGGCAGGCCAGGGCTTTCCTCCTGGCTCCTAGGATGACACCTTTGAGCCAGAAGTGAGTGTGTATGTGACTCCTGCACCCATTCTTCCAGACCTAGGGTGCCCCCACCCACACACATGCTAAGTTGGTCCATTAGCGTGCTCGGCAGGCAGCGAGAAAGTCCCAGCAGTCCCGGCATGCAGGGCGGAAGGGGGCGGAGCCAAGTGGAGCCACTCAGGACTCCAGTACCCTGGGTGCTGACAGCACCTTTAAGGAGGGAAATGAGGGGCCACGGGTGCTGTGGAGGTTAAGGCACTGGATGCCGCAGGCCAAGAGTGCAGTTCAAGTCCCAGACTCGGTGGCTTGAGAATCACACTGGGTGCATGTGCACGTATGCCCCAAATACCAAGAGGAGAAAGGGTTGTGGCGTGGCCATCCCCCCACCCCCCGGGGAGATTTCTCACTCTCCGTCTCTCTCTTTATCTGGTGAGCACACATACCGGGTAGCAAAAACTGGAGAAAGAAAAAAGAAGGGAAACGAAGCCTGGGGGCAGGGTCCCCCTGCCTCGCCCCTCCCCCTGATGCTGCAGCTTACCCCTCCAGGCTGCACCTGCTCGAGGATGCAGCTGCTAGGTGACAGCTGGTTTCCAGCGTCCCCAAAGGAGTCGCCTGAATCTGTGTGTCCCTCTGACAGGTGGGATAATAGCTAGGTCAGCACTTCGGAAGACGGGAGCCGCTCCGTGTGTGATACCCACACGAGGTTAGCTCCTGTAAGCAGCTGTCACCCTCTCTGTGTTTCACGTGGCGTTCAGGAAAACGGCAGGTGCCTGTCCCAACCCTGTCCCTCCACCAGCCCTGCAGGAAGAAGCGGGAGAACGCACAGAGAACAGTGGCCTGGGGGGCCAGCCATATGGCCTGCAGAGGGCCCAGAGGCGGAGCTGGTGGGGAGGGGTCCAAAAACCGGGCGGCAATGCTGACAGCTTGCAGACCGCGACTACAAAGACGAGGTACCAGGGAGCGTGGCCATGGCGGCTGTTCTTCATGCTTCCTCCACATTGTGGCTGGGACCATGTGGCCTTCCACAGTGTGAGGATTCCATGTCTGCATTCACGGCCCCTCCTCCCAGTCACGTGACTTGGGCCTCGCTAGCTGCCTGATGCACCGAGGCAGTTCGGGTCCTAGCCACTTGAGCATGCACGATCATGCTTAACTATAATTCTGAAATTGGAGTTAACAGTCAAGAGTGAAGGGACCAGCAGGTGGCATAGTGGTGAAGGCACTAGACTCCCACATGGCCAGTCGTGGTTCAAGTCCCAGACCGGCAGCTTGAAACTCACACCAGGCACATGTGTGTGCACACCCAAAATCCCAAGAGGAGAAGGAATTGCAGCATGGTTTCTCACTTTCTCTCTCTCTCTCTCTCTCTCTCTCTCTCTCTCTCTCTCTGTCTCTGGCAAGCACACTATAGTGAAAACCTCTCTTAAAAAAATAGTCAAGGAAAGGCCTGCAGGAGGTATGGTGGTGCCGTAGCTGGGCACACCGGGCGGGTCTGGGGCTGCCCGGAGCATGCTGGGCCCTCCTGTACCTATGACCTGGGCTGGCCGAGGCTGGGGCCAGATCGTGGCATGAAAGCCCTGTTGGGAGTGCCTGTGTGTGTATCTCTCATGGAAGACATAAATATATATATATATGTATTTCAAATTGGGCCAGCAGGCAGCTGGATCCTACACGGCCAACCTTGAGGTTTGAGTCCGGGACTTGGTTACTTGAAAATCACACCAGGCACATGTGCGTGCGTGACCAGACTCCCGAGAGAATGGAGGAGAAGGGATTGCAGTGTGGCCATTCCCACTAGGGGATCATTTCTCACTTTTCCTCTCTCTGTCTCTGTCTCTCTCTGGCAAATGCACGCACCCTATAGCAAGCTAAAATAAATACAAAAATAAAAAGAAACATTTGCAATAAATCTAGCAAGGAAAAACAAGGTAGCTTTTAGAAAACTGGAAAAGCAGAGGGTGAGAAAAACAAAAAGAGGACCATGAAAAGAATGGTATTTATCATAAAAAGATGAACAGAAGGGGTTAAGGTTGCAGCTTTCAGGGAGCAGCTGGTAGACAGGAAGAAAGGAATCTGGCTTACCAATAATGTGAATGGAAATGATTCAGAAAGAAATTGGAAAGAATATAGAGTTGGAACAATAATGGGCCATTTTAGACAAAATCTGGACCGCCGCTCACGTGCATTATGTCGAAAGCTGTTCGGTCATTTAAAGGGCGGCGGGGGAGGTCTGCAGCAGACCACAGAAGAGGCAATAGCGCAGGGACACACGCACGAAGGAAATTCTCTGAGCCTGAAAGAAATAGCCAGATTCATATGCCAAAACGCCCCGAAACCAGTGCTTTTTGAAAATGAAACCACTGACTTAAGTGAGCTGAGAAACTGGACATAATGGAGTGTCTTAGAATAAGGAGAGGATGGCTGAAAGGAATAAAAAGAAAAAATCAAATGGAGTTTAGAGAGACAAGAAAGGCAATCCACGGGGTGGAACTAGGAGACGCTTTTGTCTGGGGGTTAAGCAACGTATTGAGGCCCGAGCAAGCTCATTCCTGGTCCACATCGCTCGCCGTTCGGCCTGAACCATGAACTAGAATTGCTGCCTTTTTATTTATTCCTTCAACTCACAAGAATCAAAGTATTGTGAGGCCTTTTCTACCTGCCCGAGGCCCCAGGTAATGAAAAGAAGAAGATGAATCATATGTAAGAATATAGCTTTGATGAAAAAGCCCGAATCACACAATAGCATGATCAGTTTAAGAAGACCCGCGATGTTTGTCTGACGGAGAAATGACCATTCTGGGCTTCGCATAGCGGAAACGTAACACAGTGTGCTCACAGGGGTTTGCGACACAGGGCTACTCCGCGCATCTGGAAGCTCAGCTCTTGGGCCCGTCTGATGGTTGCATTTGTTCTTGGGGTAGCACTTTGTTTCGTAAGGCACCATCATGACGGTTTTGTTTTTCTGAACTACAACGTTTTTAAAAAGAGCCAGCTCAAGCTTACGTAGCAATTAGCGTGTGCCAGGTCCTGACCGAAGCCCTTCATAAACGCTAACTCCTGAGAGCAGCCCCGTGAGGTGGGTACAGTTATGATTCCATTTTGCAGAGGAGGAAGCTGAGATCCAGCAAGGTTAAATAACCTCTCGTATGACCAGGGAGGAGCAGAGAACGGCTTCTACGTCCCAACCCCTTGACCCCACCTCTGTATTTGGCAATTGTTCCAGTCGCTCCTATCTGCTTCAAGTGGTCTTGTAACGTATGAGGAGAACACAGCACGGCAGTTGCAATGTCTGCTATCATCCAGCTTCAAGTGGTCTTGTAACATGAGGACACAACACAGGCAGTTGCAATGTCTGTTATCGTCCACTCCCTGTTCCATCCTCTGTTCCCTCCAGTTCCTCCAGTTCTTTTTCCAGTACTTTTTTGATAAGTCTTGCATCTATGGACAGTATACAGTATTATTTTTCATGTTTCAAGTATTTGCATAAGTAGTCATATGAGGGGGTCTTAAAAATTTCATGGGAAACAGGCATTGTGAAAGAAAAAGCTATGCAGGAGTTTCAAAAATTTTTTGCACCAAAATAAACCTAGAGTTGTGGGGGCCAGCAGGTGGCATGGTGGTTAAGGTACTGGACTCCTACATGGCCGACAGTGGTTCAAGTCCTGGACCTGGCGGCTTGCTTTATCACTTTCTCTTGCTCTCTCTCTGGTCAAATTAAATAATAATAATAATAATAATAATAATAATAATAATTCTTTTTTAAAAATCTATAGTTGAATGCCCCTTTCCATGAACTTCTTGAAGTCCCTTGGAGAGAAGCACACTCTGAACCCTCTGTGCAACTCGCTCTCCAGGCCATGCCCAGCACTGAGAGGGCTCTCTGTGCAGATGTGTGCTGGTCCCCACACCAGCCCCTTCTGCAGCCGCCAGCCACATTTGGGTACTTAGCACTTGAAACACGGCTAGTCCAAAGTGAGCCATGCGCCGGGTTTCACAGGCAACAAGAGACAGAGTAGAGTACATGGCTCATCACTTTAATACTGGTTACGTGTTGACATGATAATGTTTTGGATGTACTGGGTTTAGCACAAATATGACTTAAATGTCCTCGTTGCTTTAGCGTGGTTACTAGAAGACAAAACGCCACGTGCTCACGTGGTTCACTCCCATTGTCTCTCTGCTGGAGACGCTGAAGTGGGTCAGCCCGCTTAGCTGCTGTCAGGCTGTGCTTTGCTCATTGGCAGAAGAAAAAGACCTAAATCCGAATCATAAGAATGGTTACTGCATGGGGCCAGCAGGTGACATGGTGGTTAAGGGCACTGGACTCCCACATGGCTGACAGTGGTTCAAGTCCCAGACCTGGCGGCTTGCTCCTTTATTTTTTGTCTCTTCCTCTCTGGTCAAATTAAATAAATAAAGATAAATAAAATAATTTTAAAAATGAATGGTTACTGCACACATACTTATTCCGAGGGCTTTTCATGTAACCCCCCATTCAGACCTCCCCAGCAGTTGCACGGTCGCACCAATGGAGGTGCGAAACTGTCCAGTCGCACAACTTCAAAGGAGCCGAGCTGAGCCTGAAGTTAACCACCAACTTAAGTAGGCAGGGCCCTGCCAGAGAGACCACGCGAGCTGTCGGGAGAGCCACGACGATATGGCTTACCGCGGTGAAGTCCCTAGATACCTGCTCCTCAGCAATCGCAGGAGCATCTGCCATGTCGCCTTTGAACAGAGGGGTGGAAGGCAGGTGCCGTGCGACAAAGGCAGCCCTCACGGAGCCAGCCCAGGACTGTCCGACTTCCACTTCCAAGGTCACGGAGGCAGCTGTCCTCTCCCCACTAATTATAGGAACTATTTTTAGGACAAATTAGCAACACTCCATACTTGCTCGTGATTCCCACGTTGTGATTTGTTTTCTTTAGCGCCTCTATTTATACCTGTAGTGCTTTTTTTTTCTTTTTTAACAGGCATCCTAATTATCCTGCCAGTGATGAAGCTGGGCTTGTAACTAAATTATAAAACATCCTGGGAGGGAAAACATGAGGTGTGACTGCCACGGGGTATTATTGGAGCTCACTGGATTGCTTTCTGAGTTCTGAAAAAAGCCTAGTTGAACATTTGGAATCATAAAGTTACAGAGCAGGAAGGGACCCGAGGTCTCCTAAGTGCCTGTGACTAAGAGCAGAGTCATGGCAACTTAACCCCTGTAAGCCTTGGTGTCCTCATCTGGGAAGTGGGGACAGTAACGTCTTCCTTTTAGAGCTCGACAGCAGATTTAATGAGGTAGTGACTGTAAGTCTACTCCTTGAATCCCTCGCTCTGTGGTGGTCAGAAAAATCTGACGACCCAATATAACCAGTGCTACTATGATATTAATACCACCGTACCCCCCAGAGGACTCCAAGGGGGGCAGTGTCTCCAAGCACAGCTGGCCCGACTCCAGCAGGCCTTCTTTCCTCCGTTCTCTGTGAGTTCTCAAACTCTTCCCTTAGGCGGAGAGGCTCATGATTGGAAAGAGAGAACTCTTGGGACCAGCAGTTAGAGTAATGGCTATGTCGCTGGACTCCCATGTAGTCGACCACGGTTCTCGTCCTGGACCCAGTGGCTTAAAACTCACACCAGGTGTGTGTGCGTGCATGCCCAAGATCCGTAGAGGAGAATGGAGGAGAAGGGATTGCGGCGTGGTCACCCCCCGCCCCCCGGGGGGGGGGGGGTGATTTCTCGCTTTCTGTCTCTCTGTCTGGCGAGCGCACGCACCCTATAGCAAAAACCTCTAAAAAAAAAAAAAAAAAAAAGAAAGAAAGAAAGAAAGAAAGAAAGAAAGAAAGAAAGAAAGAGAGAGAGAGAACTCTGCAGCTCTCTCCCTCTCCGCGCTGGCCCTCCAGGGTGCTCTGGGCAGCTCCTGCTGAGTGGGGCTCTACCAAGGGCCATGGCTGAAGAGCTTCTGAGCACACTCTCCACATTTACGCCCTTCCCCAAGGATCTGCCTCCCAAGGCGCCTGGAAACGCCAGCGCTGCTGCCTTCCCGGGTCCAGCTACTGGGCCTAGCTAGTGGGCCTCAGTGCCCCTCCATATCTTGCTAGCTGAGCATGGACTTCTTTGCCTTTCCTCACTACACCACAGCGGGCTGAGGAAGGACAGGATCTGCCAGGTGACAGCTCTCCTAACTCACGTCTTCTACTTACTAGTTAGGCTGAGGACTGGTGTCCCCATGGCCAGAAATGCATGACACAGCCCCCACGTGGCATTTATTTTGAGAACCATAACCACAAACCCATCAGAAGCTCCCCTTAGGATAGGAACCTAAGGTGTCCCCCACACAACCCAGAGCTGCCGGGTCTGCGCTGTATGTGAAGTTAGAAGTTCGAGGGTCCCAGCACAGCTCAGGGTCATGGCAGAGCCTCGGGACTCACATACTAGGCTCCAAGATTCCAGAGGTGAGCAAACTGGGGCTTAAGGAACTGTCCCAAAGGTGCGGAGAGTACCTGATGTTGACCCTCTTCTAGGTCATGTTTGCTCCTGGCACGAAGCCTCCCTGTTTGTATGGAGTCAGGGCAGCCTCCCTCATCCACACACACGCACGTTTAGCCCTGCAGTGCCACCCAGCCGGGCGCACCCTACAAGCCTGCGGGGTCACTAGCCCTTCCCTCTACAGCCCTGCAGAACTCGGAGGGTCGCAGTTTCTCTGCTCTGGGTGCTCCGGCTTAACGCCTCGTACCGTGGACTCGGCCGGTTCGCTGCCCTTCCTGGAGCCCAGCGCAGTCTAGGAGCTGAGGGTCCTGGCCTCCGGATTCTCTGCACCCATGGGAGGTGGCTAAGGGTGCTTTTGGCAACCCTGGCGGGCCAGGCCAGGCTGTGCTACTGAGATCGAGGTTGTGGAGTGGGCTGCTTTTCGACCCTTCGCCATGGGAGCAGGGATAAGAGGACTGCTATTTTTGAACTAGCAAAATAGTCCACAATTTTTGGACTCCCATTTCTGACTAAATAATTTAGCTATCTTGACTCACAACCCCAGACCCGCCCACCGCCTTCTGCCTAGCAACACTTCCTGCCCCGCCTCCGCGCCCTTGCCCCGCCCCATGCCCAGTGCGCACGCTCAGAGCTCCCACAGCGCGCGCCGTGGTGACGTATGGAGTCTGCGACGCTCTCGGCCGGGATTCACCCTGTCCGAGGTCCGGCGCCATGACCTCCGCCGGGGTGGCCGCCGGGCGACAAGCTGAGGATGCTTTACCGCCGCCGTCTGAGCCGCCGCTGCCCGAGACCAAGCCGCTGCCGCCTCCCCAGCCGCCACCGCCGGTCGCAGCGCCTCAGCCTCAGCAGTCGCCGGCGCCGCGGCCCCAGTCGCCGGCCGGCGTGAAGGAGGAGGAGAGCTACTCCTTTTTACCTCTGGTTCACAACATCATCAAATGGTAAGGGCCTAGGCCAGGACCAGCCACCACATTCCCTCCGTGCTGGTCTGCGGGTTCACAGCTGCAGAGGCCTAGGCACGCCCCTTTCACAGGTAGGGAAGCTGAGCCAGAGCGGGAAAAGGCCGCTCTCAAGGGCCCGCTGCGTCTCCCGGTGAGTTGGGCCAACGCGGTGAGCCCTGAGCGTTGCGATATTCTTACGATTGAAGGCTTTGTGGTCCGGCTCCCCAAGATGGCAACCTAGAGCAAGTTCAGCTGCTCGAGCCTCAGTTTTCTCACCTTTACCGTAGGGTGATTATCTAGTTCCATTTTTCTTTTATTGTTTTAAAGTTTTTTGCTATAGCGCAGTGAGCTTGCTGGGGGGAGGAGGTGGGAAAACAGCACCCCCTCTGGGGGGGATAGCCAAGCTGAAATCCCTCCTCCATTCTTTTGGGATTTGGGGCACTCACACATTCCCTGCGCGTTGCTCAAGCCTCAGGGTCTCAGTGTTGCAGTCAGCCATGTGGGATCCAGTCTCCTTAACCACCAAACCACCGCGGGCCCGTCTTTTTGCAGCAGACCCAACAGATTTCCTGTGTGTCCCCTGCTAAATGCACTGGGATGTAGGTAGTAAAGGGGCCCAACTTTTCATCCTCTCAGGGTCTTCAGTCAGGGAAGAAAACAGGAGCAGGAATAAACCTAATTCAGAGGGGAGGAGTGACCAAGGCAAAGACAGAAGAAACAAAAATGCAGAAATTGAACGATCAGATCCCGGTATACTGACTCTGCTCTAACAGTCAGAAAAGGTGCTTGTCATCCTTTTGGCCAGGACTCGGTTAGCCTGAGTTTCCCATTCTTTTTTTTTTTTTTTTTTTTTTTTTTCTTCTTTGAGAAGTTTTTGCTATAAGGCATGTGCTCGCCAGAAAGACAGAGAGAGACAGAGAGATAGAAAGCGAGAAATCACCCCTCCCAGGGGGGATGGCCACACTGCAATCCATTCTCCTCTCGGGATCTTGGGCACGCACGCACACTCACCCAGCGTGAGTTTAAGCCCCTGGGTCTGGGACTCGAACCACAGTTGACAACATGGGAGTCCAGCGACATAGCCATTACGCCAGCTGCTGGTCCTCGATTCTTTTCTTCTTTAATTAAGTAATTAATTTTAATTTGCAGTAAGGCACATGCACTCCAAGCAGGAGAGAGAGAGAGAGAACCCTTGTGGGGTTAGGTGGGGAGTGCCCCTACTTCAGTCCCTTCTCCATTCTCCTCTCCTCCTAGGATTTTGGGCATTCACGCACCTGGCATGTTTTTCAAGCTACAGGGTCCAGGACTTGAGCCATGAAGTTGGCCATGTCGGACCCAGCCACCTTAACTATGACACCGCCAGCTGTCTCTAGCCTGAGCTTTCAAACTGACCTTGGTGAAGAAAAAGCAAACCCCCAAATGCAAACGTCCCTCTGATCCCCATGTTTTCCTAAATTAATGTTGTTATTTTCAGTACCAGAGACTATGTTTGCTCGTCAGAGGAGGGTGAGGGACAGGGAGAAAGCATCCCCCAGTGGGGTGTGGTCACACCACAGTCCCTTCTCCATTTCTTCATCCTATTGGGATTTGGGGCCTTCAGGCCGAGGTTGGCCAGATGGAATCTGGCTCCCTTTAATCCCTGGTCTGGACCAGCCCTGCCTAAATTATCTTCAATTGCGTTACTTCAGCATATATCCACATGACACTAGTATAAACCTAGGTTCGTAACTTAATTTGGTAAACTAAAACTTACCGAAGTAAAACAAAATTACCCTGCAGTAGCAGTCCCGTAAGCGTTCATGTGCCCTTCGATCTGGTGAAATGGAACCGCCACTCAGCTTGGAAGTCTGGGCTGCTGGGGGTTCCTTTGAATTTGGTCCCACAGATGCCCTGATGCTCGGCCACAACTTTTCTCTCCAAACAACTCCAAAGCCTTTTCTCACATTAGATCCTGACTTCATTTGACTCTACTTGGCGTGAAAATACTGTTTATAGGTTCAGGCAGGTTCTATTGTGCTTTTGTTAGCCTGTGAAAGTGAAGGGGCACTTTCCTGTGGCACTGAGAGTGCAAACGGAAATGCCCACAGAGCCTGCGATCCCAGGGCAGTGCTGGACCGTGAAGGAGAAACCGGATTAACCTGAATACCCTATTTTTAAGAAAACTACAAAACAGTGCAAGCAAAATACGGACATTCACAAAGATAGCTCTTAAACCCCCAAGAGAATATTCTGCTGCCCTGTTGGAGCACCCTGTTAGGATGGGTTAGAGGTGGGACAGTCGGGGCCAGCAGGGGGTGTAGTGGTTAAGGTACTGGACTCCCACATGGCTGGCTGTGGATTGACTCTGACCTGGTAGATTGAAAATCACGCCAAGTGCATGTGCCTGCGTGACCAGAAATCCCAGGAGGAGAAGGGATTGTGATGTGGAGTGAGTGATTTCTCACTTTCCCTCTCATTGTCTCTATGGCGCGCGCGCACACACACACCCTTTAAAAAAAAAAAAAAAAAAGATGGGACAGTAAGATAAATGAGGGAGAATAAGCCTTGAAGTCAAGAGTACTCTTACTTACTTCATAATCTCAGGAAGTACTTAACCTTTCTAGGCTATAATATTCTTATGTTGTATGTTGGGCCTCCAAAAATGGCTTCAAACTATAGCTCTCTCGTGTACTGGCCGGGCGACCTTGGCAAGTAACTGAGCTTCTCAGCCGCCTTTTCCCTCGTGAGATGGGAATAATCAAGCTAAGTCATAGAATTCCCATGCCGATGGTGGTTTGATCACGTGATTATCTCTGTTCCCACTAAAGGGCCGTCGAGGTTTTATTTGTTGTCGGTTTTTTTTTTTTTTTTTAAAGCATGAAACCAAAAAGAATAGGACAGGCGACGATTGCCACAGATTGGTGACCAAGGCTGATCAGGTACTAGTACCAAAGCTGCACCCCCAGATCTTAGGAACTGTCCCTCTGGAAATGGGAATGAGGGTGGGGCTGAGAGCCAGGGGGATTACTTGGAAGTAAGAGGCCAACCCATGGCATGGTGGTTAAGGCGGCTGGTTCCCATGTGGCCAACTCGTGGTTCAAGTCCCAGACTTGGTGGCTTGAGAAACACAGGGACACGTGTGTGTGCCCAAAATCCCAAAGGAAGGACAGATGGATGAGAAGGGTTGTGATGTGACCATTTCCCACGGGAAGGTGCTTTCTCACTTTCTCTCTGTGTCTCTCTGGTGAGGCAGGTTTGCATAATCCTGTCCCGCTGTTCCAAGAAGCTAGGCGACGTGCCTTCTTCCATTTTGGTAGATGGTGAAAGGATTACTCTCTTCAGTATTTCATCTTAGGAGGGAATAAGCTGGAGAACGCCAGGACCAGGAGACCCCAGGGACACTGCAGGGTGGGTGGGGAGCCACACTGGAGACAGAGCTACAGTGAAAGTTCACAACTTCAGGGTGAGACCCCCCCGCCTGAGCCTTCTTCCCCACCAAGCTTTTAGGTCGGCAACAAAGAGAATGGGGCCAACCAATAGAAAAGACATGGAAGGGAAAGTCTTTCTTTCCCCAGGAAAGCTGGGTCCGTTTGTCTGTCTTGAGAAAAGGAAGGATCATCACTCATACTCCAGAGTTTTCACTAACCCTTTTAGTGAGAGAGAGACAGTGAGGGAAAGTGAGAAATCACCCCTGGGGAGGATGACCATGCTGCAGTCCCTTCTTCATTCTCCTCTCGCAATCTTGGGCACACATGTGCCCAGTGTGAGTTTTGAGTCACCGGGTCCAGGACTCTAAGTGCAGTTGGCCACGTGGGGGTCTAGCGACGTACCCACTACACCATGTGCTGGTCCCCCTCTCAGTGTTTTAAGTGTATGACTGACTAGGCAGCCAAGGCCACTGAGTGTGCAGAAAACCCCTCCTGAGAAAGGCAGGACAGGGCCAGCTGGGGGTGTCGTAGTGAAGGCCTGGATCCCACAAGGCTGACTGTGCGGTTCAAATCCTGGACCCAGCAGCTTGGAGGGACAGGCCAGGTGTGTGCATTTGTGTGCCTAGGGTCCGCTACAGGAGGGAGAAAGGGGGAGGAAAGGATCATGGTATGACCAGTCAGTCTCTCCTTTCTCTGGCGAGCACATGGCCTCCTGTGGCAAAAAAAAAAAAAAGAAAAGAAAAGAAAAGAAAAGAAAAGAAAGAAGGAAAGAAAAAAGAAAAGAAAAAAAAAGACAAAACAGAAAAAACCACTCGCCAGAAATATTATATGCAGAGAGCTCTGGCCCTAAGGAAAGGCTGGGACCCCATCTGGAACCTTCAGTACCAGCTGACGAGGGATGGAGATGTGGACAGTGATGGGCAGAGGAGCTCTTGGAAGGCCTGGGGAGTCAGGCTGGCTGGGGCGATGCCAGCCGAGTCAGACTGGGCAGGGGGAAGGGGCTGTGTGGGAAGAGCCCAGGAAGGCAGGAAGCCAAGAGTGGCATCTATCACAGGGCTCAGCGCTCTCTAATGGTGCTGAGCGCGAATCAAGGCAAGAGAGAGTAGGAAAGGCCCGGGCCTGGAGAATAGCACTTCTCCACCCCCGGTAGGGAGCAAGTGGGGAAGGAGGGCTGGAGTAGCAAATTTGGTTTTCTTGTTCAGTGTTACATCATTGGTTTTTTTAAAACATAATTTAATAAAAGTACTAATTACAGGGACCAGCAGATGGCATAATAGTTACGTTGCTGGGCTCCCACATAGTTGACCATGGTTTGAGTCCCCAATGGGACTTAAAAACTCAAGCCAGGTACATGTGCATGCGTGCCCAAGTTCCTGAGAGGAGAATGGAGGAGAAGGGGTTGTGGCATGGCCATCCCGCAGGGGGTGCTTTTTCAAGAGCTTTCTGTCTCTCTGGCAAGCACACATGCCCTGTAGCAAAAATCTTTCAAGAAAAAGTACTGGGGACCAGCAGTTGGTGCAATAGCTATGTCGCTGGACTCCCGTGTAGTCCACCGTGGTTCGAGTCTCGGACTCAGTGGCTTAAACTCACACTGGGTGCATGTGCAAATGTGCCCAAGATCCCAAGAGGAGAATGGAGGAGAAGGGATTGCAGCTGGCCATCCTCCCTGGGGGGTGATTTCTCACTGTCTGTCTCTGTCTCTCTGGCAAGCGCAGGCACCCTATAGCAAAAACCTCTCCAAAAAAAAAAAAGAAAGAAAGAAAGTTGTAGATGGATTCTAAGGGGACCCAGACATAAAATGGAAAAATGAGCCTCCTTCCATTCCCAGCTCTCCCCCTTGCCCCCAAGTATTCCAGTTTGCATAATATTCCCTTTTTCCCCAAGCCAAACAGTACCCCACTTTGTGAGAGCTGCCCTTCACACACAGTCGTGGTATTTCAAGCAGGACACAGCAGACGATCGTTAACAGTGGACAGCAGCGTCCAGACGCCCTTCCGTGGGCTGTCAGAATCAGAGAGCTGCTGTAAGACCCAGCGAAGTCTGCGTCCAGTGCTCTGAACGGGCAGTTCAGAGTGCGGGCTGGCACCTCACACTTCACACTTCACGTGTGATTTTTGGGGCACAAAATGGCATCACCCTGAATCCAAGAGTGTAGAAAAGGAGCTGCTGCTCTGTTGAGGGCGCCCTCCCAGCGTCATGGGGAGTCCAGAGGACTGACGTCCTGCCAACCAGTTTGCTGCAGTGGGGTCCCAACAGGCCTCTGGTTTATGGAGTCGGGTCTGTACTGAACACGGAGAGGAAGAGGATGTAAGATTGTAGGTGTTTCCACACCACAGGCATCTGTGCCCAGGTGGCTGCGTGTGTCAGGGTCAGGGAGTCGCTCCTGCTGGGAACCGGAATGGAAGGGAAGGATGTCGCCTCCCAAATCAGTCAGGCTTTGGAGACACTCTGTTCGTGACACTCTGTTCCTTCCTTCCCCAAAAACCCACAGTGACGTGTTCTGTGTGCTAACAACGTACTTAAAAAACAAACATAAAACGAAATTGTGATCTTCCTAAAACTTGATCAGAACACTGTTCCAAACCGTACGGTCCCCAGGACACGACCATCCCCAGGACACGACCATCACGGTTGCACGGACATCACCCCCCCCCCCCCCGCCCCGGCACCTCAGCTCTCTGTGCCCGGCCTATGTTGGCATCTCGTGCTCTGCAGGGCTGTTCCTGTCCTCGCCAGCGTCCGCCTTTTCCTTTTCCCTTGGGCACATTCCCTTGTTCGCAGTGACCTTTTTAGGCTTGGACTCCATCTTTGGAGGAGCAGGTTTTGCAGACCTTGTGGGTCTTCTCTGCGGTTCGCCCTCCGCCCTGGCTTTGTCTCCTCCAGCATCCCCTTCAGCCTGTCTCTTGGGCACGGTGGCACCCTGCGGGATGCAGGCACACAGGCTTCGGTCAGGCCAGGATTGTTCTCACCCCTTGTTCACTCGGCTCCCACAATATCCCCTTTTATGAAGATGACATTTATTTATTGGATTGTCAGAAAACTCATGTCGTGTTTTTCTGTTTCTATGCAAGACTGCATCATGACTGCCCGGCGACCCGGTGTTTTATAGTTCCCTGCTCAAGGACGCGCACTGTGCCTGGCGGTTGCTGTTGCCGGCCGCAAGGAGCTGCCTTGGTGACCTCTGGGGCGACTCAGTGGGGTGTGTTTCTAGCAGTGGGGTGTGTGAATTCAAGATTTCGATCGCTATTAGCAAATTCAGAAAAAACGCACCAGTTCATGCTGCTGCCAGTAGCGTGTCTGCGTCTTCTCCCCAGCTGCTATCACTGACCGGCCTGGGCAGGCCGAGTGATGTGCTGATCCGTTCTTACGTGGGGTCGAGCCTCTCCATGTGCAGTTCCGTGTGTCATTCGTATGTTTTCCTGTGAACTGCCCTCTTCTACTAGGCCATCTTTGTGAGCCCTGTCCGGTGAGGAAATAGTGTCTTGTCCGCCGGCGGTATCGAAGTGCTCCCCCGCTTGTTGCGTCTCCTTTGTGTTCGTTCAGGTCATGGCTCTTTGTTTTGTTTTGTTCCATTCCAAAGTATATAATTTCACGTAATCAGCTTTAGCTTTGCTAAGCTTTTCTTTTATGGCTTCTGAGCTTGGGGCCTACTCAGAAAGCCCTTTCCCACTCTAAAAATATAGAAATGATTCTTTATTCTTAGAACTTTATGATTTTTTTATGTTTAACTTTTAAAAATTTTTTTTTACTCTTAACTCCTTGATGCTTCCAGGCTTTATTTTGGTGGGAATTGTAAAGGAGACGCCTAGCTGTTCTCCCAGCAGCCACACCTTCCCTGCCGTTCGCTGGTTTTCCCTGCGCCGCTGCCTCAGTCACACACTGGGCCCCTGATGTGTCCTGCTGTACCTCCGCATGTTCTGTTCCTCCCAGCACCACACTGTTCAAGTTCTTACATCCTCACGCTCTAGTCAGTTCCATCCCTTTTTAAAGTATATTTATTTCAGAGAGACCCTCAACAGGGCCTCACACTATGATCCTCGCACCAGCCATCCTGTAGCCCGGGTCATAGGCACGTACCGCTGTTGAAGCTCGGCCGGAACTGGACCTTGATCTTCCACTGGGCTTCCAGTATTGAGAGCAGCGTGTTCTCCCTGCTCCGCTGACCATGGACCCAGGTGTCTTAGAAGGCTGGTCCCCTGGGGCACGGTGGTTCAGAGGCTAGATCCCACATGGTCAACCACAGTTTGAGTCCTGGACCTGGCAGCTTGCTTGCTTGCTTTTTTTTTTTTTTTTTTTTTAGCATATCTTTTTATTTTATGTGTGTTTACTACTCAGATAAGGTTAAAAATAGTTAACAGGGAAGTAACTTGATAATGGAAGCTTTGTTTAATGTTTTCAATGCATCTTCTTATAGTTTCCTAATATTTTTTGTAACTTGAATTTTTTGTTTGACTAAGCTAAAATAAGTAACAGATACTCATTAAATTACCAGGTTATTTCTAAGATAAAATACTGAAACAATTTCTAAGCATAAATTTATGTTTAGTCTACTTTGACTTCTTTTTTTTTTTTTTTTTTATTTTTCTCAGATTAATTAAATTCATTTTACATAAAGTTCCCATTATGATGTATACAATATACATATATGTATATAGTTTTCAACAGAGAACTCTACTTTTTTTGGTGTTAACTGATTCCTCCTTTTGCCCCCCATGCCCACTTTCTACCACCCTCTCCTGACCACCCACTCCCCTCCCTTACAGGCTCCGGCATCCACATTTATCCTTTCCGCTATCATATCATTGGATCTTTTTCCTTCTGCCAGAGTGCCGATAATGTTATCATTATTTTTTTTTTTCATTGGACATCTTTACAGTGTACAGCATGGTCCCTTCCAGCATGAGTATAGTTAACATTAGCCAAGACAATGATACCCCCACATACATCATCTTCAACAGACCACCCTTCACCCCTGTGTCCATCAAATGTGATGATTGTTCCCTGAACCGCCCTCCATCATTCATTCCCATTACCTCTCCCGTGCTGTCTCCAGCATCCGCAGTTGCCATCCCTGCGACCATACTCTCCAGATCTTTCATCCTTTTTTTTTTTTTTTTTTTTTTTTTCCTTTTTCAATTATGAGCTCATAAAGTTTTCCACAATAGGAAACATAGGTTCTATTCAGGGTTGGGTCAAGGGTGGGTCTCGTGCAGCTCCGCAGTTGTAGGTGAGTCTCTATGGAGTACAGTTTCAGGAACGCAGTTCTGGTAGGCAGAGACGGTTATCAGCTGATGCAGCACAGCATCCATCCTGTGATTACCGAGGATGGTGTTGTGGGGATCTGCAGCGTGAGTCATCCTCGAGTATCTGGCTTCCTTAAGAATGGTAGAATAGTTCTTATTTTTCCCTGAGGTAATGCAGGGCTGGTACCATCGCCTTCTCACTGCCCATAGGCAGCGAAAATCCTCCTATACCATACATTTCTCAATTGGTTTAAGACATCCAAGGTTTCCTTCTTCTGCTTATATTTGCAAGATCTTAATCCTTGTTTTCGGCTTCAGTTTGCTGCTCGCAACCACCGGTCACGTGCAGGCCCGGCGGTCACGGGCAGGCTCGTTGGCCACGCCTGGGCGCAGGCCCGGCAGCCATGCGCGGGCCGGCGGCCACGCGTGGGCGCATGCCCGGCGACCACGCACAGGCCCGGCGATCACACACAGGCCCGGCGGCCACGCACGGGCACAGGCCCGGCGGCCACACACAGGACCGGCGGCCATGCTCAGACCTGGTGGCCACTCGCCAACCTGGAGGTCATGCACAGGCCCGGTGGCCACTCGCAGGCCCGGGAGCCAGACGCAGGCCCGGCGTGCGCCGGCCCAGTGACCACGCTCCGGCCCGGGAGCCATGTGTAGGCGCAGGCCCGGCGGCCATGCACAGGAGCGGGCCCGGCAGCCACACTCAGACCCGGCAGCCACTCGCCAGTCTGGGGGCCATGCGTGTGCCCAGCGGCCACTCGCAGACCCAGCGGCCATGCGCTGACCCGGCGGTCACGTGTGGGCCCGACGGCCACACATCAGCCCCAAGCGCGCGCAACCACGCTCAGGCCCGGCGGCCACGCGCGGGCCCAGCGGGCACACACCAGCCCCCGAGCACGCGAATGCGCGCGGGACCCAGCGCCACCTCTGGTTCGCCTGCCTGGTCAGAGTGCTGCCAGGCAGCGTCGGCGCCGAGCGCGGGACACACCCAGCGCCGGAGGGGCAGCAGGGGCTGGGCGGCCTCGACTGTGGAACGCGAAGCAGAGGCGCCGAGTGCCCAGAGTCGGGCAGCCCCGGTCCCGCGCAGGCCCAGAGGCGGGCGGCCCCGGTCCCGCGCAGGCCCAGAGGCGGCCGGCCCAGCGCGCTGGCCCCGGTCCCGCGCGCCCAGAGGCGGGCGGCCCCGGTCCCGCGCAGGCCCAGAGGCGGGCGGCCCCGGTCCCGCGCAGGCCCAGAGGCGAGAGGCCCAGCGCGCCGGCCCCGGTCCCACGCAGGCCCAGAGGCGGGCGGCCCCGGTCCCGCGCGGGCCCAGAGGCGGGCGGCCTAGCGCGCCGGCCCCGGTCCCGCGTGCGCCCAGAGGCGGGCAGCCCCGGTCCCGCGCGGGCCCAGAGGAGGGCGGCCCCGGTCCCGCGCAGGCCCAGAGGCGAGAGGCCCAGCGCGCCGGCCCCGGTCCCACGCAGGCCCAGAGGCGGGCGGCCCCGGTCCCGCGCGGGCCCAGAGGCCGGCGGCCCCGCGCGCTGGCCGCGGGCCCAGAGGCGGGCGGCCCCGGTTCCGCGCGGGCCCAGAGGCGGGCGGTCTAGCGCGCCGGCCCCGGTCCCGCGCGGGCCCAGAGGCCGGCGGCCCCGCGCGCTGGCCGCGGGCCCAGAGGCGGGCGGCCCCGGTCCCGCGCAGGCCCGGAGGCGAGAGGCCCAGCGCGCCGGCCCCGGTCCCACACAGGCCCAGAGGCGGGCGGCCCCGGTCCCGCGCGGGCCCAGAGGCGGGCGGCCTAGCGCGCCGGCCCCGGTCCCGCGTGCGCCCAGAGGCGGGCGGCCCCGGTCCCGTGCAGGCCCAGAGGCGAGAGGCCCAGCGCGCCGGCCCCGGTCCCACGCAGGCCCAGAGGCGGGCGGCCCCGGTCCCGCGCGGGCCCAGAGGCCGGCGGCCCCGCGCGCTGGCCGCGGGCCCAGAGGCCTGGCAGCTTGCTTTCTCATTCCCTCTCTCTCTCTCTCTCCCTCTCTCTCTGTCTCTCTCCAGGCAAATTAAATAATAATAATTATTGGAATCAGCAGATGGTGTAGTGGTTACATCACTAGACTCCCACATAGCCAACCTAGACTTGGTGACTTGAAACTCAAGCCAGGCACATGTGCATGCATGCCCAAAATCCCAAGAGGAGAATGGAGGAGAAAGGATCGTGGCATGGCTATCCCCCGGGGGCTGATTTCTTGCTTTCTGTCTGTCTGTCTCTCTCTGTCTCCCCATCTCTCCAACAAACCCCCACGCCCTATAACAAAAACCTTTCTTAAAAAATAATAAAAATAATAATAATAAGTTAAATTTAATAAACACTTCTCATAAAAATAAATCTAGTCTTCTTCCTCTTTCTCACCAGTGTTTCCCTGGAGCATCTTGCCTTTCTCATCCTTATGAGAGATTTTTGCTATGGGGCAGGTGGACTTGCCAGAGAGAAAGAGAGAAATCACCCCCCAGGGGAGATGGACACACTGCAGTCCCTTCTCCATTCTTCTTAGGATCTTGGGCACACACACACACACACACACACACACGCCCAGCGTGAGTTTGAAGCTGCCGGGTCTGGGACTTGAATCACAGTTGACTGTGTGGGAGTCCAGTGATGTTAACTATTACGCCATCCGCTGATCCCTCCCATCCACTTTTCTAGCAACCTGTCTGAGAGCGTGGTGCTTTTGGTTAGTGGAATGTCTGGTCTTTAATCTGCCCCTTGACCTCCAAACCTGTTGATACTACTCACCAGTCAGGGAGACAGAAAGTGAGAAATCACCCCCCAGGGGGGATGGCCACGCTGCAATCCCTTCTCCTCCATTCTCCTCTCGGGATCTTGGGCATGCACGCACACGCACGAGTTTAAGCCACCGGGTCCGGGACTCGAACCACAGTCGACTACGTGGGAGTCCAGCGACATAGCCATTACACTAACGGCTGGTCCCCTTATAATCATGTCTTAATTGGCCTCTTTGCCTTTATACTCTTCTCCCTCTAATTCATTCTGTGCATCTTATTGATGAATTTTTCTCTGTTTAAAATCCTCTGGGGTGGGGGAACCAGCAGTTAGCGTAATGGCTATGTCGCTGGACTCCCACGTAGTTGACCGCGGTTCGCGTCTCGGACCCGGTGGCTTACAACTCACGCCGGGCGCGTGTGCGTGCATGCCCAAGATCCCGAGAGGAGAATGGAGGAGAAGGGATTGCGGCGTGACCATCCCCCCTGGGGGATGATTTCTCGCTTTCTGTCTCTATGTCTCTCTCTGTCTGTCTGGCGAGCGCACGCGCCCTATAGCGAAAAACCTCTCCAAAAAAATAAAATAATAAAGTAAAAAAAAAAAAATCCTCTGGGGTGGGACCAGCAGGTGACATGGTGGTTAAGGCACTGGATTCTCACATAAGTGAATGCGGTTTGAGTCCCAGACCTGGTGACTTGAAAATAATGCTGAGTGTATGTGCATGCATGACCAAAGTCCCAGGAGGAAAATGGAGAAGAGATTGTAGCGTGGCCATCCCCTCAGGGGGGTGATTCTCACTTTCCCTCTCTCTGTCCTTGTATTTCCAGTGAGCACATGTACCCTATGGCAAAAACCTAAAAAAAAAAATTAGAAAAAAAATCCTCTAGGACTTCCAAATTGAGCCCCAGTTTAGTTTTTAGCCCTCCATTCAAGAACCTTGGCAGACCATCTCAGGGCGCCTGCTTAGACGACCGAAAATCCAGAGCAGGCCCTTCTGTACCAGTGCCTGTGCGTGGGCAGCAGCCTCCACACTAGCAGGCCCTGGAGTGCCTCGGCAGTGCCACCTAGTCTCCTTTTTTTTTTTTTTATAAAAGAATAATTTATTTATTTAATTCCATTTGTTGTTATTGTTTTTTTATTTTACCGGAGAGAAGGAGAAAGTGAGAAAGCAAGCTGCCAGGTACTAGACTTGAACCGCAGTCAGCTACATGGGAAACCAGTGTCTTTAACCACCATGCCACCTGCTGGCCCCACCACCTCTTCTTTAAGGACTTGCTCAGAGCCACCGCCCCTGCAGAGTTCAGTGAGCCAGACCAGCCGCTCTGCCTCATGGCTGGCCTGGGTCCTGGAGGGCTCCGGCTGGGCTGGCCCAGCTTCTAGGTGGCGTTCGTAGCACTTTCAGCCTCGCTACTGAATACCCCATTGTTGAATGAACAACTCACATGACACATTTATGTTACTTTTAAAGGATAAGGAAAAGGGGTTAAAACCTCACTTTTACACCTATAAGAAAGATTATCAATCCCGGGACCAGCAGTTAGCGTAATGGCTATGTCGCTGGACTCCCATGTAGTCAACCGCGGTGCTAGTCCCAGACCCAGCGGCTTAAACTCACGACAGGCGCGTGTGCGTGCGTGCCCAAGATCCCTAGAGGAAAATGGAGAAGGGATTGCAGTGTGGTCACTCCCCCTGGGGGATGATTTCTCGCTTTCTATCTCTCTGTCTGTCTGTCTTTCTGGTGAACGCACGTACCTTATAGCAAAAATCTCTCCAAGAAAAAAAAAAGAAAGAAAAAGAAATATTATCAATCCCAATTCTTTGGACTTTTCTTGGTGTATATGTAAGCAGAAATTACATTACAAAAGTACATGCATAAGGCCAGCTAGTGATGTGGTCAAGTGGCTGGGTCCCACATGGCTGGTGGTGCAGATGGGATTGTAGCATGGCCGTCTCCCCTGGGGAGCTTTCGCGCTTTCCCTCTCTCTGTCTCTCTTTCTTTGTCATTCTTTGGGGAGCACATGTGCCCTCTAGCAGATTTTAAAAAGGAAAAAAAAAGTACATGCATTAAAAAGGAAGGGTGGATTGAAGTCTGTTGGGGAGTTTCTTTCTTTCAAATGTAGCAAATCTAATCTGAGCCTGGAGCTGAGTGTCCAGCCCAGGAATTCTGAGTGGTTTTGGCCCACCTGGTAAGATTACTCTGTCCTTCTGATGTACCGCGTAAAGAACCTTTTGAAGTTAATGTTTGAGTCCTTTAAAATGTCATTGGTTGTGGGTAGGTGGAGGAAGCCATCCTGATCAGGTGGGAGTTCAAGTGCGGACATACCAGGCTGTCCTGTGCCTTCCGCTTGGCCAGGCTGCAGGAACAAGCCCTGTGTGGTCCAGGCAGGTCAGCAAGACCCCGGAGCCCCGGCGAGGCTGCTTTCATAGGAACAGCCTGTTACTGACCTGCTTCTTCCCACGCAGCCCTATTCCTGCCCAACCGTCCTCCACGCCAGCTGAGGCCTGTTTCCAGCTGTGCAGGCAGCCCTTACTTCAGCAGGGCCTAGGGGGTGACATGCTCACACTGGCTCCGCTGTGCTCTCTGCAGCCCTGGGCCATCCTTCACTCCGTTGGCCATGGCAGGGGAGGGGCTGTGTGCACAGACAGGCCGTGTGTGGACTGCTTGGGAGGCTTCTCCCCAGCACCTCTGACTTCCTTCTCTTCTTCCTGCTGTTCCGTGTAGCTTCTCGAGCTCCACCAGAACTCACACCCTGCCTGGGCAGCACCACATACGCCATGCCATGGGGGAGCATTGGTTCAGGGGCCTGGGGAGGCTAGAGGCTGCTCATGGGGGGCAATGTGAACTCAGCTGGCAGGTGTTGTCTGGTGGTAGGCCACCTGGAATTTTTAAACAGCTTGTAGTGGCCTGCCCGGGCTTAGGTTTCTTAAGGTAGGTCAGGCAGGACCTTTGGGAGGAGGCAGTGGCTGGTCTGGCAGAGTGTGGAGGAGGTGGAGTTGGCAGACTAGTGGCTGGGAGAGCAGGGGTAGGGAGGCAGGGGCCTGAGTCTGGGGGCAGCCTTGGAGCTTGCCCAGGAAGGTGGGTGTGCTGAGGGACAGACTCGCCCAGACACCAGGGAGGTGATGCTGGCTGCTGAATTCTTAGGGCTGCCGGGAGGTGGTCTCAGCAGCCCACCGGAGGGGGGTGAGTAAGCAGAGCGTGTCTCCACACATAGCCATGGAGCAGATGAGCAGAGCCCTTCCCTGCAGGCCTGCGGCCCGCCAGATCCAGAGCAGAAATGCAGAGGCTGGCAGGTGAGTGCTAGCCAGTGTTGTCCGAGGTCACGGGGAGGTACAGCGGTGTAGTCTTTTTGGAGGGCATTTGGTAATGTCTATTAAAAATTTAAACATACATAACCTTTGACCCAGAACTTTACAAAATACTTGTTCACGAGCAGTGAAGATGGAGGCACAAAACATTCATGGCCATCCTAGTGACTTGCCAGCACCCCAGGTGCCCATCAGCGCCAGGTCGCCGAGCTGCAGAACTGCCCGCTGACCAGGGGAGACAGCGAGGTGCGGCCGTAACCGCGGGAGGCAAACACTGGACCACGTGTGATTACGTTCCCAAATGCGTGCCAGTGTCTGTGTGCGTTCGTGTGTTGTATGTTTCAAAGTGATTGGAAACAGTACATCCCGTGTGTTAGCATGGGTGTGCGCTCTGGGCTGTGGGAGCAAAAGAACTTTGCTTTTCTAAGCCTCTGCTGGCTGCTGTGTTTTTTCATTTCTCCCTCAGACACCGTCATTAAAAGGAAAGACTGGCGGCCTGCAGGTGGCATGGTGGTTAAGGGTGCTGGGCTCCCACATGCCCGACTGCAGTTCGAGGCCCGGACCTGGTGGCTTGCTTTCTCACTTTCTCTCTGGTCAAATTAAAATAAATAAAATAAAGTTCAATAAAAAGCAATTTAAAAAGAGGAAGAAGAAGAAAAAAAAAAAGAATGTGTTGGGACCCACCAATGGCTTAATGGTTACGTCGCTGGACTGCCACGTATTGGACTGCAGTTCAAGTTCCAGACCCAGTGGCTTACACTCGTTGTGCGTGTGTGCCCCAAATCCCAAACAGAGGATAAGGGATTGTGGCATGGCCATTCCCTCGGGGGGCGATTGTTCTCTGTCTCGCTGTCTCTCCAGAGAGTACATGTGTCCTGTAACAAAAATGTCTACCAAAAAAAAAAAAAAAAAGACAGACTGTGGGAAGATGAAAACAGTTGCGTTAGCCTGGTAGGAGAGGAGGGATGAAGAGGACTGGCCCCAGGGCAAGGCAGCTGGGACAGAGAGGGGCTGGAGGCAGAGGGGATAGAAGTTTTGGGGAGGAGGCAGTGAGAGCCTGCTAGGTGTCAGGACGCCGCTCCAGTGGGCCTGCAGGTCTTGAGTAAGCTATGGCGCTGCGCGGCTGGTGACCTCTACTATAGCGCTGCATCCCAGAAAGAGGCAGAACCCAGAAAGTGGCCACGATTCTTAGGGGTGCCCACTAAGACCCTGCAGTGTGTGCCCATCAGCCTCATGACACATACGCCAACGTGCATGTCATCGGCTGGAAGGATGTGTCTGCCGAGCGTCACCCACAGTGGCAGTGTTTTTGTCCACCTGAAAACATGGTGGGCGGGTCCAAAGGGCCCTCACTTTGCCCTAGTTTATGCTTTCATCCTTCCTGACCTAGTCGCCTTGTTCCCCCTTTCTAAAGTTGGATGATGACTAACACTGAGCACAGAGGCAGGTCGCTCAGAGCTTTCTGCTTTTGTTCACTCAGTATTTGGTCTGACCCTGTTCTTTGGGTATGAGCCTCTCACCATGGTCCTGGCTTAGCAGGTTCCCACTTGGTTGGAGCTGGTTCTGAATAGCGAGTTTTCCTCACCCCAGGAGTTCCTTGCTATTTACTTTCCCAGCCAGGCAGCTGAGCTGCCCGCCAAGGGGAGCAGTTTGCAGAGGGGCCTCCCAGTGCACGGTGGCCCGCCCAGCTCAGCCCGCTGCAGGCAGCTTTTCATGCCATCCACCAACCACCTCCTCTCCTGGAAGTTCACCGGGTAAAGAATGGGCAGCTCTTGAGATGGGATTTCAGAAATGAGCATCTTCAGCGTGGCCCACTTTTCACTTTCAGTGAGATTACATTTCCTCTGAGGCCAGGTTACTTTTGCTTTAAGGCCCTCATTGTCATAACTTCCTTCCACATTGTTGTTAGGAGTTTTTTGTTTTTAACTCGCTCTTTTCAGACTCATGTGATGTAAATCAGTTTTTTTAAAACCGCATTTTAATATCAGAGCTCCTTGGGACTTAAATTTGTAGTAGTGTGTTCACACGTGTGCCATCCAAGTGTAATGATCTCAGTGGTCCAGATGGTTTCTGTCCAGTTCTGTGGGTCTGAACTGAGACTTAAAGAATTAAAATAACAAATGCTCCCTGTTTGCTTCCTTCGGATGATTTGCAGCACAGCCCTCATGAGTACCAGCCCCTCCCTCGGACTGAGATCTGTTACTCCATTAATTGATCTCTGAATTGAGGGCATCAAACGCCAACAGGAAACATTTGGTTGGCTGAGATTTTCCTAGAATAAACGATCGATTCTCCAAATCGGTAAATACCAAGCAGGCCCTGGGGGCGCCTAATGTGCAGGGCGTGAGGTGTCACCGAGGGTCGCCAGGAAAGATGGCCTGCGATGCTGCCTGTGATGCTGCCTGCGTAAGCAGGGACGGGATGAATAATAAGCACGAGTTAGCACCGTCTGGTTTGAGATTTCCCACCAGGATGCTGTGCATTCAGTGAGTGTTGACAGCCCGCTTTCACACGGTCGTTACTGGCCTACCGGCTGGTTTTCAAAAGCTCACCCTCGCTGACTTCTGAAAAATGTAGAGGAGCAAATGGCCAGCCGGTTCTTTGTTCTTAGGGGAGGGTTTGGTTCTTGTCTGCGGTTCAGCAGTGATGGGGGAGGGGATCCCCGCAGGGCTGCTAACAGCTGTGAGACTGAGCCAGCTGGAGCTGGCCGAGCTGGGCCCAAAGAATGAGCTCTCCTGGCTGTGGTGGGGAGAGGGCCTTACCCACCAAAGAGTTTTCATAACTGGTAACCGAATTAAAATGTATGAGCTGCTCTGTGGAAATTAGCCTTCATGTTAACAGGGCCATGCAGCCATCAAAACCTCTGCTAAAATTAGTTCTTGCTAGCTGGTGGCGTCTCCTGGTTAGCCTGGAAATGATTAGACAAAGAGTAGTGGTTCGGCCAGTGTTTGGCGTTCGTCACCAGGAATTGGAAATGGTCCTTGCCTCCATTGAGCACGCGTTTATTAACAGGGCCTCATCTGTCAGCATTCACCCTGTCAGCGAGCACTTCCCCCTGTGTCTGCAGAGTCCTGCACACCATGCCAGGCCGGGGAGACCACCCGACCGAAGTTCAGGGTGTGAGTGCCTGCTGTTGCAGGATGCTGGGGAGGGGCCTTTGCAGTGCACGGCCTCTGTGGGGCGCACAGCCTAGCTGGGAGGTACAGTAGAAGGCATTCTGAGGGGTCCTGTAGAGAGGGCAGTCAGTGCTGGGTGCCGAGCTGGTTAAGCTGAAGGCTCACTTTCCTTCTGCCTCTGCCTCTGCAGCATGGACAAAGACAGCCCGGAAGTCCACCAGGACCTGAGCGCCCTCAAGACCAAGTTCCAGGAGATGCGCAAGCTCGTCAGCACCATGCCCGGCATCCACCTGAGCCCCGGGCAGCAGCAGCAGCAGCTGCACAGCCTCCGGGAGCAGGTCAGGACCAAGAACGAGCTGCTGCAGAAGTACAAGAGCCTCTGCATGTTCGAGATCCCCAAGGAGTAGTGGGAGGCCGGCTGCCAGGACCTCCGTGCTCCCTGGGGGTATGGCTCCTCCAGGGGGCTCTGAATCGCGAGCCAAGCCCGCAGGGCTGTCATCCTGCTCTGCAGGCTGAGCCTGGCCTTGTCCATGCGGGGCTCCATAGTCTGCATCGTGTGCCTCTACACCTGCTGGGGGAAGCAAGAATCCTGGGAGGGTGGAGGACTCTCCTGCCTCTGGGGAGAGGCCGGCAGCTGCCGTTGCCCCCACAGATCCGAAGGCTGGGGTAGGGAAGGAGACAACTCGTCCACCTCCTCCCGCCCTCCACCCTGTCCGATCAGCACGTGCCAGGTACATACTGTCCCCGGCAGCAGCCGTTTCATGGCACATTTGCATAGAACCCATTGGCCAGATGAGGCTGTATTCATGGCACGGGTTTAATATGGTAAAAGAAGGCGGGTACAGAATGGAGTCACTTTGAAAGGCCAGAGGGGGCTTCCCTGCCCCACCCCTGCCAAACTGTCTGATTCCTTTTCTGTTTGAGCCGGTGAGGGAGCTGTGACCGTGGGGGGTGTCAGGGTGTCAGCTGGGGCCCTACAGGCAGCCCTGTCCCCAGAGTCTGTGCCTCCTGTGGTTCTTGTTTAAGTCCTGCCCCCTTTGTCTCCTGTCACCTTGGGTTAGTGCCCCAGAATGGCCAGACGGCTCTGGTCACTGTGCTTCCCGGGTTGAGAGGCTCAAGAGGTACCGTCCTCTCTACTCGGACTCAGGTAGGTCTCCAGACGGCAGCTCTTCCCTCTTCTGGCATCTCAGACTCGCATTGCCCCTCCGACCTCCTCGCTGGAGAGCCAGCTGGTCTTTTCCACTCTAGATGGGCTGTCGGTGCCTTTGTTTAAAGAGGCAGCTCTCAGAGGCTGGGCAGTCCCCGAGCCAGGTCCCTGAGCCAGGCGCGATCTCATGGTCCTGAAGGGATAGGGCCTGGCCTGGGACAGCACGGCTCATTTCTGGTTCTCAAATATTTACGAACAGCCCTCGTTTTCCCCAGCTGCACAGCGTCTTGCAGATGGGACGTTGTGTGCTGTCCCCTTGACTGTCACAATGAGGTAAGAGCAGCCCTCGCCCTGGCCTCCCAGGGTGAGGTGAGAAGTAACCGGATATTGTTTGGCTCCAGAAATGGGCACATTACCTGTGCTGACCAGCTCCAGGGCTTAGCAGGTCCTGCCGCCTACCTGACCTCGTTGGCAGGAGCATTGGTTAGGTGTTTCTAGCCGTCAGCCCAGTGGTGGCTGTTGTAGCCACCTGTCCAAAGGTGGCTGACACCACAGACCTGGGACACATGAAGGAGGAGACCAGGCTTTGGAGGCAGTGGGCAGGAAAGCAGACCCTGAGTTGAAGTGGCAGTTGCCTTTGAGACCAGCGCTACCTCAGGACTGTCCGGTCTGGGTTTAAGGGTCTGACGTAGTGCGTGAAACTTGAGGCACAGAAAGACCATGGGGTCGGCTGCGATGAGCAGGGTTCCTCCTGGGGCAGAGGGTGATAAGCCCTCCCCAGGTCCCGGCGTTTGGATTTGTCATGTGTGTCTAATGTACAATTAAAAGGCCTTACGCTCTGCTGTCAGAATGTCCTGCTGTCTGTACTAACGGCTTTGTGGCGGCGTCTCTGGGTAGGTGAGGGGAGAACGCTGCTCTCTTTGCTCAGACACAGTGAAATCGAAAGAACCTCCGCTCCGTGTCTCCCTCCCCCAGCACATGAGGGGACTTCATGTAGTTCATGGAGAAAAGATGACAGTATGAGTTTATTTTGGTGCCAAAAGCTTTGAAATCTGTGTGTAGTTTTTTCATTATATGCATTTGCCACGAACTTCAGGTCCGCTGTCGGCCGGCTAACCCAGCATGGAAATAGAACCTCTCGGAGAAGCAGCACCTTCCCCAAACCCACAGCCTGGCTGCTGGGTCATCCCCGGCCTGCAGCGATCAGCCCCGGGAGCCCATGTTGGGATGGTCCTCCCAGAGCAGGGCTGCAGTCCCTCCCAGGGCCGAGCCCCTCTGCAGGCCACCAGCCGTTGGATCTCTGGTTGGCAGGCACTCGGGCCGAGTAGCAACCCAGGCAGAAGTGGTTCTCTGTATTTCTCTGGTGATGAATTCGAGGCTTGGCGGATGTCGCTTGCCTGAGTTTGCAATTACGAGTGACAGAGGCCTGGGTGCCCTTGACCCGTGATCAAAGCCAAAGAAGCACCGGGGCAAGTGGGGCCTCCTGAGACTTGAGGGGCAGGTGCAGTGGGGATCTAACTCTCAAGATAGCAGTGGAGCCAGCCCCACAACCCTGGAGCTGGGGGGCGGGGGTCCCCATGAGTCTTCCAGGCCACTTTTGTTTAAGTGTACCAGCCCGTGTGGCCTAGGCTTGCACTGAGTCCGGGGACACGTAGCTCGGTGTAGTCCCAGAGGCCCGTGAGCCGAAGGGTGTTCTTGGACAGCGAGGCCCTGTGACTGGGCCCAAAGCAAATGAGGTGGAGGCTAGAAAGTGCACCCCTGGGGGGCCTGGGAATCCTTTATGTTCTGGTTCTCCTTGGAGTCCCCAGGTAGAAGGGCTGAATCTGGGAGGCTCAGTCTTTTGGAGCCTTTTGGGGGCTGTTTCTTGCAAGACGGCTGAAGCTGTTTGCAGAAGGCTGGGGTGGCTTTCCAGTTCTGGGGAAGCAGAGTTCCCACCCCACAGACCCCGGACCCCCAGCCTCCTCCCTCTGCCCACCCCTGCCCTGCCAGCATTGCTGAAAGCAAGAAAAGCCCAGTGTTCCATCTGAAGTTATTTTATTTCATATTAAAACAACAACTACAAAAACTTCAAAGACCTCTCACACAGTCTGAACACCTGGGTAAGAGTTTTTGTTCATGTCCATGTCGACCGGAACTGCTATTAAAGTGCAAGTTTTGTGTTTTGTTTTTCTTTTGTGCAATTTCACACGCGCGCGCACACACACATGTAAACAGGTCACTTGACTATGATTTGACCTACACCCCCTTAGTTTCTGGAGGGCGGAGGTGTTAGCTGTCACCACCCAGAACCCCAGACAGGATAATGCCCGTTGTTCCGACCCACAGCGGGTCAGGACGGTTTTCCGAAGCCCAACGCCATGCTGAGCCTAGGCGCCCCTCCCCACTCCCGGGAGAGTCCAGACAGGCGCACGCTCCGCAAGGCCCTTGTCCCTCAGTCGTGGGGCGCCAGGCAGAGGGACCCAGGACCGGGAGTGGAGTTCAGTCTTGGCCAGTTCTCTTTCCTTCCAGAGCAGATGACTGTCCCTTCTCGGCTCGGCAGCGCCTCCCCAGTGCGGGGCCCGCTCGCGGGGAGGGAAGGCGCTAGTCTGCGCGGGCTCGCGGCCCGAGGCGCACGGGGCTGGTCGGGGCCTCGGATTTGGCTTTTAAACAGAAAGGTCCTCCTTAGGTCTTGTCGCCGGCGGGCGGGGGCTCCTAGCTGATGACGCAGCGGTCCTTGTCCTTGGCCTGGCCGCCCGCGCTGGCCTTCTCGCGGATGTACATGAGGTCGCTGTGCACGCTGGGCCTGCGCGCGAAGGGCGCCACGATGCCGAAGGCGTCGCCCGCGTCGCCGCCGCCCGCGCGCAGCAGTCTCCGGCTGCGCAGCGCCTTCTTGTGCAGCGCGTCGCAGTACTGCACCGACACCTTGCGGTGCAGGTCCGGGCTCATCTCGCTCGGCAGCTTGGCCATGGCGAAGAGCGCGCGGAACATCTGGTCCAGGCTGCTGTTCTTTTTGGCCGAGATCTCGAAGTAGGCGCAGCGCTGGGGGTCGTCGCCCACCAGCTGCTCGATCTCGCGCTGCTCCACCTCGCGGTAGAAGTCGCGGTCACCCTTGTTGCCACAGATGACCAAGGGTACGTCCACGTTCTCCTTGGTTTTGTTCTTGAGACAAGACTTGGTGTCGAGGATCTGCTGCTTGAGCCGCTGCACCTCCTCAAAGGAGTCGCGGTTGTCCAGGCTGAACACCAGGATGAAAACGTCTCCTGCGGGGGCACAGAGGGCGCAGAAGGGGAAGGTGAGGGCGGCTGCCGAGGGAACAAACTGGGCCGACCCGGGGCCCCAGGCGCTGCAGCCGCGCGGACGCGCTGGCCTCTCCAAGAACCAAGCGCAAAACTCGGCGCGCTGTGGCGGGACCCGCCCTCGCCCCGCGCCCCTGGGCTAGGGGTCCCCGCTCTGCCCTTCCCGCAGGCTCCTGGCCCGCCCCGGCTCACCTGTAAGGATGGAGAGGCGCCGCATGGCGGGGAACGGGTGGTTGCCGGACGTGTCGAGGATGTCGAGCTGGTAGACCTCGCCGCGGATGGAGTAGAACTTGCGGTGGAAGTCCTCGATGGTGGGCGTGTAGGCGTCCTCGAAGCGGCCGGTGAGGAAGCGCGACACGATGGCCGTCTTGCCCACCCTGGAGGAGCCCAGGATGACCATGCGGTAGCAGTTTTTGGCGGGGATACTCAGCTCCGAGTCGCTCGGGCACATCTTCTTGATCATCGCGGCCAGTTTCATTGGGCGCAGGGGCCGCGGGGCAGACGCTGGAGAGAGAGAAGCGCGGAGGAAGGCCAGGGGCGGAGTGCTGCGCGGGGCGGCGGGCGGCTCTGCTCCGCTCCGCTCCGGCTCCCTCTAGGTTCGGGCTCGGGCTCGGGTTCTGGTTCTGCTTCCGGCTGGGACCAGCTCGCTGGCTTGGGCTCTCAGCTAGCTCTGGCTCTCCCCGCCGCGCCGCTGCCCTTATATGCTGCGGGCCGACCGCCCCGCCCGGCCCCGAGCCCGCCCCGCCTCGGTGCGTCACGCCCGGCCGGCTCTGGGCGCGCTCTCCCTCCCCACCCTGCCCTCCGCGACCTCCACCAACCGCGGCACCGCTCCTGCCCTCTGGGCACCGAGAGAAACTGAGCCCAGGGTCCAAGTGGGGTTAGGGGCGTGCGGACCCAGCGCTTTTCCCCCGCGTCGGGCTAAGCCGCTGGGGCGCCGGGGTTCTCGTCCCGGCTGTGCCTTTGACTCTGTGACCCCACCCCATGCACACTCACTCTTTTTGCGCTTCAATTGCCCAAAGAATAATAGTAATCCAGTGACAGCAGCAGCGTTGGCTTGCGCGTACCGCATGTCAGTCAGTTCTCAGGATACAGCCCCCGGCGCCAGCCCCGCCCGGCGTCCCCGGGCCGGTGCTTGTTCCCGGCAGGCGGCGTCCGGGTGGACGCGGTGTTCCCAGCTCCCAGCACCGAGGTGGGCGCTGTGCGCTGCGGCCGCCAGGGGGCAGCAGAGGGCCCGGCGGCGGCGTTGGGAGGCCGCGGGCGCAGCGTGCAGGCTGCGGTGGGCAAGGGGCAGCAGGTGGGTCCCCAGGGGAGCGTGAGGGAGCAGTTTCCAGCAGCAGAGGACCCACACCCCCGCGCTCTCCTGCCGGCCTCTGCCTGCCCCTTTCTCCAGCCAGAAATGCTCTGTGGCCCGGAGCATCTTCAGCCTGGGCCCGACCCTTCTCGGTTAGGCGGGCTAGCGTCCCGCCTTGCCCCCGCAGTGTTTTTGGCCTTCCCAGACCCCGCGGGCCAGCAGTCCCATTCCGCAGTTTGGGGAGCTGGGGCGCAGCCTGTGGCCTTCTCTGGCTTTGGTTTCCTCTTCTGGAAGGTGGTGACTGTGCCGTGGGTGAGAAAGCGCCAACTCTCGGGGATAACGGAACAATAGTGACCCCTGTGGCTGCTGCGGGGTCGCAGGAGCAGCCGGGCGTAGCAGATCAGTGACCTAAGTGGAGTGGGCTGGTGATGCCGGCCGGAAATGGTTCCTAAAACCTGGAGCTACGGGCAGGCAGGCCGCGCTGGTGTTAGGGGCGCCACAGGGACACTGCCCGCGCACACCGCTGCGGCTCGGCAGGCCTCCAGCGGTCTGCGGAGGGCCTGTGGAGTTTCGATCCCCCCTGGCTCTGGAAGGCGTCTCCTGCTCCCTCCTTGCCACCCAGTGTGGCTACAGGCTCCCAGCCCGGGGCAGTGCGGTCCTGCCAGCCCAGTGCTAACTCCTGGGAGCGGTTTGCTGCTGGCAGGCTCCGGTCTAAGCTGTGCTGCCCTTCCTCATGGAGCCCGAAGGGTTGGAACTAACCAAGGGACTTGGAAAATTTTTGAGAAAATGAAATAAATTATAAGTTTATTTTGGTGCAAAAAAGGAAAAGGAAGAAATCCATGCATTGCATTTTTATAACTTGGATTTTCCAACATAACTTGTTGAAGCCCTCCTGTGGTACTCTCTCCACTTGCAGATGAAGAAACCAAGGCAGAGGGACTGACTTGCCAGGCTTCTGCAGGCTGGAGATCTGGCCTTCACCACCCACGCCCCTCCTGCCCCCAGTGATTCCTGTCCGGTGCCCCCCACCCCGCAGCCCCTACCCAGGTACCTGCTCCTGGGTCAGGCCCTCCGTGCTCCTCTCCACCCCCACCCCCACGCCCAGGCCTCACTCATGGCTGGGTATTTCACACGCACGTCACTTCATGAGCCTAGGGGTGCGGGACTGCTGGACCTCACCCTATGAGGTTGGGCTGCCTTTCTCCCCTCCTTCCCCCACTCCACAATGTTTTTTAAAGATTTAATTTATTTATCATTATTTTGCAACAGGGTATGTGCACGCACCAGAGAGAGGCAGAGTGGGGAGGGGTGAGAAAGCAAGCTGCCAGGCCCGGGACTGGAACCAGCACCTCACCTACCACACCGCTGCTGGACCCTCCACTCCCTTTTGTTGAAGGGTGTCTTTCTGTTTATTACGAATGTGATAATGCTCATATTTTGAAAAAGTCCAAACCATTTCAGAAAGACTAGAGTGAGCAGAGCACGTGCAGCAGGGCCCTCTGGGGAGGCTGCACCCCCACAGCGCCCTACACTGGGTCCCAGCCCCCGGTACCTCAAGGGCCCTGTATCCCAGGCTCTGCCCTAGGCTGACCAGCTGGAGGGGACTGTGGAGGGCGGGGGTCACTAAGACAGTGGGGGTAACTCGCTCCCCCCACCCCTTCATGGCATTCTGACCACACTGGGGAGGCGTGCACCCCGACTTCCAGCACTCCCACCTCCCCTGTCCAGCCAGCCACGTCCTGATCATGACGGTGACGTCTTGCCACGCAACAATCATTCCGTTTTCCGGGACGTGGGGCGGTAGAGGCGCCGGAGGCCGCGAGCCCGTGGGCGGGCGTTACTGGCGGCACTGCAGCCCTCCCGCCCCAGGTGTGGGAGCTCTGGAGGGACATGGCTCACCCATGTCAGGTGGCCGGGGGCCGCTGGCGCCCGGGGGCAGCCCTGGCCTGCAGCCTGGGCTCGCGGCAGAGCCGGGTCTGAGGAGAGTGACCTCACTGGGCTTTGGCTGTGGCAGGGACACCTCGAGGACCAGTGCATGAGTACCCGTGGGTCAGGGCAGCGCCTGCCTGGGCAGGCCTGAGCCTATTCCTACCAGCCCTTGCATGGGAGGCCCCCGAGCACCCGAGGGCTAGGCAGTCCCGCCCCATGTCACTCCAGAAGAGGACAGGGCTACCAAGAGGCCTAGCAGAGAGAACAGCGTGGGTGCCCCAAAGCAGCAGGTCTGACAGGTGTCAGACATGGCACCTGGCCCATGGGTGCAGGCCCAGAGTCAGGGCCTGGTTTGCAGGAAGCTGGACGGTGTCACTCCTGCTCTGATGAGCTGGCCTCGGGGACGGAGTCACCTGCGGGGTGACAGAGGGTGCTGGGAAAGCCCGTGTGCCTGGCCCGGTACCTAACTTCCCACCCCTTCTCCAGTTTTTTTCTTTTGGAGAGATTTTGCTATAGGGCACGTGAGCTCGCTGGAGAGACAAACAGAAAGCAAGAAATCAGCCCCTGGGGGATGGCCACACCGCAATCCTTTCTGCTCTTTTCTCCTCCTGGAATCTTGGGCACACACACACATGCACCCGGTGTGAGCTTGAAGCCACCAGGTCCAGGACTCAAACCGCAGTCGGCCACACGGGAGTCCAGTGACCCAACCACTGCGTCATCTGCTTCTCGTTTTGCCTAGCAATGCCTGAGCCTGACTGGGGGAGGAGGGTGCAGAGGAAGGCGCACTAGGGGCAGCAGGAACGCACCGCTCCAGTGAAGCTGGATCCATGTGGGAGGTCCTGGGGCGGGTCCCTGGTCAGCCTGTCCGTGCTGCGTGTACGCACGTGTCTGGCGGGCTGCAAGGGCTGGCGGGGTGTGCTTCTCTCTCTCTCTCTTTCAAGAGAAATAAGTGTTTTTAAAAAATAATGCAGACACGGGACTAGCGGATAGCATTAATGGTTACATTGCTGGACTCCTACCTAGCTAACAGCAGTTCGAGTCCCAGACCTTATGGCTTAAAACTCATGCTGGGCACATGTGCATGTGTGCCCAAAATCCCGAGAAGAGAATGGAGAAGGTATAATGGCATAGCCATCCCCAGGGGTGATTTCTCACTTTCTGTCTTTCCTTCTCTCTAGCGAATGCACACACCCTATAGCAAAAATCTCTCTAAAAAAAAAAAGCAGATGCTGTGGCAAAGTCTAGCAAGAAGCTTCTCGAAGTTGAAACGTGTGTTACCTTGTGAGTCAGCAGTTCCACTCTAAACGTATCCCCGAAGGAGGTGGATGCATAAGCGCACACGAGACTGTCCCCGAATGTCCCCGGTGCAGTCCTCACGTTAGCAGGGACTAAGTGGACCAAATGCAGCGTGTCCATGAAGTGGACACTGCCACCCTGAAAAGGAGAGGGTCCTGACACAGGACACAGCATGGGTGACAGGATCCCCCATCCTGCCTCCGTACATGGACACCATTGCAGCCTTATGCTGAGTGACAGAAGGCGGTCACAGGACAGAATCTACCGCTCCATCTGTGCAATGTGTCCAGATGAGGGCCAGCCAGGTGGCACGGCTGACTGCATGGACTGAGTCCCACACCCGGAGGCTTGAAAATCACACCAGGCTGGGCTAGCAGGTGGCATGATGGTTGGGGTGCTGGACTCTCACATGGCCAACTGTGGTTTGAGCCCCACACCCTGTGGCTTGAAAATCACACGGGGTGCATGTGCATGAATGCTCTAAGTTCCAGGAGAAGAGAATGGAGAAGTAAGGACTGTGGTGTGGCCACCCCCGTGGGGGTAATTTCTCACTTTCATTCGGTCTCTTTTTCTCTCTCCAGCGAGCACATGTGCCCTATGACAAACACTAAAAAAGACATTCACACCAGGTGGGTGTACAAGATCCCGAGAAGAAAAATGGAGAAGGGCTTGTGGTGTGGCCATCCCCCCCAGGGGTGACTTCTCGTTTCCCCTCTCTCTTTCCCTGGCAAGTTTCTCTAAAACAAGATTGAAAAGAAAATCCTGAAGGGGCAAGCCTACGGCTGCGCATCTCAGGACAGCAGACGGCCGGCCCCCGCCGGTGCTGGTGCGGCCGGAGGCCCGGGTCCTCTGCAGAGCATGGCGGTGTGCTTACATGTCGAGGCGCTAGTGCCAGGTCCTGGGGCTGAGCTCCGAGGGGCGGCCTGTGCACGTGGCACTGACTCCTCTCAGGAAGGGCAGGAAGTTACCGCTGAAATGAAGAGGGCTGTGCCCCCCGCTGGGAAGCGAGATGGCCGTGCCCTGGTGCAGGCTCTGGCCCAGCCCAGCCCTCTCCGGGTGCCAGGGCGGCCCCTGGGGCCCATCCCTCACTCACTCCCAGCCTCGGAAGCGCTCCGGAAACATCTGTCACCTCTGTCCACTACTTGTCCGATCCCATTGCAGCCGGCTGGGACCAGCCCTGTAAGACGCCCTCCTGGGGACCTCCTCCCTGGAGTCCCTGCTTCCGTCCAGCAGCCGGAGGGACCCATTGCTACCCTGCCAGGCCCCGTCCCAGTGCTCCGGAACCTGAGCCCCGAGGCCTTGGCCCACGGTGCTCCTTGCGGGAGGCTGCTGGCCCGTCTCACCCCCGCCCGAGCTCCCTTCAGCCAGGCCGAGGACACTGACCGCAGCTTCAGCTAGTGAGCGCTGCCCGGTAACCGCCCCAGGGTGTCCTCAGCCCCCAGGGTGTCCTCACCTCACGTAGGAGCCTCTGAGGGGTGCTGTGGCCCGTGGGCAGGCCCAGGAGCACGCTCACATCGAGCGCTGGCCCCAGCCCGGTTCACAGGACCTGCCGTTGCTGGGCAGTGTGGGTGGTGGGGGCCGGGCGCTCCGGGGCAGGGATTAGTGAGGGGCTGTGACCTGAGGACCCCTCTGCAGCCCAGATGGCGGGAGGGGACTCTGTGAAGTCTTCAGCCCAGGGACGGGGGCGGGGGCATGGGGGTGCTGACGACCCCATTTGCACTTGGTGTGGGGAGCCAGCAGGAGTGGGAGGGTGGGGAAACCCCGCTCCCTCCCTAGGTGCTGTACGCACAGCTTGGTGCTGAGCGAGGGGCCTAAGATCCAGCCCCCAATGTGGACGCTGGACTACCGGGCAGGGGTGGGAGGCAAGGGGCCACCGGGGACTGGAGGCCCTGCAGGGTGGTTCCCCGGGTCGCTCCCACAGTCGGTGCCCAGATTGTATCATCTCCAGAGAGAGGGCGGGGGTAACCGAGCTGGCAAGGCGGGGCCAGCGCTGCCCTGGCGTGGACCCAGCACCCGTGCCCAGGCCGCGGGGCTGGGCAGTGAGGACGCAGGTGTAGGTGAGGGGCAGCCACAGTGCCTGGCCAGGGTTCTTGGCACTGCCAGTCCCCTCACCTCCCCCACAGTGGAATGCTGGGGAACCTCCCAGGGCCAGAGGGCAGGGGCCGAGGGAGGGGAGCGGGTGAGGGGAGTGGGCCGGTGCCGGCCTTGGCAGCCCGCTGGGGTTCCTGTGCTGGGTTTGGCTGCTGCACCACCTCTCGGCCCTGGAAGGCCGGGGGTGCCCAGGCTTCCTTGGAGGTTTGGGAAGGAGGCCGGGAGCGCACTGTGGCCACACGCAGTGAGACCCGGGGCCCCAGGCACCCTGTAAATGTCCAGTCAGGCCCTCAGCCTTGTACCGGGCAACACAATGGGATGTCAGAGGAGGCCAGCAGCCTGTCAGTTTTAGGGGGTCTCAGGCCTTTGGGATGGAGGGCTGGACCAGGCGAGGGCCCTCGCTGGAGCCCTCGTCCCCACAGGGCCTCTGGGAACCCCTTCCAGGAGACCCCTGATGGGCCTTCAAGGCCAACAGAGACCCTGAGGGACAATGGTGGCCAAGGCTGAAGGCTCAGGATCTCTGGCACTCCAGGACAGGTGCCCCAAAGCCCAGAGCGGTCGAGGCCTGATCGCCAGCACCAGAGTTGGCCAGGACAGGAAGTGGCAGCACTGGGGTGGTGGGGGAGGCAAAGAAAGGGAGCTCCCTGTGCCTCCCTGGCACCCCCACCTCGTCCCTCTGCCCTGCTCCTCGGGGTGCCCGCCCTGTGCCTCGTGGTAGCGTGAGGCTGCGCACCAGCGCTCTAGCCACCGGACCACAGCCACAGCACGGCGTGAGCTGCCCTCGTGCCTGCCGGCGTGGCCGGGCCCTTAGGAGAACGGGCATCGGGGCGTGGTCTTGGGATTTCTGGGGTTGAGACAGACAGGGACAGGACATGTGAGTGCCTGGGGTGAAGCCGAGGCCATGGCCAGGCAGCTGCTGCAGGAAGCCCCTTCTCTGCAAGGCCTGCACCCCCAACACATCACCACACTGGGAGGCTCGTGGGAGGGGCTGGGCCAGGCCGGCCTGCAGCCCTCCGGGCGCCTCCTGATGGCCCTCCCGGAGCCGGAGCCTGTGCCTGCCCCTCTCCTCCTCGCCAACAGAGACCAGAGGGGTGGCTGGGTCAGGTGCCTTTATTGGGGAGTGGGGACGTGACGGGGCGGCGGGGCGCGGGCTCAGTAGCCACACGCAGCGTGTCCAGGGCCCCAAGGCAGCACTTTCCAAGGCACTGGAGCGGCCCAGGCTGGGCACGGGCCCCGAGCTGTGACCAGACGTCCTTGTCCCCCACAGGTCCTGGCCCTTGGGCCAGCAAGGCCGCGGCTGTCAGCTTCTCTTGTGGGACTCGGAGGCTTTCCGCTGGTAGATCTCCGTGGTAAAGGGCCTGGGGAGAAGCCTCAGTCAGCGGCCGAGCCTGCCCAGGCTCGGGGGACGGTGTCCAGAGGGACTGGGGCCCCAAACCCCCGAGCTCTGGCACTGATGTGGGGCCTCTGGAGACCAGGAGGGACGGGCCACCCCCCCGCCGGCCCTCCCATGGACCCACACGAAGCAGCCCCACTCACCCCTCATACAGGACGGCGACCACGTACACGAGGCCCACCGCGGTGGCCAGCAGCAGGCCCGCGGGGCTGGCGTGCCTGTGGACAAACGCACGGTCGGGGCGAGGCTGGGCGCAGCAGCCGGCGCCCGCCCCTGTGCAAGCCTTTGGCCCCCTCCTCGAGCAGGGCTCCCGCTGGCCCAGCCCTGCCACACTCCGCACCTCGTCCCCAGCCCGTCCTGCCTGGCTGTCCCCTCAGGACAGTGGGCCCGCACGTCCCGGTCTCCAGTCCAGTGCACGCAGGAGCGACCGGGGCAGGCATGGGGGAGGGCCCAGCGCTCGCTCCTGTGCTCAGAAGGCCGTGCTGGACAGTCAGTCACCCAGAGACGGGCCCTCTGGGGTCTCAGCATCTCTCCAGGCTCACCAGGGGAGGTCTGGGGCTGATGAGACAGAGGGCTAAACTTAAGCCCCCTGGTGTGGAAAGGTGGCACCTTTGGGGAAGACGGATTGAGACTGCCCGGGCCGGCCCCAGGACTGCCCAGCGGGCCTGTGGGCAGGGAGCGGGGCCCCAGCAGCACACGAGCACAGATGTGCTCCTGCCTCCGCCACGTTGGGACAGGGCCAGACCCTCAGCAATCGTGGCCTGGGCCCAGGGCTGCCGTGCCATGGGCCAAACCACCTCTGTCAGCAGTCACCAGGCTTGGGTCATTTTAGCAGCCACAGCCCCAAAGCCAGCCAGGCCCACCCGGCCGTCCCTGGGGGTTCTGGCTGGGTGGGGCATAGAGGCATAGAGGCAGCATAGAGGCAGCACCTAGGCAGTCAGGGAAGGCTTCCTGGAAGAGGGAACATCACAAATTTGGTTTGAGAGGACTGACTGGGGCAGGAGGAGGGTCCAAGCAGAGGGGACAGGGTGTGTTGGTGTGGGCACACAAGTGCTGGCATAGAGGCGGGAAGGCGCTCGGTGGGGGCATAGCCAGGCTGCAGGGAGGTGATGCTCTGGAGTAGGTGAGTCTGGGGGTGCACAGGCTCCCCTCAGGAGCCCACGTCCAATCGAGGTGATGGGCCAGCTGGGAGGCAGGCTGGTTCCAGGCTGAGCTCACGGGCTGAGCTTTGTGGCCCGGACGTGGAGTGGGTATAGGTCCCCGCCGAGCCCACAGGACTCCCCTCGCCGCAGGCACTGGGCCCCGGGACTGTGGAAAGTGGCTAGCATCCAGGGGAGGGGTTGGGAGCCCCGACATTCCTCCATTTGAGAGTCAATTCTTTGGGCTCCTCTGACATCTCTGGGAGCACCTGGAACATTCTAGGCCAGTGGTTTGCAAGAGCTGCGTGAAAGCAGCAGGGCATCTTCTACAAAGACACCGTCCCGGAGAGAATGGAGACCCAGACTGGGGCACGCTCTCCGGAGGGGCTGGGGTGGAGGCGCCGCTCCCCCTGCGCCAGCCCCTTCACAGCAGGGTCTCAGAGCTCAGGGTAATGCCCAGGCCTGGCCGCGGCACGTGCAGTCCCAGGACCCACTCCCTCCTGGGCGCAGTGGTCCTCGCCTGTGGGGGAAGGGTATCTGCAGTGGCCGGGTCTCAGAGCAGCTGCCGGAGGCGCCTGGAGGCCCCGCGGAGGTGGGGACAGGGAGGCTCGGGCGAGCCAGGAGCTGGCCCTGGTGTTTGGGACCAGCAGGTGCCTGAGGCCCTTGCAGCCCTAACACTCTAGCACGGGGGTCAGAAAACTGCGGCCCACAGGCAAGAATGCTTTTTCCTCTTTTTTTTCAGTTTTTTGGCCACAGGGCACATGCACTTGCTGGAGGGAGACAGGAAGGGGTAGTGAGAAATCCCCCCGCGGCCACAGTGCAGTCCCCTCTCCTGTTCTCCTCTCAGGATGTCGGGCACACATGCACATGTGCACTGCCTGCGTCTCCTGCTGCCGGGTCTGGGACTCGAACTGCAGTGATCACATGGGAATCCAATGCCTTAACCACCACACCACCTGCTGGCCTCACCTTTTACATGTTTAAATGATTTTCAAATAAGTATCAAAAGTATGTTTCGTGGCATGTGAGAACGATACGATGTTCCAGTTCCGGGGCCCTCTGATGGCACTGTATTGGCTCGGGCCACGGGCACCCTCCATCTCGCCTCGGCCCAGCACTGCGGGGTGGCACCGTGGCTGTGACCTGCCCCGCCCTCAGGCGTGACGCTGGCCCTCTGAGAGGAGCGCAGGCGCCGGGGCTCGGTACTCACATGAGGGCCCAGCCCAGGTAGTTGGCCGTGCTGCCCCAGTACATGGGGTTGTCCAGGACGTTGAAGGGGAACCTGGTCACCCTCGCATCCTTGAGGATCCCGAAGTAGTCACCTGTGGATGAGGCGGGGTGGGAGGGAGGGTCACTCGGTGGGCTGTCCACACTGGCCACACCACTGCCCTGAGGCCCCGGGGTGGGCTGCGGGGGCCTCAGCCTCCCCATGGCTGTTACAGGCAGCGCCCTACCACTGCCACCTGCTGTGGCCATGGCCCAGGGCCACCCGTCACTCTGGGAGTGGGCCCCCAGTCACCCAAGGAGCTGGACACGGTGGGCAGACGCGACCCTCAGACCGCTCCAAGGTAGGCCAGTCACCTACACGCCCGCCCTCGGTCACAGGCCCTCTCCGGGCCACACTAGACAGAGGAAGGACCGGGGGTGGCAGGCACAGGCCGTATGCTGGGACTGTCGCCATGGCCGTGCAGCTGCTCAGTGGAGGATGCCACCGCGCCCTAGAACCCTCTCGCTGTCTCTGTCCAGGAGGACAATGACGAGAAGTGGGGCAGCCAGCCTGACAACGGGAAGCAGCGGGCAGGAGAGGCCGCGGGGCTGCGTCACCACTGTCTGCGGACAAAGGGTGCAGGGCAGGAAGCAGGAAATGGGGCGCTGGGGCCTGGGGCGGTGGCACAGAAACCCACTTCGGGGGACGCTGGCAGGAGGCCGAGGCCTCGCCTGCATCCAGAGCTGCCAGCCCCTCGGGCGTTTCTAGGCCGTCTGCCCGGGCTGCATCCAGGCTCTCCGGCCCTCCTCGGGACCCCCGCCTGGACAGGCCAGGGGCTCTGCCCACGCCACCCACAACCCTGGGCTTCCAGCCCCGCCTGGAGCCTGCCCCTGCCCGCAGAGGACCAGCCTGCCACAGCACCCGGGCTGGCCCGCCCGCCGCTCCTCGCCCCAGCTCGGTAAGGAGGCCCGCCTTCCGCACCCAGGTCCCCACCCCACTCCGGCCCCCAGGCCACCTCTTCCTTGCTGCGACCCCTTCTGTGCGCCCACCCCTGGGAGGGAAGCCTGAGCCCCTGGCGTGGCCTCAGGGCCACGGTCCCACCTCTAGCCCGCCCCGGTCAGCACTCCTGCACAGCCCCGCTCTGTCCTGACTCCTGCTCCTCCGCTCCAGGGCCTGGGCCACCCTCACACCCGCGGCACTCCCCGCCCAGCCGGGCGCCCGGCGCTCCTGTCAGCCAGGACCCGGCTCCCTAGCTGCTGCCTGAGCGCGAGGCTCTGAAGTGCCTGCTGGTGCCACACTGCTGAGGGCACCCTGCCAGACCTTGCCACAGGGCGACAGGCCTGCAATGCTGAACTCACAGCTGCCGCCTCGACTCTCTAAGGACATTAACCCTGAACACGCAGCCCCTGGGAGCCCTGGAGGGGCAGTGCAGCCGCAGAGTCTGTGCAGGGCGGGCAGCGGCAAGCCAGCACCTCTGCAGATGGCCACTGGGCTGGGGCAGCCTGGCCGCTGACTCGTCGAGTCCCTGTGTCCAGCCCAGGGCCATGGGTGGAGAAGGACCCAGCACCTTGGCCAGCTGTGCTGACTCCTGGCTGGGGGAGTTCCCTTCTGCCCCCGAGGTCCTGGCCCTTCAACCTCCCTGCTGCAGGGTTCCCGCTTGGCCACCTTTTCCCAGGCCGGAAGGAGGTGGAAGCTGCTGCCATCGTGAGGGTGGGCGGGCGCTGGGCCAGGCTGGCACCAGCTCCCACCTGAAAGCAGCAGGGCCACCAGCAGTGGGGACTGCAGCGTCCTCCCGCCCTGCACCACACCCAGCCCTGTCTGCACCCACATAGTGGAGCCGCACCCTTTGCTGGGAGCTGAGCGTGCCCAGGGCAGTGCCCGAGGTGGCTGCGGAGTCCTGGGCTCCTGTCACGGTGCGCCCAGCCCAGTGACCACCTCACCTCTTCATGTGAGCAGGGCTCAGGGTCCTGTGCCAGTGGCCAGGCCCAGGAGACCACCCTGCAGCCCTGCAGAGCCAGGCAGGAGCTGCCGCCACGCCCACGAGGCAGGGGCACAGAGGCCTGGAGCTGGAGGCACTCGGACCTTGCTGGGCAGAGCCCTGAGTGGGAGGTGAGCCTCGGGGCAACAGCCTACCAGCCGCCCAGGAGGACATCCCAGGTGGCAGGGCGGCAGCCACTGGGCCCGGCCCCGAGCAGCCCTCCCCAAGGTCACCTAGCCCTCGAGGTCTTACCAAGGAAGGTGCCGGTGAAGCCCAGTGCAAAGAAGCTGGACAGCACAAACACGACGCCCACTCCCAGGAACGCCAGGCCCAGGCGGTAGGCGGTGGGGTTGTCCAAGCTCTCCATTTTGGGCTGGCTCAGCATGGCCTGTGTGAAGCTGCAGGACAGGAAGACGGATGTCACTGCAGTGGAGGAGGCCACGCACCATCTTGCCCCCGCAGGGGCCCCCAGAGAAGAGCCAGTCCTCGGTCGTCTGCTGAAGCACAGGTGGGCGGGCCAGGGCCACTTGTCCTGCCTCTTCAGGGTGACAGGGAGAGGCGCCCAATCCTGCCAGAGTTTTTTGACTTTTCAAAAAAAGCCAGAAATCCTGACTCGCATGTGGCCCGCCCACATGCTGAGGACCAGGCAGCTCACGCGCAGCACTGGAGCGTGCACAGCCCCAGGCACACCTGGGCCCGCCGTGAGCTGCAGCGAGTCCCTCAGAGGGAAGGCCGGCTCAGGAAAGAGGCCATGCAAGCGCCAGGCTGCATGGCAGGCCCCGGGGCCTGAGTGCCCGTGCCCAGCGTGCACACACGGTCATGGGCATCCCACTCCCCAGAGGGCACAATGCCGGGAGGCCGGGGCGGGCACGGCGGACTCAGCTTCCGTGGCCCCTGCACACGCCCTGGGCACCCACCTGAGTGTTAAGGCACCTCGGCGGCCCCTTCATGTCCTTCTTTACACCCACATTTCCCGTTAGGGCCAAGCCAGGGAAGGACTTGGTACAGGCAGCGGGTTGAGGAAGGAGGGTGATTGTAATAACATGTCAATGCATCTGGAGGCTCGGCTCACCAGTTGGATCCCGAAGACTGGCAGGCCTGGTGCAGGCAGGGCCCAGGGTCCAGGCATGGGTAAGGGGCCTGGACGGCACCACTGGGAGGCCCAGCTGCAGATGAGGGGCACCCACAGGAAAGGCTGTGTGTGGCAGCCAGTACCTGACTGAGCCGAACGCACTCCCCACTCTCCCCATGGCCGTGCCACTTGGAGGAGACGGAGACTCGACACCATCACGGCAACTACCTGCTGTCCCTCCCAGCAAGGGCGGCCCCGCACACCTGCCCACCCATCCACCTACCCACCTACCCACCCGTCCACCCATCCACCCCCCACCCATTCACCCACCTACCCACCCGTCCACCCATCCACCCGCCCACCCATTCACCCACCTACCCACCTGTCCACCCATCCGCCCACCCATCCACCCCCCCACCCATCCACCCACCTACCCATTCACCCACCCGTCCACCCATCCACCCCCCCACCCATCCACCCATCCCTTCATCCATCCCATCCACCTACCCAGCCATCCACCCACCTACCTACCCATCCACCCCCCACTCATCCACCCATCCACCCCCCATCCACCCACCTACCCACCCATCCACCTATCCATGTACCCATCCGCTCCCATATCTACACATCCACCCACCCATCCAACCACCTACCCATCCACTCATCCACCCCCTATCCTTCCACTCATCCACCCCCTATCCTTCCACCCACCCACCTACCCATCCACTCATCCACGTACCCATCCACTCCACCCCACAGCCACCCACCCATCCATCGACCCATCTACTCATCCATCCACCCATCCAGCCACCTACCCTATCCAGCCACCTATCCACATACCCATCCACTCATCCACCTCCTATCCACCCACCCACATACCCATCCATCCACCCATCCACCCACCTACCTGCCTGCCCACCCATCCAACCATCCATCTGCCCATCCATCTACCCAGCCACCCACCCATCCATCCATCCATCCATCCATCCATCCATCCTTCCTTCCTTCCTTCCGTCCATGCACCCACTCCCTCATCTATCTACCCACCCAGCCACCATCAGCTATCCACTCACACATCCATGTCTCGCTCTCACCCATCCATCCATCCATCCATCCATCCTTCCTTCCGTCCATGCACCCACTCCCTCACCTATCTACCCACCCAGCCACCATCAGCTATGCACTCACACACCCATGTCCCTCTCTCACCCATCCATCCATCCATCCATCCATCCATCCATCCATCCATCCTTTCTTCCGTCCATGCACCCACTCCCTCATCTATCTACCCACCCAGCCACCATCAGCTATGCACTCACACATCCATGTCCCTCTCTCACCCATCCATCCATCCATCCATCCATCCATCCTTCTTTCCTTCCGTCCATGCACCCACTCCCTCATCTATCTACCCACCCAGCCACCATCAGCTATCCACTCACACATCCATGTCTCGCTCTCACCCATCCATCCATCCATCCATCCATCCTTCCTTCCGTCCATGCACCCACTCCCTCATCTATCTACCCACCCAGCCACCATCAGCTATGCACTCACACACCCATGTCCCTCTCTCACCCATCCATCACGAAGCATCTTTGTTTGCCAGGCTTTCTCAAGCAGAAAGGATTCGCCATCTCCCACCGCTCCCCCCACTGGTGAATTCAGACCACTTCAATGCTACCCTGACGTTGAGCTGAACACTGCCTCCCGAACTGTCTTCTGATCAAACTCGGGACAGAGGCTGCGTCTCCTTCCCTGGACATCTCCTGGCACTTGCCAGGAGCCAGCAGATCGGGCGTTCAGTGACTGCTCATCAGCTGAAGAGAAAGCATCACCCCCAAGCAGAGAAGGCGTCAGGGAGAAGGGCCTGTGAACACAGCCAGCAGGCACAGGGCGGGGGCCCGTACGGGACCTGTCACACAGAGGCACACAGGTGGCCACCGTCATGCTGCCCACCCCACCCAGCTCTCCGCCCACCACGCCCTTCCCTGCCCCACCCCCGCTGGGCTCAGGGTCACTCCGCACTCCAGGCTGAGCCGTGGGACTAGCTCAGGGTCACGGGCTGCCATGGAGCCGGGGCATCACACGAGCACGGTGTGTGAGGTCCGCCGTCAGGGCAGCCCTGCAGCCAGGCACACCTTCCGCCCTGCAGACCCCGCGGCTGAGGCCACGGAGCTCCGGCCCCTGCCTGAGCCCCTCCTACTCTCCTGGTGCAGAAGGGGGGCATGCCAGCGTGCAGAGCCGTGGCAAGGCCTCTAGCCCTGCTCGGGGAAGGCTCCTCGGCTACCCCTGCACTGGGGACCCCGCAGCAGAGCGTGTGCACCAGTACACACGTGCGTGTGCGGAGTGCCGCTCAGACCTCGGGCTCTCGTGAGCGGGGTGACCCCACTGCCCAGCTCCAGGCCCGGCCTGCCCAAACCCAGGGCCAGCCTGAGGCCTCTCCCTGAGTTCCCTGTGGCGCCAATGGCCGCACGCACACAGCTGCTCCTCAGAGCGCGGTGAGGTTTCGGGCACACCGGAGCCCCTGCCTCCTGCACACGGGGTGGACCGAGCAAGGCGTGTGACGAGTGCGAAGAGGAAGCCCGGGTCCGAGGACGGGCTCGCCAGGCAGGGCGGGGTCCAGTGGGAAGGTGCTCCGGCTGGGAGAGCATCCCGGAGGGAGACCTGCCAGGTCTGGGAGCCTTGAGGCTGGGCAGGGACTGAGGACGTGTGAGGGGCTGCGGAGGGCCCGGAGAGGGAGGTGCTCTGGGTGCCGAGGGGAAGGCCGGTCAGGAGGCCGTGCCCACGCACAGCAGGGGCTCGGGGGCCCTGTGGCCGCTTCCCCCGTGCTCCTCAGTGCTGGGCTGGTCTCAGCCCGGCTCGGGCCCTCTGCCAGAAGCCTGCACCACCCAGGCGGCGGCGATGGGGGGAGCTCCCGGCCCCCACTCTGACGGGGCCCAGCTCCTGGGGACGGCCACTGGGCCAGGATCTGGTGGAGCAGGTGGCAATTCCTGACGAGGGCAGATCTGGGGCCGGGAGCAGCAGGAGGGTGGTCTGGCTGCCCAGACTTGACCCCAGGTCCCCGGAGAGCTCTGCCCCGCTTGCCGACCCGTCTCCTCTGCCTCAGCCCAAGCCCAGGGTGCACCCCGGCTCCCACGGTGTTCCATGGCTCGCTCACTCCCGGGGCCACAGAGACCAGGCGAGGGACCCGCCCGCACGCCGCCGGGCACCCGGGCTGGGAGCACAACAGTGGCTTTTCTGGAACCGACGCATGGCCCAGCCCCAATTAGTGGGTCGCCGCTCGCACTGCCATTAGCCGGAGCAAATGAGCAGAGGCGAGTCGCTCAGGGCCGCTCAGGGCCGCTCAGGGCCGCTCGGCAATTTCCTGCGGATACACGGCGTGCTGGCTGGGGAGGCTGCACGGAGACCCGGTCGTTTGCCTCGGGTTCTATTTTTAAGACTTGGATTGAGCTTTCCGTCACCAACGTCCCTTGAGGCCATCTGTGCTCTGCTTCCCCCAAATCCGGGAAGCCCTGGGGGATGGGAAGGTACTGCAGCCTCGGCGTCCCCACCCACCCCCACCCAGGCCACACACCGGGCACAGGCTCGCGGCCGGCCTGTCCCCTGCTTCCATCTGCACTGACGAGAGCCCCCCAACTTCAGGGGTTTGAGATGACCCCGTGACGCACACGCTCACCCCGTGCCCCCTGAGCTGTCACTAGCCCCATGTCCCCCTGCACATCCAACTGGTTGCCAAGTCTTGGGCTCTCAGTCAGCCAAGACCCCTGGCTGCTCCCAGCTCAGGCCTCAGGCCCCACCTGCCTCCTCCCAAAGCACCCTCCGGAGTCCCACCTCTGACCAAGACACCTTTCTCAAGGAGAGGCCAGGCCCACCGGCCCTCCAGCCCGGGAACGTGCACCCCACCCTGCGGCCTGGAGAGGTCACTCTGAGGAGGGGCTGTCCCAGCGGGGTGAAGGCCCCACCCTCCGAGCCTGAGAGTTAAAGGAGGTTATATGGACCTTCCCGAGGGTCTCGGGGTCAGGGAGAGACAGAGGCCGGGCCCCGGCAGGGAAGGATGGCAGCCGCGAGGAGCCCGATCCTGCCAACGACCCCTGTCCGTGCAGACCCTCCTCAGACAGCCCGCAGCACCTCCTTCCAGCCTGGGGAAACCCCAAGGCAGGGCCCTGCTCCCATGCTCACTCCGCCAGCCTGTCCAGAGATCCACCTGCTCTTGTAAACACCCGTGCTCTGCTGGGACTGCGGGTGCTCCCTTCTCGGCCGCCAAGGCCGCACCCCGCCTGCTCTGACACCCATCCTGGGAAGTGGGCTGCCCGTGAGCCCGCCCTGCCCTGTGAGCACTCAGCCAACACCGCCCTGGCCAGGACACAGGGCCGCAGCCCAGGGCGCCTGCGCGCCACATCCTCCCCGCTGCGGTCCCGCGGCCTGGCGGCTGGGATCTGGATCTCCGGGGAGCTGCGAGCCTGGTCGGAGGCCACGCCTGACCCCGCTGCAGCCAGCGCAGGCACAGGAAGGACGCCCGAGGACATGGCCGCCCCTGCCGCCCCTGGTGCTCTGCGACCTCAGCCAAGACCCCACACGCCCACATGCACCCTCCGGCTTCCCCAGAGGGAGCCCGCACTCCCAGGCCCAGGACACGGCTCCTCAGCCGGGCCTCTCACAGGCCACAGGCGACTCCCACGTGCTCAGGAACGTGCTTCATCCATGGCTGACGAACGGCACCAGGGGCTCCTGAGGCCCCAACACGGCTGGCCAGTCTCCCCCCAGCTGCAGCCCAGTCCTGGCCGGCCGTCCACCCTGCACTGCCCAGACAGCCTTTCCCAGGAGCAGGCTCCAGGCTGAGGCCAGCCGTGCAGGGGGAGCTGCCAGCGGACCAGAGGGCTGTGGCAGATGCCCCGAGCCTGTCAGCCGCCCTTCCCGCGCACGGCCCGCAGCCACAGCACGCTGGCAGTGCCAGCTGCCCACCGGGTCTGGGTTAGCACCACTGGCCTCCAAATAACAATGGCTTCGGCTCATCCCGCTGGGGCGGAAATTTCAAGCTGCCGGGTCTGGGACTCGAACTGTCGTCAGCCATGTGGGAGTCCAGCGCCTTAACCACTATGCCACCTGTTGACACCCCAATTTGAGGTTTTCTTCCTCATCCTGGACTCAGAAAGCCAAGAACTCACTGGCCCGGAATGAAACAATACATCAGTCTAGGGCCGCTCTACCTATCCGAGTCACATTCCAATCAGAGTCACATTCCAATTAGTCTCACTGCGCTTCGGCTGCTGGACACGCCCACGCGGGCTGGCTCCTCGCGCTGTTCCCAGGCTGCGGGAGGGCCCATGGGTGGGGCATGAAGGGGACACAGGGATACTGGGGACTGGGCCAGGCTGCTGGGCGGGTGGGGCGGGCGGTTCTTCCCAGCTGAGGGTTCGGTGAGCACCATACCCAGGTGCTGCCCATCCCACCTGACTTTCCAACTAATCCCCTGTCCCACCCCTGCCTAGGACCACCCCACACACAGCCGTGGTGGCCCTGCCCAGGCCAGGATCAAAGGGTTACTGGGGTGCACGTGGAAGGGAAAGGGCCTCCCCATTGTGTAAGAGTCCCTTTGGCTCTGGTCACGCGTGGGCAAGCTCCCGTGCAGGTCAGGGACCCACGGCGAGGTGTCTGGGCATCAGTGTGCGCCTGCTGCAGTGCTGAGAGCACAGGGGCCGGGACGACCCAGCGCTGCGTGTGGGCGGCCGAGCGTGCGCGTGCGCGTGGAGCTGCCGTGCAGAGCAGACCAGGGCCGGGAAGGGCTTACCTGTGTTGCTGGGTGGACCCGACATGCCGATGGCACCCACAGAAGTACACATGCCACCACGTCTAGGTGGGGACTGTCCCCCAAAGGGCCCAGAGACATCAGTAAGGGAGACCCCCACCTGGGAAGGAGGGGACGGCAGGTGTTGTTCCAAACAAGTGTGTCGCGTGTGGGTGCGGATCGCTGATCGGCAGAGGACAGCACACCATCAGGGCGTCTTCCCAGCCCTGAAGGCTGCTGGCCTTGTCCCAGGGCACAGGGCCCCCTGCTGCTAAGTAGCCCAGACCCCTCTCCTCCAGGGCCCGCTCACGAATCCTCGGTGGCCCTGAGGGCGGGCACCTTGCTGCCCACATTAGAGCAGGACGCAGGGCCCACGCTGAGCACCCCGCGTGAGGGCAGGGTTACTGACAGGCCTCCCGTATTCCTGGGGTGTTGGGAGGCGGGTCCTGAGGTCAGCTGAGGACACTGTGGCTCCGGGGTCAAGGATGGACAGAGGCCTGTCTGAGGTAGGGCCTCTCCCCTGCCCACATCAGGGGAAGACAGCGTGGGTCACAGAGGGATGGCCCCAGCCAGTCTGCGCCCTGCAGGGCCAGGCAGGGCAGTCAGCTGTCTGTCCGAGTCAGGAATGGTCAAAGTGCCCTGGCCGTGGCCGCTGGGGTGTGCCAGACGAGATTCCCGCAAGCCCTGGGGTACCCCAAGGATGCCCTGATCCCTCTCCCCCCTGCATGGCCCGAACCCCGGGCGCCTGCCGCCCAGCACAGGCAGGAGAGAAGGCCCCACCTGGCCAGTGCCAGGCAGAAGGTGGGCTGTGCTCTGTCACCCAGATCTGCCTTCTGGCCTTTTTCTTTGTTTTGTTTTTGTTTTTTTTTTTTTTTTTTTTTTAATAATTATTTTATTTAGTTTGTTAAATTTATTTTAATTTGACAATAGAGGGACAGAGCAAGAGAGAAGAGGGAATGTGAGAAAGCAAGCCGCCAGGTCCGGGACTGAAACCATGGCCGGCCATGTGGGAGTCCAGCGCCTTAACCGCCACCTGCTGGCCTCTTTGTATTTTTCAGTTTGCTAGAGGGCATGTGTGCTTGCTGCACAGAGACGAAGAGAGGGGGAGTGAGAGAGTGCCCCGCCGGGGAAGGCCATGGGCAGGCCCTGCTCTGAGGGTTCCAGATTCTGGGAACGCACACACACCTACCCAGAGTGTGGTGTTTTTTTTTTTTTTTGGAGAGGTTTTTGCTATAGGGCGTGTGTGCTCGCCAGACAGACAGAGAGACAGAGAGACAGAAAGTGAGAAATCACCCCCCAGGGGGGATGGCCATGCCGCAATCCCTTCTCCTCCATTCTCCTCTCGGGATCTTGGGCACACACGGACACGCACCCTGCGTGAGTTTAAGTCACGGAGTTCAGGACTCGAACCGCGGTGGACTACGTGGGAGTCCAGCGACATAGCCCTTATACCAACTGGTGGTCCCCCTAGAGCATTTTTCAAGCTTTCAGGACCAGGACTTGAACCACACAGTTGGCCATGTGGGACCCAGATGCCTTAACCACCAGGTCATGGTCTTGCCCAGTCCTTCTCTTGGATGGCAGGAAGGTAGTATGTCCCAAGTCAGAAAGGGACCAAGCACTTGGTGACACTGGGCCAGCCTGGGCTGGGGAGAGGGTTGGACCCTGACCCCGAGGGCTTCCCACCAGACACCTGCCCCCTGTCCCTCCTGGAGGGGCTCCCGGAACAGCCTGGCCACACAGCAGAGGCCAGGATCACAAGCCCAGGCCACCCGGGCGCCATCTCCTCCACTTCTCCTCGCTCAGATGCCAAGCACAGTGCACTGTCCCATTCATTGTCCCCTTCCTCTGCTGGCAGGGGACTAAGCAGCCCAGAGAGGGGGACGGCTCGCTGTGACCCAGGGGCCCGTGGCTCACCCGCGGTGCACGGGGGTGCCCAGCTTACCAGTGGGAGCGCAGCACGTTCAGGAGCAGGATGGCACCACCCAGGAAGTAGCAGGCGAGGTGCGGGGACCGGAAGGCCCTGCTCAGCTTGCGGGTCCTGTGCTCCCATCGGGCTACCTGGACAGCAGGCAGAGAACGAGAGTGAGAGCTAGAGTGAGAGCGAGGCGCTGGCGGGCGAAGATCCAGGGTGGCAGTGGGAGGGGAGCAAGGGTGTCCTGCATCCCGGGCCCCGGAGCCCCAGTCCCAAGGATGGAGATGCCGGGAGCGGTTGCCACACCCACCCCAGGTGGCGAAGCTGCGTCTCAGGCTGAATCCAGGGCCCTCCGCCCGGCGGGAGGGACGGGGTCACAGAAGCAGCTCTCCGGCAGACACACCAGGAGCCCACCGCAGCACGGGGGCACATCCCCGGCCGGACACGGGGCCTCTCTCTGGCCCCTCCTGGAGCGGCAGAGACCCATGGGACACAGTCCCCGAGCTGCCACAGCGCACAAGGCAAGGGCAGTCCCAGCGAGCCCTCCGCTCAGAGCCGCCCGGGCCGGCTGCTGGGCACACAGGGGCCCACCAGGGAGAGCCTGCACCCCCCCACTTGCCTGAGCACTCCCCTGAGGCACAGACTTAGAAATGTGGACGTTAGGAACAGTATTTATTTTAGCACAGCAGATGGCATAATGGCTATGTTGCTGGACTCACACATAGTCTACCAAGGTTCGAGTCCCAGACCCGGTGGCTTAAACTCAGGCCGGGCGCGTGTGCATGCGTGCCCAAGATCCCGAGAGGAGAACGGAGGAGAAGGGACTATGGTGTGGCCATCCTCCGGGGTGATTTCTCGCTTTCTGTCTCTGTCTCTGTCTCTCTGGCGAGCGCATACACCATCCGCTCTTCGGACGCGCCCCTTTGGCCATAGAACCTTTTCCCCCCAAGCCCCAGGCCCAGGACTCAAACCTCTCAGTTGGCCATGTGGGACCCAGCTGCTTTAACTGCTGTGCCGCCCGCTGGGCCAGACACAGACTCTTATTTCTTTATTTATTTTCACAAACCCCGTCTGGAACCTCAAAGTCGGCGTGGACAGTAGAGAGGAGCTGGCCGGCGGCCGCCCGCCTCTGTTGGCTCCAAGACCCCAGCTTCCCTGCCCTGTGAAGGCGGGGGCCCTGGCCCAGCTGGGCACCCCCAGGGAGCACCAGGCCAGCACTGAGCAGAGTGGACGGGGGACAAGGGAGGACGCACCGAGGTGAACACACAGCCCCGTTACGTGAGCCCGTGAGCACATTCGCACACCTGCGCGTGCTCGGGAGTGCGCAGCCACACCTCTGCTGGTCGCCTCGCCACAGGCCCGCCTTCCCATCCCCTCCCGGCAGCTGTCACCAGGACGGTGCTGCCTGGCCCAGCCTGTCTCCTGGGGTGGCGGGGAGCAATGCAGGTCGGGCTTACAGGAAAGAGCAAGGGGGTGAGGGAAGCGGCTCCGGGCCTTCCCTGGGCTCTCCCTTTGTCCAGGGCCAGCAGGTGCCCGCCGCAGACGCCGTGGGAGGCTCCACAGGGCTCTCAGGAGCAGGAAGGACGCGCACTTGCTCCGGGGCTGGGGGGGCTGCCGGCAGTGACCACGAGGGGGTCCACCAGGGAGGGGTGCCCAGGACGCGGACTGCACACCCCTCACGGCCACTTCGGGTTTGTGTTTTTAAAGTTGATTTATTGGGGCTGGCAGGTGGAGTGCTGGTTAAGGCACTGGACGCCCACATGGCTGACTATGGTTCAAGTCCTGGACCTGGTGGCTTGCTTTCTCACTGCTTTCCTTCTCTCTCTCTCTGGTTAACTAAATAATAATAATAAGTTAATAATTCTAAACAAAAGTTAAAGTTTACTTATTTCTCTCATGAGCAAGAGACAGAGACAGAGGCATCACCCCCAACAAGGTCTTCACACCACGAACCCGGCCTCAGTCGGCCCCGGAGCATGGGCACGTGTGCCTGGCGTGCTCAGGAAGTCTCAGATGACAACCCGGGTGCACCCCTATGCCACCCCCACCCCTTTTCTAACTTCTGCGACAGAACTCAGAGTGGAGCCTACCTCCTCCCTGCACTCGAGCTCCTCGATCTTGGGCGTGCACGCACCTGGCATGTTTTCAGGCCAACCCAGGGATTTGACGGGGCGGGCCGCGTGGCTTCCCGCACTGCGGTTCAGGCCGTTTTGACGGAACCGCTGGCGGGGCTGGATGGTGGTTTTTTTTTTTTTGGAGAGGTTTTTGCTATAGGGCGCGTGTGCTCGCCAGACAGACAGAGAGAGACAGAGAGACAGAAAGCGAGAAATCACCCCCCAAGGGGGATGGTCACACCGCAATCCCTTCTCCATTCTCCTCTTGGGATCTTGGGCATGCACGCACACGCGCCCGGCGTGAGTTTTAAGCCACCGGGTCCAGGACGCGAACCGCGGTCGACTACGTGGGAGGTCCAGCGACATAGCCATTACGCTAACTGCTGGTCCCATGGATGGTGTTGTTTTGATGGGCCACTGTGTTCTGCCTTCTACGGCCCAAACCAACAGCACCTCCCTCCTTCCAGTGCCTGCCGGTGTGTGCTTGGCGCCGGGCCAAGTGCTCTGCAGCTCCAGAATGTGTCAGCGGCCGGGCCTGTCCCAGGGAACCCAGGGCACCTGCACAGCACGTGGCCGAAGCCTGTCTGAGCACCTGGCCCTGTCGCACTGAAGCCAGTGGGGGTCCCGCGGAGTGCAGCTTCACTACGGGGCCTGGGGGTTCCCTCTACAGGTCCCCTGGAAGGCAGGCCACCTCTAAAGCACTCAGACCCTTTGGGAGGGACTGCCTGCACCCCAGGAAAGACAGGAGAGTGGCCTGCAGTGGCCGGGGCCGAGGAAGAACCCAGCTCACACCCGGACCCCAGCCTGAGTCACCGGAGAGCAGACGTCCAGGCTGCGGAAGGCCCTGCAGGGAAGCAGTGGGGCGGTGCTGTCCCGGATCCAGGACAACCTCCAGCCAAGACATCAGTCATCAGCACAACCGTGAGCACGGGCTCAGGCTGGCAGCGTCCCACTGACGCGGGGTCGCGGTGGCCATGTGACCAGCAGAACAGCCCCTCCGGCCTCAGACTTCAGCAAGCCTTGTCTGACAGCGTGACTGTGAGGGCGGCCTCGGAGCTGTTGGTTTCCTGGATGGACGGGAGGGAAGGATGCTGGGCCCGCTGCCACGGTGCAGGGAGGGGCAGCGCCCTGGCGTGGAGACCACATGGTGGCCACGGTTCACAGCCCTCGGCCTGCAGGACACAGCAGGCACGCACAGGCACCCAGAGTCCCAGAGGGCCAGGTGCACAGGCCCTGCCGGGGCGCCTCTCCCCCTCTCCCCCCCCCCTTTCTCCCTCCCCCTCTCCCCCTCTCCCCCCCTTTCTCCCTCTCCCTCTCCCTCTCCTTCTCCCTCTCCCTCTCTCTCTCCCTCTCCCTCTCCCTCTCCCTCTCTCTCTCTCACACACACACACACACACACACACACACACACACACGATCAGTAAAAGGACGACACTGGGGGCCGGCAGGTGGTGTGGTCAAGTGCTGGGTTCCCGCATGGCCGATCACAATTCGAATCCTGAACCTGGTGGCTCGACAACCACGCCAGGCACGTGTGTGCGTGCCCCAACCCCGGGGAGAATGGAGAAGGGACTGGCATGGCCGCCCCGGGGTGAGCGCTCGCTTTCCCTCTCCGCCGCTCCGTGCTAAGTGCACGCGCCTCACGCACGCCGAAGAAAGGACGCCGAAGTCTGCGGAGAGCACACGGCGTCCCTGCCCTCGGGCCACGGCCAGAGCACCGGATGGCGGGTCGGGGCCCGCAGCTGGGCCTCGCTCTGCCCAGTTCCTCTGTCGGGCCCTGCTTCCCCATCTGTAAGTGAGGTGGTCGGGTCTGCACCCCAGGTTCCTGGCCCCCACACCCCTGTGGCCATGGCTCTGCCCTGCGCTGAGTGAAGCAGATAGGAGCTGTGTGGTGGCACTGCAGCAGTCCCACCTCTGGGAGGTTCCCGAGTGGGCAAAGCCACCCCGCAGCATCGGGGCCAGGGCAGCCACTGCCAGGCCGGGAGCTGCCGGGGGAGGACAAGGGACGGGAGAGGCCCGAGAGGGCGGGGGAAGGCGTTGCCCAGTGCTGGCGGCAGCGGTTACACGCTGCACGTGTGTCAGGTCTGGCCACACCGCATGTCTAAACGTGCCCCTGTGCTGTGCACAACAGCCCTCAGTAAAGCTCCTTTTAAAAAAATCGAACCCTGTTGAGTCTGGGCTCTAGGGACGGATGAGAGCGGCATCCTCTGTCACAGGCCCTGGCAGGCTCTCCCGTCCCCGAAGGAGCATCTTTGCCATGTGAACACAGGCCGCCCGGACGTGTCTAAGGACACAGCTGCGAACAGCTGGACACAGCCCGGCCCGGATCCCTCACTGGCCGCCTCCGCACCACCAACACTGCTCCCTGGGGGCTGGAGGGAGGCCCCTTCTCCAGCGGAGCACTCTGTGGACACAGAGAAGCCAGGCAGGGGCTCTGGGCTCCCGGGCTGGCTCTTGCCACCAGCCCTGGTGTCCTGTGGGCCATGGAATGGCCTTTGAGACCCTGTGCCGTCCTCGGCCTCCCACAGCACCCCCTGCCCTACCATCTGGGTAAGGATGGGTGACAAATGCACTTGAGACCAGTGTGATGACAGCCAGAGGGCAGTGGGGCCCGAGACCAGGCCACGCGGGAGGAAGGGCGGGCACAGTGAATTGTGGGTAACCACCGCCAGCCACCCGGCCCGGCTGCCTTCGATCGGCTGCTCCTCCAAGGCGATCAATAAACGGGGAGTCGCAGCCGGTGTGTGACTCCCCGGCCCGAGCTCCACCTCCCTCCCCTCTCCGGGCGCCTGGCTACACCCTCATCCAATTAAGGGGCTGGAGCAGGCGGAGCAGGACGGTCCACAGCGGCTGAGCATGAGCGCAGGCTCCACCACCCAGGCTCTGGTTTTGCCTCCTGGACTCCTGGGATCCTCAAAGCGGAGCTTCAGTTGCTCAAGCCCCCCCGACCCCAGGCCCAGCTGCCCTCTCCCCAGGGTTGCCAAGTCCCAGACACCCGTAAACGCCAAGGGAAGTGTAGTGTGCGGTGTCCCCCGCCGCAGGGGCTCCTCTTGTGTACTGTGCGGTGTCCCCGCCGCAGGGGCTCCTCTTACCGGCATTTACTGTCGCCTGGCCGGATGGGGCTGAGCCTGCACGTACCCTTGGAGCTGACCCCGCACCCCAGGTCGGGCGTCCCCGCGGCTGTGACGCCAGCCTCTTCCTCCCAGTGTTTTTTTCAGATGATCTCCACAGGCTCAGAGAGGTAGAGACACAGGCAGAGGAGCGGAGGGCAGAAATCCCAGCCGCGGCTGCCCCAGCCAAGCCTGCAGAGAAACGGGAAAATGGGACGCACACGCTTGTCCGCTCCAGCATGGCGCAGGTCAGGGGACGACGGAGAACTCAGGCAAGCGTCTCTGCGGGCGCCTGAGGAGGATGGAGTTCTAATCCCCACCATCTGAAGGAAGCTGGGGGCCCTCCACGTCTAAGGAGCTGGTGGCCGAGCACCCACTGCGGCAGGAGAGGCTGCGAGACACACGAGAGCCACGGCTTGGGGCCCGGCCCCACCCAGACATACCAGGCACGGCTAGCCCCGGCGAATGGGAGGCCAGAACAGGAGGCCCTTGACCCAGAGAGCCCGGGTGGACACGGCCCATCCCTCTCTCTCCCTCTCACATTAAAAGGGGGTGGTGGGCCAGTAGGCGGTGTAGTGGTTAAGGTACTAGAGTCCCACATGGTCGACCGCGGTTCGAGTCCCAGACCTGGCGGCTTCAAACTCACACCAGGTGCGGGTACATGCGTGCCCAGGATCCCGAGAGAATGGAGAAGGGATTGCGGGGTGGCCATCTCCCTGGAGGGTGAATTCTCGCTCTCTGTCTCTCTTGCTCTCTCCAGTGAGTGCATGTGCCCTATGGCAAAAACCTCTCTCAAAAGAGAGGGGGGGCGCACAGAGCCGTGGGCCAGCGGTGCACACTGCGAGAGAAGCTGGATCCCAACACACGGCGGAGCGGATCCCCGGCCTGGACAGCTGGGGCGTGCAAGACATGCCGGGTCTGCAGCTGGAGGGCCGGAGGGCGGGCGCGGTGGCATGACCTGGCCCTGAGGAAGGGTCTTTCTCTCCTGCCTCTTCCGTGCGCTCTCCGTCATGAGCAGATACAAGCGCCTGGCTCTGTTGCTGCCTCGGGCGGTGCATTTCCGCGCTCTCTGCCTCAGTTTCCTGATCTGAACATGCACCAATAGCAGACGGCCTCGTGGCTGAGCTGGGCGGGCCAGACGAATCAGCACAGGCGCCGTGGTGCCCACCCTGACAGGCCCCTCAGCCAGGGGCCATGTGGCAGGGCCTGTGAACATCCCAGAACTAAAGCGAAGGCCTAAGGGAGGTGCGCTGGCCACGTGGGGAGGAGCTGCGGCTTCCCCGAGGGTTCTCAAGAGCTGTGAACGCCGCCAGTGGCTCCCCGGCCCCTCTGTTCAGGGGACAGGTCCCCCTGCCGGCCCAGACAGCCCCTGGCCTGCTTTCTGCCCTCCCTCCTGCTCCACCCAGCGCCTGCCACCACTTCCCGCCCCACGAGCACCTCCCGTAGCGGTCGTGGGCCCCTGCAGAAGCGTGGCCAGGGCTTCCGGCTCACACACGCCGGCCTCTGCCTGCAGGAGCACGGAGCGGGCTGGGGCTGCCAAAGGAGGAGGCGCAAACTGGTCTGCACGAGGGAAGAGCGGGCACGAGACGAGCCAAAGCCCGGCTCTGGGCTCTCCAGCCTTGCCCCAGCTCCACTCGGCCTGCAGGGCCGGCCAGAGAGGGAGCTCAAGGGCTCCGCGGCGAGGGAGGCTCTGAGGTCCCCAGGGAAGGGCGCAGTCCCTTTCCCGTGCACAGACGTGGGCGCAGGGCAGGTCCCCAGGTCATGCCACGCCCAGCCCTACACGGCGCCTCCCAGCGAGAAACTCAGGGCTCCTCTGACTGCAGGAGGCGGGATCTGGGATCTGGGACCCTCAGCCTGGGCGATGGCGGGCATCTGAGGTTGTCAAGGCCAGCAGGCGCTCCCGCAGGCCAGCCCTGGACAGCTCACGCGAGGTTGACGGGACTCCACTCAGCACACCGGGTGCTGTCCACACAGTGCGCACCCTCGGCCTGGACCCACTCCCGCCAGACCTCGCTAGTGCCTGCCCTCCTCTGACCTCAGCTCCACCTGGCTTGCAGGTGTGCACGGCCGCGCCTTCCCCTTCGAGGCCACTGGCTCCGGCCACAGACTCGTTGCTGCTTGGACGAAGCCACTGAGCCGGGCGGCCCTGGCACGTGGGAACAGCAAGGCCACGTCTGCCGGGCGGCCTCCCGCAGCACACCCCTCTGGTGCCACAAGGCCTGCCTGCAGCCATGGACAGTGATCGCCTGCCCACCTCCAGCAGCTTATCAAACGAACCAGTCACGTCCAAGCTGCCCCACATCGCCCGGCAGAGCACAGCTCTGACCCCACCCCGCTCTGCCCCCTGCCCCCAGTGACAGCAGCCCCCCAGGAGCCGAAGAGGCAACAGAGCCGTGGAGGGATGGTGAGCAGTTCGGGCCCTGGGTTCAAATTCTGCCCCAGCACTACCTGGAACAGCCGATGAAGATGGAGCCGCCCAGCGTCCGCAGTAGGGGACAGGCTGGATAAACCGGGTTATGGTCCCACCCAGGAAGGGAAAGTCAGGAGGAAGATTTCCACCTATTGCTACGGTGTGAGTTCCAGGACACGGGAAGTGAAAAGCCAGTGTAGAGGTGAGGCCTGCCTTATGAGAGGGCAGGAGACACACAGGTCCTTACTCATCCTCCGAACAGGACAACGGGAGGGTAAACCCCAGCCAGTCACAGGCACTGCCGGGTGAGAGAGGAGACGAACGCCAGGCCTTCATGCAGTCCTGTTTTACAGCACTGCCCGTAGACATGTAAATGCTCCGCATAACTGAAAGGGTGCGAACAAAGCGCTCGTAATCCGAAATCTAAATAAAGAACACTGCGGAGTACGGTGTCGGTAAAAACACAGGTCAGAAACCTTTTTTCAGTGTGCTATCGGGCACGTGCACTCACTGGAGAGAGCTGGGGGGAGGCCAGTGAGAAAGCACACCCCGGGGGGGATGGCCACACCGCAATCCTTCCATTCTCCTACCGGGGCTTCGGGCTTCGGGGGTGCATGCACATGCGCCTGGTGTGTTTTTCAAGCCGCTCAGTCCAGAGCTCAAACTGCGTAGTCAACCATGTGGAACCCAGGGCCTTAGCCTCCACGCCACCTGCTGGCCAGAATTTTTCCAGTGATTTTAAAACCAGCATGTGGGGAACCAGCAGGTAGCGGGGTGGTTTAGGCGCTGTCCGGCGCCCAGTAAGTCCCAGACCGAGCAGCCTGTTCTCTCACTTTTCCACTCTCACCCTGTCTCTCTGGGGAGTGTGTGTGCCTGAAGCAAATTAGGTAATAATAATAATCATGGATAACTAAGACTAATTAAACAAAAAAAAACTCAGCATTTAAACTAATCTTTTTTTACCTGCAACATAGCTTAAAGACAAAAAGCAAAGAAATTCTAAACTGTATTCCATCAATTTGTTCGTAACCCATGATTAATAAAATTGGTAGTTATTTTGACTAAATATGTTAATTAAGTTAATGTACTTAAGAGCCCACCTTCCCATGTAAGAGAAAAGAGACACAAAACATTTTTAAAACTAAGTAAATGAGGTGGGCCAGCTCTGCGGCACAGTGGTGGCCCTGCTCAGGAGAGGCTGGGCCCACGGGGTGACTAGTTCGACCAGGTTGGACCAGACACTGAGCAGGCACATGAGCGTGCAAGATCCAGTGGCTGGAGGACTGGAGGAAAGCCACACGGCACCACCGGACTCTGGCAAGGCGCTTCTCTGTCTCTGTCTCTTACATGCGCCTCCCCGCTCCATCACGAAGAAAAAATTTTAAAAATTAAAGACTTTTTGGAACAGAAATATTGCCATGAACTCAGCACTCAGTTCTATTTCTGAAAACCAAATTCTTCCTAGCTTCCTCCACGTAGAGAGGCCCAGGACAATTGCCACTACCATTGCAAATGAACACCCCAGCAAACAAATTTTCGTTTCTATTGTAAGTTTAGTTTTCCACTAAAAGTAACCAGAGCGCCTTGGTTAAAGGTGGATTCCAGTCTAATATAAGAAATGTGTGCATTGCTACACCTGAAAAGCTAACCAAGACGGGACCAGCAGTTAGCGTAATGGCTATGTCGCTGGACTCCCACGTAGTCGACCGTGGTTCGAGTCCTGGACCCAGTGGCTTAAACTCACGCCGGGCGCGTGTGCGTGCGTGCCCAAGATCCCGAGAGGAGAATGGAGGAGAAGGGATTGCGGCGTGGCCATCCCCCCTCGGGGGTGATCTCTCGCTTTCTGTCTCTCTGTCTGTCTGTCTGGCGAGCACACGCGCCCTATAGCATAAACCTCTCCAAAAAAAGAAAAAGAAAAAAAAAAAACCACCAGCGGGCTGTCTGCTACAAGCTGACAACCGGATCCTAAGATTCGGTGAAAATACAAAGGACCTGGAATAACCAAAGTAACTTTGAAATGGATGAACTAAGTTGAACTAATACAACCAGATTACAAAGCTACAGTCAAGACACTAGTCCTGGCATACGGCTGAACAAGTAGATCAATGAAGAGGAGAGACCTCAGAAAGAAACTCAAGTACACAGGGTTGCTGGGTTGTGATAGAACACAGACGCCTCGGAGAAAGAACAGTATTCGTTAAATGGCACTGGGACAGCTAGAGGTTATACACAAAAGAAAAAGGTGAACTTCAATTTCTAACCGATCAAACACAGAAAATGAACTCAGAAGGCATTACAAATACAATATAGAACTTAAAGCTAGAAAACTTTAGGAAAGAAACATATGAGAAAGTCTTCATGATTTGGGATTATGAAATTATTTCTTAAGTACAACATGAAAGGCATGATACATAAGAGAAAAGCTAGGGGCTGGCAGGTGGCAGGGTGTCGGACGCCCACATGGTCGGCCATGGTTCAAGTCCTGGACCTGGAGGCTCGCTTTCTCTCTCTCTCTCTCTCTCTCTCTCTCTCTCTCTCTCTCTCTCTCTCATGCGCTCTATCCCTCTCTGGTCAAATTAAGAAATATAAATAAATACATTTAATTTTTAAAAAAGAGAGAGAAAAGCTCTCTCTTTTAAATTGAACTTGGCCAACATTTTAAAACTTCTTTTCAAAAGACATTATCGATAGAATGAAAAGATAATGATAGACTGGTGGGGATATCTGCAAAGCTTGTATTTCATAAAGAACTTGTGTCCCAAGTACACAAAGAATTCTTAAAACTTGGGCTAGTCCCAAAGCCTGGTGGTTAACAGAGGCCAGATGCCACACGGCCAACTGCAGTTAAAGCCCGGCCCCAGTGCTGGGCACGTGTGAGTGCTTGTTCAAATCCTGACGGGATAAAGAAGGGGAGAAGGGACTGCACAAGACCCCCGTCAGGGAGTGCTCTCTCCCTGCCTTTCTAGCTCACTGTCTCTGTCGCTCTGTCTCTAGCACCTTTAAAAAAGGACTCTTAAAACTTGATCATATAAAAACAAAAACTCAACTTTTCTTTTTTTTTTTAAGGTCTCATATATTTATTACTGAACCAACCTACCAATGCAGAACTTAGAAACAAAGTGAAACATCACTTTTTTTTCAATAAAACAGCCCCAAGTGTCCAGTCAGTGGTGACCATTTCCAGCTCGATGTGGCAAGACCACAGTGACCTCATTACAGTATAATATGTGGGCCATCTCCTGTCCAGTTCCTCATAGACCCAGCCTGGTTCTTCTCCAGGGCTTCCTCTTGGAGTTGTATCCTGATTTCATTATGTTTTCATTCGAATCCACTGGGGAATAGGACGATTTTGCTTCTGTTTTTTGGCCAGAAACCGCTTGGTTCTAAAAGTCTTGTGAGAAGACGTGGCGAAGAGCCGAGGGGACCGCACACACCAGGATGGTGGAGAGAGGAAGAGCAGGCGCCTGTTTTTCTTTCCGATCGTGATAGACTGTGTGTGCGTGCCACAGATGAGGGGCGGAGTCAAAAGGCACCCCTCAGGGGGGTGGCCTTCATGCAATCCCTTCTCCATTCTCCTCTCAGGATTTTGGGCACACACACCCAGCGTGTTTCTCGAGTCCTTGGGTCTGGGACTGGAACCATGTGATCTGTCATGTGGGATCCAGCTGCCTGGTTTAACCACCATGCCACTGGCTGGCCCAAACTCAGCTTTTTCAAATAGGCATAAAAACCCACAGCTAATACCGTATTTAATGGTAGAAGACTCGATGCTTTCCCCTTAAGTTCAGGAATTAGACAAGGGGAGAATGTCCACAATTCTTACTGCTATTCACTTCGTGCAGGAGTTTCTAGTCAGATAAGTTAGGCAAGAAAATTAAATAAGGGCAAGGACTGAAAAGAAAGGAGTAAAACTTAATCTATCCATAAATAAAATTATCTTGTATATTAGAAAATCCTAAAGAATCCACTAGAGGGGCCAGCAGGTGGCGTGGTGGTTAAGGGCACTGGACTCTCACATGACTGACCACAGTTTGAGTCCTAGACCTGGCAACGTGCTTCCTCACTTTCTCTCTCCCTCTCTCTCTCTCTCTCGCCTTGTCCCTCTCTGGTCAAATTAAAAATAAATAAAGTTAAATAAAATATATTTTAAAAAAAAGAATCCACGAAAAAACTATTATAACTAACAAATGAGTTCAGCAAGGTTACAGTATACAAGAAAAAGAGTAAAATACTTGGGAATAAAAATAACAAAAGTGAAAAACTTACTCTCTGAAAACTTCAAAATATTGGTCCAAGAAATTAAAGATCTAAATAAATGGAAAGACATCCCATGTTCATGGATCACAGATTTGCTAAGATGTCAATACTCCCCAAATTGATTTAGAAACTCAATGCAATCACTATCAGAATCTCAGCTAGCATCTTAGTCAATTGTGTTGTTAACAAAAATACTTGAGAATAGCTGATTTACAATGAATAGATAGAGATTTATTTCAGTGGCTAGGAAGTCCAAAGGTATGGGCTGGAAACTAGCCAACCACATCACAACATGGCCAAAAGAGCACAGAGGATGGCAGGCACATGAGGACAGAGGGAGATAGGGGACAACCATCTGCCTTTAGTAACAGCCTGTTCTCACAGAACTAATCCCTTCTCACAAGAGCTAGAACTCACTCCGTCTCGTGAGACAGCATTAGTCCATTCATGAGAACGGTGCCTCCAAGATCCAATTACTGCCCACTAGGTTTCACCTCTAGAAGGTCCCAGCACCTCCTAATGCCATTTTTCTGGGGACCAAATTGCAAAACATCTACCTTTGGAGGACAAACCATTGCCCAAATCACAGCAACTGGCTTCTTTGTAAAAATTGATAAACTGGTCCTAACTTTCATAAGGATATTCAAGGGTCTCAAAATAGCCAAAATGATCTTGAAGAAGAACAGAGCTGTAGGAAGCATGCTTCCTGAATTCAAACTTAACCACAAAGCAGCAGTAGTCAAGCCAAGTCAAGTACCAAGAGTGGCACTGGCATGAGGACAATAAAACAGCACAGTGAGCCCAGAAATAAACCCTCAAATGCATGCCAATTCGTTCTGACAGGGCTGCAAAAGTAAGTGAATGGAGAAAATATTCTTTTCAACCAATAGCACTGGGACAACTGGATATCCACACACAAAAAAGTAAAGTTAGATTCTCATCTCACATAGTGTATAAAAATTAACTCAAAATGGATCAAAGACTTCAATGTAAGAGATAAAACTACAAAACTCTTAAAAGAAAACACAGGTTCTTTTTTTTTTTTTTCTTTTTTTTGAGAGGTTTTCGCTATAGGGCGCGTGCGCTCGCCAGACAGACAGAGAGAGACAGAGAGACAGAAAGCGAGAAATCACCCCCCAGGGGGGATGGTCACGCCGCAATCCCTTCTCCTCCATTCTCCTCTCGGGATCTTGGGCACGCACACACACGTGCCCGGCGTGAGTTTTAAGCCACTGGGTCCGGGACGCGAACTGCGATCAACTACGTGGGAGTCCAGCAACATAGCCATTACGCTAACTGCTGGTTCCCAGAAAACACAGGTTCTATCACCTTGGATTTAGCAATGGTTTTTCATATGTGACACCAAAAGCACAGGAAACAGGAAATTAATTAATTAATTAATTGGACTTCATCAAAAATGTAATCTTTTGTGCTTCAAATAACATGATCTGCACATACAAAGATGATCCAAAGAATGGTTGAAAATATTTCTAACTCATAATATCTAGAATGTATAAAAAGTTCTTACATTTCAAACTGCAATAAGAAGACAAATACACACCGCTTAGAAGAGCTAAAAATAAAAAGACCGACTATACAAGGGTTGGAAAGAAATGGGACAATCAGAACCTCATTTTCTGCTGATCAGAATGTGGAACTGTACAATCGCTTTGGAAAGTCATTTGGTAGGTTCATAAAAAGTGAAGCACAGGGGACCAGCAGTTAGCATAATGGCTATGTCGCTGGACTGCCATGTAGTCAACCGCAGTTCAAGTCCCAGACCCGGTGGCTTTAACTCACTCCGGGCACGTGTGCGTCCCCAAGATCCCGAGAGGAGAATGGAGAAGGGATTGCGGCATGGCCATCCCCCCTGGGGGGTGATTTCTCACTTTCTGTCTTTCTGTCTCTCTCTTTCTGGCGAGCACACACGCCCTATAGCAAAAACCTCCCCCCCCCAAAAAAAAATAAATAAATAAATAAATAAAAAACAGGTGAAACACACAAATCAGAGCCAGGAGATGCAGCAGTAACTGGACCCACATGGGAAAGACACTCGGTTTGCATCCCAGGACCTCCCTGGGCCCAGCAGGCTTGCACACCTGCCAGTGATCTCGGCCAGCTGAGATGGGGGCGGGTCGCAGTGTGAAGACCACGTGGGGGATGCATACTACTCTGCCTCTCTTTCTCTCTCAGGGAAGAGATTAAAAAGAAAACAGAAAAAATGGGGCCAGCCAAGTGGCATGGGATGAAGATGGCTAGATCCCAAATGGCCAAGTGCAAGGTTAGAGTCCCAGAACCGGTGGCTTGGAAAACACGCTGGGAGTTTGTGAGTGCCCAAAGTCCCAAGGGAAGAATGCAAGAGAAGAGACTGCAGCAAGGCCATCTCCCTGGGGGTGAATTCTCATTCTCTCTTTCTCTCTCTCTCTCTAACACTTTATAGCAAAAATTAAAAAAAAAAAAAAGTTAAACACACATCTACCATATGACCCAGCCATTCCACTCCTAGTATTTACCAAGACAGATGAAAGCAACCGTCCGTGCAAAGACCTCGAGGTGGGTATTTATAGCAGCTTTATTTGTTATAGCAGAAAACTGGAAACAACTCAAATGCTCATCAACTGGTGAGTGATTAAACAAAGCGATGGTGTATCCACACAACGGAACACTACTGCCATAGTTTGGCTGGCCCTCCGAATTCACGTGCTCGGACTAGGTTGTATTATAAAAGTGTTAAGTGGGGCCAGCAAGTGACATGGAAGTTAAGGCGGCTGGCTCACACATGGATGATTTTGTGGTCCGAGTCCCGGACCCGGGCGCACGAGCGTGCATGCCCAAACCCTGAGGGGAAAACAGAGGAGGGGGGATTGTGGTGTGACATCTCACCTCCCCTCTCTCTAGCTCTCCTGCTGGTGAGTACGAGCACCCTTATAGCAACTAAAAAAAGAAAAAAAAAAAGTTAAGTGAAAACTTAATCCCTTCATGGTGTCCCAGGGGCTTTTGGGTGTGATGAGGTCGTTAGGGCAGGACCCCTGCGATTCTGGTGGTTTTATAAAAGGGGAAAGGAGATCAGACAGGCCGAGACTCAGAGAGGCCTCTCTGCCCTCCGCCACACTGTCGCCTCACCACATGCAGCCCCTGGACTTCGGCCTCCAGACCATGAACTGAATACACCTCTATCCTTATGAAGCGCCAGTTTCTGACATGTCTGTTGTAAGGGCAATAGCAAACTGAACCAGTTTCAGGTTGTGTGTAAATGGGATCACACGGTATATCCCTTTTTGCCTGGCTTCTTTCCTGCTGCGTGCTCTTCTGCGACGTTACCCATGTTCCATGCTTGCTGGCGTCCTCGTGTGTACTGGTCACTCCTCACTGCTTCGGAATTGTTCATGGAGTCTGCATTTGCTTTAAAACACCCCAGTGAAACGCAGGGAAGGGAGGGTTTGGGGAGAACAGGGCAGGTGGAGACAGTGATTCCTGAGCTGGGTGAGGGGCGCAGCGGTGGGTGTACCCTGACGTCGCGTGCATAGGCCATTTTTTGCTTGCTTGCTTGTTTGTTTGTTTTTGGAGAGTTGTTTTGCTATAGGGTGTGAGCGCTCGCCACAAAGAGAGAGACAGAGAGACAGAAAGCGAGAAATCACCCCCCAGGGGGGATGGCCACACCGCAATCCCTTCTCCTCCTTTCTCCTCTCGGAATCTTGGGCACGCACGCACACGCGCCCGGCGTGAGTTTAAACCACCAGGTCCGGGACTCGAACCGCAGTCGACTACATGGGAGTCCAGCGACATAGCCATTACACTAACTGCTGGTCCCCTATAGGCCATTTTTCTTTCTTTTTTTCTTTTTTTGGAGAGGTTTTTGCTATAGGGCGCGTGCGCTCGCCAGACAGACAGAGAGAGACGGAGAGACAGAAAGCGAGAAATCACCCCCCAGGGGGGATGGCCACACCGCAATCCCTTCTCCTCCATTCTCCTCTCAAGATCTTGGGCACGTACATACATGCGCTCAGTGCGAATTTAAGCCACGGGGTCCGGGACTTGAACCGCAGTCGACTACATGGGATTCTAGCAACATAGCCATTACACTAACTGCTGGTCCCCTATAGGCCATTTTTCTTTTTTTTTTTCTTTTTTTGGAGAGGTTTTTGCTATAGGGTGCGTGCGCTCGCCAGACAGACAGAGAGAGACAGAGAGACAGAAAGCGAGAAATCACCCCCCAGGGGGGATGGTCACGCCGCAATCCCTTCTCCATTCTCCTCTCGGGATCTTGGGCACGCACGCACACGCGCCCGGCGTGAGTTTAAGCCACCGGGTCCGGGACTCGAACCGCGGTCGACTATGTGGGAGTCCAGCGACATAGCCATTACGCTAACTGCTGGTCCCTAGGCCATTTTTCACAGTAGACAGTTTGGACACCATCCTGGCCTCAACACCTGCTAGTTGTGTGCGCACGGCAGGTCCCCACCATCCCCAAGAGTTGGGGTTCCCACAGGGGACAAGGGGGTGGCCCCCCCTCGGGTCTCCAGCAACTAGCCCAGTGCCATCTGGATAACCAGGAGCGGCTACGCCCTAACTCTGCCGCTCTTCCCCGGGACCAGCCTCAGGGTGCAGCCCGCCCCTGTGGAACAGGGGCTCTGATGGGACGGGCACACAGCCATAGCACACTCATGTCAGCGACACCCGCTAGGTGCTGGCGCAGCACAGGGCCTCCGCGCCCTCTGGGGGATGCGCCCTGGCGGCCCATCTCACGGGGGGCAGGGTGAGGAAAAGGCTCCAGACCCAGGGCCTGGCCAGCTAGCCCCCAGAGTGCGCTCCTGCCCCCTCACCCAGCAGCATGCTCCTGCAGGCCTCGGCGGGCGCCAGTGCCTGGACCTTGTGACCGAGTGCACCGGCTGGGTGTGGGGCCCTCAGGAGCTGGCGGCTGAGCCAGGACAGCAAAGCAAGACGTGAGCTCTGGGGACCAAGGGGACCCTGGTCCTCTATCCTGGGCTTTACCCAACAGACGGGCCAAGTGCAAAGGCCTCCTCAGCCTGCCCCGGTCACCCGGAGAGCCGGCGCCACGGGCCACACACACCCGGGCAGCTTCCCCACCTCCTCCGGGCAAGGAGGGTCTAGGGACGCTAGTCACCTTGTCATGAACTCACGCCCCACAGCGGCCCTGGCTCAGGACAGGCAGTAAGGGAGGTGACAGAACTGTCCCCACGTGGTGTGGGCAGAGGGATCATGGCACCGAGCTGTCCCTTCCTGATCCTGTGGGCAAGACCCAGCACCCACCCCCACCCAGCAGGTGGCATTTTGGGTAAGGCTGGACCCTACATGGCCAATTCCATGGGTTCGAGTCCCAGACCCAGCAGTCTGAAAACTACAGGGGACATGTGTGTGCATGCCCAAAATTCCAAGAGGAAAATGAAGAAGGGATTGTGGTGCCCATCTCCCGTGGGGGTGACTCTTCACTTTCCCTCCCTCTCTGGCAAGTGCACGTGCTATACAGCAATAAATAATTTTTTTAAAGAGGTTTACTTAGCAAGCACACTAAGGAGAAAGGAGAGGTAATTGCTTTATCGAGACTCACTCTGAGAGTCATTTAAATGCAGGCTTTCCTACGGTGTTTATGTCTGATGAAAGCACAGCTTTTTTAGATTTTTTTAAATTAAACAAGGCCCACCTGTACAGAGCTACTGGAAAAACAGCCCAGGAGTGACTCTCCAACTATTAAGCAAACAGCGCAAGCCCAGCCACCTCTTTGGGTCAATATTGACACGGACTTCAGCCTCGGAAGGGAAAGCTGGAAGGGCTTGGTGCCGGCCGATAAGCAGCGGGCCCGGCTTCCAGCCGGCCTTGTACGGGCATCCCAGGTGGGGCGCGGGCGTGAGGTCTGGCATCACCTCCACACCCGCTCACGGCGCCTCCTCTCAGCCTGCGCTTTTTATTCCTGGGAAACGATGAGTCTGCAGAAGGGGGACTCCTGCTCAGCCGTCCAGTGGGCACTGCAGGCGGGCACCACCACACCCAGCTTTCTAGACAGGGGCCGGTTTGGCCCAGGCCAGCCCAGAGCTCGCAGTCCCCCGCCTCGGCCTTCATGGCACTGGGCCTTTGGGTTGTCCCTGGGCCTCCCGACAGTCCCAGCATGTCAGCACGCGCCACCCCGGCTGGGCCTGCACGTTCTGTAAGTCAGATTTATTGCGGTACGAGTCACACAGTAAGAATGCCCCCCTCTTCGGTTTTTGCCATTGGGCGCATGTGTTTGCCGTAGAGAGACGGAGAGAGGAAGGAAAGTGAGAACTCGCCCCCCACAGTCCCTTCTCCATTCTCCCCTTGGGATTTTGGGTACACACACACCTGGCATCTGGGTCTAGAACTCAAATTATGGTTTGTCATGTGGGAATCCAGCACCTTAACCTCCATGCCACCTGCTGGTCCCCAAAGTGTCCCCCTTTTAATGTACAGTTCTATGAGTTTTGGCAAACATATCATCACACAGCCACCACCCAACCAGGCAGACGCTCCACCCCGGAGCCCCTGCCCGGCCTGCCCTCCCTCTACCCGGACCCCCACTGTGCCGTCCCGCGCCGCGTCTTCCCCAGAGCGTCAGAGATGGAGCATGCGGGCCGCGGCCGCCTCCACTTGCATGACGCCTGTGCCAGTGTCAAGGTCGGCGGCCTCTTCAGGGCTGCGTGGGAGTCCATGGCCTGGACATCCCGCTCCCTGGCTGCCACGGAATCTCACTACCTTAAAGAGAGCTGCAGCTGACGGCGCTGGCGTGTGTGCGAGGGCATCTCGGGCTCCCTGCGTCACCCAGCTGGCCTCCAGGGGGCGCCTGGCGTGTGGGGCTCTCCAAGCACGGCCTGCTGAGCCCCTCGAGGCACAGACGGGCCCTCGAGGAGTGCTCTGGCCGGAAGACCGCACCACACGGGCCGTACGGCTGCCTGGCACACGTCCGCCCGGTGCCTTCTCCCCGTGCGCCATGACTGTGGCTCTGTGTTTCAGAGCCCAGTGCCTTGCTGTGCTCAGACACCCTGACGACTGGGCTCAGCCAAATCAGCACCAACCCTGGCTACAGGGTCACCAAATGTTCGCTCTTGTTAACGAGGCTGCGCTCAGGCGGCCGCTGGCTGGGGCGCCCGGGACTTGAACGTCCGACTCAGGCATTCAGCTGTAGCCATGAAGGTGGGCGCTTCATCTGACCTCGGGGCGGGGTCAGAGACCAGGCGGGGCGGGGGCGCTGGAAGCAGAAAGGCGGGCAGAGGCTGTGTGGACCCCACGCGCTGCCAGCCCAGAGCTCTGCCACCCACCATTCACCCTGCCATTGGGCTATGACCGCGAGCCCAGACAGGCCCCTTCTCGGGATTCGGGTGGCGACACCAGAACGGGCTAGGTCAGAGCACCTGCGTGAGCACCAGGCGGGCATCAGAGACAGCCCCGGCCTCCCAGAAGCCTGCGAGAGCTGTCCTCCCCGCATCGACAGCTCCTGGGGACTCCCGCTCCCCCAGCTCCACGCCTGCCACAACCCTGCCTCACATGGCGGCCCGCCGGGGAGCAGGGAGCAGGGAGGGGCTCTTTGCGGCCCGCAGGGCCCAGCCCACAGGGCCCAGTGTGCTGCTGCTGGGCCTGGCCGCACCTGTCATGTCTCTACTTTGCCAGGCGAGCAGAGGCCACACCCTGGACGGAGGGCTTGCAGGAGGCCAGGACCCCGGGTGTGGCCGCAGGTGTGCATGGGCTCTGACACCGTGTGGCTGCAGCCTGAGGGCCAGGTCTCCAGCCAGCCAGTGGGGCCCCTCACTGAGCTGGTATGTCTTCCAGGCCGGGGCAGGGTGGAATCACTGCTTTCTGCACTCTCAAGGCTTCCAGAAGGAAATATTTTGATGTCTGTTTTCTTTTCTTTCTTTCTTTCTTTTTTTTTTTTTTGGAGAGGTTTTTGTTACAGGGCACGTACGCTCGCCAAAAAGACAGAGAGAGACAGAAAGCGAGAAATCACCCCCCAGGGGGGATGGCCACACCACAATCCCTTCTCCTCCGTTCTCCTCTCGGGATCTTGGGCACGCTCGCACACGCACCCAGTGTGAGTTTAAGCCACCGGGTCCGGGACGCAAACCGCGGTCGACTACGTGGGAGTCCAGTGACATAGCCATTACGCCAACTGCTGGTCCCGTTGTCTGTTTTCCAGGCAAGGGTTCTAAGCTTCAGCAAGAAGCAGCAACCTGCCCAAGGACACACAGCTCTGGGAGACAGGCAGAGGCAGGTCTTCACCTGCAGGAAGGTTTCCTTATGAGCCCCCACCCGGAGGGGAAGGAGGGGAATGGGCTGCCAGCTCTGCCTCCAAGGTCGCCGGGGGCCACCGAGGCCCCCGTCCTTCAGTGCCCAAGCCAGAGGGCACAGCCAATCTCAGTGTCCCCAAGGCCAGCACCGGGCTGAGAGGGTGGTCTGCCTAACTGACTCTCTCTGGGGACCGGCGTGACAGTGGGGAGACCCTGGCTGGAGACGTGATGCTGCTCAGGTAACCTCCCGGATGACCTCTGGGGCCCCACCTCAGCGCCACCTCCAGCCACCCCCAACGCAGGGCGATCGGCCTTCAGGGACAGCTGAACCTGAGCAAGGACACAGGCTGAGCGGGGACTCTGTTTTGGCGAGATCATCTTTCATGAAGAAAGATAGGGAATGGTCGAACCTTTCACTAACGACAGCGACCGCAATCCTGGATTTAGAGCATCTCTCAGGTTTCCTGAGGCTTTTTCCACGTCCAGGAGTCTCTGAGCCTTGGGAAAGGCAAACTAGGGCCAGGCGGCAAGGCCTGTGCCCGCCCCCTCCCGCTGCACTGCGGGGGTGGGGAGGGGGTGATGGGGGGTGGTGATGGTGAGATGCTGCCATTCCTGACACAGCTGGGGCTGCAAGCTGGGCCCCACTCCTCTCTGCCGCCTCCCTCAGGCTGGCCTCCAAGCCAGTCACTTAAATCCCGTGTGTGGGCTGGCCCTGCGGCCTGGTGGGTAAGGGAGTCGGCCGTGTGGCCCACCAAGGTTGGAATCTGGCCCTGGCAGCTTGAGAAACACACGGGGCGCATGTGTGTGTGTGCCCAAAGTCCTGACAGGGTGGAGAAATGGAGACGGGATGGCAGATGGCCATGCCCCTCCAGGCAGTGCCAGGTCCCTCTCTCCCTCCTCTCCCTCTCTCCCTCCTCTCCCTCCCTCTCCCTCCCTCTCCCTCCCCCTCTCCCCTCCCTCTCCTTCCCCCCTCTCCCCTCCCCTCTCTCCTCCACCCTCCCTCTCTCTCCCCCACCCTCCCTCTCTCTCCCCCACCCTCCCTCTCTCCCTCCCCCTCTCCCCTCCCTCCCCTGCCCTCTCCCCTCTCTCCCCTCCCCTCTCCCCTCCCCTCTCTCCTCCCCCCTCCCTCTCTCTCCCCTCCCCTCTCCCCTCCCCTCTCTCCTCCCCCCTCCCTCTCTCTCCCTTCCCCTCTCCCCTCCCTCTCTCTGTGAGCACATGTACCCCTGGCAATTGAAAGTGAGAACAGAGGAAACCCGCGTGGTGCCGAGCAGCTGGGTTCTGGGGGACAGGGAATGCAGACTCTCAGGCTCACCCTGGCCCGCCAGGTCCCGAGCTCTAGGGGTCACTGAGCGCTCACACGGGGACCGTTAGACCAGGTGCAGACCCAGACCTGATGCAGCCTCTAGACCTCCCTGCCGCCAGGTTCTCCCAGAGCACAGGGTCTTCCGGAAGTTCCTGGACAGCGTGGGCGTGAAGGAGCGGGCAGACTTCGATGCCCCACCGCCTCTCTGCAGTCCCTCCCCTCCCGCTGCTGCCACTGCCCTTCTTCTGTTCATTCTGTTAAAAGATGCCCCCTCCCTGTTCCATTCCCTGGGCACGCAGCCGACCCTCCATTTAGTGGGCCGGTCCCACAGCAAGGCGCCACGGGGTCAGGGCCACCACCTGTCCCTTAACCTCAGGCGGGGCCCTGGGCCCAGGAGCTCCTGGAGGCCCAGGGATGACATGGGCGGCCACTGGGAGCAGCAGCACTACCTAGAACTCTCCGCGGCCCAGAGCGCGGCAGCCGGGGCTAGCTCACCACGCGGCTTCCTGAGCAGAAACAGAAGCCCTGGCTGCCCACGCCCAAGCGCACAATTCAGCAGACGCCAGGAGAAGACTCCAGGTTGGAGGCCACTCAGGACACAGCCTTGGGAACGGCTCAGGGCGGCGTTGGGGACTGGACCTACTGTGTGCAAAGCTCTGCTTGTGGGTGTCTCGTGGGCCCTGATCACGAGCGGAATTGTGTTTAACATAAAGGAAGCAAAGAGGTCCAGGCACGGAAAGCCCAGGGCTGGGTTGCTGGACAGCCCTGCGCGTTTCTAACCCCAAGTCCCAGGCCCACTCTCCTTCCAGCCGGTCTCCTCCCAGCAGCCCGATTTGCTGGACAGATCACGCCCCGTGGCGTCCTCTCTTGCAAAGGGTGGGGGGCTGGGGCAGAAGCTCTCCCACCTCCTGCTGTCCCATTCCAGCAGGGCTCACTCCCTAACCAGCACATGCCCCCTGTGAAACCCAGGCAGGAGCGCAGGCATTGCTGTCCCACGCTCCAGTCCCAAAGCTGTCCCGGCTCCAGTATTCCGCCAAGGGGCCCAGAACCGTGCTCTGGGAAGGAGAAGGGATGTGTCTGCTGACAGAGGCAGCGCTTCCCCAGCCGAGCCCTCCTGAGGGGCCCGCCGGTCCCCAGGCCACCATTCACACAGCCAAGGTGTGTCCATCCCGAGGGCCGCTGGGTGTCCTGGCTGCTGTGCGTCCCCAGCGTCTGTGCCAGCTGCCCCTGTAAGCCCGGCCTCCCCAGGCAGCTCCTCCCAGCACGGCCCGGGTCCCGCCACCCTGCAGCACTTGGAAGGACCTCACCAGCCCCAGTGGGGCACCCCTGAAAGGTCGAATGCCATCTGAAGCCTACCACATACCCAGACCTGCCCAACACGCACCCTGTGAGGCCTCCAGGGCGACCATGCCTGGAGTCCCGTCCCTCCTCCTGCACCATCCTGCCACCTGCGGGGGGCCTGTTCCCTGCCCTGCGCACCACGCTGAGCATCACTCCTCCGTCCCGTCCGCTGGCCGGTGGTCTGGGCCCAGGGCCCCTCCCTGCCTGCACAGCACTGTCTTGCAACCTGGGCCTCCACTTCTCAACAGCAGGGCCCAGAGCGCTCCCCTGCCCTTCCTGGGGACACGGATGACTCACCGCTCACTCCATCCCACAATGAGCCCTGCGCTAGCCTGCGCCCAAACTTTTGCTCAAAATGTTCTTCTGTGATAATGAAGTCTGTCGGGGAAGGGAATGTCCCCAGTTTTGGAGACATGTCTAAGGCGATGGGGACACAGCATGCATCGGTGACGCCAGCAGCCAAGGCCAGATGTTCTGGAGCCCAGGTGACCGTGCCCACCCTCTGGGGGCTTAACCACTGTGAACTAACAGAGTTCCCTCAGCCTGCGAGCTGGGAGCTGCCCCTCCCCTGGCCCGCCTCCCCCTCTACAACCACGGCGCCCTCCCGCAGTCCACCCTCTTCCCCCCTGCCCTCTCTGGGCCTCCGGGCCACCTGGCCTGGCCTCATGCCCTCAGCTTCTTCTTTTAATTTCCCAGAGGGCATGTGCGCTCACCGGAGAGACAAAGGGAGAAAGACCCCCCATGGAGTGTGGTCATGCCACGTCCCGTCTCACCCTGGAGATTTTGGACAAGGATCTAGTATATTCCTCAAGCCGCTGGGGCTGGGACTTGAACCGTGCAGTCAGCCACATGGGATCTGGCTCCATTAACCCCTCAGCCACCAGGCCAGCCCCAGCAGTGTCCTGAGCCCTGACGTTCCTGCGGGGATCCTCTCCCTCCCTCGAGCCCCCTGTGAGCTGGCTAGGGAGGGGCGCGCCTCTCAGAGCTGCCAGGGCTTTGCAGACTCAGCTACGTCTGGCCAGCGGCCACCTCTGCATGCGTGGTGGCCCAAGAGAGAGGACAGTGCCACCTGCACCTAGCAAAGCCATCAGTGACAGAAGAATGGCCATGCTGCCCCCATGGACAAGGTGTGGGCGGGCATGGGCCTGCTGGCACCACCACCTCTCACCCCCACGCCTGCAGCTGCTGGGCAGTCTGGGACCTGCGGGAGCAGGTTCCGATGGCCTGGGCCCCTCCACCAGATCCTCAGAAGCAGGCGTTGAACGGGTGCCAGCGTCGTGTGCCAGGCCAGGAGCAGGGTCGTGACATGACTGCGTGGCCCCCTGCCCTGGCATCTGCTCAGCCCACAGAAGGGAAGCCGACAGGAGGCTCCTGCAGGGCTGCGAGCAGAGTCGCCGTCCCCACCTGCCCAGCCTGTGGCCGCCTCCAGGAGCCTTGTCGCTCGCCCTGGCTGGGGCTGACCTGGCCTACAGCCCAGGGAACCCTGGTGACCTGGCGGGGCTCGCAATTTGGAGGCAGACCACGCACTCCCGGCTCATTCCTGCCATGGCCGAGCCGCGGCCAACGCAGGCTACAGAGTCCTCAAGGGGCCGAGCTGGGGTCACGGCGTGGCTCTGGGCAGACCCTGGCCCCGACCCGCCGGCTTAGATCCCCTCTGCTTTTAAAGGACAGGAAAGAAGGTGGCCATGGCTGGGCCTCCAGTGACTGTGGGATGAAGCTGGGCACCAGCGTGAGGCCCAGGGTGCCCGCGTGCACCTGGAGTGCCAGCTGTCTGCCACCACTACCCTCAGAGAGTGCGCTCCCCCCGGGCACCTAATGTTCTCTGTTAGGGATGGCCGTTAATGCGGGACAATTAACTCAGCAGGATCAGCAGGAAACCGCTGGGCAGCAAAGCAATCCGAGGCGCGCCACTGTCTCGTCTTGCCCACCCAGTCTCGCCCGCCCGCCCGCCCACCGTCTCGCTGGCCCGCCCTGGCTAAGTGAAACATTTGCAAAGCAGCTCAGACCTGGCTGCAGTCAACGCCAGGGGCAGCCTCCCAGCTGCAGGGCCCCTGCCCCTCTCCACACACACATCTGCCCTTGGTGCAGCTTGGAGCAGCTGCTGCGTGCCGGGCTCAGGGCAGGCGTGGCCCGGGCCTCAGCAGGCCTCCTGCCTGCAGGGCAGACTCCACGCAGGGGAATCAGGGTATGAGACACACTCCCGGAGAACAGAGCAGGAGCACGGAGGGGGACCTTCAGGCTGAGGTCTGAAGGGTGAAGGAGACACCTCCGGGAGCAGACAGAACCAGCATGAGCAAAGCCCAGGGGGTCTGGCCTGCCCTCTCCTCCCCTCCACCTGAGAGGCTGCCGACCCTGCCTGGCCCAGCTCCCCCGAGGGCCTCGCTGCTCCTCCTGCCTGGGGGTGACCACGGCACCCTGCCCCGTGCATCTCCTTCCTCAAGTTCCATGTGCCAGGCCTGGGGTCCTTCAAGGGAGGGGAGCAGAGGGCAGATTGGGTAAGCCGTCTTCACATGATGGCAGAAGGCGAGGGGAGGGACAGGGGGGCCTAGAAACTCCACCACTCCATGGTCAGCAACTGCCCTCGGGGGAACAGTGCCAGGCTGGCATGGGGTCGTGGGTGTGGGGTGGAGAAGCCGGACAGGAGCTAAGACGAGCGAAATCTGGGGACAGGGCGAGGCACAGCTGTAAACACGACGCTCTGCAAGGCTGAGCCACGTGGGAGGGTTCTGGTTCACCTCCTGACGCATCCCTGGGTAAGCCAGACGCGCACGGCCCGAGAACCGGGGCTGGCTGAGCTGAAGTGGGTCGTGGCTTCAGGCCCTTTTTGAGGGTGTCTGTGTCTCTCTCTTGCTCATGGAAAAGGAAAGAGGAGGCTTTCTGAAACCAGAGCGCGGCCTAGTCACAAGAACCAGCAGGTGGGCCTGACCAAAGAACCCAAGGGGAAGCCCCCTGCCTGGAGGCCGTGGCGGTCTGTCTATCCCAGTGACACCCACCCAGTCCCCTCTGCCCTGAGGGGAAGGGACGGCCTCGCTGTTCCTCACAAGGCCCTTGGAGCTGGGCAGGCCTGACCAGCAGTCAGACGAGGAGACTCCTGGCCTGGCTCTGGGTGAGGCTAGGCCAGGCCACACTGGCCCTCTAAAGGAGAAGGGCCAGCGCGTGTACCGTGGTGATCCGGAGGGGTGCGGGGGTGGCAGGAAGGGGAACACAGGCTGCGAGCAGGACTGGAGCTCACCTCTCCCAGGCCATCGGGGGCCAGGGCTCCTCGAGGGGTCAGCATGTAAAGTCTGGCAAGTCTGTCCCAGGGCCCGTGTGGGCTTCATGGTGGGCACAGGCCTTGAAGATCGGGAAGTAGGACCCGTGTGGCCGTGGGGGAGGGTTGGCACAAGAGCTGTGCATGCCCAAACTCTGGTGTGTATCCGGGAGACATGCTGGCCAGGTCCGGGATGCTGCAAGGTCGCTGGCCAGGTGGTGGAATCGACCCTCTGCAGTGGCAAACGGGCATGGCACTTTTAAAATAAGCTTTTATTTTTGGTATTTTTAGATTTCTAGACATATTGCAAAGATAGCACGGGGCATTTGAACTTAGCTGCACCCGGCCAGGAGAGCGTCCCCGTGCCCAGCTGTGCCACTGTCCACGTCGGACACGGTTTTAGGGACAGTGGCACCTCTCTGTGAAGGAACACAGGGGATCAGGTTCTGTCAGCAGCTGTTCCTCCCTGCCTGGGCCCCTCCCCGCCTCTCAGCCCAGCCCGTCTGCAAGCCCGGGGGCGGGCGAGGGCGTGTGGATGTGGGCGCCAAGCGGGCCTCCCTCAGCCCGAGGCCAGCGCCTCACGGAGATGGTCACAGGCCATCTGCTGCAAGCATGCCGGGATCGTGTGTCCTCCTTTGGGGCAAAGTCATGCTCTCCTGCTGGATCTGAGGGCTCTCAGCTCCCCAGCCCCGCAGACGGGGGACACGCTCTTGCCACGGCCATGCTGTCCCCAGCTGGCTGTCCCCCACCTGCAGTCTTCCCAGAGCTGTGCAGAAGGGGGCTGAAGCCATGAGGGGGGGAGCACGCCCTGCCCAGGCAGGGAGGAGCAGAAGACAGCTGCTGAGGGACCCGACCCTCCATGCTCCCTCACAGAGAGGTGCCACTGTCCCTGAAACAGTGTTTGACAACCAGGGGATGGCACGCTGGGGACAGGGACGCCGTCTCCTAGCTGGGTACAGCATGGGTTCAAAATAGCGTGTTCTGTGCTGCGTGTCCCCCACGGAACGTTCCCTGTGACCTCCTGGGAATAGGGACATTCGTGGTGCTCTGTCACTCACAGGAGGGGCGGAGCAAGGCAGCATGGTCACTGCTGTGCCCGGCCCACTGCAGCCCCGCTCGCGGGGATGAGCTTACACAGCTGGTCCTGCCACTGACGGGAGGTGGGTTCTGACGAGACCCCTCTGACACTACACGGATGCCTGGCGGCGGGGACTGCAGGTCCCCGGAGGCACTCAGGGCATGAGGGTCGCCCTCACGAACCACCCCAGGGCTCTGCTTCGGGGCGCAGAGGCTTGGTCCTTCACAAACACACTCCCTCGCTGTGCCTCTGCCAGCCACGCCCACCGCAGCTCCAGATCCAGAAGCAGGGCCCACGCGTACCCCCGCAGGTGCAGACGCAGCCCAGGGCCGGTTACCGAAATCACCATCCGGGCTAGCGAACAGCCGAAAGGCACCAAATGGTCGGCAATGGGTGCCCAAGCGACAGAGCTCCCTGCAAAGGAAACCACACAGCTATGAGAAAGAGCTGGAGCGTGAGCGGCCAGCAGGTGGCGTGGTGGTGAAGGCGCCAGACTCCCACATGGTGGACAGTGGTTGGAGTCCCAGACCTGGAGGCTTGCTCTCACTTTCCTTCTCTCTCTCTCGCTGCTTCTCTCTGGTGAGTTAAAGTTAATAATAACAATCAATAAAATTAAATAAATGATTTTTAAAAAGAACAGAGGGGCTCTACAGATACCAGCGTGGACAGACCCCGAAGTCCACCAGGAGCTGCCAGGCCGGCTGGGGTCGGTTAGAGCAGGGCCTAGCGCTGGGAATCGCCCCAAGCCTTAGTCATACCGCGTGAAAACACCCCCCTCCTCCCTCTTCCTGCGGGAAAGATGCAGGACAGCGTGCGGGGGAGGATGCAGCCACGCATGGAGGGGGTCCTCGACGCAGACCGCATCTGGGGAAGGGTCCCCGAGAAACTGAACAGGGGTGCACAGGAGAGACTCGAGGGAGACATTTTCTTCCTCTTCTTTTTAAAAGGTTTTTGCCTCAGGGCACATGCACTCGCCAGACAGAAGCAGAGACAGTAAAAGGGAAAGCGAGAAATCACCCCCCCGGGGCGGCCACGCTGCCATCCCTTCTCCTCCATTCTCCTCCTGGGATCTGGGGCACGCACACAGCTGGCGTGATTTCAAGCCACCGGGTTCAGGACTTGAACCGCGGTCCGCCATGTGGGAGTCCAGCAATGTAACCACTACACCACTGCTGGTCCTTGAGGGAGACGGTTCACTATATGACCTCTGGTTCTGGTGAACCTTTATCACACACAGGTATTCCCGGCTCAGACTGCGAACGTCTGTCAGTTCACCATCTCTTTCTCCCACGAGAGACAGGAGCCCCCACACAGAGGGTCCCCAAACCACACTGCACCTCCAGCCCCAGCCAGCCCGGGTCACAGACACGTGCACATATGTCGGTGTGCCCAGGGAGGCCTCGGGACACGAACCTAGGACCCTGCCACAGGGTCCAGCATCGCAGAGCCCCATGCCCACAGCGGCCCCTACACATAGAAACTGCAGAGACTGGCATGCACCAGCCCGGACCTGGTGAGGGGAGACGGCCGCAAGGTGGTTGGAAGGAGCGCCCCCCGTCTCCTAGGGGGAGCAGCGGAGGGAGGGCTGTGCGGGCTTTTAGGGTCTCCACACGCCCATCCACGCCGAGGGCACGGGTGAGGACAAGAGCTGACGTGGGACCTGTTCATCCGCTCTCGGCCACGCGCTTTTACAAGGCGTGTGACCTAGCCGGCCCGATCACGTGGGTGCTGCGACAGCGGCTAGGAAGCAGTTAAGCGGGGCAGGGGACGGGGCCCTGGCACTGCTGGCCAAGTGGCGGTCGGGGCGGGCCTGGGCCCACGCGCAGGCTCGGGAGAGCAACGTGTCCAAGGGCGAGATCTGAACGGCCTGCACCACCTGACCAGGTGGGAGGAGGAGGGCGGGAGCCTGCGTGGGGTTCGCCGGGCATTGCCAAGTGTCGCTGAAACCGGAACGCTCTGGGGCAAGGCGGATCCTCCCCGAGGTGCTGGTACAGAGGTACCCATCTCCCGGCTGGGCTCCGCGTCCAGGCTCCAGGTGGCTCTGCCACCCCTCGGCTGCCCTGGGACGGCCTCCACCTGTGAGGAACGCAGCTGCTCGCCTCACCTGCAGCCAGCCCAGGCCAGCCAGGGAGCACCCGGCCCCGGGGCGGGGGTCTGGGGGCCGGAGACGCCTCGAGGGCAGGCATGAAGGCAGCATGGAGGCCCTGCCAGGCAGTGTCCCCTTCGATGGTAGAAATGGACCTGATCCACAGTTACCACGGGGCCGAGGCTATGCTGTCATTTTTCCTTTCCTTCTTTTCTTTTTTTTAGTGACCCTACTGCCATTCTGACACGGAGAACCAAGATCTAAAATTAGGCCACTAGACCTCACACCTGGCTCGCCAAGCTCCCAGGGCCAGCTCCCGGGCCGGGGCGTCTCGGCCGACAGTGAGGAGGTGTCAGGCCTGCACTCTGGGAACGGTGTCACCGTTCCCAGCACCTGCCCCAGGCCAGGAGCTTGGCCACAGGGTCCCTGTCCCACCAGGGCCTGGTCGTGGCTCGAGGCCTCTCCTCGGTGGAGTCCCAGCCACTCACCCCCTCCCAGCCAGCCGAATGCAGGCTCCCACCAAGGTGTGAAAGCACCTGGCAGGCTGCGGATTAGAAGGGCTTTGATGTCCCCTCACACCGTGTCCTCTGGACCCACCCCACAGCCAGAAAGGAGTCAAGGCCACCACCCCCTCCATCCAGGCCACGGTCAGATGTGGGGCCAAGAACAAGGCGTGACAGCCCTCAGAGGAGCGCTCCACCCCCAGGCGGGGAAACAGGGGTTCAGTTCCTCCTGAACACGCGGGAGCTTTCTGGAACCACCGTCTCGGGGCCGGGCAGCACGCAGCCAAGCGGCTGGGTCTGGCCTCCGTCCTCCCGTGGCCCTGCCGGGAGCTACCCAGGCCCGGATTCTGCTCAGAAAGCGTCCCTGGCTCTCTGAAAGACAACTTGGTCACACCAGTCCTGGTGGTGACGACCCTTCCGCCCTGACAGTGACACCCCTCGCGATGACCCCAGGGCACAGGCGACCCCCGCTGCCCTCCAGCCTCTGGGGAAACACCTTCCGTGACACCGGGCATCCAGACGGGGTGCTGACGGTGACCACCTCAAAAGCTGGAAGGCCCAGCCTCGGGGCTGGACTTCAGGGCTGGAAGCCGCATGCCCATCATGGTTCGAGCCCCTGCCTGGCGGGCCTGAAAACGTCCCAGGAGCATGCATGCCTAGGAGCCTCCTCACCCATGCACACGTGTGCTCTGCCGTGGATAAAAAGAAAAGCGGGGAGGCTCGCGGACAGGCCCTGGCATCTCTGCCAGCAGAATGCCTCTCAGCTCACAGGTGACACGGCCGAGCACTGAGCCAGGGCCCGACCGCGGGCAGACCACACTCCTCAAAGAGGCACGTACGGAAGCCATGCCCAAGCAGGCTGGCATCGGTGCCCTGCCCAGGACCAGGGCGTGACGTGGCACACAGGGAGCCCTGCAGGCCTCCCCCCGCCCAGGCAGTCGCAGAGCCCTGGAAAGATGGGAAGGCGGGCCTCAGGGACAGGTGCCCCGTGGGAGGCCCGTGGGGCCAAGCTGTGCCACGAGGGTGGGCCTGCAGGGGAGGCAGGAGGGTCCCTGAGTGACTGGCTGCCCGCCTCCCTACAGCTCGGCTATGACCAGGGCCTGGGTCCTGCCTTGGCACACATGACCCAATTTCATCACCACACAGAAACCACGGTTATCCGAGGGGGAAACCGAGGCGCTAATCTGCAGCAGGGGCTGGACGCGGTGGCCCGGTGGCCCTACCCCGCTCCCCACCGCCCTGGGGGCCCTACCTTGCTCCTCACCGCCCCGGCCTGGAAGATCTGCACAGACCTGGGCGCAGGCCACCGCCCACAGGGTCGCGGGAGTTCAGGCCACGCCTGTGTAGACACCGCACCTTCTAACCACACAGGCCCTAGAGGAAGAGCCCACACACAAGAGGACCGCACGATGATCGCCAGGGGCTCCCCAGCACGCAGACAGGGCCGCCTGTCCTTCAGTTCCCCTGCCCGCCTCCGCCCGCCCCACCCCAACCTACTGACTTCCCTGGAACTGGCTGCCTCCCCGCGCCAAGCACTGGGCCCCGCCGGACACACATCGGCGACGCAGCAGCCACGTGTGGACCCAGGAACCCTCCTGCCTCCTGTTCTCCACGACCTTTCCTGCCCCTTCCCCTGGGCCCGCAGAGCCAACAGGCCCCCCAGTCACAAATATTCCCTGGCCCCGGGGGGGGCCCTTGGGACAGAGCCACAACAGGACGCAGGGACAGCCTCCCAGGGGGTGCGGGCAGTAGGCTGGAGGTGAGGGAGGGAGAGGGGGGTCGGTGGCCTCGCCGGCCCGAGGGCCTGTTTTAGCTCTGCTGTCCCCAGGCCTCGCAACCACCTGCCAGGCAGCTCCTCCCGCACCCGCTTCACAGAGGGGGAAACTGAGGCTCGGAGAAGCCGGACAGCTCACCCGGGCCCACCGCGAAGAGGGCCACAAGCTCACAGGCCTGGCAGCAGGGACAGGACGGCACAGGGCTGCCAAGGACAGCGAGGAGCACCGCTTGCACGTGGCCGCCCCACGTGTGGCCCTGCCCACAGGAAGTCTCACGTGCCACCACAATATTGACACAGGCGGGGCGCACAGCAGCCGGCTGCCAAGAAGTCAGCGCAGGGCACGTGTGGGCACCCCGGGCTCCAGTGGGGACAGGGTCACAGTCCAGACCCACGACAGGTGCTCTGAGGTCCCTTCCTGCTAGGGCACCCCAGCATCTGCCCATCTGAGCCCGGCCGTGCTGCTGCTTAGACCATTTTCCCAGACTCCCCCGTGACACGCCTGTCCGCCAGGCAGTGAGGTGGACAGGGAGGAGGGGTGGAGTACGAGGGCAGGAGTCCCAGCTGCCGGGCCCAGCTCTGCGTGCACTGCTGTGTGACCCAGGCAAGTCAAATAACCTCTCTGGTCCTCAGCAGCTGCTTCTGTAAACTCTGGGTCGACCCCTTGGGCACCTGCCAAATAGAATCTGTCCCATCTCAAGCTTTGTAGTCGCTGTCAGCCAGCTACCTTCACCTCCCACAGCGGGGGCGGGCTCCGTGCCCTCCCAGGGTGACCCCCACCAGGGACAGCAGCTCGGCCGGGCACCCTCGCACGGGGCTACAGAAGAGCCTGCTTTTCCCCATGCAGATTTCCGGAGCGGCCTCTGTGCGACCTGGCCCTGGGCCGCGGGCCCTCTCCCGAGAGTGTCCGGAATCACCCAGGCCTGGGGGGAGGGGTGGGCACCCACAGCTGGGCTCAGCCCCTCGCAGGTGCTGGGGGCTCCAGGCAGACACCTGCTGTGTGGGAGTGATTACTGGGGCCAGCTGTCTGGGGGCAATACCGTGGTCTCTGACCACTGACCTGTGGGGGTCTCCTGGGCCCACTTCCCGGGGAAGTGCCGTCACTCAAGCAGGCCCCACGCCCCATGGAGCGCACCGCCCTACGTGGAGGGAGGAGGCAGGCAGCCATGGTGGTGCAGCGGTGAGACTCCTGTGCCGCTGGCCCGAGGGCCTGTGCTCGCATCCGGAGGGCTCCCGTGCCCACCAGGGGCATGTAGGGGGACTGGCTGGGGCCGGGGCAGGACCACGGGGTGGGGACTTGTCGGCGGGCCTTTCTCTTCATCACAGAGGTAAATAAACTGTAACACATGCAACATCCTAACAGTTAACAGTGAGTCACGGGTCCCTTCCACTCACTGTCGTTTGCTGTCCACGACACCACCAGTCACAGAGGGGACAGATGGGGACAGGAGGCAAAGGACACAGCACCCGTGGAGGGCCCAGTAGGTGCCTGGGACCGGGCGCCCACACCACGCTCCTTATCTGGGTCACGTGGCAGCCTGACAAGGGACGTTAGTTGCAGGGAAGAAACCCAGTGCCCTCCCCGAGGGTGCGCCTGGCCAGGCAGGGGCCACCCGGGCACCGGGGCTCTGGGCCCCGCCCAGCAGCAGGCAGGGGCAGCGGGGCTGGCAGCCACCCAGCCTGGAGCTGTGCTCTGGCGGTGAGAGGGCCTCCCACCCACAGCTCCTCCTGCTCAGGACTGGCACCAGCCCACACTTGCCTCCCGGCAGGCACAGGACAGGAGCTGCAGGTGGGGCAGGACTCTCACCCCTGAACCCAGCTGTGTGCAAAACCCCTCCCACCCTCCCTGGGCTGGCAAGGGCTCCCAAACGCTCAGGACTGAAAGGCTCTCGCGAGAGCGCTGAGCTGGGCTGCTGTTCTGTGGGCCAGGGAGCTGCGAGCAGGAGGGGCTCACGGGGCGCCGAGCTCACGGCGAGGTGTGCAGGCAGAAGTGACCCGGATGCAGGCACGTCCTCGAGCACCTGCTGTGCACCGTCCCCGGGGACACACCAGGATGCACCAGGGTGTGCCAGGCAGCCGGCTTTGCTGCTCAGGATGACTCGACCCGTCACCACCCTTCCACCTCGCTCCCCACAGCTTCCAGAGGGACCAAGCTAAGCCGGCCGACCGCCGACGCCGGCCGAGGGACGCTCATGCCCGCCATTCATGCCGCTCCCGGCTGACGGCTGCAATGCCGGCTCTGTCGGGCAGGGCTCGGCCCAGGGGTGTGCTGAGTGGCAGGGCAGTGACGTGGAGTCCAGGAACGGAGGCCTCGGGCATACTAGAATCGTCCCTCCCAGCAATCGAGAGCCAAGGGCCCCACCTCGGCATTTTGGCATGAGCGGGCCGGTGAGATAACGGTGCAGCCAGGCAGCTCCAGGCCCCTGCACGTCTGCAGACCCCAGAGCCTGCCTCGGGCCGTGGCGCCTGCTTCTGAAAACTGCACTTGGCTTTTTGCAGGCCCCACATCCCACCTGGGTCCTCCTGAGTCCCCATTTTCCATCAAGCCACTGGGTTCCCGTCCTCCTCCACCCAGGACCTGGGGTTGAGCCGCTCAGCTTGGATTTCGGCCTCTCTGGAGAGCCCCACCCGTGCCCAGGGCACACTCCGGCCTGTAGGCAAAGCCCCACCCCAAGCCAAGCCTGGCTCCCTGGCCACCAAAACCTGCAGTTGTCCAGCTGCCCAGCATCACGCCACCGCCTCTTCTTTTGAAGAAACTCAAGCTGTCCCCGGGTCCAGCAGCCGCACAAGCACGGGCGGCCTCCCTGGAGTGCGCCTAGCCTCAGCAGCCGGCCCCCGGGCCAGCCTGGCCCCCAAGCAGAGGCCATCTTAGCCAGTGAGTCGCTGCACTGAGCCTGGCGGGGACTGAGGCAGGTGGGACTTGGGGACCAGGCCACAGGAACGGGGCTGCCCCAGGCCACCAGTGACCCCGCTGCGGTCAGGCAGCACAGCCGATGACACGGAGGCCCTGCACGCCTGCCACGTGTCCCCAGCCTGACTGACACCATGCCCGTCCTCCAGCTCCCGGGCTGCTCCTCGCTCCAGGACAGGCAAGGGTCACTGCCGTATGCAAGGATCTCTCCCTCGGCTGTGGCAGTGCCCCAGCGGGAGTCTCTGGGATAAGAAAGCACCCGGCCCAGTGCGCAGAGCACGAAGGCGTGGGGGCTCTGTTGGAGCCAGGCTCCCTGGACACGCCTGTGGCCAGCGGCTCCCAGAGCTGCCGTGGCCCGAGCTGGGCCTTGTCTGCATCCAGCCCCTCCCTGGAGGCCTTACCGCCACACCCGAGCAGCGGGCAGGGCTGCTCCAGGCCTAGACAGGCGATGTGGTCCCAAGATGGGGGCTAGCAGTGAACGACAGAAGACCCCGCCTCAGAAACCTCCCAGGAATCCCGGGTGCCCTCAAAGGAAGGCCAGGAATGAGGGAACGCAGACAGCTCGCAGGGCGTGGGCACAGGGACGAGGGGCTCCCAGGCCGCCAAGACGCTCACAGTTGCATCTCACAGGTCCCTGACAGGCACTGTGCGGTCTGCAGGGGTCGCCAGCCCCTTACAGAGAAAGGGGAACGGCACGTGGGTCCCTGTGTGCCCAAGATCCCGAGAGGAGAATGGAGAAGGGATTGTGGAGTGGCCACCTCCCCCAGAAGTGATCTCTCGCCTTCTGTCTCTGTCTGTCTGTCTGGCGAGCGCACGCGCCCTATAGCAAAAACCTCTCAAAAAAAGGGCAAAGTACTAAAACCCTTTCCCAATGGCAGCTACCCCACATGGGAAGGTCCAGGGTTCACATCCCCAAGCCTCCCTGCGTGTGCCAGGCAAACGCGTGCCCGCGAACCAGGCTGGCTAAGGCTCAGGCGGATCGTGGTGTGAGGACCCTGTAGGGTGCTGGCTCATTCTCTCTCTTTCTCTAATAAAAGAAAGAAAGAAGCTTAAAAAAAAAAAAAGAAAAGAAAAGAAAACCTGCCTCTGTCCACTGACCCCGCCCAGGCTGGCCGGCAGCCCGGCCCACCCCAGTTCACCTCCATGAATTCCATGCAGGATAACGGTGTCTGGTCGACTCGTGATGCTGTAAGACCAAGACCAAAAATAACCCCCAAGGAGATGCTCGAGGACCCCGACTCCCCTGCCGCCAGGCGGCCTCTCCGTGAAGATGCTCAGCTGCAGCTCCGGGGTGTCAGGAACCTCCGGGAAGAAGATCTGCCGGGAGCCGAGGGCGTGGGGAGAGCTCTCTGCTTCCTCCCCTTTGTTCTGCCACGGCTCAGATCCCCCCAAGACAAGCCTGCAAGCTGACCCAGTTCGAGACACCTCGCCACCGGCTTTCTCACGGCGTTGGTCGGACACGGCCGTTTCTAAAGTTAGCCCAGCCGACAGTTTCCAGCTAAAACACACGTCGCCGCCAGCTCGCAAAATCACGCGCTCGGGCACCACGGAACAACTTGACCTGAGCCAGCGTCCTGGGGCCGGGGCCTGGGCAAACAGCGTGAATCTGGTGACAAGGAGCATATGGTCGCCAGCCCTGCAGCCGAGGCGGGGCACGCCACCAGCCCTGGAGGAATCTGACTGCTAGCGCAGCCAGGCAGGACCACGCCGCCTCCAGTGGCAGCAACCTGAAGAGTGGGCTGGCTGGCGAGGCCCTGCACTCTCGGAGCCAAGGTCTGTGGGGCACAGACGCCAGCTGGCCCCGGGCAGAGACGGCGCGGCTCGGCACGCTGTGCCCTGGCGGAGGCCCGAACCAGCACAGAGCCCAGTGGGGACGTGGCCGTGCCCCGGGCGCTCCCATCCAGCCAGCCTGCTCACGGCCCCGTCTGCACATGCTCGCACACACCCGCAGCACTGCCAGCAGACAGCCCCCGGCAGTCACAGTTAGCGACCGGCACCCCTCCTCTCCACACACGCCCCCTTCCCCCAGCCAGCCCACCAGGGTGCTGCCCTCTCCGCGGCCCACACGCTGCCACGGTCCTCCCCCACCTGTCGCCTGCTCCGTTCTCCCCACACTCCTCCCACCGAGGTCTGTCATTCACCAACAGTAAAATAATGACTTCTGTGATTTCACTCTGACGTCGGCCTGACCGGGCTGACCCAGTGTCAGCTCCGGGAGGGCGGGGTGACATCACAGCCGGGGCCACTCCAGAGCCAGGCATGGTAAGGAGAGGGGGCTCTCAATGGCCCCAGCAGATGGGACCTCGGTGGAGCCTCCTCACTGCAGAGAAAGACCCCGAGGCCCAGAGGGGCAGCATCAAGGGGAAGGGGCAGGGCCAGCTCCCACCACGCCTCAGGGGCTGCTTCCCGGCACCTAGGAGGGTCCCTCAGAGCACCCAGAAAGGAGCCGACAGGGTGCCACCTGACGACCCGAAAACAGACACCGGGGCGGCAGCAGAGGCACCAGGGGTGTGAGGCCAGCCAGCCACGGAGGGCAAGGAGTGGCTGAGGGCAGGCCGGGCGCAGGGGTGCCCAGAATACACCCACACTGCCCCTCGTCCCTGCCACTGCCTCCTCCAGCTGTCACCTCCTCCTCCCATCACCTAGTCCTTCTAGTGTCACCTCCTGCTCTCAGCTGTCATCTCCTCCCAGCTGTCACCTCCTTTCATCTATTAGCTGTCACCTCCTCCTACTACTGTCACCTACTCCTCTCAGCTGTCACCTCCTCCTCCTGTCACCTAGTCTTTCCAGCTGTCACCTCCTGCTCTCAGCTGTCATCTCCTCCCAGCTGTTACCTCCTCCCACTATCAACTCCTGCTCTCAGCTGTCATCTCCTCCTCCTGTCACCTCCTTCTCCCCCTAGCTGTCACCTCCTCCTCCCAACTCTCACCTCTTCCTCTCACTGTCATCTCCTCCCAGCTCTCACCTCCTCCTCTCAGCTGTCACCTCCTTATTTTACTAGCCATCACTCCCTCATCCTATTGCCTATCACCTCTTCCTCTTGGCTGTCACCTCCTCCTCATTATCACCTCCTTCTCTCAGCTGTCTCCCCCTCCTTCTGGCTATCAACTCCTTCTCCTAGCTGTCACCTCCTCCTCGCTGTCACTCTCTCCTCCCTGTTGTCACCCCCTTGTCCCTGATGTTACCTCCTCTTTCTTGTTGTCACCTCATCCTCCCCACAGTCACCTCCTCCCCCAGCTGTGGAGACCAGGAGCTCGCTTGCCTTGCCCACAGCGCCACCTACTGTCCAGCTGCCCCAGGGCACCTCCAAAGCTGCGGCTGCCAGCCCAGGCCAAGGCAGAAGCAGGTCACATCTCCCCTGTGAGGAACCTGGGTCCAGTCAGTGCCCGGTGACCAAAGGCCGCCTATTCCCAAACTACTGATAACTCTCAGTCCTGGGTGACCAATCAGGGGGTCCAGGGCAAAAGCAGGGACATGTCCGGCCACGGCCAGGTCAGTCATCCTGACACCAACAACTGCCCACGTGTCACTGGCAGGGTCACAGGTGGGCAGTGGCCCTGGTTCCTAAGGTGGGCTGGACGTATGGTCCACAAGAGAGAGCACACTAGCCCACGAGAGAGCACCTGACCCACTGGGGAGCACACCGACCCACGGGGGAGCACCTGACCCACGGTGGAGCACACTGGTGCATGGAGGGAGAGCACATCGACCCACGGGGGAGCATCTGACCCACAGGGGAGCACCTGACTCACGGGGGAGCACACTGGTGCATGGAGAGAGAGCACCTGACCCACAGAGGAGCACCTGACCCACGGTGGAGCACACTGGTGCATGGAGAGAGAGCACACGGACCCACGGGGGAGCATCTGACCCACAGGGGAGCACCTGACTCACGGGGGAGCACACTGGTGCATGGAGGGGCGAGCACACGGACCCACAGGGGAGCACCTGACTCACGGGGAGCACCTAACCCACGGGGGAGCTCACCGAACCACAGGGGAGCATCTGACCCACAGGGGAGCACCTGACTCACGGGGGAGCACACTGGTGCATGGAGGGAGAGCACACGGACCCACAGGGGAGCACCTGACCCACGGGGAGCACCTAACCCACGGGGGAGCTCACCGAACCACAGGGGAGCACCTGACCCACGGGGGAGCACACCAACCCACGGGGGAGCACCTGACCCACGGGAGAGCACACCGACCTACGGGAGAGCACCTGGCCCACGGGGGAGCACCTTGACCCACGGGGGAGCACCCTGACCCACGGGGGAGCATCAGACGCACGGGGGAGCACACCAGCCCACGGGGGAGCACGCCGGCCCACGGGGGAGCACGCCGGCCTACGGGGGAGCACGCCGACCCACGGGGGAGCACCCCGACCCACGGGGGAGCACGCCGGCCTATGGGGCACGCCGGCCCACGGGGGAGCACGCCGGCCCACGGGGGAGCACGCCGGCCTACGGGGGAGCACACCGGCCCACGGGGGAGCACACCGGCCCACAGGGGAGCACGCCGGCCTACGGGGGAGCACGCCAACCCACGAGGGAGCACGCCGACCCACGGGGGAGCACGCCGGCCTATGGGGGAGCACGCCGGCCCACGGGGGAGCACACCGGCCTACGGGGGAGCACACCGGCCCACGGGGGAGCACGCCGGCCTACGGGGGAGCACGCCGGCCCACAGGGGAGCACGCCGGCCTACGGGCGAGCACGCCAACCCACGAGGGAGCACGCCGACCCACGGGGGAGCACGCCGGCCTACGGGGGAGCACGCTGGACCACGGGGGAGCACGCTGGACCACGGGGGAGCACGCTGGCCCATGGAGGCTCCGGCAGCAGCGGGCCCCAGCAAAGCCTGGGCGGTGGGCAAGCCGGCCTGCTGGTGTACACAGGTGCTGGCTGGTGAACTGGGCTGGATGGGCGCAAACACAGCCAGAATGTCCCGGACCTGCTGTCCTGTGAGGGCTCTTCCAGCACCCAGCACCCCTTCCGCAGGCGTGGAAGGCAGACCACACGCAGGCCTCCTTCTCCGAAGCCACTGTGGGGAACGCGGTGTCCTAACGCGGCCAGGGCTCAGCAGCTCTGACGCTGCTCACAGGCCACTTCTCTTCGATAAGTGTCCGGATCCCGAGGCACGTGTGGGTCTGCTCTGGTGAACAGAGCTCAAGGCCTGACCCTGCCCTGCTCACAGTGTCCTAGCCAGGGTGCGGCTGCTTATCTTTCCCGGGAGCCAAGGACTGCGAGGCTGGGTGCAGACACCTGCCAAGACTCACTTCCTGTCTTTGGCAGTCGGGCTGAGCATATGCAAACGCCACAAAAGGAAGTGGACCTTGTCCACAGACAGCCTGCAGAAAGATGCCCGAGAGCCCCATGTGTTCACGGAGCCAGTAAACTCAGCCTGGACGCCCGTCTACGCCAGGCCCTGGATGGGCGCTGGGCACCGAGATGGAGGCTGGGCAGCTGCCACTGGCCAGAGCACAGTGTGAAAAAGACCTGGAGCACGTCCAGCCCTGCTCCAGCTCTCTGCACAGCTCGGTCTGCAGGGACAGCGAAGTGCAAACAGTGGCCAGAGGCGTGGCACACAGGACACACAGGAAGGCACCACACCTGGTGACAGTGCCCTCGGGGACGCCTGTACTGTCTGGGGCCGTTTTGACAGAGGGCCCAGAGGTACTACTGACACCTAGTGGCCAGAGATGTCGCCGAACATCCCACAGTACAAGGACCACCAGGGGCAGCAACCCAGGAGGGCCACTCCAGGCCACAGTGGCCCAAGGACAGGTCACCTGGGATAGGCTGGGAGCAGGGATGACCAAGGACAAGAGAGCACCCGCCTGAAGGGCCTCCCAGGTCAGGCAAAACATTCACACCTCCTCCGAGAAGCACAGGGCCTCTGAGCTCGGGGGAGAGTGTCACAGCCCTGGGTAGGGGCAGCCGCAGGGAGAGAGGGTCGCACACCCTGGCGGGCAGTGGAGGGCTGAAGCCAGGCTGGCAGGCAGGGCCGGGGAGGGCAAGGCCCAGTGGCAAGGAGAAAAGGGAGTCAGCTGGTCCCTCGACCTCTGCCCTGGCACCTGGAGGGATAGGGCGAGGACAGCTTATCAGGGGGGCAAAGTCAGGGCTCCCTGCGAGGCCTGGAGACTCCCAGAAGGGGCCATAGAACCCCAAACCAAGCTCTGAAGTCTCGGGCAATCCGGAGCCAGAGGAAGGCTCAGATGGCAGGCAGAGGGAGAGCCCCTACAGAGGCCCCCTGTAGCTTTTTTTTTTCCTTTTAATTTGCTATAGGCTGCATGCACTAGATAGAGAGATATTTAGAGAAAGAGAGAGAGACGGAAAGTGAGAAATCACCCCTCGGGGGGATGGCCATGCCGGAATCCCTTCTCCTCCATCCTCCTCCATTCTTCTCCCGATATCTTGGGCACGCATGCACACGCACCCGGCGTGAATTTCAAGCCACCGCACCACTGGCTGGCCCTATAGCATCTTTTCATAGAGTTTGTTTTCTTCCACGAGTGAGAGCAAAAGAAAGCAAGCATGACAGCACCCCCAGCGTGACAGGGCCCCGACCCCTCACCACCCTGCCGCAGCCAGCGGGGATCGCAAGCGTGCACCTGCTGGGGCACTCTGGGAGGACACACCCCCTGGGCGGCCCTCGGGGCATCGCGTAACTGCTGCGCCACCGCCAGCCCGCCCGCCCCCCGCATCTCGCTCTTTCCCTCCCGATTCCGGTCGCGGTTTTCATGTCGAGCGTCCATGCTCCGGAGGACACTGTCCTGGATTCCCGCGGCCCTGGCAGCATGGGCTCTTGACCGCGGTGTCGAGTGAACAAAGGTCAGGCAGAGGAGGGGGCACTCAGAGCCCCAGGAAGAGCCGGGAGGCAGTGGGGCGCGCAGGAGGCCAGAGTTCGCGGAAGGGCAAGGGGTCGCTGGTGTGAAGCTCCCCCAGCCCCAGCAAGAGCGGGCCACAGGCTGCGGGGGCAGCACCGGGAGAGCTTGTGGACGCAGCTGGAACGAGAGGAGCCTGCAGTCTGGGAAGCCCGGCTGGGGGACGCCTCCGGGGTATCAAAGCAGGCAGACCCCCCAGCCTGTGCTGGCGAACCTGCAAGGCCCCAGCGCTGCGGAGCGGACTGAGGGCTCTGAGCCGTGCCAAGGCCAGAGCTGCCCACCCCTCAGGGCTGCAGACTCCACAGGGCTCCTTCTCCCCCAGAGGCTGTGGGCATCTCAGATCAGGCTGCAGCAAACCTGAGCGTCCCTCCTCCACGACCCCCTCAGTCCGTCCTCCCATCACAGCCACTGCCAGCCACTCAGGCCCCACCACGGGGCTGGCTGGGGCAGCCTCCGCCTCCCTCGGGTCTCCCGGCCCGCCGTGCTCCCTGCCCTCATCCCCGATCCTCCTCTCGGCAACCTTCCAAACCCGGGTCATCTGCCACGGCTCGGGGTCCACCAGACGTCCCCCATAGCTGCAGGCCTGCGCGCTGTCCCCTGCTGCCCCGCCATTCTCCCTCTGTGGCTCCAGCTGGTGCCTGTCCCTTGTCGCCAGGACACGCCTGGCCCAGGACTTGTGTGCTGGCCCCCTCCCACATGAGCCGCAAGCCTCTGGTCAAAGGAGAGGCCTGCCCTGACCCCTCTCCAGGCTCCAGGGCCCACCAGGAGGTGCCACGTGCTATTTCTTCTGCCCATGCCTAGGGTGCCACTGCCCCGGGCCGGATCCCGTGCCCGGTGCCTGACACACGCAGGCGCTCAGTAAGGACGTGAAGAATGAGGAGCGGACCTCCGTAAGCACCCGTTCCCTCAGGACAAGCACAGCGCCGGAGTGACGTGCACCCCGCACCATGCCCAGCACAGCCACACGACCACGTAGCAGCTACCGCTAAAATCTAGCATGGCTCCTGTGCACGCTCGCAGAGGCACGGCCTCCGCCTGCTCGCCACGGCCACGGCTCTCGTCCCCGGCCCAGCACTCCTGCCTCCACAGGCCGCAGCTGCTCTTCCGGACAGGGGCTCACCGAGGGCAGCAAGTTCCGGAACTTTTCTCCTGAAACAGCTCGAAGAGCTCACCCTCTCCCCACTAATGACCACAGACTGCTCAGGCATTGTCTTTAAAGTCAGGCAAATCAAAACCTATGACAACACACACACGTGTGTGCAGGCACACACACGCACATGCACACATGTGTGCACATGCACACACCCTACTGTAAATACAGGCATGCGCAGCCGCTCGCCCACATGTTCTCACAGCGGTTTCGGACCTCTCTCTGGGCCCCGCGAAGCCTCAGAGTGAACTGTAAGGGACACCCCTGTGGGGACGGCCAGAGAGAGATGATGGCAAGGCGTCTGTGTTTGACAAGTGTCCCAGGACAAGTGGCCAGCCCAGCCCCCGTGCCCACAGACAACTGCTGGTCCAAGCAGGCTCGGGTCCAGCCACGGTGGGCAGCCAGAGCCTCCTGCAGGAAGGGCCTGTGGACAGAGGGCACGGCACTGGCCCCGTCGGCCAGGCCGGCAGCCTCGCGGCAGGAGCCCGCAGCCTTCTGGACGCCCCGTTTCACATCCTGTGGCTGCTCGAACACCCCCACGCTCAGCTCTCGAAACAGAACTGTGCACTGTGCTCTCTGACTATGCAGCTGGGAGCCCGATCCACCCCGAGGCCTGTGCGGGCGTGCGCCTCCGTGGGCCCTGCCTCTGCCAGCTCCGGGGGCCACCATCAGACCCTCCTCTGCTGTGTGCTTACATGGCCCTCTCCTCTGCGTGTGGTCATCCCCCCGTCCCCACTCTTAGACACACACGGGGCCACCCACACAGTCGGAACAGCCCCCAGCTCCAGAGCTGCCTTCATCACACCTGCCAAGATCTCTGTACGTTGTACCTGTGTGCATGTGTGTGTGTACATGCACACATGACACGTGAGGGAACCGCCACAGTTCTGGGGTCAGGCCATGGATGCCGTCAGGCCATTCTCAGGCTCCCGCAGCCCCTTGGAGATGTGAGGTGGGGAGAAGGGAGAAGGCCCGGGGAGAAGGGAGACACTGCCCTGCTGGGACACCCCTCAGCCAGTGTGTCAGACCAGTGCAGGCACTGAGGATGGCCACACACAGGAGTGTGGCCACGGGACAGGGGGAGGGTGGCCACGGGACAGAGGAGGGTGGCCATGGGACAGGAGGAGGGTGCTACAGGACAGGAAGAGGGCAACCATGGGACAGGAAGGTGGCCATAGGACAGGGGGTGGGCGGCCACAGGACAGGGGGTGGGCGGCCACAGGACAGGAGGAGGGCGGCCACAGGACAGGGGTTGGGCGGCCACAGGACAGGGGTGGGCGGCCACAGGACAGGAAGAGGGCAACCATGGGACAGGAAGATGGCCATAGGACAGGGGGTGGGCGGCCACAGGACAGGGGGTGGGCGGCCACAGGACAGGAGGAGGGCGGCCACAGGACAGGGGGTGGGCAGCCACAGGACAGGGGTGGGCGGCCACAGGACAGGAAGAGGGCAACCATGGGACAGGAAGATGGCCATAGGACAGGGGGTGGGCGGCCACAGGACAGGGGGTGGGCGGCCACAGGACAGGAGGAGGGCGGCCACAGGACAGGGGGTGGGCAGCCACAGGACAGGGGGTGGGCGGACACAGGACAGGAAGAGGGCAACCATGGGACAGGAAAGTGGCCATAGGACAGGGGGTGGGTGGCCACAGGACAGGGGGTGGGTGGCCACAGGACAGGGGGTGGGCGGCCACAGGACAGGAGGAGGGCGGCCACAGGACAGGGGGTGGGCGGACACAGGACAGGGGGAGGGCGGCCACAGGACAGGGGGTGGGCGGCCACAGGACAGGGGGTGGGCGGCCACAGGACAGGGGGAGGGCGGCCACCGGACAGGGGGAGGGCGGCCACCGGACAGGGGGTGGGCGGCCACAGGACAGGAGGAGGGCGGCCACAGGACAGGGGGTGGGCGGCCACAGGACAGGGGGAGGGCGGCCACCGGACAGGGGGAGGGCGGCCACAGGACAGGGGGAGGGCGGCCACCGGACAGGGGGAGGGCGGCCACAGGACAGGGGGTGGGCGGCCACAGGTCAGGGGGTGGGCGGCCACAGGACAGGGGGTGGCTGAGCACCCACAAAGGTTTTCCAGCCTGACCCATGCCGAAAGGCCAGGGCTTCTCAGGAGTGTGGGCGGCGGTCTAGGAGGTCTGGGATTGGTTGGACACACCGAGTTGCTGGCCTCGGCCTCCCCAGCCTACCCCCGGCCCCTGCTCGGCAGGTTGCTTGGCTTCAGGGTGTCCAGGGCAGCAGGGACAGCATATTTGGAGCACCGCCTCTGTACAAGCAGCCACCCCCACACCTGCCTCTGCCCAGCGGGAGAAAGACCCAGCCACAGCTGAAAGTTCCACCTGCCAGCCAGGGTCAGCCTCAGCGAGGGCAGAACAGCGTGGCCTCGGCCTGCTTCCCTGCAGGTTAGCCTCGGGGAGCGTGAGGCTGGCCGCTCCTCAGCAGCCCAGGCACAGGCAGCCCCCAGAGTAGCCCGGGAAGCAGGCCCAAAACCCCGACACTCGGGGAAGGGGGACAGCTCAGAGAAAGGCTGTGTAGGGGTGGCAGCCCTCCCCCGACGCCAGCCCCCAGGGCCCAGAGCCACAACCACACAGCCGGCCCCACGCTACAGCCCATGTGTCCGAGGGTCCCCTTACACCCACACGCGAGCTGGGGCCACTCTGTCTTCTGTCCCCACCCAGGCCCATCCTTGCTACCAGCACCGTGGTCCCGTGGGCTGCAAACTACTGTGCCCGAGGCCACCAGTGGGAGAAACTGTGTTTATGGAGCACACCGTGTGTAGGAGGCGCCCAACCAACGGCTGTCCTGTGTGACATGAGGACAGGGACGGCCCCTACGGCCTGGGCAGTCCACGTCTGTCCCCCAAGCAAGACCGCTGAGATCGCTGGGCACATGACGGCAGCAGCACCGCAGGCCCCTGTGACGCCACGGGCAGCCCTCTCTCCTGGGTCACCCTGACTCTGCCAGGGCAGCCATCCGAGGCCCAGACGTCACTGGGACCCACCAAGAGGAGGGCTGCTCACGGCACTTTTCAAAGCACGGTACTGCCACAGCAGGAAGGCGGAAAGAGAGGCAGGAAGAGCCGGAGCTCCACGACGGCCGGACGCACTCGAGGGCGAGGAGAGCCGCCCATTGGTCCGTCTGTCTGTCTGTCTGTGCCTGAGCACTCGGGGCTCGCCCGGTGGTGGGATCCCCGCTGACAGCGTGGGGGGGGGGGGGCAGGGCACTCACCACGTTCCAGAAGAGGGGGTTGAAGGCGATGGCGAGGACAGCCGCCACAAAGCGGGGCTCCCAGAGGTCCACGCAGCCCAGCAGCCGGGTCATGACGCGCAGGTCTGCCTGTGGGGACAGAGCGCGTCAGCCAGGGGCCCGCCCCCACCGGCACAGCCCGGCCAGGAGGGTCACTCCAGTGCAGTCTACCGGGGCGAGATAATGCGAAACCCAGTCGGCTGTGTCGGGCCTGTTGGGGCGGCCGGCCAGCACCCTCAGGGGAGTGACACGGTACCCGAGAGCTCCGGGATGGGGGAGACCCCGCAGCTCAACTATGCAGTCAGAAACCCCACAGGAGATGACAGCAGGGAACGGGTCTCTCCACACCACACCTTCCCGACACACGGCAAGTGCTGGCCAGGGTGGGAGCCGGACGAGGGTGGGAGCAGGACGAGGGTGGGAGCGGGGCGGGGTGAGGGTGGGAGCGGGACGGGGACACTGAAGCCGTGTGACCCCCGCCGTCCCACACAGCGTGGGAGCAGGTCACAGGGGTGCCCACCCGCCTGCAGTGAAAAAGACTAGAACCGTCAGGTGCCGACCCGCAGAGCACCGGGCCAGTGTGACGTGGCGGCCCCCAGAGTGGCTGAACTGCACTAACCAGTGTGCAAATGCACGCAGCGTTCTAGAAGCATCCCGCCGGAGGCCAGCACGCCTACACGTTCTGACAAATCAGCACAGAACAGCTCTGCATACTCTGCGCTTAACGAGAGGATGACAACTGGGGCCAGCAGATGGCATAGTGGTTAGTTGCTGGACTCCCAGTCGATCACGGTTCAAGTCCCAGACTCGGCGGTTTAAAACTCACACCGGATGTATGTGCACGTGTACCCAAAATCCCGACAGGACAATGGAGGAGAAGGGACTGCGGTGTGGCCATCCACCTGGGAGTGAGTTCATGCTTTCTCTCTCTCTCTCTCTCTCTCTCTCTCTCTCTCTCTCTCTGTCTGTCTTCTGGTGAGCATATGCACCCTATAGAAAAATTTTTCTTTAAAAAAAAAAAAAAGGAAATCACACCAGGAGCCTGTGCATGCGTGCCCAAACTCTGAGAGGCGATGGAGAAGGGGCGGTAGCATGGCTGTCCCCCAGGGGAAGATTTCTCACTTCCCTCCCCCTCTTCTCTCTCTCCCTAAAAAAAAAAAAAAAAAAAAAAAAAAACCATAAAAAAGGTGGACCTCTGGAGCCAGGCAGGGGTGTGGTGATTAAGGTGCTTGGATCCACATGGCCGACTGCTTGGTTTGGGTCTCAGATCCATAGGCTGGGCAAGTGTGTGTGCCCCAAGTCCCGAGAGGAGAGACACCGGGAAAAGGATGGCGGCACGGCCATGCCCCAAGGGGGTGCTTTCTCATTTTCCTTCGCTCTCCCTCTCCCTGGTGACAACATGCTCCCTCTGGAAAATTTTAAAAATGAAGGGAAAAACCACTTTAGAGGCCAAAAGCACTATAAACCTTGTGTCTGACACGCAATTCAAAATGCCACAACCACTGCGTGTGTACGATGAGCGGTAAGTCCAAGAGCCACAACCTCCCCACCATGGCTACTTGGATGGTGTGTTTTGTTTCATTTAGGGATACAGTGAATTCTTTCTTTTTTTTAAAAAAAAATATATATTATTTATTTAATTTTTCATTTGTTTTAATTTGACCAGAGAGAGACACAGAGAGAGAGAGAGAGAGAGAGAGAGAGCGCAAGAGGGACAGGGAGAAAGGAAGCCGCCAGGTCTGGGACTCGAACCGTGGTCGGCCATGTGGGAGTGTCCAGCACCTTAACCACCACGCCACCTGCTGATCCCCAGTGAATTCTTTCAAAACCGCTTTTGTGGGACCTGCAAGTGGCATGGTAGTTAAGGTACTGGATCCCATATGGCCAGCTTCACGGTTCGAGTCCCAGACCCCGCAGCTTGAGAATCACTCCAGATGCATGGGTGTGCTTGCCTATAATACAGAGAGTAGAATGAGGCGGGATTGTGGAATGGCCATCCTGCCAGGAGGTGATTTCTCACTTTCCTTTTCTCTGGCAAGTGAACACTCTACCACAAAAACTTTTGAAAAACATGTTAAATGGTGTATTTGTCTTGCTCTTTCTGGGGTGGGGTGGGATGAAGCACTCTGGATTTGCAGGCGGGCTCTGCCCGCGTTGGTCAGCCGGCCCCGCAGGGCAGACAGAGGCCTCCACTCCGATTCTTGCTTTGCCAAGCAAGCTTCTCCAGCATAACTCAGCTGCCATGTGGTGAACCAGGCTGTATGGTGGTGAGAATGTTCCGGAAAAACACGGAGTATATAAAACGTCAACCTGAAGCTGTCTTCTGCCGGGACCTGGTGTCCTTCCCTGGCTGCGGGGCCAAGGGCAGGGCGAGGCGTGAACCCAGGCCTCCTCCTTACAGCGGCGGAACTGAAGGTGCCCCTCTGCGGGACACGTGCGTGAGACAGCCCCGTGCTCACGGCGAGGCCAAGCCTCCCTGCTTCCCCAGCCCACCCAGCCCAGCGCTCACCACCAGGGGGCCTCCTGCTTCCCTCCAGGGCAGGCCCTCCACAGCCGTCCTCTCTGCTCCGCCTGTCACCCACGGCACTCACAGGGGCTTCTGCACATGCCTGAAGGGCCCTCTGCCCTCCGCACCCTACTAGCAAACCCCTACTGGTCCCACAGGGCCCTCCTGGAGCGTCTCTGCCCACTTCCCAGGACAGTGTCTCTTGCGTCCTTGTATACCCACTGCAGTACCCTGGCTGCCTGTCCCTATCTTGTCACAGGGGCTCCAGGGTAGGGACCACTTCTTTTTTTCTCCGGTTCTTTGTCTCCAGTGCCCACCCTGCTGCCTGGCACAAAGGGTAATCACTCGCTGTATGAACAGAAGCCCTGGCCTTACCATCAGGAGTCTCAGGGCTGAGTCACCTCCGGGGGCTCTCCCGCTCGGCCGCCTTGTGCTCCCACTCTGGGCCCTCTAATCTGGCCTTGGTAGGAGGCAGACGTTGCTAACGCAGGCCCGTGGGAGCCCTGCAGGCAGCCGGGCAGGACGCCCTGGGCACAGGGCCCAGATTCACCAGCCACCCTGCCGCTGTGCTTCAGAAAGACCTCTTTTTCCTTTGCTTTTGTCATAGAGCATGTGCCCTTGCCCGAGAGAGAGAGAGAGAGAGAGAGAGAGGACACGAGAGAGAGGGAGAGTGAGAAATCACCCCCCAGGGGGGATGGCCAAGCCACAATCTCTTCTCCTCCATTCTCCTCTCGGGACTTTGGACATGCACACACAAGTGCCAAGCGTGTTTTTCAAGCCTCTGGGCTAGGGGACTCGAACTGCAGCTGGCCATGTGTGATCCAGCGCCTTAACCACCACACCACCTGCTGGCCCCATAAAGACTTCTTTTTATGGTGCCTTTTAAGCTCAGAACTCAAGGTGGTGGCATGGCCAGACCAGGGAAGGGGGAGGGCTTCCCAAGCTTCCTAGGAACTGAGATGAGCCTATTCAAGGCAGAGGTCAGGCTCGGGCCCTGTCACTTTAGTCCCATGGAGGACTGTGGTCCCTAAGGTGTACAGCTGGACAGAGGCATGCCAGGGCAGAGCCCCAGGGATGCAGGACCCTGGCCAGGACTCAGAGTCCCCGGGGTCCTCCCTGAATCCCATCACCCGCCCCTCGAGTCCCCTGAAGACCCCACTTTCTCTAAACAGCATGCATAAGCCAGGGGTCCCTCGGTTGCTTCCAGCCGCCAGCCTCCCTGCAGCTCTCCAGGACGACAGAGGTCCTGAGAGCAGACCTAACCTCCAGACTGTCGCCAACAGGGCGATCACCGGCAGCAAAACGCAACCTTCGTTTTTCCTTTTCTTTCTTGCTTTCTTTCTTTCTTTGTTTTTCTTGTTCTTTTCCTTTTTTTGCTATAGGGTATGCACTCCCCAGAGAGAGCCAGAGCCAGAGGGAGGAGAGAGAGAGAGAGAGAGAGAGAGAGAGAGAGAGAGAGATCTTCCCCCACACTGCAGTCCCTTCTCTGCCACTCTCCTCTCGGGATTTCAGGGCACACACGCACATGTGCCTGGCACGCTTCTCAAGCAGCTGGGCAGGACTCAAACCGCACAGGCAGCTGTGGGGCCCAGCACCTTAACCTTCACACCACAGTTCAATTCCTTTTTTTAGAAAGGGATTTTTGCTACAGGGCATGTGCGCCCGCAAGAGAGCGGAGTCTTCCCGGGCGGTCCTCCAGCCCCCCGAGCTGACCAGACTGACCAGATGACAGGGAAGCACAGGCCTCTGATCTCTAGGCCCCTGGTGGTCAGTGGTGGCACTGTCCCCCCGAGGCTGTCCCTACTGCTTCACTCCTTCACAAAAGGTCCTGCTCACAGGGGTAGGGAGAGGTGGGGCCTGCAGCAGGTGGTATAGACGGAATGATACCAGCTGGTCCCCAAGCCCGTTTTCTAGGTTACCCTCCTCTACGAAATTGACACAACTGAAATGCAGGACGGCCGGTGGCATGGTGGCTAAGGTGGCTGGATCCCACACGGCCCATGGTGCGGTTCAAGTCCCAGACCTGGTTGCTTTACAAACATACCAGGCTCATGTGCATGCATGCTCAAATCCCGGAGGGAGACGCAGAAGAGACTGTGGCATGGCCGTCCCCCATCGGGCTGCTCTCTCTTCCTCTCTCCATCTCTCCTTGGTAAGAAGCACAAGTGTTCTCTGGCAAATTTTAAAAGGAAAAAGAAATTGTGTGCCTTGTTTATCACTCCCCCAGCACACAGTCAGACGGGCTGCTGGCTACGCCCTGGGGTTCCGCAGGTACACGTGGGCCCGACGGCCGAGGCCAGGGTGGGCTTCAGAGTCAAGGCCCAGCTGGGGTGTGGTCGCCCTCACTCTGTCCTTCTCCCTCATTGATAAAATGGGCCAGCCAGCGGTGCGGTGATTAAGGCGCTGGATCCCACATGAACGACTGCATGGGTCCGGGCCAGGACCCGGAGGCTTGAAGAACACACCGGGTGTGTGCCCACAATCTTGAGAGGAAAATGGAGAAGGGACTGTGGCATGGTCATCCTCCCTGCGGGGTGATTTCTCACTTTTCTTCTTCCTCCAGCCTCCAAGAACACATATGCCATATAGCAAAAAAAAAAAAAAAAAAAAAAAAAGAAAGAAAGAAAAAAAAGAGAGAGAGAAAGGAAAGGAAGGCAAACATTGCCAGTGAGCTTGTGCACTCACCAGAGAGAGGGTGGAATCGCCCCTGATGGGGTGGACGCTGCAACCCTTTTGCCTCCCTTTCCCCATCCCGTCAGGATTTTGCACCTGCGTGCACATGCACCCTGCGTATTTTTTCAAGCCATGGGAGGCGGGATCTGAACCATCGTTGGCCATGTGGAATTCAGCTCCTTTAACCCCTAGGCTATAAGGTCAGCCCTAAATAGATTTTTTTTTTTTTTTAATTTACAAAAAATTAAATAGACAAGGTGAGTTCAGTATGAGGCCGCCATTCCTGCATTCCCTGCCCTTGGGTGCAGCAAGGCACTGGTGCCCATGGCAGCACGCCCTGGCAGCTGGGGCCTGCAGCGGGCCAGCTCCCGGCAGCCCTCGCACCCTGCGGCAGGGTAGCCGTCCCCCTCGGTGTTGTTTCACCCAGGGTTCCGAGCCCTATGGGCAATGCTGGCTCCCCAGGGGATGCTTGGGACCCTCCACACACAGTCGGCACCAGCTGCACTCGGCCCCCTGCCTGGTCTCTGAGCGAGAGGAAGAGGATGGGGAAGCTGAGCCCAATGTGCGCCTGCGTGGCTTGGCCGGCTCACCCTGGGGCAGCCCAAGACTGCCCCAGGAAAGCCCGCGGCTCAGGCAGCTAGATCTGGGCCCGCTCCCTCGGTTAACGGGGCCCCCTGAGGCCCCCTGAGCTGCAGGACCACGACACCCAGGAAGAAAGGGAAGAGAGTGAGTGACAGGGCAGAGCGGGCGAAGGGGGGTCAGGAGAGCCCTGGGGACGCTGAGGCACACAGAGAGCTCCGAGCAGCTCCAGCCACTGGACGGTGATGGCCTGGCAGCAAGGCTAGGCCGGACTGGGCAGAGCACACGGCTCTGGGGCCTGGGGTTTGGGCTAGCCTGCCCACCCAGCCACATGCCAGCTTCCACAGTCAGGCAAGAGCACCAGGAGCTCTCCCCCCACCCGGCCCTATGGGTAGGCAACACTGCCCCCACAATCCTTTTTTTTTTTTAAGAATTATTTATTTAATTTTGTTTATTATTATTTTTAATTTTGCTATAGGGCACCCGTGCTCACTAGAGAGCAAAAGAGAGGCAGGGAAAATGAGAAAGCAAGCCCCCAGGTCTGGGACTCGAACTGCAGTCGGCCATGTGGGAGTCTAGAGCCCCAACCACCATGCCACCTGCTGGGCCCTGCCCCTGCCATCTTTAAGAGACTGTGAACAATTCAGCACATCCACGAAGCTCACCCTGGCTCTGGGGGTCTAGGACAAACAAGAGGGCCTGCCTGGGGCAGCCCAAAGTCGGCGAGTCCAACCTCGGCTCCTGCAGGCTCCCCAGGTAAGCCCCTCTGCAGAGAGGAGCAGAGGGGAGCTGGAGCCTCCAGACCCCCAGTACCGTGAGCCGGCCTAGCCACCAGCCCCGCCCACCCCCACCGAGACCGGGGAAGTGAGGCGGGACGTGGGCTGAAGAAGGGAAACTGAGGCACCACAAGATTCCCCAGCGAACACTGGCCGAAGCCAGCAGCCACTGCAGTCCGCCAGGTCTCCAGTTAGGGCTGAACCGGCCAGGTCTGCCCCCGGCCCGCAGCCCCTCCCCCGCAGGTCCCTCCTCCGCAGGTCGCGGTGCCCTTGGGTCAGCCTGGCCTGCCAGGGGAGCCTCCAGCGCTCACCCTGAGGGATTTGTGTTGCCTGGAGAAGCTAGTGGGCAGGAAGGAGTGACGAAGGTTCCCAGCGGGATTCCAGGCAGCAAGGGAGCCCCTTCTGGTTCCCCGCAGCCAACCTGGGTGGCAGAATGGACCCTTCGTGTTTAGCTTCGTCCCCAAACTCCCAGAAAGGCAAACCTCCCTCCTGAAACTGGATGGGCTGGAAAGAGCCAAAAGGCTGGGTCACACGGGGGCCAGCAGAAGTTCTGGGGTCCTCCCAGCGGGTGTCAGAGGCCTTCTTGGGGGCCACCTCCACCAAGAAAGGGTCCCCAGCCCCCTCCCAGGCCCAGCTCTGTTAGAGGAGCTACATACCACCGCCAGGAGGGAGTCTCTGAGCTCCAGATCTGGGGACACGTCGGGGCAGGGTGAGCGGCTCAGCCACTGAAGCCCAGCGGGCCGGCCAAGAGGCGCATAGCACCTGCACCTCACTGAAGGACTTGGGGGCTCTCGGAGCAGCGCTCTGTGCCCAGGGATGACCGCGGTGGGTCAACAGCACGGCGGGTACGTGTCGCATTGTGACATCCAAGCAAACAGCAGGGCCCCGGAGAGTCAAAGTCGCATCGATCGAAGAGTACCGTGCACATCAAAGGGCAGGTGTGGGACGGGGCGCCCGAGAGCGGACCAGGGTCCTCCAGCTGGACCCCTCACCACTGCACGACACACCCTCGGAATCCCAGCCCTCGGCCTGTCCAGAGCTGCACACACTCCTGGCATGGCCAGCTGCCAGGCAGCCCCGGGTGAGAGCCCCGGGCCTCACACAGGAACAGGACGCAGGGGCCTATCTTCTGCTGATGCTCCGGGGAGGGGAGGGTTCGTCCAGCAGGGCCGCCCCTGCCCTTCCTTCTTCGCTGAGGGCCATCTGGGTCAGAAGGACTCCGGGCTGTGGGCCAGGCTCCAGGCTGGGAGGGGCCACCGGCAAGCCTCCAGAGCCCAGGTCGCCCTCCTGGTGAAAGGCGGTAAGACGGGCCACCCTAGGCCACGTCCCAGACAGGGGTGACGGCAGGTGTGAAGTCAGGGTGCTCTCGTGCATGGCCATTCTGTCCCTTCACTTACTGGTCACTCACAGGACAGAGCTCACTCTCCCTGTCCTCAGGGCCCTCCTGGGAAAGGTGCATCCCAAATGGCCCAAGGACAATGACCTGAGGGATGTCACCCCAAGGCTGGGATTTGGGGACAAGCCAGCTGTAGAGCAAAGTCCACCCCAAGGCTGGCACACAGTGACCTCTGACACAACTGGAGAGCCAGATTCCTGGGGACACACTCTGCTTTGAGCTTTCCAGGGACCCTCGGAGAGGCCGAAACCAGACGCACACACCGCGAGGCGGTACAAAGGCGTCTCAGGAGCATCTCATTCACCAAGGGATGCCACGCGCGGCCCATAAACCAGCCTATTGGCAGAAAGCGAAATGGCACAGGAAGTGGCCTGAACACACGCCAGGAAACGGAGACCTAGACAGCCGCTAAAGGGCCGTACCTGCCAAAGGACGCGGGTCCAACAGGAAGTCTCCAGGGAAAGGTCAAATATTTTGAATGGAATGAAAATGAAAATACAGGAGCTGGCAGGTAGTGTGGTGGTTAGGGCGCCGGACTCCCAGGCTGGCTGACTGCGGTTTGAGTCCCAGACCTGGTGGCTTGCGCTTGCTCGCTCTCTCTCTCGCTCTCTCTCTCTCCAGGCAAATTAAAATAACTAATTAAATAAACAAATAAAGTTAAATAAAATAATTCTTTAAAAAAAAATGAAAATAAAAATACAACCTCTCTAACCTGGGGCATGCAACAAAGGCAGGCCCAAGAGGGACACAGCTGATGTTAGTAAAGGACAGAGTCTCGAATCAGTCACATAAACTTTGCCCTGAAGAAATTACAGAAAGAATAAATTAAACGCAAAGCGAGTAGAAAGTAAAAGATAAGAGCAAAAATCAATTTGGCCAGCCCTGTGGCCTAGTGGTTCAGGAAACCAGATCCCACATGGCCAATCATGAGGGCTGGACGGCGGCCCGGCACCTTGAAAACACACTGAACACGTGCCCCAAACCCCAGCGGGGGAAGGAGCGGAGAGGAGAGCAGCGCATCCCCACCCAGGCAGGCGCCCCCCCCGTCTCTCCAGCTCTCTCTGGTGAACACACATGCTCTTCGGCAATTTCTTTTCAACGTTGATGGAAAATGGAATTGAAGTATGAGTTATTTTGGTGCCAAAAATTTTTGAAATCCATGCAGTTTTGCATGAACTGCCCAAAGCCTCTCATATATACTAAAACCAGACATTACAAGATTCAACTGGGGCCAGCAGGGGGTGTAGTGGTTAAGGCACTGGACTTCCACATGGCCAACCATGGTTCAAGTCCCAGACCTACCTAGCAGCTCTCTCTCTCTCTCTCTCTCTCTCTCTCGTAAGCACGTATGCCCTATAGCAAACAATAATAATAATAATAATAATAATAAATTAAATATTTCTTTTTTTTAAGAGAGATTTTTGCTATAGAGAGCATGCTCTCGCCAGAGACAGAGTCACAGAAAGCGAAAAATCACCCCTCGGGGGGATGGCCATGCCACAATCCCTTCTTCGTTATCCTCTTGGGATTCTGGACACGTGCGCACACGCATCTGCCATGAGGTTCAAGCTGCTGGGTCCAGGACTCAAACCTCAGTTGACTATATGGGAGTCCAGCAACATAACCATTATGTCATCTGCTGGTCCCAAATAATTCTTTTTTAAATTATTTTATTTAACTTTATATATTTATTTAGTTAGTTAGTTAGTTTTTTACCAGAGCGGGAGAGAGAAAGAGAGAAAGTGAGAGAGCAAGCCTCCAGGTCTGAGACGCAAACCGTGGTCGGCCATGTGGGAGTCTGCCACTTGCCGGCCCTCAAGTAAATAATTCTTAAAAAAATTTTAAAAAGGAACCTATAAACCTGGGGGCAGCCAAGTGGTATGATAGTTAAGGAACTGGATCCCACATACCTGATTATCAGTTTAAGCCCCAAACCCAGCAGCAGCTTGAAAGACAAGAGGAGGGACCAGCAGTTACCGTAATGGCTATGTCGCTGGACTCCCACGTAGTTGACCGTGGTTCGCGTCCCGGACCCGGTGGCTTAAAACTCACGCCAGGCACGTGTGCGTACGTGCCCAAGATCCCAAGAGGAGAGTGGAGGAGAAGGGATTGAGGCGTGGCCATCCCCCCCTTGGGGGTGATTTCTCGCTTTCTGTCTCTCTGTCTGGCGAGCGCACGTGCCCTATAGCAAAAACTTGGAAGAGAAAGGACTGCTGCGTGGCCATCCCCCAAAGGGTGACTGCGCTCTCTCTCTCTCTCTCTCCCCCTCTCTTTCTCTCTCTCCTCTCATTTCTGTCTCCAGCAAGCACATGTGCCCTATAAAAAATTAAAAACAAAAAACTACACATTAAAATTCCTCATAAACATAGTCACAAAAAGTCCTCAACAAAATAATAGCCGATGGACTCTAACAATATAAACAAAGGGTACTAGGTCAAGGCCAAGTGGGCTCACCCTGGAACTCAGAGCCAGCTCAGCACTCAAAGCACGGCAGTCCACTGGCCTGCACGAGGCGGGTGGCGGAAGGCAGACGCCAGGAGAGAGGACTGGGGCCTCTGGCTGTGCCGAGGGCGAGGACGAGGGGTGGACGGAAGCCTCACATCCAGCCTGCAGGGGCTGACCCAGGAAACCCTGGAGGTGAAATGTGCATCTCCTTGAAAACTTCACAAATACAAGGGCTTTGAAACAATTCACAGAAAATGTGTATTACAAAAAAATTGTGCATATATTTCAACAATTTTTGGTGCCAAAATAAGCTTGCAGTTTAATCTCATTTTTTCTAAAACCTTTTAAAATTCCCATTATAGGGGCCAGCAGGTGGTATGCTAGGTAAGGTGCTGGTAAAGCTGACTGCAAGGTTCAAGTTCTGGACCCAGCAGCTTGAAAAACACACCAGGCGCATGTGCGTGCATGCCCAGCACCCCGAGAGGAGGCTGGAGGAGAAGGGACTGCAACATAACCTTCCTCCCTGGGGGCACTCTCACTTTCCCTCTCTCTGTCTTCGTGCATGTGTCCTATAGCCAAAAACTAAAAGAAAAAAAAAACAAAACAAAACAGATCCTTATAAGTATTTAGTTTAATGGCCTGACATTTATTTTAAGAAAAGTGATAGCATTACGGGGCCAGCAGTTGGCGTAATGGCTATGTTGCTGGACTCCCATATAGTCAACCGCGGTTTGAGTCCCGAACCCGGGGCTTAAAACTCACACCGGGCACGTGTGCATGCGTGCCCAAAATCCCGAGAGGAGAATGGAGGAGAAGGGATTGCAGCGTGCCCATCCCCCCTGGGGGTGATTCCTCGCTTTCTGTCTCTCTGTCTCTCTGTCTCTCTCTGTCTTTCTGGAGAGCGCATCCGTCCTATGGCAAAAACCTCTCCAAAAAAAAGTGATAGTATTACAAGATATTTTAAAACATGGGGCTGGCTCCAAGGCACGAGAGCCCACAAAGCAACTGCAGTTTGACTCTCCAGCCAAACCCGTCAGGAAAAGGCCCCCAGTGCCCATAGACTGAAGGGTTAGTGGAAGAGGAGCCCCAAGACCAAACCTGCGGAGGATGAGACCCACCCTCACTCACACGTGTGCACACACGCTCCATCAGGAATAAAGAAAATTACACAAAATAACTCTTTTCTTTTACGTTTTTGCTATAGGGCACATGTACTTTTTTTTTTTTCAGAGAAGTTTTTGTTATAGGGTGCGTGCGCTCACCAGAAAGACAGGGAGAGATGGCCATGCCGCAATCTCTTCTCCATTCTCCTCTAGGGATCTTGGGCACGCACGCATGAGTTTAAGCCACCAGGTCCAGGACTCGAACCACAGTCGACTGCATGGGAGTCCAGCGACATAGCCATTACACCAACTGCTGGTCCCGCACACATGTACTCTTAAGGTGAGAAATCACCTTCCAGGAAGGATGACCGCACCATAATCCCTTCTCTTCCATTCTCCTCTCAGTATTTTGGGCATGCACACACACACATCTGGCATGATTTTTTTAAGAGAGATTTTACTATAGGGCGCATGTGCTCCCCAGAGAGACAGAGAGACAGAAAGCAAGAAATCATTCCCCAGGTGGGATGGTCATACAGCAATCCCTTCTCCTCCATTCTCCTCTAGGGATTTTGGGCACGCAAGCACACACGCCCAGCCTGAGTTTTAAGCCACCAGGTCTGGGACTCGAACTGTGGTCGACTACATGGGAGTCCAGTGACATGACCATTACACCATCTGCTGGTCCCATGCCTGCATGATTTTTCAAGCAACCAGATCTGGGACTCAAACCAAGGTCTTCCAAGTTGGAATCCAGCACTTTAATCAATATGTCACCTGCCAGTCCCATACAAAAAACCTTGAAGGACGTTGGGGCCGGATGGTGGCTGGATTCTACATGGCTGACTGCAGTGAGTCCTGGGCCTGGCAGCTTGTAAAACACCCCAGGTACATGTAAGTGCATTTCCAAAATCCAAAGGGGAAGGGAGAGGGGAAGAAGGGACTTCAGGGTGGCCGCCTCCCTCAGCGGGCCCCTCTGTCTTCCGCGTCTCTGTCTCTGACTTTCTCTGCGGGAAGGCAGGTAGGAGGCAGACGGTAAGAGAGACGGAAAGGAAGGAAGGCCAGTTACCGACGTCACCACGCTGTTTCCATGGAGCAGAGATCCCGCAGCGTGGATGCCCGTGGGGTGAAGACAAACCTGCCACGCTCCCAGGCCAGGGATGGACACATTTAAAACCAGAGATTTTGACCGAGGGAGGAGAGCTACCGTGTGAGACGAGTAACACGATGTTGTCACTATTGTTGGAAATACTAGAAACCTGACAGCAGGAACCCCAGCAGTACCAGCAAGGGCAGCGGCAGAAACGCAGAACATAGATCACAGGTCACTCTGACCTGCCCCACGCGCCCCAGTCCTCCCCAGCGGCACACCCCACTGTCTCAGTGGGCGGAAGCCCGCCTCCACGGGCCCTGCCCCCAAGCCCAGGGAGGCCCCACCCTGCAGGAGGCCCGCCTGTGGCTCCAGGCTTCCCCACCCTTCCACCATGGCTCCTCCAGGGAGCAAGTCCTGTCGCCAAGCGGGGCATTCCTATGCGCTTTCCGCCCGCAGCTGGCTGTGGTAGGAAACAGGGATGGCAGCCCCCTGACCGCCTGGCCTCACTTTCCAGTGGTCACTGAGCATAAGATTCTGAGGATTCTGGGGCCAGCAGTGGTTTAGCACTTACAGCGCTGGACTCCCACATGGCCAACTGCGGTTCGAGTCCCAGACCCAGCGGCTCGAAACTCACACTGGGCACGTATGGGGGGTGCTCAAAATCCCAAGAGAATGTAGAAGGGATCGTGGTGTGGCTTCCCTCCCTGGGGGTGATTTCTCATTTCCCCTCTCACTGTCTCACGGCCTCGCTCCTCTCCGGTGAACACATGAACCCTGCGGCAAACAAACTTAAAAAAAAAGGTTCTGAGGATTCCATGGCAGCTGGCTCCTGGGGGTAGCCCAGGGGCTGGTAGTGGCCCATCTTGATGTGAGTTACAAAGGAGAGATTCACTCCGCAACAACACAGGCGCAGACACGACCTCAGGCTCCCCGACTGGATGTTACATGAGGGTTTTCACAAAGTTCATGAAAAATGCACGTTATGAAAAAATTAAGCATGGAGGGACCAGCAATTAGCGTAATGGTTATGTTGCTGGACTCCCATGTAGTCGACCGCGGTTCGAGTTCCGGACCTGGTGGCTTAAACGACACGCCTGTGTGCCCAAGATCCCGAGAGGAAAAAGAAGAAGGGATTGCGGTGTGGCCATCCCCCCTGGGGGGTGATTTCTCGCTTTCTGTCTCTCTGTCTCTCTCTGTCTTTCTAGTGAGCTCACACACCCTGTAGCAAAAACCTCTCCAAAAAAAAGGAAAAAAAAAATTAAGCATGGAATTTGTTTTTTTGCCCTAAAATAACCTTGTACTGTATTTCCTTTTTCCACAACTTTTCTTTTTTAACATTTCTTTACTTATTCGATGAGAGAGAACCCCCACCAGGGTCTTCACACTGTGCTCTACCCTGGCCCTGGACCGTGAGCACATGTGTGCCCAGGCACACCCAGGCAGGTCTCTGCCCTTGAACCAGCAACCCCCCACGGGGGCCAGCCTCACACTCACAGAGCATTGCGGTTCAGCACTGTGCCACCGTCCAGGCCCTCCATGGATGCTGAGGGCCCCGGTACAGTGAAGAGTTCACTAAGAAGAACAATAGTCCTCCGCTGTCGGCGGCCAGCCACGACCCCTCAAGGCCTTTGCACCTGCTCCCCCACCAGGAAAGCGCTGGCTCATCACTCAGGTCTCAGACCCGAGGACCCTCCCCGCTGTCCCACTCCAGAACACCGACCCGTTTCATCTCCTTTGGAGAACTGTGTTCCCAGGTCTGCCTCCCTCACGAGAACCAAAGCTCCGTGAGGCCGGGCCCGCAGTAAACATCTGCTCCATTAGTGAGTGTATAAACACACGCGCGAGTGACAGAGGGGACCACCCGGCCGACCGGCTGCTTCCGCAGGGATGCACCTAGCAGGCTCCATGACGAAGGGCTGATGAAAAAGGAGCGTGAACCCAGCTCTGATAAAAGGGAGAACGCAGGGCCAGCCGCGAAGCACAGCCGCGAAGCACAGCGGCCCCAGGCTGAGTGGAGGAGTCAGATCTCACATGGCTGACCGCAGTTTGGTCCCAACGGGAAGGAGGCACTGAGGAAAGGTTGCAGCATGACCCTACTGGGGGTGCTTTCTACCTTGCTCCCTCAGGTGCACCCTTCGCCCTTAGAAAAAGGGCAGGGGAAAACCCACTGGAACCAGGAATCTGGGGAAGGGCCGGAAAGGCAAACCCTCTCACCTACGACTGACTCTACAGAGGAGCAAGGTGAGTCGTGGTCCCAGCTCCCAGGCCCATCCTGCCCACCTTAGCACACCACCTTCAGGGCCAGCAGATGGTATAGCGGTTACATCGCTGGACTCCCACGTGGCTGACCACTGCTCGAGTCCCAGACCCAGTGTCTTGAAAATCACACCAGACATGTATGCAAGTGGGTGGCTTGAAAAATCACACCAGGCACGTATGCACGGGCCCAAGAGCCCACGAGGAGAATGGTGACGGGATTGCAGTGTGGCCATCCCCCTGGAGGGTGATTTCTCACTTTCCCTCTCACTGGCTCTCACTGGCTCTCTCCAACGAGTGCATACACCCTAAGGAAAAATCTCTTAAAAAAAAAAAAGAAAAAGAAAAAAGAAAGCACACCTCCTTCACCTGGCTGACCCAGGAAGGAGGCAGAGGCAGTGTGGAACTCCTCAGGGCAAGGAGGTGGACAACCCAGGGTCCCAGTCTCCTGCAGAGGTGGCCTCTTGCAGCCGCACATCTGCCCATCATCCATACATACCCACATTACACGTCCTTGTGCGCTCACCACACAACGCACCAACACAGGCATGCTAGGCCTTCACACGTGCACACGCTCAGTCATGGGCATAAGCATTCACTCACTCCCAAACACGCACTCTAAAAAGCAACGTCCCAGAGACTCACATGGAAAATCCCAGAGACTTATACACACAATCTGAGACTCGCACAATCTCGGACACACACACACACCCTCGGGAACTCCAGACATCCAAGCTCAGGCTTGCGGGCGCGCACACAGGCGAACACACACGCGCATGCACACCAGCACACGCTCGCGCACACGCCGCCCGCCGCGCGCCGCCCCGCCCCCTCGCCTGCTAACGGGCCCCGCCCACCGGGCGTTGGAGGCGGCGCCCGCCGGCCTCCCGGGTCCCTCTCCCGGCGCAGTCTGTACCTTTCTGAAATCAATGTTGCCCAGGCCTCCGCAGCAGTCGGGCCCGGCGGCCGAGCTGCTCATAAGCCCGGGCTCTGGTCCCCGGCCCCCAGGTCCTCTCCCCCGAGGGGCCGCCTCAGGAGGGTCCACGCGGGGGCCTCGCGCAGTCACTCGCCCCCGGAACCGGCCCCTTCGCGCCAGGGCAGCGCGGCCGGCCGGGGCGCTTTCCCGGTGACCCCAACTTCCCCCGGCCTTCTGGGAAATGTAGTCCCGTCTCCGCGAAGTGTCCTGTTCCTGAGGCTCACGACAGCGTTCCGAGGAACCGGGAACTACAAGTCCCAGGGAACGTCCGCAGCGGCCACGCGACAGGGTCCCTCGGTCTCGGGCTCCCGCCCAGTCCCTCGGCCCGGGGCTCCCCTGCCCGGCCCTCCAACTGACCTGGCGTGGCGTCTGTGGCTGGCGGCGGCGGGGCTAGAGGCCGGTGGCCTCGGGTCGTAGGTATAAGTAGCTGCCCGCGCAGCCCCCTGCCGACTTGGACTTTGGCCTGGGCTCGGGCCCCCGCCCCCTCCGAGAATCGCTTCTGCCCAGAGGCGATGCAGGCCCAGCACAACCTGTCACTTCCCGCCGGGGCAGCTCCGCCGGACTCCGGGCCCCCGCCCCCGCGGCCCCCAGCCTCTACCGCTCGGCCAGAGACCCCTCCTCCACGCCCGCCTGCTTTCATTCATTCTGTTCGCTCCCGGGCATTCGAGAGCACGTGTGTGCGCTGAGGGTGCTGTGGGGTGCAGCAGAGTCCCTGCTCTCGCTGTCTCCCAGCGCGCAGAAACACGCAAGTGAAGAAGAGATTGTAACTTGGATAAGTCTCCGAGAGGGGAACGGGCTGAGTCAGACGGTAACCAGGGACACTGGTTTAGAAAGCTCAGTGGGGGTGCCAGCCAGTGCCTGGAGCCCGGGCAGGGGAGAATAGGAAGGGGAGCACGTGCGAAGCCGCGGACAGCTCAGCATTTAGGTGCCTCAGGAGTGGGCCGGTGTAAGTGGCAGGAAAGGCAGAGTTTAGAAAAGTAAGTGGGAATTTCACAGGTGGTTGAGTCTGGAGAGAACCCCTTTTGTAGCCACCAGAGTTCTTCAAAAAGTTCTTAGAAGATGGGACTAGCAGTTAGCGTAATGGCTATGTCACTGGACTCCCACATAGTCAACCGCAGTTCGTGTCCTGGACCCAGTGGCTTAACTTACGCCGGGCGCTTGTGCATGCGTGCCCAAGATCCCGAGAGGAGAATGGAGGAGAAGGGATTGCAGCGTGACTATCCCCCCCGGGGGGTGGTTTCTCGCTTTCTGTCTCTATGTCTCTGTCTCTGTCTGTCTGGTGAAAGCACGTGCCCTATAGCAAAAACCTCTCCAAAAAAAGAAAAAAAAAAAACCGATGCACAGATTTCAAACATGTTTCACACCAGGAAAACTCATGCTTTAATTCCCGTTTCCCGTTTTCACACAAACCTGTAGAAGTCCCGTGATATGTGGGGAGGTGGACTCGAGATTTGCAGTCACCCAGCTGGGAGCGCCGGCAGGACTCCAGCAGTCAGCTGCCTCTGGCTGGAGTGGCGACCCATCTGCACTTCTGCCCACAGCTGCCAGCCCTGAGCATTTGCTGCCCCGTGTGCTGGGTTCTGAGCTGAGGGCCCCGCAGAGTACCAGTCTACACAGCAGCCTCAGGGTGAGGCAGGCAAGCTAAGGAGCTGGACGGACCCTGGCTTCGGAGCAGGTGCCAGCCTATGACAATGTTGGGCCCGCAGAGTGCTTGATGGGCATTGCCCCCGCAGGGCTGGCACACAGGCACAAAGGCTGCTTCTCCGGTGGCCACTGTGGCAAGGATCAGGAGCCTTTTCCCGCTCAGCTGTCCAGACTGGGCCTGCTGGAGGCAGAACCAGTTCTGGGGAGCCTCCCCCAACCCCCAGCAGGAGGGCTTCTAGCAAACAGTTCCCCTCCCCCACCGGGCATCCACTCGGATGAGACCTCACTCTTCTCCTGACCTCTCTGGTCACTCCTGTTGTTTTATGAAGCTGAGAAAATGAATTTTTGTGTGTTTGCTTTATCTGTGAACAAAGAAAAGTAAACAGCAGAGGTCACAGCAGGACTGATGCAATCAGCCCCTCCACCTCTAACCCACCCTACCCCCCTGCCATTCTCTGCTGTGGAAAGCAAACACCCCACCCAGGCCAGACTCGCAGCTTGAAATACGATCGCCTCCCCAGATCAAAACTCCTGCCCAAGAAGTCCGGGCAGAAATCCTTGCTGGGCCGTGGAAAGACCCCAGGTCTGAGCGCTGGCAGAGAAATCCTCAGGCCGGCCCCTCCCTGGACTCCTGCAGCATTCCTGGCAAGGTGAAAAGTCACTTCTGCTTACATGCCCCAAGTGTCCGGAGGTTCGCTTCCTCGACCCAGTGCACTGCTTGACAGGTGTAGTCCTGATCCCACAGCCCCAGGCCACCCTCTGCAGCTTTCACAAGCGCTCCTTCTACCCTCGGGCCGTCTCCCTTGCTCCTTGATAACGCCTCGCCTCAGTCAGTCGGGAGGTACTGATTAGGGACCATCTTGCAGTTGACTCCAGGGCAAATCTCCAGGTGGCCAGGGGTTGCCTTCTCCCCGCCCCCACACGGGCTGGCTGCACCGCCTCCCCCGTCTCCTCCCCGCTGCCCCCCCCACACACAGTCACTGGAGTGGGCTTTTAGTACTAAAACTGGTATTTCACTATTGAGTGACTCTGGGTAAAACTTAAAGCTCTCCCTACCCTGAATCTATTTCTGATCATAAGATAGGGTGTCATAGAGCTCGAGCAAGGTCAGCAGGTGGCATGGTGGTTAAGGCGTTGCACCCTGCAGGTCTGACTCCGCGCAGTTTGAGTCCCAGACACCAGCGACGTGAAAAACACCAAGGGCGTGTGCATGCATGCCCAAAATCCCAAGAGGAGAATGGAGAAGGGACTGTGGAGTGGTCATCCTCTTTGGGGGTGATTTCTCACTTTCCCTGTCTCTCTGCCTCTCTCTGGCGAGCACACACACCCGATGGCAAAATCTTGTTTAAAAGGGCCAGCAGATGACATAGCAGTAACGCCACTGAACCTCCACATGGCCGATTGCAGTTTGAGTCCCAGACCTGGTGGCTTGAAAAATCACTCTGGGCGCGTGTATGTGCATGCCCGAGATCCTGGGAAGAGGATGGACGAGGAGGGATTTGGGCCTGGCCATCCCCCAGGGGGTGATTTCTCACTTTTCCTTTGACTGTCTCTGTCTCTGTCTCCGGTGGGTGAGCACACATGCCCTAAGGAAAAAAAAATCGTCAGTAAGGCTATTGTGAGTGTTAGAGAAAATAACTCTGAAGTGCCAGGCATGCAGTGTGTCAACATCTGTTCAGAAAATGCTCACGCTGAGTGCAGCTTGAACAACCATACTTTATTTGGTTCCCCATTGTTAGCGAGCTGCCTCATGCTCTCTTCTTTATCATTAGAACAGTATTTTTTTAAGAATTATTTATTTAATTTTATTTATTCATTCATTTATTTTAATTTGAGGAGAGAGACACAGAGAAAGAGAGAGAAAGTGAGAAAGCAAGCCACCCAGTCCAGGACTTGAACCGTGACCCACCATGTGGGAGTGTCCAGCACCTAACCACCACGCCACTTGCTGACCCCAAGTGTTTTTATTATCATTATTATTATTCATACATTAAATCTCTGTACATCATTTAGATTGTGAAGAGACTTACCCAGCATGATTTACACCTCAGTCCAGCCCAGGTGAGACTATTATACACATCCTCGTCAACAGATAATAAACCTCAAGTGTTTTTTTTTTAAGAATTATTTTATTTAACTTTATTTACTATTATCATTATTATTTTTCAGTTTGATCAGAGAGAGACAGAGAGAGAGAGAGAGAGGAAGTGAGAAAGCAAGCCACCAGGTCCAAGACTTGAACCATGGTCGGCCATGTGGGAGTTCAGCACCTTTAACCACCACGCCACTTACTGGCCCCAAGTGTTTTATTTTTAAGAATTATTTTATTTGGAACCAGCAGTTGGCATAATGGCTGTGTCGCTAGACTCCCATATAGTCGACCGCAGTTTGAGTCCTGGACCTAGTGGCTTAAACCACGCCAGGTATGTGTGCGTGCATGCCCAAGATCCCAAGAGGAGAATGGAGGAGAAGGGATTGCGGCGTGGCCATCTCCCCTGGGGGGTGATTTCTCGTTTTCTGTCTCTCTCTCTCTCTGTCTTTGTGGCAAGCACATGTGCCTGATAGCGAAAACCTCTCCCCCCCCAAAAAAAAAATCTTTAAAAAAAGAAGAAAAAGACTTATTTTATTTAACTTTATTTATTTATTTATTTATTTTAATTTGACCAGAGAGGGCAGACAGAGAGAGAGAAAGAAAGTGAAAAAGCAAGTCACCAGGTCTGGGACTTGAACCAGAGTTGGCCATGTGGGAGGCCAGTGCCCTCAACCACTATGCCACCTACCAGCCCCTAGAATAGTGTTTTATTTGCACTATTTACCAGTGCAATTTCTCTTTGTGCCCTTTTTCCAAAAAACACCTTAGCCTTGGGCTTTTTTTTTTTTGCTCTAGGGTCTGTGCACTCCAGAGAGAGAAAGACAGAGACAAAGAGAGGGAGAGAGAAATCACTACCTCCCCAGGGTGTGGCCGCTCTGCACTCCCTCTCCTCTCCCCTCCCCCAGACCCTGGGCACTCAGACACGTGTGGCCAGACCAGCGTGCCTGCATCTCAAGCCATCAGATCCAGGATTCGAACTGCAGTCGCCCTTGGAGTCCAACACCTTAACCACCACGCCACCTGCTGGCCCCAGCCTTAAGCTTTTTTCAATTGCCAGAGGGCACACGTGCTGCCAGAGCAACTGAGGAGGACAAAGCTCCCCAACAGGGCGGGGTCATGAGCCCCATCTGTACTCCATCTCTCCCTCTGTTGGGACCCGGGGCGTGAACACGCATGTGCCAGGAGTGTCTTCCAAGCTGCGAGCACCAGCATTTTGAACTGCAATGATCCATGTAGAATTCAGCCGCCTGGGGACCAGCAGGTGGTGTGGTGGTTAAGGACATTGGCCTCCCACATGACCGACCATGGATCAAGTCCCGGACCTGGCGACTTGCTTTCTCACGTTCCCTCTCTTTCTCTCTCTCACTCTGTCCCTCTCTGGCCAAATTAAAAATAAACAAATAAAGTTAAATAAAATACTTCTTAAAAAAAAATTCTGTTACCTTAGCCACTAGGCCATGGGCTAGCCTAAGACTTCATCTTAGTAATCTTTGGAACTTAATGATTAAGTAAAGCAGATTACTGTAACTTTTAGGCTACTTAAACAAATTGTTTTAACCTTGAAAATTTTCCAGCGCACCAAAAAAAAACGAAAAAAATCACCAGAATTAGACGATAACCCTACACCCTCCTCCTAGCATGATCGCTCGGCCTTTCTGGCACCTGCTTTATCTTATATAGAGCCGTTTTCGTGAATTGTCTGAGAATGGGTTGCTGACCCTTCGCCCTAAGCCTCCCAAGGACAGAGTGCACCGTGGCCACCGCGGCATGAAGAGCAGACAGTCCTCCCCGATGTCACCCACTGATGTCGGCAGGTGCGTTTCTCCTCGGATCCAGGCTCCGGGCCAGGAGCACACGTTTCCTTTGGCTGGGTTAACGTGGAACATTCCTCGGTCTGTCTGCGTCCGAGAAAGAACTAGCCTTCTGTGAGAGCCCAGGCGCATCTCCTCGGCGGCCCCTCGGGTGGGCTGGCCGAGGGTTGCCGTGGGACTCGCTGCGGGCTCTGCTTTCCTGGGCAGGAATGTCACCTGTGTGCTGCTGTCCTCAGAGCCTGGGCTGTCACGTGAGCCCTGGTCTGGCGACAGCGGGTCTGTCTTCAGCAGAGGAGTGTGGGGGGTTTGCTGTTTTCTTCCTACCGAATGACCACCACCGATGTGTCGCGCTCCATGATTTAACGACTGGGGTGTTTAGAGCTCCTCTTGGAAAGCCAGCTCGGACACAGCCGGGCCTCAGTGATCTCCCCAGGCCGACAGTGGGGTCAGCTGCCATCCCAGCCCCTTCCCGGCAGCCCCTGCTGCTGGGCCAATGTGTCCTGGCTAACACTGACAGCCTGCCTCCCTGGGGAGCCGAGGGCCGTGAGCTGAGACTGGCCGAGAACCGCCCGTGGGCAAGCCAGTGCCCAGCCAGCAGCAGCCCACCTCAGTCACAGAAGACACAGGCAGCCGCGGGCAGGGCTGAGGAGCGGGGGCCCGGGGTAGATCTGCCCCAGGCCTCTCCTGCTCT